>CM070874.1:102568628-103768628 GCA_036365515.1 Torymus aiolomorphi
ATGCTTCTCTTTTTTACTCGCTTTGTTTGTATCCCGTCCTTGGCATCCACTATGAAATAACAACCATCACAGCGAGCCCGGATATATCTTACAAACGGATGCAATCCGTAAAAATCCGCAAGGGAGGGTGGAAAATCATCGTTTACGTGGACCTCCCCGCAATTTTTGAAAACACATGGACCGACTCAGCAATATGAAGAGCACTTGTGCCGGTGCACCTCTCAATTTGATCGCCAACAATGCTATTTGTTCCTAAACACGGACGCCATGGAGCTTAAACTCCGCACCTTAAACGGCATTCACGAGGAAATAAGGCTGATCGCCGAAGACGATGCGGAGTTGATCAACAAGAACATCGACAAACTGTTCCACGACCAATCAGAACTGAATATGGAAGCTCAGCTACGAGAGAAAATCAAGCCCGACCTGCCCAAGGGCAAATATAGGACCACGACCAAGCTCACGAGGAAAATGCACCTGCCATGTGGGTATTCTATTGACGTGAGGAATCGAGACCTGCACTTTACCTCTTGCCAGAGACAGCGAGAGCTTGAAACCAAGAAATGTTGAGGCACGTTGTAGTATAATACCAATCTATACAAACAATAATTTCGCTAAACTTTCCCCCTTATATCCCTTTGATTTGTCCGTTACACTTTTTACTTTTCTTGTAATAACTTAATATTATTACTTTGTTCTTGCAGAAAATGGACCTCCAACTGGATTTGGTAAATGTCGAGATTAGCAACCCCTCGACCTTGCTGATTACCTGTGACCAGCGCATTCGCCCAAGTGTCCTAAAACAAACCCTATGGGGAGTCGGAGATCTGGAAACGCTAACGGTAAACCGTCCCGCAGGGTTGATTGACGTCACCGTGGTATATAAGGAGGCGACCGCGGCTGAGGACGCTCACGCGTTACTTCTACCTTTCGTACCCGATGTAACGTCCCGACAAGAGTACGCACTCCGATCTTTTTCCCTTCCCCGCACTGAAGAAGAATAAAGAGTTACCCTCAGTCAAAGGCCTATTAGCCACTGATCCTTTTTCACAGACCCAGAACCTCACTTACCCTAACCCGATTATCCACCAGCCGTCGATAACTTACCTACCTACCGACCGGCCGTCGATAGTCTACCTTAAGCCGATCATCCACCAGCATTCAATGGATAGCCTTGTAAATGCACAGTGTGTACAGTCCACACACAGAGCTTCGAGGGCGCACTCGCCACTCGATTACATCATACCACTGTACACGTGCTCGTATAATGCTATACGACCACGTCACTCTTCATATCTCTATAGCTTAAGAATGTATACACTAATATAATCTATACTTTTCAAAGCGACGAATCAGATAACATGATCAACTACACATACGTCACCACATAAACACTTCGTCACATTCAATCTTTTCACAGGAACTCAAGGCACCAACTCTCTTCTTATCAATTACACTCACACCACCGTATATACAAACACCCGATAAGATAAATCTTTCGTCAGCGAAAAATATCCTTTATGTACATGCGCCGAGGCAGTCACTCTCTTGGAAGACGACCGCCCGCATAAAATTAGTTCTGAGAATAAAAGAACCTACGTGCCATATAGAATATAAGCAAGAGCAGAGAAGCGAAACTCAAAGAGAAAGCCGACAAGATGCCGAGACAAACGGCGTCCCCAAGCCAAGCCTGGAGCGGGAGAACCAATCAGCGTAAGCCACGCCCACCGCTCAACCAATAGGAAGGACGCCCCACCACAGCCGGAGCGCTCCCACCACTCGCTTTCTCTTCAGCAGATAGAGCCAGCCAGGCAGAGCAGAGCAGCCAGTCAGGCAGTCTCTCTCCACCATCGACTAGGGCAAGCAGCTCCAGCTACAAGCTCCTCGAGCTTAGCTCTCTCTCTCTTTTCATTGTTCACGCGTAACGCATATTATAAACTTTCGATTATAAGACTGAATATTGTATTTTCATATCCGTATTTTTACTAAATAAACGTTAATAACTTTCACCTTTTTACTTCAAAGAACGCGTATTTCAGTTTATTCATTTTACCTCGTTCCGACGGAATAATTACGACATTTTCGTGTCTTATTCTAACTTAAATCGGGAAGGCAGCCTCGTCCGACGAAACGCGACACAGCCCGCTTCAGAGCAGCCCCACGGACGACGACCAGCAGCAGCCAGCCGAGCAACAGGGATCTTCCTGCCCGGGACAAACCAGGAAGTGGTGACAGCAGCCACGAGGAACCACACTCACACGGGGACTCCCATCCACCGAGAAGCAGAGTCGTCGGCAGCCAAGCAGGACGACATCCCAGGAAACCCGCCGCGCAGAACGCCACTCCGGAGGCCCTCGAACACAGGGGCCCGCCACCGAGACGGCCGAGCCACGCATCAAGGCCAACGTAACAAGCTAAGTCCTTTTTAAACTGTCAGCGTACGCGAGTGTAATCTAAGAAATCTAAATTCACACGCGGGGACGTAACACCGAACACCAGCAAGACCCTCTGCCCTCCCCTTTCTGATGAGATGTTAGCCGACGAAGATTTTGAACTCCTCGGTGTGATCCGAGACACCATTTCTCGGAACACGTTGTGCTTAGAATGTCGTACTACCGACCTCCGTGGGTTGATACGCGCGATGAGTGAGTTCGGAGTCGTAAAATCAAATTGGAAGGCAGAGGTACAAGAGAATTCGACGCGGTTGATAGGCAAATACCAAGGTCCGACAGAGTGTCGCCAAGCCTATAACTATTGGAGAGTTCATCTGGGCGTCAAGCATCAATCCGCTAAACTCTTGCCGATGACAGAGCCCGACTCAACAACGACCCCGGAGCGAACCTCGCCGGTGGACCTGCGCCCTCAAGAACCCGAGGAGGAAGACAATCTAGACCTCAGGCGACTGCACATTCTAATACTATACGGCCAAACGGTCGAGGATGTCAAGGAGAAATACCGGTTGATAGGGGGAGACCCACATTTCGAGGCGGTACGAATGAAGACAGGAGGGTTCCAAGGATTCGTGCAATATACGACCCAGGAAGATGCCAAAAAGGCCTTGCAAGCCTCGAACCCGGCACATTTGGCTCGATATGCGCTCACCGTGCACCACCCTACACCCGAGCAGGATGAGTCGCTTAACCCCTGTATAATCCATGTACTAATTCCCCAAGGATGCACTGCGGAAGACGCCGAAGCCGAATACGGCAAATTCGGGGTAAAAACAATGCGAGTACCTCGCTCGGCACGACGCCAACAAAGCTTCATCGAATACGCTATGCCAGAAGAGGCGAGGAGAGCTTTGAAAGAAGGAAACCCTATATATCGCCCCAGATACGGCAATGCCCCCCTCGGGACGTTGAGAACCAGCACCCACAACAAAGAGAACGTCCCGAATGGATCCACCATTGGTTCTGCGGGTGGTCCATTCACCGTGACGATTGGGAAGAACATCAGGGCACATGCGGACCTTCCAAATGGGATCACCAGGGGCAAAAGGCACAAGACCCCATATGGCAATTAGAACAATTCTTAAGAACCAGACCTACTCCAAGACACCCCGACTTGATCCTAGACCCGGTTAGTGCGTTAAGTGACTTTCGGAACCTACAACTATAATAGGATGTAAACCAAATAAAGATATATCTTCATAATAATTATTATTGGACCTTTCCCCAAGTATAGGACCTTATTCCCTGTAGAACCTTACCCTATACAGCTTTGGTATGTTACTACACTGCGATCGACCGACGTCACCACGCGCCTACGGACTTCTACCTGCGACCCGTCGCCGTTTGCGGATTACCGAGGACGGCAATAGTCTTAACTGGGGGGTGATGTTATGTTACAACATTTTTGAATCGTGGTTGTTTTCTCATTTTTTCTATCCTTCTTATATGCTTCAAATTAACTTTCCTTCTTTTTCTTATAACGTCAATTCAAGAATTTTAACTCACTTCAAGAATATTATAACAGAGCAAACACTGTGGTATATAAAAGACCACTATTTACTGCAGCGATAAGCGAAGGTAACCGGAGATGCATCCGGTGGTGTGATGCTTGAACTTCGCTTGCCGCTGTAGGAAATTCCCGTGTGCTGACCACGCGGCAACGCGTCGGCCGAAGCACGAGGTAGAACGCTGGCTGCGGGGGCTGCACGTACCGTACTGGTCCTCGCAGGTAGCGTAAGTGCGAGAGAGAAAGCGCGCGTTGGTGAGGGACGCGCGGGGGAGAGAAAGCTTCGCTTGCCGCGTCGGAGTACCACGCGCCGCGGCAGTGTCGAGCGAATAGCCCATGAGGATAGATATACATATAGTCGACGCTCATAAAATAAATCAATCATTTAATACGTATTTAGTGAATTAAGAGCGATTGGAAGAAAGAGTCATTTCATTTTTTTGGTTTGTGTCCCGGTTATAAAGTTACGTTGATTTTAACTGAGAATTCGCCTTTCCCGAACGTGAGAATTGAAAACTGTTTATTTGTGAGACCATTTCCGAGCGTGCGGGCACGAGCTGAACTGTATAGAAACATTGGATTGTTGCCGTTTAAATCGACTTGGATTGACGACCCGAGTTAAGAGGGAATTTGACGGAAGCAACCAGAGCTATACAACTTCGTTCATTCAACGTAAAAACATTAAATGTAAGATATTCTGTAATTTTTTTTTATATTCACCTATATATATAAATATTATATAAATATATCTATATTATTGTATAGGATAGCGAGAAATTCCATTCCCCGCGTCGCGGTTAGAGGGTTTCCTACCTTGGGAACTATTGTTAAACGTCATTATCGTAACCTCCGTGGTATTTTTTTGTTATCTATCGCAAGTATTATTAACCGCGACTATATATAACAAGCTCGGGCCCTTTCGCTAGCTATCATACTAGAGAGTGTCGAGCGAGCGTTTCGAGAGACTAGATTCGCATTAGTATATTCGACCTTCCGCAGTACTTGAATAAATAGTGTAGTACTATAGATAATAAATATCACATAAAATAAGCAAGTGAATAGTCGATATAACCTTGTAAATTAGTAATAAAATTATTTAGTTAATCTTTGTGAATTCCATATATTGTAAAATTGAACCGTCTCGTCTTGATTGTGAAGTGCACTTTTTGAAAGTACAAAAATACAAATAAAATTGAATCAATCGTCCGAATTAAAGAGGAGTTTCGTGTAAGGAATATTGAGGTAATATTTTATATAACATACATATTAATTAGCGACGCATTTCTGCTGTAAGATATATGTAAAATTCCGATAGTATATATATATATCTGTGTGTGTGTGTGTGTGTGTGTGTGTGTGCGTGCGTGCGTGCGTGCGTGCGTGCGTGCGTGTGCGTGTGTGAGTGTGTGTGTGTGTGTGTGTGTGTGTGTGTGTGTGTGTGTGTGTGTGTGTGTGTGTGTGTGTGTGTGTGTGTGTGTGTGTGTGTGTGTGTGTGTGTATATACACGGTGACCCATTTTAATCGCTACACCCGGATTTTTCGGATCCTAAGACAGATAGGAAAAAATGATTCAGACAAAAGTTCTAGGGGACGAAGGGGGCCAAACGATGGTCCTAACAGCTTTGACCTTGAACTTGACCTTCAAGGTTATTTCAAGGTCAAGTGGTTTTTTTTAATAGGAATACCTATTTTTGACCCCGGATTCGGAAAGATCGGGAAATTTTACGTTCAAAATCATATTGAGACATTTTTTTCAAGGTCATTTCAAGGTCATTTCAAGGCCAAATGAAGGTCGAACTCCGAAAAATCCATTTTAAGTCGTTTTTTCCATGAGTCACAGGCTTAAGTGGTTCAAACTGATCGTAGGTTTAATAGGGAAACCCACACACCCAAAACTTTCACATCCTAGTAAACAAATATCAAACTTGCACATCCGAACCCCATGCTCTTCATAGCCTCACATGCTAAACTGTTACACCAGACATCCCCCAGTCCCACACATCTCTACCCCATGTCTGATGTTTGTTTAACGGAAACTTCAAGATCATTAAAGCTTCTGTTGTAAATGTGTCAACCTTACGTTTAGCGCTACCCAGAAACAACGACGTGGACGTAGTAAGGATTGTTTCCTTTGGGGTGCTTGATTAAAGTGAGTCCCCTTGCCTCTCACTGTTCAGGGTGCTTGATTTAAGTGAGTCCCTTCGCCTCTCACTGATCGGGGTGCTTGATTAAAGTGAGTCCCCTTGCCTCTCACTGTTCAGGGTGCTTGATTTAAGTGAGTCCCTTCGCCTCTCACTTATGTGTTTATCTAACCTCGAAGAAAATGTTCGAAATTACGACCATTTGCTTCCAGGCACATAGTCAAACGCCTTTGGAAGTGGCGAACGGTGTTTAGCAAAGTTTGCCTTGGAATGGCAGCGCATGCTCGACGAATTCTGTCCATCATGTCTACTCTTGTGGTGGGCCTTTCCTCAAAAACGGCATTTTTTAAATACCCCCATAAGTAAAAATCTGGTGATGTAAGATCTGGTGAGCAAGCAGGCCATTCAACCGGACCACCTCGACCAATCCATCTGTTACCATACTGCTCATTTAAAAAAGTCCTGACAATTCGAGCGAAATGTGGTGTTGCGCCGTCCTGCTGGAGCCACATTCTTCGTCGCGTTTCTAAGTCAACATCTTCCATCAATACAGGTAGTTCATCTCTTATTAGCGTTAAGTACGTGTGTTGATTAACATTTTCTTCGAAAAAATAAGGGCCAATCACACATCCATTAATAATCCCACACCATACCATAATACTCCATCGTCTTTGATGGTTTACAGTTCTGACCCAATGAGGATTAACATCAGACCAGTAATGACAATTATGTCTATTCAATTCCCTATCACTTTGAAATTTTGCCTCATCAGAAAAAAGAACAAAATTAAAAAAGTCTGGATCATTTTCTATCATTTGTAAAGCCCATTGGCAAAACACAATACGCTGTTGAAAATGAGCAAACTGTAGCTCTTGGACCAGAGTAATATGATACGCATGATATCTAAGCACCTTCATAATTCTTAAAAATGTACTTTTTGGAAGACCGATGGTCGTAATTTCGAACATTTTCTTCGAGGTTAGATAAACACATAAGTGAGAGGCGAGGGGACTCACTTAAATCAAGCACCCTGAACAGTGAGAGGCAAGGGGACTCACTTTAATCAAGCACCCCAAAGGAAACAATCCTTACTACGTCCACGTCGTTGTTTCTGGGTAGCGCTAAACGTAAGGTTGACACATTTACAACAGAAGCTTTAATGATCTTGAAGTTTCCGTTAAACAAACATCAGACATGGGGTAGAGATGTGTGGGACTGGGGGATGTCTGGTGTAACAGTTTAGCATGTGAGGCTATGCAGAGCATGGGGTTCGGATGTGCAAGTTTGATATTTGTTTACTAGGATGTGAAAGTTTTGGGTGTGTGGGTTTCCCTATTAAACCTACGATCAGTTTGAACCACTTAAGCCTGTGACTCATGGAAAAAACGACTTAAAATGGATTTTTCGGAGTTCGACCTTCATTTGGCCTTGAAATGACCTTGAAATGACCTTGAAAAAAAATGTCTCAATATGATTTTGAACGTAAAATTTCTCGCTCTTTCCGAATCCGGGGTCAAAAATAGGTGTTCCTATTAAAAAAAACCACTTGACCTTGAAATACCTTGAAGGTCAAGTTCAAGGTCAAAGCTGTTAGGACCATCGTTTGGCCCCCTTCGTCCCCTACAACTTTTGTCTGAATCATTTTTTCCTATCTGTCTTAGGATCCGAAAAATCCGGGTGTAGCGATTAAAATGGGTCACCGTGTATATAAGTGTGTGTGTGTACATGTGCATGCATGCGTGTATGTATCTACATGCCGAAATATACTTTTAAATATAATTACGGAAAATTTCATGTAATTCATAGCCCACAATTATTGTCAGTTCATTTTATTAGATTTGGTTCTTATTATATTGCATCATTTTAATTTTAATTTTCAAGAGTATATTACGAGTATGTATGTATATACACTTATCTATATGTATGCATGTGTATATATATAATATACATGTATACCTAATTCTAAATTAGTGAGTTTAGCGGGATCTCAAAATTGTGAAAATTCGAATTTTCCGAATAACGCTTGGGTTCATATACATATATCTGCATAGCAAACACCGCGCTTATAACCTATTGATAAAGACGTTCGATCGGATTAACGTAATAGTTATTATATTGCACCGATCTCACTAAAATTACCTATAATTTCCTGAATCACACGTAACGGCGTTGTAAAGGTTAATGAAACTATCGTATCTTTAAGAATACATGTGCGCATTGTTATAATTATCGGTATTTTATGAATTTAGATCGGCAACGCGCCCCTCGTACCGTTGGGAGTCCCTTCCCCTCCTTCAGGTTGAGAAAATCTATTCCCTCACACCTAGTTTTCCTAGCCTTTCCCTTTTTTTTCCTGTCATGTCAGTGCGTGACGAGTGTGCGCAGCAACTATCGGCCTCTCCTCTTTGTGCGGTGCTTCGCCCGTACAGTGCCGGAGTATACCTGCGCGCCGCAGCTATCGGTCTCTCCTCTTTGTGCGGATCTTCGCACTGAGCACCGTCGGGTACAGCGCACGCTGTAGCTGCTATCCCCTCTCTTCCCTGCGCAGCTTCGCACTGAACGAGTGGGAGCGCAGTTATCGGCCTGTCTCCTCACTGCGCCCTAGTACAACAGCGCTCGGCGAGCCTATCGTCCTATCGTCCGCTTACTGGGCGATAGGCAGCGCCGAAAATAGGGCATTATATGGACCTTTAGGAATCCGGTCGATGATTTCTACCTATTAATGACCAATTGTTGTTGACCCGCGCGGGTTTTACATGCGTGTCCTACTCTATCAATCTAATCAGTAAGGAAATTGTAACGTAGCGGATTTTTAGCACGTTACTTTCGCGTTTTGGAGAACGGATTTCGACTATGAAATCCCCTCTATTGGCAGCCAGGAGGAGAGTCCTCACCTCAGCGTCCAGGGTCACTCGTATTTTTGTATTATTTTCTTATTTTTTTGTTATCTTTTTGTTTTCATGCGAGAGTAATACTTTGCGGCGAGCAAAAAGCGCGACGACGTACTTTTCAGCTAACTGCCTTTCGTCAGCCTTCAGCGTCCGTCGTCTCATCGTCGACCACCTCGTCCTCGCCTCAACGCAGCATCCAACATCAGCTGAAGATCATCGCCTCCAGCTGGGACCATCTGCCGAAGCTACGTATTTATTTGATTGCCTTAGCGAGTTAATATATTTAAGTAACTTCGCGATTATTTAACCTCTCTCTTCCCTTAAAATGCATAAATTAACCGTGCAATGAAGATGCATTAGCATCTGCACGTATTCATAAAAATGCCTAGTCGAGCATTTTCTAGAATTCTTACATAACTTTCTCTGCCTCGAACTTCATGGAAAATTCCGTTTCGACAGGAACGCAAGAATTCACTGCGACTCAACGTAGGAGAGCGAGAGAGAGAGAGAGAGAGAGAGAGAGAGAGAGAGAGAGAGATCAACCACGGCTTTCGACGCGTCCTTTCGGCTGAGGTGATCGACTTCCAACCAATCAGCAACGTCTACGTCGACGGCGAGCGAGGCCTCGGCGAGTGAGACGGCGCGGCGCTCTGGGATTCCCTTCCTGGCCGCCGACGAGGTAACATCGTGGAACCAGCTGAGCAGTACCGATCTACCGCCCGTGCTTTCTTAAAAATTGCCGTATAGGAATAATCCCGCGAATGCCTTCTGCCTCGCGTAATAAACTATATAAATTAAGGGGTTAATTTTGTATTAATTTAATTAGTGTTATTTAGCTGCCGCGACCGTATCTCGTTTATTTTACCTGCCTGGAGCTGGGAGATGAGAGATTGTAAAACGGTAAGGCTTGCAAAGCTAAAACTATTGTAACTCTGCGGTTGATGCCTATAAAAGGCCGCAGTATTTGCGCTTGGATGCCTTCATCCCTGCGCGTTATATCACATTAAATCTAAATTCCGGATGTATATTGTCACGCGCTTTATTTAAGTTAGTTTTTACTGTACACGTGTGACTAGGGATAGCTATAGTATTTTGTAAAGGTGAATTAAGTCGAATTCTGATTGTCAAGTAATTTTATATACAAATTCTAATTATTGCCGCGCTCTAAGCTTTATATTAAATAACTGTAATACCTCTGTGAGGCTAGCGCGTAGCCAAAATTGCTGCTAAAATATTTGTTACGAATTATTGTACTGAAATCTATGCCTTAAATAGGCTTATTGTTAAAGTACGAGAATTTAGAAATTAAAGTAATGGATTTAGTTTTATAATTTACTCAGAATTTCTGGTTCTTATTTATTTGTGTTATGTTACATGAATTATTCTAAATGTTATTTGTGTCGATATTGTGTTTGTCTGAACGTGAGATTTACTCCTGCCGTCTGAACTCGCTCCTCTGCCGCGGAGCTGTCGAGAAACCATTAAGAGTTTGTAAGTAATTAACTCTAATTGATATTTCGTATAGTGAGAGACACTGCTCACTTTAATTTATCCGTAAATTTGATTATTAACAGTGCCTGGCGCCCAGTATGTCATAGTAGGCCTTCTGCATTACGACTTATATAAACCAAAATTTATTTTGCCGACTACTTGACGTCGTTTTAGTATTTGCTTTTTGAAGCAAGTCTCTATTCTCATTTGTCCACCAAATATAATCGGGAGTATTTGATTTCTGCCCACGTGACTAAATCTCCCCGTTATAAAATCAAGATCCGAATACGAGCGCTCATCGCATATTGTAACTTAATTAATTATAACTAATATAGGCAAAAATAATAAATGGTGTTCAATTGGGTAATGAGTCTATATTTATTTCCCCTTAATATTTCGAGATTAACATAAACACGAGGTTAACCGCAGCCTTACTCGTATGGGAGAGTAAGGGTGACCAAGATAGGTTTGGAGTTCCCTTCAGGTAAGAATGAACAAATATTCTTAGGGGATCCAATCGAATAAATTTAACAACATTCAATTACGTTACGATTTCCAAAAGTTGTAACGCAACACTGAACAATTTCTTTCTCTTTTCCTTTTATTTATTTATTTATTTATTAAACCAGAGTAAGTACATGGTATTACGATAATATCAATATACATTTTTACATTACATGCGTAACCCAGCAGAGGAAGTATTTCCTGTATGCTGGTCTGGTGACTTAAACTAACTTAAAACTAAATTGAAGTATTGTCCCTGATTGTTTGTCGATCTTGTATCCCCGTAGCTAGCAGCTACGGAGTCAAGTCGACAACCACACATTATTCATGACTTTTCTTCTATCACCAATATCTAACCAACATTTGTCTTGCTGTTGTAAATGATTCCGTGGATGCGTTTCTGTCTCTTGCAAAGATGATTCTTTCGTAGCTGTTTAGTCTTGTTGGGCAGGTGAGACCCACTGCACAGGTAACTCTGTAGTGTGGGAACATCAATCTGTGTTGGTTGGCTGAGTCACATTTACATGTTGATGTAAAAACAATGTCGTCTACTACTATGAGATCATTGTATTTCGGGTGCTGTTCTAGAGTATACATTGAGTTTGTAAATGTTTGTTTACCTCGAATGCCTCTGTCGAAATACAGTAGTGCTTTATTACAGCCTAGATAGTTGAGATCTCCGTAAGACATGCGGTAGGTGTTATCTTGCAGTATAGGCTTTCCCGGTGCGCCACTTGCTTCCATTGACATGGTTTTTGTATTGTTATCCTCAGCCATTTTATCTATCGTACTAAATACAGTTTCTATGGGATTATATTTTTCGTTGTTGTGTTCCTTTTTTATTTCAATATCTTTGGATTTTTCTTTGACAAAGTGTATATGTTTTATTTCATTATTTCCGTTAGTAATACGATAGTCACAATACTTATTGCTTAAAGTTGTATTTTTGTTGCTCTCTGAGAGCGTCCACCTGTTAGCAATCATATTTGCAATTTCGATGATAATTTGTTGATTAATATTGAGTTTTCGGATTTTGTTCCAGTTGTAATTAGATAATCGACGATGAGAACGTTTATAATGTAGTGTGCATAACCCGTGTGCGCATATATATGTTCTTATATCCAGTAACAGTTTATCGGACTCTAAACTCCCCATGGACTTCCAATGTGGGAGGTCTGTGTCCGATATCTTTATTAGTGAATAATATAGTTGCTTTATCTGTTTACAGTTAATATTATTAGTATTATTCATGGGTGTTTTATTATGCTAGATGTTTGCTTTTATCCAGATCTTGATTTTATATTTCAGACTTTTTTATTCGTTATTGTTTTAAGGTCATTAGGCAGTTTGTTGTAGGTAGTTAGTGCTCTAATGTAGCTGTTTTTGATGCTGATGCGTTTACAACGTTTAGGTATTGGTATACTTTTATTCCTCGTTACTTTGTCGGATTCTATATATTTGTCTTGTAATTCTTTGTAATGAAATATTAGTGACTCAAAGGTAAAAATTTGCTCTATATTTAGTGGATTTCTGTCATAAATAAAATTGTTTTTATTTATAAGTTTAAGCAGTCTGTTTTGCAGGCTTTGTAAGCTTTTGGTTCTACCTGCGTAAGCGCCTCCCCAGGCTATAATACCGTAGGAGGTGATACTGTGGAACAACGCATAGTAAATCATACGGAGATTGTCTGTGTCCATTATAATAGACAGTTTGTATAAAATGAAAGTAAAGTATTTGGTCTTATTATATATATTTTTGGTGTGTATATCCCATTTCATGTTGCTATCGAAAGTTACTCCTAGGTATTTGGTGTTTTCTACTCTTTTGATGTTTTTTCCTTGTATGCAAATGTTCATATTTTTAGGCGTGCTTTTATAATTGCTGCCGAATTCCATGTATATTGTTTTGTCCTTGTTGAGAGATAGTTTATTTAGTGCTAGCCAGTCGGCTATTTCTTGTAGGTAGTCGTTCATTTTAGTTTCTACTTCTTGCCAGGTTTTACCTATTGCTATGATCGCAGTGTCGTCAGCGTATGACAATATTGTATCTTCAGGCATTGAAGATAACATATCATTAATATAAATAATGAACAGCAGTGGTCCAAGTATTGTACCTTGCGGTACTCCCATATAGACAGTTTTGTATTGACTATAATCATTACCTATTTTCACCCTTTGTTTCCTATTACTTAGATAACTTTTTATGAGGTTATATGCGCTACCTCTGATGCCGTAGTTATATAGTTTATCAAGCAAAATTTGATGATCTACTGTATCGAATGCTTTCGCTAGATCGAGGAATGTAATAGCTATTGGGTCGCTTGCATCTATGTGGTTATAGATTGTGTTAGTTATTTGATATAGTGCATCTTTAGTGCCTCTATTTTTCCTGAATCCAAATTGTTTATTTGAGATCAAGTTACATTTATCTATGAAAGATGATATTCTACTATGCAGTAGTTTTTCCAATACTTTTGCAACATTTGAGATCAGGGAAATTGGTCTGTAGTTTGTTGGCATATGCTTTTCTTTGGCTTTATGTATTGGTATAATATCCGCAATCTTTAAAGCATCAGGCCAAATTTCTTTCTCTAAGCATAAGTTGGTTATGTGAACCAGTGGGTCGGAGATGTGTGATATTAAAACTTTGAGTGAGAGTGTGTTAATACCATCACACCCACCATTTTTATTTTCCATGTTTAATATTGTTTTTTGTATTTCTTGATGATTAGTAGGATATAGAAAAATACTCTTGTTATTCTTAGTAGGCAGCCTTACTCTTTTGTTTGGTGGAGTTTTAATTTTGTCACACAGTTGTTTACCAACGTTGCAGAAGAAGTTGTTGATATGTTCAGAAATTTCTTTTGAGTCGGTTATTTTTTTGTTGTTATTATCCATGATAAAATTAATGTTATTATTTATTTTACTATTTTTTCCAATTTTGTTATTAATTAATCTCCAGAGATTCCTTTGATTGTTCATGTTTGATTGTATTTGCTTTCTATCATGGTCCTTTTTTGCTTGGTTGATAATGTGGTTAAGTATCTTAATGTAGTTTTTGTAATTTTCTTTTTTTACAGAGTTAGTAGGATCCTTCTTCCATATATTATATAGTTTTTCTTTATTTTTACACGAATTTATTATTGCTTTTGTTATCCAAATTTTCCTCGGTTTCATGTTGTTTTGTTTATTGCTATGCGTCTTAATTATTGACCTGTTTAGGCATGTTTGAATTTTTTGTATAAGGTTATTTAAGGCTTGGTTGGGATCTGTTATTAATGAGATATCTGCCCATTTTATAGTTCCTGCTGTTTTTTCCAATTTATTGTAGTTAAATCTGTTTCCTAATTTGGTACTGGATTGTTTTTTAATATTTTTTAATGACATCATTATGGGAAAATGGTCGGTAAAAGGTGTTTTTAGTAAGTAGGTTTTATATTTAATTTTGTCTAGTTTAATGAAAAAGTTATCTATACAGGTGCCATTGCTATTGTTATTAATATCTGATGGTCTAGTTATACTTTTAAATCCTGGGCAGTAACCATTTTCTAATAGTATTTGTAAAAAGTCTTGATCTAAAACATCTTGGCTTAATATATCAAAATTGAAGTCTCCTATTATTATATTATTTTTTTGTTTCTTGCTTATTTTTAGAAAATTTTTAATATTCATTAAGAATTCAGTTTTATGTATGTCATGTGATCGGTAAATTGATGATAATGTTATGTTTTTGTTATTTTCAAGTGTGATTTTCGTGTTCATTATTCTAAGTTTATTTATTTGTATAATTTCCGTGGTTTCTGTGATGTCTTCACTTATATATAATACTACACCATCCGATTGGTTTATGTTGCTTTCATTATAGTACATTCTATATTTTGGAATATTAAAAAATTCGTGGTGTTCAAGTTTCCATGTTTCAGTACATACTATAATACAAGGCTTTGTAACAAGCCTGTTTAAGAATACTAATAGTTTATTGTAATTAGCATTTAAACTTCTTATATTAACGCAAAGAATTAATTCTTTGACTGTAGCTAGGCATCTATTTAATTCGGTTACACTATTTGTGATATGTTCGTTGTCAAATATTACCTCTTGAGAATCAAGATTCATTTTCATTTTCATTTTCTAACGTATCAAATCTTGGTTGAGCTGTAGATGTAGGGGTTGCTGGAGATAATGTACCGGCAGATGTGTTGGTCGTTAATCTAACTCTTCTAGTAGTTATCCATTGCTGTGAGCGGGAATTGCTTTGTTTGCCGATTTCTAGGTTGCCAAAGTACCGACGGTAGGTAGGCTGCAGTGGATAGTCTGTCATTTCAATGTATTTTTTATTTTGTGTTTTAGCACTTCACACTGATCACTGTCTATTGCACTATGATTTATATTGTAATTAGTTTTGTATTTGTTGTTGTTAAATTCACAGTTTGCACATTTAAGAGTATCACATTTACACTCAGCAGCTGCGTGATTTCCTGCACATTTGTAGCACTTGTCCTCATTATCGCATTTTTTGCCACTGTGGCCGACTCTTGAGCATTTAGTACATGGATTTGTGTTTATTATGTCAAATACTCTGCAATTTTGAAACCCTATAAATAACTTGTTTTTATTGTCTCTTATATGTTTGTAGATTGTAGGCGTTACTTCAACTATTGCACTCATTGTTTTAGCTTTTTCACTTGAGTTTATGTGTAGAACTTTGCACTTGTCATCAATATTGTTAAAGTTTCTTTAATTAATGTCTTGTTCTAGTTCTTTATCATTAAACACTTTTTCAATGTTAATAATTTTCACTATAGGTTTTTTTATTTCTTCTTTTTTGATTTTTGCATTAGTTGATAATTTTTTAGATAAGGTCTTTTCAATTGCATTTATACTTTCTTCGTTCATACAGTTTATTAATATAGTATCATTATTTATTTTTGTCACTTTTTTTGTTTGGATTGTTTTGTCTTTAGCAAGATAATGCAGTACAGTGTTTTCTAGGTTTATATTGTCTTTGTTGTTTGTTTTTTTAACAATTAGTTTTGGTACTCTTTTAGCTTTGGGTTTAGTATTTGTTAAAATTTCTGCATAAGTGTGGGGCTTGATGTTTTTAAAATTGTTATTTTGTCTTTCTTTTATTAGTAATTCGTTTAGTAAGGCGTTCTTTTCTTGTGTTTCTTTAAGTAATTGTTTTAGCAGGTTATTTTCAATTTTCAGTGAGTCTGATTCATTGTAATCTTCATATATGGTTTTATTGAGACCATTTTCTTCTGTTGTCTCATGCACTATGTTATTCACAATGTCTTGTTTAATTTGTTCACGGTTTTCATGCTTTAGCTGTGCTATGAATTGCCACGCTGCTTCACTGAGCGTGCCATATGGCAACTTTGAGGTTAGTGAGAGGTTAGGATGATCTTGGCACACAATAAATGAGTTGCTGAGGAATTTAATTGGTTTTCCTATGTTATATTTTGTAACTATTTCATCAGTATGGTAGAAGTTTCCACACACTATGCACACCACTGCCCCAACGCTAATGCTGGGATGGCACTTGTAATACTTATTAAGAGAGGCATCGGGCGGCTCCTTCTCCTCCGACGCCATGTCGAAAAAACGTTTTGTAACCTTCAATCTATTTTCACTCAATATAAAATAATCGAATTTGGTATTTATCTTTTCGACGCGATATCATTCTTTTGCCATTATTGTATGCATCTAGATCATATTGAACGCGTTAATTTAACCGCAGAATCTCCTTAACCTAGATTTAAACTTCGGTGCTATAACGCGTGAAAAAGCGTGCTTTGGCCGAGGCCAGTTTTACCTTTTAGGAATAATAATAGTAATAAAATTTTATATATATATATAAATCGGCGAAAATTATTAGAGAGAAATTTTGTAAAGCGCGTAAAATATTAGAGTGTAGAAAATATTATTTATTTTTATGTTAGATAAATTCCCTTTTCCGGAGGTTTTACATAAAACCAAGATTTGTTGAGTTGCTTTTTGGCAGAAATATATGGATATATATGTGCGGGCCTATCCAAGCTGCCCGCTCTCACTTGGGCGTTCTCTCTCTCTCTGTTTTACCCCCCCCCCCCCCCTCTCTCGATACTGTGTGATCGGCGCCTTCCGGCGCGCTCAGTGCTCACAGAGAGCTGCATCAGGCAGCATCGCACGACTTTGTTTGTCTTACTTATAGCGTTGAACAGCGACGAAATAATACGTAGTTTGTAGTGCTAGCGACGGCAATAATTTAATAAAGTTTTATATACATTTATATAAGACTAAAGTGTTAGTGACCACGTTCTTCGCCCACTCCTTCCTCCAACATCTCATTCTATCACTTTTCATGGGGTTTGCATTTATAACAGATTCGTAAATATTTCTCTTTACGGAATTAGTAACTTCGTATCGTTATTACTACCTTAATCATTTTACTTAACAGGTTTTATTTTATTATTATTTATTTCGATTGATCACGAAACGGGAATCGGTGTTTATCTTTTTCTATGGAATATTCATATTTTTATATAATCTCGGATATATTGAGCGCGTGGAATTATTCGCCGAATTGCGTTTTCTTTATTTTGTATTACTTTAGTTACTCTAAAATCCCTTTTACTAACAATTGAACCTTTGTACCATACTTTAGGGAGTGTGTGTGTCGAAGCCATTCCCCCTCCCCCTTTTATTTTTATTATGCCGTTTAAGTATAATATATATAAAGCATAATTGAGCAGATTGCAAATAGGAAGTTCTTGGTCGCGGGGTTATATAGAAACTGCGCCGCATGACAGATATATGTATCACACAATAATCCCCGATATTTAGGAGGTCTCTCCCTTGCAAAAGGACCCTGGTTCGGTACCGTATATAAGCGTTTTACCGAATATTGTAATCTATCTATTTACGGGTATTAAGGGAAAGAGAATACCACAATAAATTGTGTTTTGGGATTTAGATGAGTTTATGTTTTATTTTCTCCCAGTATTCCAGGTAAGAATTTATTTAAGGTACTGTTACTGTTTGGGAATTATCAATGTTTTGAATTTCCCGCGGTTGCGCGACTGAGGGATAACTCAGCAGGTGGCCGCGCGACGGCAGCACTCATCAGCTGCTCTCTGCGGAACAGCTGAATCGCTACACTGATTAGCCGAGTATGGCAAAAATCATACTGTCTGTCTCACGTTTACACATGTAAATGAGAGAGACGCTGATTTGACTCACTCCTCGGTAACAACGAGGCGAGGAAGAAGACGGAAGTGCTCTCTTTTTCTGTCTAGTTCGTCAGGACGGCGTGCTCGTCACGAGGCCGCATGGCCGACTCATACGGCATTCTCGCTCACTCTAGTCTACTCAACTCTCTCTCTCTCTTCGCCAGGACGGCGTGCTCGCCACGAGGCCGCATGGCCGACTCACACGGCATTCTCGCTCACTCTAGTCTACTCAACTCTCTCTCTTCGCCTGGACGGCGTGCTCGCCACGAACCCGCATGGCCGACTCACACGGCATTCTCACTCACTCTAATCAAATTCTCTCTCTGACACGGTTAGCCTCGTGGAGAACATCAGTGTGCACGTTCGGCAACTCTCACACGGAATCTCTCATGCAGCAGTGTCTCTCACACGGAACTTCTCACACGGCGGTGACGTGTAGCAGTGCTGCTCGCCCGGCATCTCATCACATGGCATTTCTCACCGGCTCGCTTCATCTAGTTGGCCACGAGGTAGCCGCGGCACCTCTCAACAACCACTACGCAACACTCAACTGCTGCTTTCTCAACTATGGATTTTATCTGGCTTCTCTCATCGGCTGCTTCGCATCCTCGCACTCATCTCAACGGCTTTCTCATTTCGATCATCACGCTCATCTTACGGCGCTTCTCAACTACTCATCGTCGTAGCGGACTAATCATCACTGGACCAACTCATCAGCGTAGACGATTAATATAATCGCTACGTCGAGAAGGTAATTACTCAATTACATGCGGCCATTTTATACAGAGGTGCGCTGCTATACGGAAGGCATAACCACGCGGTATAATTAGGAATACTCAGTCATGATTAGATCAATAATATCTAATCGTGTCATCTCATTGAAAACTCAAACACAGTCAAATCAATAATATTTGATTGTGTGGTTTATTGCATGGTTACTCTCATCAGTGATTCGTAATGTGTCGCAGAAAAACTCATCCACACTCACACCGAAAAGTTCATACACTCAAATTGTACAACTCATATACACTTACACAGAATTTTGTAACACTCATACACTCAAACAATTATGTAACAGGCATACACTCAACCAATTTATTGTAACAGTTACACACACGTTTTTTCAATCTTTATAATACCTTTTGTCGACATTTGTAATAGTTATTTAATGTAATCGACATTTTCAATATATTTTATAGTTTAATTTACTAAAGTGTTTGGCTCTCAATTTATTTTGTAAAACACCCACAGCATGTCCTCATTATAAATTATGGCATTCTCAAACAGTCACGTTACATCTTTCGATGTGAATTGGATTTTTTTTTGTGCGCTTTTCTTGTTCCCTTTTTGGTTTTAAACGACCAATCAAAATTTTTTCAGAGCCTATAAACTAAAATATCAACTTTTAATAAATCCAATTCGACTCGAATTGTAACTTAAAAAGCGTTGTAGTATGCGAAGGCCACTGGTTACTGCAGCGATAAGCGAAAGTAACCGGAGACACATCCGGTGGTGCGATGCACGAACTTCGCTTGCCGCTGTAGGAAAATGCCATGTGCTGACCGCGCAGCAACGCGTTGGGTGAAGCACGAGGCAAGACGCTGGCTGCGGAGGCAGCACGTCCCGGCTTGACTTCATGAGCCCTCTGTACCGGCCCCCGCAGGTAGCGTAAGAGTGAGAGAGAGAAAAGGAGGCAAGCGTGCTTCTGCGCGGCGCACGTTATTAAAAACTTAGGCAGTACTGAACGAGTAGTAAAGCCGATAAGTGCTCGAAAAAGAACATACACCGCATGCGATAGTAGCAGCGTTATAGATATAGTCAAATTGAAAGGATATAAAATATAGGAAAGTTACAGTGGAAGTGTATAGCATTACAAACAAAAAGGAGAAGTATATATTTTGTGAAATTGTACAAAATTCAAATAGTAAACATCCAGGAGTTGTCACTAACCACTATACAGGTAATTAGGAATTATTATTGGAATAAAAATTCAGAGAGTTTTGAAGCCAGTCACGGCAGTAAGTTCGGAGGTATATTTTTCATATAATTAATAAACGTTTTGTCATTGATTTTCAGCATGATTTCCGACCTACTCGCATATGATTATTTGTAATTTTTAAATTAAAATTTTATTTAATTTCGGTTATTAATTTTGGTGTATTAGACGAATATTTTAAGTATCAAATTTCATTATTATACTGTAACATATAGAATTAGAAATAACCATACCAGGGTTATATAAAAGTATAATTATCTTAATATAAATTGTGGGGAAGCGACATATTTTTGAATATATCAATATTATCACATAGATTCTACTAAAACAACAAGCACAATTTTCACCTTCAGTTAGAACATTCGATTTACCCGGTTGCATTACTAGCATTAATAGACAAGTCGAAGAAAACCATATCCAAAATATCATATAAACAGAAGCAAAGAGTGTAGGCCTATATAAATCACGTCCAAACAGCAGGCAGGCATTGCAGATCTGGAACAAATAGAAGAAAACACGGCTACAAAGCATCAACGAATCCTCATGATTAACGGAAAGACTAAAAGGGTATTCTTATCTGACAAAGATTAGATTTCCTTTTTGTCCTAGATTATCCGTTTTGTTTTGCTATCCGCGATAGTATCCTTCTGCTCCTCGCATCCAGGGCCCGTCGACACTTGCCTCACGTAAGGTTAATACCACGCCCACGTGACATAGTGCTCATTAGCTGTGCGACTCTATATATGCAAGATCGCGGTCTACCGTGACGGTAGTACCGTCGCGATAGCACACACGGCGGGCGACAGACATAAGAGTCAGCGTGCAATGCTCGCGCGCATCTACAGCCGTAGCAGCCAATCACACGCGTATATTCACAGCCTATGAGTGCGCGCGTTCCGCGTTACGCCCGAATCAATTAAACGAAACGACCAGGGCCGGGCCTTTCTAAATTAGTTACACTATTTCGTTTCTGGATAAATATAGGTAAATGCACATGTATATATGCACAAGCATACATACACATCTATATAAATATAGGGACTTATAACGCGAACAAAATTGTATTGAAATAAAGGATATAATAAATATTAAATAAATAGATCTGTTTATTATTCTGAATCTTCTTTAACCTCAACACCCGTCCTCCATTTTTGTACGAAATCCTCATATAGCTCAATATTTATGGGAATATTAAGCCGAAGTAATAACACAGGTAAGGCACCATCGTGGCGGGGATGACAGATGCCCCGAGAGTGACAACCAATAATCGGTAATTTCGAGAGAAACGATCGAAGTTACGTGAGTGTCATCTTAATTGTGACCATCACGTAACACATTGTAATTTGGGATTAAGCATCAATAAAGGGTGTTACAATTTGCGATTTAAGGTTAAATCAGAGTATGGTTTTATTCAAAATTAAGAATCCATAAAACCCTTTTCGGTATTCCTTTTCTCACATTAGATTATCGTGCGTATGGCGTGTATGGGCGTGACATACGCACAAGGGGTCTCCCTAAAAGGACTGGGATGATAGATGCCCAGAGAACGAGGTCCAAAACTTAATTTCGTGTCAGTGATACGAGTCGCATTTTCGTAAAAGAAAATCGCGACCTAAAAGTTACCAACTATAGAGGGCGAGGTTTAGCGCAGCCTTACACGTATGGGCGTGTGAAGGTGACGAGGATAACGCTGAGGTTCCGACAAGGTAAGAATGAATCAATATTCTTAAGGGATTCAACTGAAAAAAATAACAACATTTAATCGCGTGACGACTTTTAGCAGCCGTCACAGAACATAGTGAAAATCGTATACTAAAGTCTTTGATAAATCAAGTACACACATAGTCCTATGTAAATTGGCTTGTTAATATATACTTCAGTTTTTGCTAACTCTACAATAATAAGATTGTCATCAATGATAGTGCTGCTACGAAATTCTGGTTGTGCAATACGAGCTTCTGCCTCATATTGACCTTCCTATTTAGTTAGTAATTTAACATTAACTCTTTTTCGCACATTTTCCATAGTCTTTCTAAAAACAGCATTATTCATTAATTTGTAGAGATTTTTTTCAAAATCATTTTTAGCTGCTTGTCACATTCTACTGTTTAAATCAATGTATTCTTTGAGCCAGGGTCTTTGATTAAATTTCAGTATTCTATGAATTTTGTTGAGTTTTAATTCATTTTATAGAGCTTGTTTCAAGTTGCGATAGTGTAGAATGTATCGCGATTTCTGCTCAACAGTCGTGAGAAATTTAGCTTGTGTGAAACCTGGTGGTTTCTTATGCTCTGGATAAAATGGTAGATCTTTATGCGTATTGTGTAAATGTTCTGGATATTCCAAGTCCACTTCAAATATGTAGCCGACTGGGGCATCATCCGGAATATTGAAATTTATTCGTTCTACATCATCAATCCATTCAAAGCCACCAAAGGGTAGATATTGTTGCATAGCCCAGTCATAGAGATTATTTACATGAAAGCACATGAGATATTTGATCTCCTTGTCTACTTCATAATCATTGCCTATATATTTTTTATTGGCTCGAGCATAGCGATTGGAACATTGACTCACTCCACCACGTATTCCACGTTCAATGAACATAACCTGATCAATATCAGTAAGTAATTCTAGCTGTATTTTCGTATACTTGAGTATAGCATCCCAAGTTAGGCCTGGAGTTGTGTAATAATATGCCGGATCTAAACCGTAAGCTTTCAGACAGCTGATACGGAAATTTTCAAATACTTCTACCAAAAGTAAAACATCTGTTTTTAAGTATAAATCTGAATATTGACCCAAATTCAATACATTGAATACTTTCTAAACATTTTTTGCATGCTCATAATCTTTATCTGATATTGGATTGTCATTTAATTTACTGTAGAATTCATCTTTTCATGGCAGCTCCGAAATATCAAATTTTTCTTTAGAGTCCACATAATCGTAAGGAAATACTCCTTTCCATTTAAGTAATTGAAATTTCTCTTTAGTAAATGGTGAATATTTTGCATTTTGACAGAACTCTTTCAACAAAAGATTAAGTTCTTCGAAATATGATGAGAGTTTGCCTAAGGATGCAGCCATGAATCGATACGAATCTATGAATCTAAATTTAATATCATTTCCTTTAATATGCTTGGTGAATGATATGATGCTTTCCTTATTCAGTGGTAAAAGATCAACTCATCCGGGAAAGCTATTGGCAATATCCTTTATGAGAAAATGTGAGACATAGCCAGTTAAATTATGAAATATCACTAGAATTCTGCGTCAATCTTTATAATTTAAATTACAATCTTCGTGAGCAGCACCTCGATACCTAAAACAAAAATAATGTTACATTTCTTCTTGAAGTATATATATTTTATTTTTAACCTTACCTTCCAGTCAAATGACAATGATCTCCAACACGCTTCTCTGCTAAAGGTCTTTTGCATATGTGACATAATAATGTATTTTGAAATGCTTGTTCTTGTTCTAAATTTAATGTTTCCATTGGTACTGTGGTTCTACTTGAAGACAACCTCGACATTTTCTGCCAGACTTTGCAGCTCTTCTACAAACCATTTAGCTGGATCCTTTCCTTTGTAGCTACGGTAGTAAGATAGAGATTCGTCATAGATGCAGTTTAAATAATATCCGATACTAAATGCTTTATGTTCTTGATAAGCATTTCTAATTTGCACCGCTTTTAGAAGGCACTCAAAATCTGCGTATATTATGAATGGTACTTTTTGATTCTAATTCAAATTATTAAGCTGAAAAATGTTGTCTCTGGTTCAGGCAAAGTTACTTTGCATTTGTTCAGTTGGATACAATCTTGTTCATGTAGTTTTAATTTAGAACCATTCCTAAAGTAATGTAGGCACCGGTCATAAATGAAGTGTTTATGATTTTGGTTTGAAAGTTATGTGGATACTAAACGCATTGAGTCTTTAATCCAAACATAATGTGATATTGGTAAACCATTTTTAAAGTTTTCCTTCTGCTCAGAATCCTCATCATCTACGTAATAGTTTTGTAGAAAAAGAAGATTAAAATGAGTTTCCTTCTTACATGATGTTATGTGAAGCGGCACAACTAATCGAGAGGTTATTTTACTTTTGGAATTTCGGAATTTGTTTTGGACTTATGGAAAATTGTATTCCCTGCAAATTCAATTCATTCTCATAGACTTTGTATATAATGATACTCGATTAGAGTTATGTACAGGGTGCAAAGCTGACAGCATTGCCCACTTGAAACATGCATCGTCGAAATTTTGCACATTGATACATGCATGCTTCTTTTGTATTTGTGGGGGTAGACTGATGTATGAGCTTCCTCGCATTGGATTATATTTATTGATGCGTACAGATATATTAAGAATTCGTCAAAGTGTCCAACCAGAATCTTTCTTCTGAAATTCTTCCATGTCTTTTTCAATAGGCTGCTGGACGTTTTCAGTGAACCATAATTTTAAATCAGTTGTTCGTATAAGAATCGGCCTCGCCTTTGTATTAAAATACTTTATTTCTACTATCTCGTTGTCAGCTTTTGGTATGATGTATTCAACTGACAAGATAGTGTACACTTTGAGAGCCTCTTCTTTCTTCAAAACATTTTTCATTCGAGATTGGAATAATGCTTGAGCGTCTCTCATAAATGTAGTTACATCTAAATTTTTCAAGTTGGTTATCACTCGAGATTTAATAAGATAATTGAAAGCAGACTCCACATTTTGCCATTTCACTCTGTCACTTCTTGTTTCACGCAAACCCGTATCACTCTTTAATAAAAACTCGAGTCTTTCTTGAACTCCTTTAAGTAATCCAATTGTAGATATAAACTTTTGTTTTTCTGTTCCATTCCTACACTTGTTCAAAATTACTTTGCATTTGTTCAGTTGCATGCAATATTATTCATGTAGTTATAATTTAGAACCATTCCTAAAGTAATGTAGACACCGGTCACAAATGAAGTGTTTAAGATTTCGGCGGCCTGGAGTTGTGTAATAATGTGCTGGATCTAAACCGTAAGCTTTCAGACAGCTGTTACGGACATTTTAAAATACTTCTACCAAGGGTAGAACATCTGTTTTTAATTTTAAATCTGAATATTGACCCAAATTCAATATGTTGAATACTTTTCAAACATTTTTTGCATGCTCATAATCTTTATCTGATATTGAATTGTCATTTAATTTACTGTAGAATTCATCTTTTGATGACAGCTCCGAAATATCAAGTTTTTCTTTAGAGTTCACATAATCATAAGAAAAAATTTTGCTTCCTCAAAAAGGAAGCTTTGTAACGGTGAAAAGAATTTTTCGGACAAAATAAAAACATTTTTTAAGAATAATGGCATAAAAATTTGTTATTTTGAGAAAATTTGTTTTCTATCTGTGTGTGTGCGTGTGCGTGTGTGTGCACGTGTGTGTGTGTGTCTATATGTGTGTGTGTGTATGTGAGTCTATGTACAGAAGATATCTCGAGAACGAATCGGTCGATTTGGACGTGATAATTAAATTACCTACATGTTCTTTTTTTAAAAATTGAAATACCTATCGTTCTTCATTTGTTATGAAGGTAAATTTGTTCTATAATTTTTATCTCAAAAACAATTCCATATTTTTACACGAAATTTCTACCAGTTATTGAGTGTAAAAAGTACTTCTACCTCTAAACATTTCAAGACGTTTTATCGATTTGTTAATGAGAAAAAAATTATTGAAGAAAAAAGTTGCATTTTCGTTGTCGCACGATAACTGGAGTAAAGATCAAGAAATCTTTATGAAATTTCGCAGAGGGGTAGCTCTTTTATACTTCTGAAGCCCTTTCGTTGGCCAAGTAAAAATGTTCGTAAAATTCGAAAATATTTGAGATTAAATTTTTTTTAAATTTTTCAATTAGCATTTTCTTGAAAACGATTCGATAAATCAGATTGAAATTTATAGGCTGTCTAGCTCACACTGTGAAAGATATATGTATAAAATGTCATTAAGATTGCTGGACTATTTTTCGAGATATTCGTGGGAAAAATTTTTGAAGAAAAAAAATGCGTTTTCGTTGTCGCATGGTAACAGGAGTAAAAATCAAGAAATCTTTATAATGAATATTTTGACTTCCAATTAAGCATGATGATAGATCACTATAAAATCTAGCGAAGTGAACTATTGATTTTGTACAATTCATTGTATTTATTTTTTTATAAACTGAAAAACGGTGAACCCACTCTGTCGGTAAAAATTGAATATACACCCTCTTAAAAAAATGAAAAAATGAAATTTATTGAAAATTTTGTGTGTGGTCTAAGCAATATATGTGTCAAATTTTATCAAGAAACATTATTTATTATAAAGAATAATGTAATACAATGATTATGAGGTAATAGGAATGTAGAAAAGAGGTTCTTATAGATGGTGTAGTGCATGTGTGTTAGTTACGCTCCGGATAGGTAGGATATTAAAATAGTAATTTTGTATTTAGATAATATCAGCGACAGCTAATAAAAGATTTCAAAAATAAGAAAAAATGTGTAATTTTTGTAAATATTAATGAAGTTTTAAATTATTGAAAAAACATCTAGTATGAATAAACACCCCAGTGGAAATGAAAAATGTATATAAATGTAAATAAGTGTATATTTCTGTAAAAAAGGTATATAAATGTAAATAAATGTACATAAATGTTGTAATTGGAACACGCATTTACATTCATTTACATTTGTATACTTTTTTTTACAGAAATTTACACGAAATTGTATGAATTCTACATTTATATACATAAAATTAGAACATCAATTTTCTACTTCTAATATTTATTACTTCACAAAAATTAAAAATAAAAGCCTTTTCTTTAATGAGAAAAAATACTGTTTTTCAGTTCTTTCTTTGCAAATTTATAATAATTGATAAGATTATAAAAAATTATAAACATGAAAATTTTAACAAATTTTGAATTTTGATTTTTTTTTTAAATAATTTAATAAGTTAAAATTTTAAAATGTAATAATTGTTTACAGTATAATTTTTAAATTTAATAGTTTATATAATAGAATAAAAAAATTAAGTTTGAGGAAGCTAACAAGTAACCCTACGGACGTGTCACTCACCGATTTACCTGAGACTTTGCATACGGCTTCTATATCGAAAAATATGAGACACGTATTTCTTTTTAGCTGCCCATAAAGAGTTTTAAGGTCGTAAATCACCAATCGTGAATTTTTATACGTGAAATGAGAATATATCATCAGTAAATCCTTAACTTCGTAACCCTTTTCGTGTTCCAAAAAAATTCTTTTTTTTTTTTAGCACACCTATGAGACATGTTTTTTCTGGCACATTACACCTTATATTATAAGGAAAAAACGTTGTCCAATCGAAAACTTTTGGGTGAAATCCATATTTTGCTGAGGAAAATGAGCGATTTTTCCCGAATCTACGTAATTCAATGATTTTTGATTATTTTTAGCGATTTTCAAATGCACGTAACTTGGCGCCGAATTGACCGATTTTAACGATTCTCATCTCAAATTAAAGCTCTTTTTTTACTGTAATCGTTTTTTGTGGAATGTTTGTTGGCCACTTTCATAGATTGCTATTGGTTAATCAACAACGACCGCACTTTTCGTCCATTTTTCCCATGTTAAATTCCCATAAGAAAAATGAAATGCAGCAAAAAAATGGATGCACCCATAATTTCTTCTTATAATATAAGATGTAATGTGCCAAAAAACGTGTCTCATAGGTGTGCTCGGAAAAGAAATTTTGGAACTCGAAAAGGGTCACAAAATTATGAATTTAGTAAATCCGATTTACTCATATACCATATAGCCCAATAATAATAAACATCTTCAAGTTATTTTATCTATTCTACCAAATTGAATATGACACGTAAATTTTGGATAATATTAATGATTTTAGACTGATATGCGCCCCATAAAATCTATTTTAGGTACATGGTTACCCTTGCAGTCACAGGAGCCAATATATTAGCACCTTTTTTTTCTTTTTTTCTTTTTTTATGTAAAATCCTGAAATTTTTTGCATTGTTAGGTAGTATAAAAGACTTAAATTATAAATCGAATAGGACTTTTTATTAATCCATAATTGTTCATAATGGTTATAAACAAATACACACCAAAAAAAGTTGTTTCTTGAATTTAATTCATAACTAAAACAGTTGAAGAAAAGATCATTTTCAATGTATTATTATTGGTAAGAGAAGTAAAGGCAGATTCTATAAACTATTGTTCTCATCACCAGATGTTTGTGTTTATAGTAATGATAATGAAAAGATAATAATGGTAATAATTATTGCGTGATGTACTACTTTATTTGATTAGTACTAGAAAGATATAACAAGTGAATATTTTTCTTATTCCAAATTTTTGCAGTTGAGCATTCGATTCAATAACGAATTATTACTACTATTGCAATTAATATTTTTTTTTAGATTAAATAATTGCATTTTAAGATTAGTAAAATCTATTATTCCTGAATCGTATATTATAAATTTATAACGTAATATAGACGATTGTTGCCCTACTCGTATTTGCACATATTTTTTAGTTTTCTTTAATTTCTTTACCAAACAAATAATTCACTTTCAATAAAAAAAAGTTCATTTAGTATTGCAAAATTTTTGTTGAATAATAAAATAAAAACAATACCACATTTGATTTTTTTTTTATTCCTAAGCTTTTGAATGTGGGAGAGACCGGTGCTATAGTTAGAACACTTTCTACATTTTCTTTATTTATTTTTTTTGTAACACGGGTACATTTTAATTTAAAAATTATGCTAATAATATTGAAAATTTAAATATGAAAATAATACAAAGTGCTAAAATTATTAAATAATTAATCATTATAACCTAAATTACGTTTAAAAATAGATAATCATAATCTTTTCAAGAATCACTGGAAATTTTCTGGAATATAAAATTTACTCCTGTATATGACAAAATTTTCAAACTTCCGACTGAAAAATAAAACGAATATTCCTCGTTCCAATGTACATGACTAACATCGACAGTTTGACAGGTTTTGACCTCTGTTACTCCAATCACGAGATATTAGCATTGGGCCAACCTACCCGTATGCCAACTTGCCTCGACCTCCCCTATGCATTAATAAAAAATAGAGCAATTAATAGTTATTTAGATAAAATCGAAAGCAGTTACTTCAATTGAGTTTACATGATTTTTTCAATAAAAACTATAGTGGTGCAATTATGTGGAATATAGAAACAGTGATAATTTGACAATTTGTTAAAGAAGTTTATCAAAGTTATTCAACAAAATTTTGTAATAGACGAGAAAGGTGAATAAAAGCTTTTTATTATATTTATTACATATCTCATTTCGTTATTTATTTACTTTTATTGCTAAATAAATATATGAATGATTTAAGGGAACTAAAAATTGCATAGTTTTAATAAATATAATTTTTGCATAGTAAAATCAGAAAACAAAGAAAATTTCGAATTATTAGCATTCAATTTTAAGTTTAAGGTGAAAGTCATTCTATTAAATACTTAGAGAAAAAATTATAATAACGTAAATTTTTATAAATAAGAAAAATATAGATATTCTATATCGATATTGTATCGATATTGTACCAATATTGTATCAATATTTTCCGAATATTTAAAAATAACTATGTTTAATAATTAAAGTTTCATCAAATTTTATCTAAAGGTAAATATCTTAATTTAAAAAAAATATTCTTCACGAACAAATTTATTTACTTAAAAAGGATCATCATTAATAAGATTAAAACTTTGCGCAAATAAAATGAATTTACTGTTATAAATCATTAACGTCTTATACATTTTTACATTTAATAACATCACGGCCGTCATAAGCTTCATTTTCAAAATTATTTCATTAATAAAGTTTAACGTATTATACATTTGTAAAATAACAAATATTTTTTTTCAGAGTTGTAATAAATAATTTTACCCTGTCAAATAATTACAAATTTCCATATTTAATATTATTTAAAGTTTACAACTTTAATTTTTGCTCTTCATTATTTAATTAGCAATACTACATAAGTACTTAATGATTTTTTTACATTAATTTGTAATATGCATGCATTTAAAAAAATAGTTATTTTCGATACAAGTGCGAAAAAGTGATTTTATCCTCGTGGTGGACGTTTGCGCCCGAGCGAAACAAGGGTGAAAAGGCTACACGAAGATACAACCACTTTCTCACTCGTGTATCAAACATTATTTTTTGACACGACGTGTGACAAGCTTAATCTAGGGCATCTTTTTTTATTAGAGCGTGTGCGAAATCGAACTTTGCGCACGGAGTGTAAAAAAATTATTTATTTCAGATACAAGTGTATATTTTGCACAATAATGATCAATCCTAAGAATGTTTTAACGCTATTAGGAAAAGCTTTCAATGATTCTCGATTTGACATTCAATCAATTATTACTAAAGAAGAAAAACAGTTTTCGTTAGAGCTTGAAACTTTAATTAAAGATGCAATAAATGATAATTTATTTATAGAAACATATGATACGTTAAATTTTGATGAAGAAAGTGTCATTTCTGATGCTTGTGCTATAGAAGAAGAATTTGAAGATGATTATAATGTAATAAATAATTTAGAAAGTAGCAAAAAAGTTTTGGTACCAATAAATCTAGATTATAAAACCAATGCTGTTAATTTTTGGCGTTCTGGAAGTAAAGGACGTCTTAAACTAACTACAGTTAAACATAGGTTTAGAAAAGTCAATAATGTTAAGACATTATATAGATGGGAGAAACAAATTTCTCAAGGGGGAACTAGACTTGACAAATTATTGAAAATTTCTGAATATGTGCTAGAACAATTTCAAAATGCGGGAGAAAAATCTCTACCAGTTCATGATTTAGATATAAAGAGATGGGCTATTAAATCTAGAGATGATGTTGGTCTATCAAATGAATTATTTACAGCATCTTCAAAGTGGATTTATAAATTTAAACAGCAGCATCGAATTGTATCAAGGAAAATTAATAAATTCGTCACTACATCTAGTTTGAAAAATAAAGTAGCATTATCTGAAGAGACTTCGCGATTCACGGATAAAGTTAAATTTGAAATTTCACAAATAGGAAGAGATAATGTATATAATACTGATCAGTCGGGTTTTAATCTGGAAATGCGTGCAGGGCGTACATTGTCTTTCAAGGGAACTTTGAAAATTGAATCATTGGCGCAATCTTTAAATTCGCTTACTCATAGTTACACGATTCAACCTTTTGTATCTGCAAGTGGAGTTTTAAAATCCGCTTTACTTATAGTAACACAAGAAAAAAACGGTTATTTCGGACCATTGGTAGAAAAAAATTTATACAAAGCAGAAAATATTATTGTGTTTGCTTCAATATCTGGAAAATTAACTTCAAACTTAATAATTAAATGGTATGAAGAAGCTTTTCTACCTAATGTTGGAGAAACTTCTGTTTTGTGTTTAGATTCTTGGTCAGGACAAACTGAAAAAAAATTTCAAGATGTAATTGTTTGTAATAAGCAAGTGAAAATATTGACAATTCCGGCTGGTACAACAGGAATGATACAACCACTCGATGTATACACCTTTAGACCATGGAAACATTTTTTGAGGTGTTTTTCAGATTTAATTATTTTAAATAGTTATGACATTAATTTACATTTGCGAAATAACATACTGAAACTTCAATCTCCCATTCATAATCAATTTTCTTCACCTAGATTCGTTAATATGTTTCAGTATGCTTGGAATAAAAAAGGATATGTAGAAAAACCGCCACATTTTGAAACTCCAGTAGATTACTGTTTTAAAAATTGCGATGAATCTTGTCAACTATGCAGTAGTATTGCTATTATTAGGTGCGCTTGGTGTACTAAAGCTCTATGTATCGATCATTTCTTTGACCCAAGCAATAGAAGTAATCCGCATTATTGTAAATAATAAAAATACATATTAATTATAAATAAATTATACTATAAATTAGATAACTCATAGTTTTTATATTTTTATTCTCATAACTTTTTTCATTCTCTGATATTCATTTCAGGAAAAATACTAATAAGTTTTTAGTTACCATAGATACATTAATATTACTGTAGAGAAAATAAAAAGTTATTATTTTTTTTATTTAATGAAAAGAAAATTAAAAAATTATTATTATTTTATTTATCAAAATGCGCCTAAAACTATTTTTTTTTATTTCTTGTTTTCACTTTACGGTACCACCATCTCTCTTTTTTACTCTCTAACATGTGCACTACTATTTTTGACCTAGGAATTGTAAAAAATGGGAAATTTTACATACATATAGAATTTTTTTTTGTATTAGGTCGAAGTAACCTTATAAGATCATGTAATGGTCAATAAAATCCTTTTTATTGGAAATCTAGTGAAAATCGACCTCTAGAAAAGATGCATCATTTAAAGAAGGCGAAAATCGTCTTCAACGTTAAGTTGAAAGTCATTTTTACTTTTCATTCTTCAAATCATAAAACCTTTGTAGAGATCGAGTTCCAGTAGACTACAATAGAAAGAATGATAGTGACCATTCAATGATCTTATAAGGTCATTATGATAAAAAAAGGGATCCTATTTAAAATGTCAGATTTTGATCTTCAAATATCCTTGAAAATTGTTTTTCGGTCAAATTGCAGATCATTTTCAGATTGTCCTTCTTGAACCGTTCAACTTTGGTGAAAGGCAGATTTCGCCTTTGAACCATGCCTTTGAAGCAATTTGCGTGAATAGATTTAATAGGCCTGCCTTGTATATAAAAATTCACAATTGGCTATCCACAACCTTAACACTCTTTATGGGCACCTGAAAACATAAAGGTGTCTCATATTTTTCGGTATAAAAACCGTGTCCAAAGGCTCAGGAAAATCGGTGAGTGACACTTCCGTAGGGTTACTTGTAAGTGCCAATAAATTGGCAGCGGTTTTTTTTATCGATTTTTCACTTTTTGAAAAACTATTTTTCATTTTTTTTTTCATGACAGGATTGACATATTTGAATCGGACAAATACCAGTTCAAAGAGTATAAAAATACCTAATTTTCCAAAAAAAATTTACGTTATCTATTACGATTCTTTTGTTTTTAACAAAAACGTGTTTTTTTTTTAATGTTATAACTCAGAAACTAAATGGTAAAATGCTTTGATAAAACTTATGATAATGTAGAATATAAATAGCTATAAGCTACAAACATTTTAATCCATTCTGTCGACTAGTTTTTGAGTAAAAGATTGAAAACCGAAAAAAAATGAGTTTTGTATGTCGCACGATAACTTGAGTAAAAAAATTGGCTTAATCGCTTTGAAATTGTTTTAAGTGGTAGATTTTGGATAGCTTTTGGCTGAGTTCTTTGGGCAAAATGTTTGGTCCATAAATTTTAGAGATATTTGAGGTTAAAATTTTTTTAACCTTTTTTTCAAATCGTAATTTCTCGAGAACGGCTCTATGTATCAGCTTCAAATTTATAGACAATGTTGCATATGATATAAATAATAAGTGTGTGCATTTTCATAAAGCTCGTAAGATTACTTTTTGAAATATTTGATATTTAAAATTTTGGTATTTCTAAAAATGACTTTCTTTGACGCACAATAGCTGGAGTAAATTTTTTTTTAATTGCTTTGAAATTTGGAGGAGATATAGAGTTTTTATTGTAACGAAATTAGCCAGATACGTTGGCCAATTAATTGCACACCGAGAAATACATTTACCAATACTTTTGGCTGTACTTCGATATTAATCACGATCTCTCTTTTATAGATGGAAACATGAAATTTATAGACAATTTTGTGTGTAATACAGGTAATATATGTGTGAAATTTCATCACAAAACATCATTTATTATACAGAATATTGTACCACAACGATTATAAGGTAATAGGAATGTAGAAAAGGGGTTCTTATAGATGGTGTAGTGCATGTGTGTTAGTTGCGCTTCGGTTAGGTAGGTTTTTTTTATTATTAATATCTTAATATAGTAATTATGTGTTGTTATAATGTCAGTGGCAGCTAATAAAGGATTTCAAGAATAAGAAAAAATGTGTAATTTTTGTAAGTATTAATGAAGTTGTAAATCTTTGAAAAAAGATGTAGAATGAATAAACATATTTTATCTTTTAACTATATACTATACATATAGGAGCGATAAATTAATTTGGAGGAAGCCACGTGTCAATAAATTGGCAGCGGTTTTTTGTTTTACGTCAACTTTCGACGGAAATCGCAATAATGCCATTTTTCACCCCTTTACAACTCCACAAATCAATCGTAAACTACCCCCTCTCAAGCATGATTTTTTTGCATTTATTATAAGCCCCTTTACCATTTCCACTAATAAAAGTCCAGATAACAACTTTTTTCTCTAAGTGTAATTTGATTGGACTAGAACGTGTAGTTTTTTTTTAAACAAGAAAAACTGTTTTATGCCTATTTTGTACGCCATTTTGAATGTGTTTCGGATAAAATCAGGTCCGGAAACATATTTCATTGGATTCTACGGAATTTTTACTATTTTTTCTATACATCATCATACTCAACTTAATTGCGGCAAAAAAAAACGATTTCAACAACGGGCCGAGCCTGCCGATACGGGTTTGCACCGGAAAAGAAAATCGCGGCGCTGTGAAGCGGGAACGAAAATCGAATTCGCGATCGTACGCAAATACCTTATCTGTGCGTTGCTAAAGTTCTCGCTGCCGGAGTTCGATGCTGAAGATCTCTCTGGAGACGGTGCGCAGAAGGGCGTGCTGATGACGGCGGCGAGGGCGCGCAGAATGAGGCGCTGCATGGGCGCGCAGAAACGTGCGCTGGTGACGGCATGCTGAAAGGCGCGCTGATGCTGGCGGCGAAGTCGCGCAGAGTCACCCGCTGCAAGGGCGCGCAGAAATATGCGCTGGTGACAGCGCGCTGAAAGACGCCTTACCCCTGGCGAGGTGCTGCACCGTTGATATGCGCCGTTGCACACACTGACTTGCCCAGGAAGCGAGCGAGCGAGCCTTTGCTGGCGCTTAAAAGTGCGCGCAGAAAAACATGTTCGCTGCCTTGCCGCTGCTGCGCTCGGGTTGTTGTGCAGCGATGTTGACACTCTCATCCTGCCACTCGTCCTGGACGCTGGTCACGTCGGGGTCACCAATGTGGAGATCAGGCGGTCATATACCGCTAGGACTCGGGCTCAAGTCCCGAGGGGGTGACTAGGACAGGTGGTGGAATGACTACTCTGAGGTCTGGAATGATAAAAAAAGAATTCTTTATTCAATGCCTGCGTTATTTTTTCTTTTTGTGGTTATCTCTGCTAAAGTTCTATACAACTTGTGGCTATGTTACGAAAGTTGGTGAATGTATAGTAAAATTCGACCCACGACCCACGACCCATGAGCAATGAAACTTTACTATATAGAAAGCTACTATAGCTGCGTCAGGATGGTATAAGCTCCTTTTCTGAGTGTGATCAGAAAATAGACAGAGTATAGGCTGTCGTAATTCAAAATTAAGCTACTGAATTTCTAGCAGCCTACTCCCAGAAGCCGATGTCAATCAGCGAGATAAGAGTTTAATGATAACAAAAGTCTGACTTTTTGTGTATATGGGTTTATATAAATTACCTTGATTGTTGAGAATGATGAATTGAAAATCTTTCGGGTGATTCTTAGAAGTGTCTGGTTTAATGTATCGGAAAAGGATCTGTTTAGATAGATTTGAAAAAGATGTTTGAAAAGAAAGAATTTAGTTCAATGTATAGATCTCACCCAAAAGACGATGAATTTATGAGATGGAAGAGTTAATTGTTTCGGTTGTCCGGAAGAAGGGGAGCTCGTTGAGAATGAATCAACTAGGGCCGTTCGATGATAAAACCAAAAATCCCAATACTGTTGTGAAGCGTTAGAGCAGTAGAAGTTGTAGAGTGAACATGATGGAGAAGAATGCGAGATGTTGACGAAGAAACTATGGGTCGCAGTGATGGACAGTCCGGCGCAGAACTCACAAAATCCAGAGTTTAAATTACGAAATTTTGTATACTAGTATGTTTTGAACTCAAACTGATTCATATTAATTTTTGGAAAGCTACATCAACACAGAAAAAAGTTATTAATAATTTTATGTTTAAAACTATTCACGCTCACTCGATCATTGTAACATAGCCAGATAAGGTATAGACTGCGATCGCCTAATTGAATAAAAAGAAAAAAAAATTTTATTTTATATTATTATATTTCAATAAAATTACTTTTCAAACGTGAATATTTACCACATATTATTTTTAACTTTTGCTTAGTAAAATCTATTACAAATTCTTTGTCATTTAATAATTTATTATGATTCAAAAATTTGTATAAGAGTTATTTTAAAAATATTCATAGTGTAAACATCTAAAATTAAATCTTTGACATTTTAAGTAATTAATTATTAATACCATAATTTTAAATGTTAGGGGAACGTGGGGCGGAATGGGCGAGAAAATTTTCAATATTGATGATATACCTGTATGCAACACAATTAATTAATTATTTTTGTAAATACATTTGGCATATATAACAATAATGTTTGTTTCTCTATTTCAAGTTTCAAGTATCGAAATATTTAGGTGGAAAATATCGAGCTTTCAGTATTATGACTATTTATTTATTTATTTATTTATTTATTTAACCAGATTGATTACGTAAAGTAAACCCTATAGTACGCAGTTACCTGTACATAGGCTGGAATAACATTTTATCAAACGTTATAACATCCTCATGGACTCCCATTGTAGGATGTTTGCGTTTGATAAATCCTTAAAAACCGTTGCCAATTCATTGGCAAGAAAAAACAAAAGTAAATTTTTCACAACAAAACTTTATTAATAAATAAAACTGTTTTCTTTGTGGTTCTTTGTTGTTTGTTAAACAATTTGACTGAATATAAAAAATATCTTTTTTGTTTTTTCATTTATGTATCCTATACAAACAATTAATTATTGTTATAAAAAATTTTAAAGAAATACATTAGTTTGAGAAAGAAAAGTATGTATTATCAATAATCTAATAAATATTTGTTTTGAAACAGGTATTTAACTACTATTCTGCTCGACTTAGTGGTTTAAAGTTAATCCATCGTTACAAATCATACAATCGAATATTCTTTTTAAAAATGCAAATATAAGAAATTTATACAAAAATTTTAACCTCAAATATCTTTGGTTACTATTTATTATTTATTAGCTAAAACAGCTAATTCTCTGCCAAATTTCAAAACGATTCATTGACTTTTACTCCTGTTAACTTAAAGGAAAGAAAACGCGCATTTTTTCAAAAATAATTTTTTTCTCAGAAACAAATCAACATAACCTCTTCAAATTTTAACACAATGTTGTACTCGATAAGTTTAATAAGTGGTAAAAATTTTGAGTGGAAAAAAGAAAAAGTTTTTGAGATATTAATTAAAAAAATATAAACCATATTTTCATTAATAACAAATGACAGGCTAGAGATCATTTAAATTAAAAAAAAAGAAATTCTAGATAATTTAAAGACCTTTTAATAAAAATTTAGTTTATTAAGTAATACTGGCTGAAACAAATTAAAAAATTTTAAAAACGAAAAATTCAAAATCGTTTTTTGGTTATAAAAAAAAAAATCAGTAAAATCAAAAAGTAGGTTATGCTCTCTCTATTCTCCTCCGAAACGAAGAGAATAAGCCTTTTCCGATGTAAATCGGTCGACCGGTTCAAAAGTTATCGCCTGTACACACACATACGCGCGCGCGCACACACACACACACGAAATTTTTTTTATCGAAAACAACGGTAAACAGCGCCAAAAGTCTTAAAACATGTTTTTGAACATTTTTTGTTTCAAAAATTTTTTTCATCGATACAAAGCCTCTTTGAGGAAGCAAAACTAACTTAAAACTAGTATCCCAATATTCCCAATTTAACAACATATCTATAAAATTTACAAGATTAACTACAACAAATAGTTGCCCAACATTTGTAATAAACATCTACATAGACTTTATAAATTTCTTAATGTTTTTCTTAATAGTTATTTTACTTATATTTAAACACTTTAATTTCTTTGGTAAAGTGTTAAAAGTTTTTACAGCCTCTATATAGCTATTTTTATCACTTATAGCTTTTTCCATTTTTGGTAGTATTATACTATTATTTCTAGTCTTAAACTCACTTAATAAGTACATATTTTTAAGTTTATCATAATGATACATAACTGACTCTAGTGTGAATATTTGTTTAATATGCAGTGGTGTATCTGCAGAAAAACGATTTTGTTGATAATTTTTAGTAACTTTGTTTGAATATTTTGCAGTAGATTTATGGGGGTTTTGTATGCACCTCCCCAAGCTATAATTCCATAACTTATTATACTATGAAAAAAAGCATAATATATTTTCATGAGTATATTGGTATCCATAAATTTTCAACTATTAGAAGTAACATTTAAAATTACGGTATTAATAATTAATTACTTAAAATATCAAAGATTTAATTTTAGATGTTTACACTTATATATTTACTATATAATTTATATACTTAAAATTCATTAAGCACAATGAATATCTTGAAAATACTTCTTATACATATTTTTGAATCATAATAAATTATTAAATGAGAAAGAATGTGTAATAATAATAGATTTTACTATAAACTATACTATAATGAAAAAAGATATTACTATAATGAAGTACTGTAATGAAAAAAGATATTACAGAAATATTTATTATAAAAATTAATTTGTAAACTTGAGAGAAAGTTTAAAATAATATGTGGTAAAATTTATTTAAAGAAGACACTAATGGTAGTAGTGGTAAGTAAACAGTGTCACTGTGACAAACGGACAGCTCTCCGCACTACATTAAAAACAGACATTTTACCTGAAGAGGGACATTCACTAATAAAAGATGTCCGAAACGTTGTGAATGTGAAATAATTTTGTTGTTTTATTTTTTACCATCTCTAACAACAAAATATTGGTAGTAACCTTGGCCATTAGCTGCAATCAACATTTAATATGTGGTAAATATTTATGTTTGAAAAGTTATTTTATTAAAATATAATAATATAAAATTCCAATTGAATTACACACACATACACACACACACACACACACAAAACACACACACACACACACACACACACACACACACACACACAAACACACACACACATACGCGCGCGCACGCACGCACGCACACACACGGTCTCGAATTCGCGACCTTCGGTGTTGATGCAAAAACATCTGTGTATGCGCGAGCGCTGGCTCTGCCCATTAGAGAGAGAGAGAGAGAGAGAGAGAGAGAGAGAGAGAGAGAGAGAGAGAGAGAGAGAGAGAGAGAGAGAGAGAGAGAGAGAGAGAGAGAGAGAGAGAGAGAGAGAGAGAGAGAGAGAGAGAGAGAGAGAGAGAGAGAGAGAGAGAGAGAGAGAGAGAGAGAGAGAGAGAGAGAGAGAGAGAGAGAGAGAGAGAGAGAGAGAGAGAGAGACCGCTTATTTCTCTCTGCCTCTTTCTAAACTTTCCTTAAGTATACACTTCAAGCGAGCAGGAGAAAACTACACAAGAGCGGTCAAGCGACCGTGCGATATTGCCAAATCAAAGTACCTCGGAAGTTAAAGACGACCGCACACGCACTTGACTCGCGGCGTATCGATAGTACTCCCTTAAGAAGGCGTCAGGCAATGCCGGCACATAATGAGATGGTTTTCTGCCGATGAAAGCAGTCTAGGTGCGAAAAAAACTTGAAACACCTAGGGTGGGTGTGAGCTGCGTATCCATCGAGCTTCCGTGTCTAGATTTTCGTCGATGAAGAAATATGAAAATGGCTAAGAGCCTACGAACAGAGAGATGTTAACTGTGCGGCGGTTGGAGTTTGAATCTTCAATGCCTGCTTTTACACGCCACGAGGTCTACGAAAAACTGCCTCTGCGCTCGCTCGCTCTCTCCCTACCCCTCTCTCACTCACTCGCTCACTCTCTCTCTCTCTCTCTCGCTCTCTCTCTCGCTCCCCCTTCTCGCTTCTCTCATTCTTACTCTTACTTAGACATGGTTGCCCCTATGCCCCTATACTATACGGCATGCATTACTCCAAACGGCGTGCGCCTGCTCAATTGCGCAGTAGGGAGTATCTACACTGGGGGCGCGTGGAGATGCGCGTCGAGATGCGCGTCCAAACTGTGCGTTTCAAACTGTTTCACATCGTTTCAATTTTCTAACGACATGAGCTACATTTTGAAGACGCGAACTGTAGTCTACGTAATACTACTATGTTCGTGATTCGTGTTAAGTTTGAAAACATTTTTATTTTTCACTTCGTGAGTGTTTTCAAACTCAACATGAATCACGAACATTGTAGTAGTACGTAGACTACAGTTCGCGTCTTCAAAATATAAGTAGCTCATGTCGTTAGAAAATTGGAACGATGTGAAACAGCTTGGAACGTACAGTATGGACGCGCATCTCATGGCCGGCAACGGTCGGGCCCATTCTGCGTCTATTTGACTAGAGACAGACGACTATAGACGGGCGCCTGTAGGCTATACGTATATAACTATATGTATATACGTATAGTATAAATCAGTCTGCCTCTTTGAAATTTTCTTTTATATGAGCAATTCCTGGGAAATTTCCCTTTTACGTCGCCAAAAAAAATGAAAAATTTGTTTGAATGCACACTTACCACACAAGGTTTTTCTCGTTTCTTGAATCGTACAGAACGTGAAAAAACGTGTGTTCCAAGCAGATTAAGTGGTATCATTTTTTACAGCACTTTTAATTTTTCTTATGGAAATTTAACATGGGAAAAATGGGTGAAAAGTTGTCATTGATGATGAACCAATAACAAGCTATTAAAGAGGCCAAACCAAATTCCACAAAAAAGCGATTAAAGTTGAAGAATAGAGCTTTAATTTGAGAGGGCAATCGTTAAAATCGGTCGATTCGGTGCAAAGCTACGTGAATTTGAAAATGGCGAAAAATGACCAAAAAATGAGCGATTTTTGCCAAATCATCGTAATTCTTAAAATTTTCGTCATTTTTCGCACTTTTCATTAATTTTCAAATTCACGTAGCTTTGCACCGAATCGACCGATTTTAACGATTGCCCTCTCAAATTAAAGCTCTATTCTTCAACTTTAATCGCTTTTTGTGGAATTTGGTTTGGCCTCTTCAATAGCTTGTTATTGGTTTATCATCAATGATAACTTTTCACCCATTTTTCCCATGTTAAATTTCCATAAGAAAAATTAAAAGTGCTGTAAAAAAATAACACCACCCAATCGGTTTGGAACACACATTTTTTCACGTTCTGTAAGGTTCATAAAACGAGAAAAACCTTGTGTGGTAAGTGTGCATTCAAAAAAATTTTTCATTTTTTTTGGCGACGTAAAAGGGAAATTTCCCAGGAATTGCTCATATATCTTCAGGTTTATTCTTGTGGATGTAACCTGAATCTTAAGATTAACATTCCATAAAAGTACAATCGTGACGTGGAATCCTGACTATCTTGCATAAATGTCTTCGCGGCTATAATCTATCTGTCTGCAGGCCCTCCCCCAGGCTGGAGAGCGTCAGCCCGGATGCAACGGTCACAAGTGCGGACTAGAGTTCGAATGAACCTCTTCCAGAGAATATAGAATATATTATTATTAAGCATAGAAGGTCGAATCGGGGGGTTTTCGTGAAGTCAAAAATAAGCGTTAGTTCAGCCCCCCATGAAGCCGGCGGCGCTACGTTCACCTATGCTTACGCATGGGCAAATGTAGCGCCGCCTGCCTCTTGGGGGGCTGAACTGACGCTTGTTTTTGCTTCACGAGAACCCCCCGATCCAACCTTCTATGCTTAATAATAATATATTCTATATTCTCTGCGTCTTCGACCCCGGGCTAGCTCGTAGTTCCTACCTTCGTGAGTCCCCTTGCGCAGCTTGCGATGCTTGGGCTGCTGTGCTTAATGTCTCGTTCCGCTTCCTTCTGTAAATGCATGCAACAGGGAGCGGGAATGGCTGGCGACGCATTCGCCGGAATGGGTGAAGCGTAAGCAAGCGAATAATTTTAATATGGACTTTATTATTCAATCCCTCTATAAAAAAGAGATTGAAACGTTACGCTGTATTGCGCGCGCATCTCATGACGTAGTATCATGGCGCCGTGCAAGAGAGAGACAGAGATAAATTTGGCGCGGAAAACGAGTGAAGGCGCGCGCAGCGTGTCGGTTTTGGCGTGCGCTAAGCAGCGATCGGCTAGGGGTGAGGCGCGTTGAGATTGCGCTCATATATGTGCTATAAATCGTACGCGATGTGCCATAGCGATGAGAGAGTGAGAGAGAACGATCGCCCCGCCGATGAGTCGGTTTTTAGTGTCGACCGACCCACCATCAGCCGGCGCAATGTCAACGTGCACTTACTAGTGTGCGATGCCACGGTGTCGTGTCACGTTGTCTGCTAGCTGGTCGGGCTGCAGCTTGTCCGCTGTGCTCGTTCTCGTTCGTGGCTCCGCTCGACATCCGTCGGGTTCGGCCACGGTGCTTTTGCCGTCGTCGTCGAGCTGTGACGTTGTCGACGGCGACACTCGAAGTCGTCGCTCTGGTACGATGGAGACGGCGGCGGCGAAGTCCAGGGCGCGGTTCTTCGAGTCCGTGGCCTTGATGACGCAGCCCGGACTTTCTAGTAGCATCCCCCGGTTCCTTCGCCGCTCTCCCTCGCTACTTGCGTCTAGCTGCTTCGAGGCGTGATAGATACTGCCCCCCTGAGCTCCTTCTCTCTCCTCGATCGTGTCATCTTTTCTCTCTCTCTCTCTCTCTCTCTCACTCCTGTTTTCTCTCTCTCTCTCTCTCTCTCTCTCTCTCTCTCTCTCTCTCTCTCTCTCTGTCTCTCTCTCTCTCTCTCTCTCTCTCTCTCTCTCTCTTACATTGCTCCCATTACCTATTCGGACACGTGCCGCTCGTGCGCGGCTCCTGTACGGAAGCGCTCATTCGCCACCTCTCGGCTAGGGTGCGTGCGTGCCGAAAATCCGGGAACGTGCCTCGCGTTCCGGCGATTGAAACGGCAGACGACTGCCAACGTCCATTTCAGAGCAATTACATTTTGCAAATTGGAGCTGTATTTTGGAGTTTTGTTTTTGCATTAGTTTCTATCAACAAAACCAGAACTGATGAATGGTGTCGAAGCTACCGGAATTTTGAAAAGTATGTTTATGATATTAGTTTTTATGTAGCAAAAATGTAGAGGTTATAGTTTAGTAGTTAATTAGGTATTATCTTTATTTAAAGAGTCAACAAATTTTGTTTACAGAAGGTGGATAAATACTTTAACAAAGGTTATAGTTACAAGACACTTATTGAATTGTTAAAAAGAAAGTATAGTATCAGTGTTAGTTTGCACACATTGTCAAGAATATTAAATGATAATCAACTAAAGAGAAGAAATATTAATGAAAGCTCATTGAAAACTTGTAATTTAAAATTGTAAACTTGTAATGTAAACTTAATGTAAACTTGTAAATTGAAAATTGTAAACTAGTAATTTAAATAAAGATAATACCTAATTAACTACTAAACTATATATAGGTTATATAGAGGTTATATATAGAAGTTATATGGTGTAGCCACGTATAGTTTACTCAAAAGCTTAAAAAACTCGTAAAATGGTAGCAGTTTGAAGATGACCTAGAAAAATAAAATTTTAAAGAAAAATGAAAAAATACGTGTTGAATCATTTTTCGAGAAGAACAGCATAATTCAAATTCAAAATGATCAGTGATATAGGTATACTCTGACTGTTCGATTTGAGATGGATTAGGACACGATTCAATTAATTATTATCATGAAAAATTTAAAAAAGGAATACAGAGATTAGTTTGAGGAAGCTAAGTGCCAATGTATTGGCAGCGGTTTTTTCTTCGAGACGAAGAGATGAGCTTTGTCCGACGAAAATCGGTGGAGCGGTTCTCAAGATACCGAGAGTTTACATGCACACACACATGCACACATACATATAGAGATACGAAAAAAATGTTCTCCAAATTAACATATAACGCCTTAAAACACCCTTTTGAACATTTTTTGTTTAACCGTTCCAAAGCTTCCTCTATGAAGAAGCAATAAGTTTTTTATACTTACAGAAATTGACTTAATCGTATTGGTAAAATATAAATTAAAACAACTCATTTAACTTGCTAAATGCTTCTTGACAACGCATGTATTTGCACAGAAGCAATATATGTATATTATGGAATCAAAATCTTTTAAGTATAAGATAAATAAGTAGAACATCTAAAATTGTAAGTTTAAAAATATTTCACTAAATACATTAACACCATAAAAACGATGTAAATTATTTCCAAAAATGCAGTGGTTCAACTTTTCTTGAATTATTATTCTTTTTAAATTTCATTTCAATGAGCCGCTTTTTTATCATGTGATCTTGTTGAAAATATAGAGAGCTACTTGTTCGACTGATGTAATGAAATTTCACATTGTATAGTTTACAAGTACCATTTACGTATTATAAGTATAACACTCTTTTGTAACTTATTATCAATACCTATTTACAGAATTGAAAACAAAATTTATGTGAATGTCGGTAACTCAAGAAGGTAAATAGTTCTACAACCGATTTAGTACAGAATTTCAACGACAGATGGCTTTACTATGCGGTTAGCTTTTTTTTTATATTTTGATAATATTCTGCATTGCTTTCAATAATAATTCAATAATTATTCAAAAGAATAGCGGAATAAAAATAAAATAAAAGTTTATGCATTAGATGTGATTATGTTAATTATATTTAGATTCTTTGTAAATAGCAATAGTAACAAATATTCGTTATTTTCGTAAAAATGATTTAACGAGTGTTCTGCGTAATTAAAGAGTACAGTAATGAAATTACAGACAACTATTAAAATTAAATAATTATACAAAAAAGAAAGTTAGATATCGTTGAAGTGTTTTCTTCAAGGTTTTCTTATATTATTAAGTATTTTTAATTTCAAGTCTTACAAGGAGAGTGTACAACTTGCGGGAAACGGATTTTAGCGGGCATTTGAGAGCCGATTTCTAGTACCTAAAAATAAAGTCCAGTGCTCACAATTTCGTCCAATGGGCCATTTTTCTTGAAATATTGGCAATCTGATCTCAAATATCCTCTATTTCGATAAAAAATGATGTCTCTTCTATTGACTGTCACATTGCAAATATTCAAGATATAAAAACGTGCAAAGAAGATTATAAAAGCAGCCAATAAAAGCTCAAATTTAAGCCCTGATTCGTTAAAAAATATTAATTTTTCAGGAAATTATAAGCAATTAAAAATAGCGTAAAAAATGATTGAAAATTTGTCTTCATTTTAAGCAATTAAATGGATCGTATTTTCAATCATTTTCTTATGCTATCTTTAATTGCTTATAATTTCCTGAAAAATTAATATTTTTTAACGAATCAGGACTTAAATTTTAGCTTTTAGTGTCTAATTTTATAATCTTCTTTGCACGTTTTTATATCTTGAATATTTACAATGTGACAGTAGAAGAGACATAATTTTTTATCGAAATAGAGGATATTTGAGATCAGATTGCCCATATTTCAAGAAAAACTACCCATTAGACGAAATTGTGAGCACTGGGCTTCATTTTTAGGTACTAGAAATCGGCTCTCAAATGCCCGCTAAAATCCGTTTCCTGCAGGTTGTACACTCTCCTTGTTAGTATAATTTTAAGAATTTGAATTATTTTTCATGTACAAAACCTTCACAATGTAAAAGTATCTGATATATTGCTATAAACTGGATAATAGAAAAAAATTATATTATGATTTTTTTTAAGAATAATCATAAAAAGTTAATTTATCCTTTCTTATCTGTTTACGTAACTCAACTTATATCATCTGCAAACTAAGATTTAAAGGAAAGAAGTGTCTAACCTTTTTACAACTGATAACCGGGTTCTATATCCTAAAAAGAACTACATAATATTTTCATTTTATAAAATCGACATCAACTCATAAACATTTTATTACTTTTCTTAAAATTTTACTATGTGAGAATAGACAGTACCGATTTATAGCATACTTTTATCAGAGGAAATCCAACCAATAATGGTAGACCGATTTAACATCTTGTTAAAAAATATACGATATCCTCATAAATCAGTCAAATTTTCAGATTTGTATCCGCATACACGTATTTATACCTTAAGCCTTTTGCACTATTTCTATCTTACTGAAGTCTTCCAACATCCAGATTTATGATTCTACTTTACCGATTTTTGTATCAAGTAGGTGTACTTCTACCTAGAATGCGACCAATAGGAACGTTCATGAAGAAGAAGTAAGGAAAAAGCAGAAAGGGTGCGGTCAAGCCGGACGTCCGGCGGGAGAAGCCGTTCGAGGGCTCGAGGCTTCCGGTCACCCTCATCGAATCCGCGGAAGCCGCCTCCGGCGAGACGTATCCGAACGTTCTTGAAATGATACCAGCGATTATTTTTCTCTCGTAGGTTTATTTTAAAAGTATAGTTTATTTTTTCAATTTTATATCAGTAATTTACATTGGTTAGTTATAGAATTACACCAAGCATTAATATCTAGAATAGGAAGACTACAGAGTATATAGAAATTTATTAACATTAAAGTTTGCTTTTACATTATAATGCTTTCTTGTGATATTTAAAATTTTAAAACACTAGTAAATATTTTAAAATTTAAATTCAGTGCAAATGACGTCTTATGCACTTTAAATAAGAACATTTGACGCACTTCACTGGCGCATACTATTAATATACGACTATGTAATGAGAAAGAATTTAGAATATACTTTAAAGAAACGATATCTTATTTTTAAAATTTTTATTTGCAATGCACGTAGTGACTAATCTTTCGATATTAATCATTACTAAAACCATTGACGAACTCGTGAGATTATTTCATCATAACTATGTGTAAACTTTTATATTTTGCAATGACAAATAATATTAAATCAATTGAAATAAATTATAATCAATTTGAAAATTTAGAAATAACTACTGGTTCTAGTAAGCATTCATACACATTTCAAAAAGTCAAACAATACATAATACTAAATGGAAAAAACATAGAATTCTGGTAAGAATAAAGCTGGGTTAAAATATCATTGTGCGACTGATGATTCGAATTTACAACTTGATAAGAATGTCATTCTAAGTCATTGGAACACGTAGTAGAAATATTCTTTCGCGGCTCGTGACGTCAATTGTTTTCTCGAATAATTTGTCCGAAAATATGCGAACTCAGTACCGGCGACTCAAACGTCAAGTTTGTATTTACATTTATTATCATTTTTACATTTTTAAAAAGTGTTTTCATTTTTTATCTTGTATAAACGAGTCGGCTTTTAGTACTTATTCTTTTTTGTGTGGTTCGATAACGATTAAATTATATTGAAGGTTTTCCTGAATGTCAACGTTAAAATGTTAAATATTTATTCGCCTGAAATTGCACAAGTATTTGCGAAGCCTTATATGTAATAAGTTTGAAATATAATTTATAAATTCGTTCGATATTTAAATAATGAAAAAGCTATGTTAATAGAAAAACGTTGTAAGTATAGACACAATTAATAAACATTACTTATTGGCAATGTTTGACGTAGTAAATACCTTTATCACGTTGAGGCGATGATGTTCAAATAAATCGTTATTTACTCACATTTATCTTATTACGTCTGAAATTCATTTCCAGTATATGTTTTCTATTTGAAGTATATACGGATAACTTTTTAATGATCTTGAATTTTTTGAATCGCACATTTCATTACCATATAATATGTTTCCTATTTCCCCAAATGAAAAATTTAAATTATTTGAAGATCAGAAGAATTACATAAGTCTACATTATCTTCGTTACATCCACCTTTTCTTAGTTAAACTTATGATACATTATCAGTATCGTGTAGGGACTTACAAGCGGCATGCAGACGCTGCAACTCGACGCAGCCGGAAGTTGCATAACTAACTCACAAACTTTATTCGGATTGATGCATCACCCACGTGGGACCTTCTTGAATTCGGAATATACCATTTGGTTTGTCTCGTCTTTAAACACAGCGCTGAGGTTTGGTTTAGTCATCGAAATAGAAAATATAAGAATGCATAAAGATTTGAATGATTATATGGCTTTATAATGAAAATATATAATCACTTGAAGAATAGATACATTGATGTCTGATGAAATATAGTTTTAAACATCCCGCTTGGAAATAGAATAGTGGCGTTGCCCTGGGCCACCAGTGGTTGCCCCATCGCCCACTGAGAGCCGAGGCACAATGGTGCCATTGTGGTATGTAATGGGGCACTGTCATGGGCCAATGGAGTCTGCCACATTAGCAGAAGAGATTACAATTTGTACCGTTAAATAAAATGAACTTTTCATTTAAAAAAAAAATGGGGATATGCTTCTGAAGGAAATAAATAAGGAAATAAATAAATAAATAAATCGAACACTTCACTGCTGCATCATTATCTAAGTTATCACTCTGTGGTGGATTACAATTAATTTCATTATCAGTAGAGCTTTCTTCTGATTTTCTTTTATTACCAAAATTTTTTACTCTTCTTTGATTCAATAATTAACTTATGTAAATCGTATATACGCTATGTAAAGTTTATTTATTTGCGTGCAAATATTGTTTGCATCTCCTAACCTCAAAAAAAACATGCGACTGCGATGTTTACGTTTACGGAGAACTCAGGCAAAAGCGGCCTGAGAGTCCGGCATTCGGCGCTTCGCTACACGCACTAACCTTGGCGGATGAAAATAAGGTTATATTTATTCAATTTTTCTCTCCGCGCGCGCGCGTGTATGTGTGTGTGTGCAGAGGCGGCGTTTCGTATTTTTCATAGGTATGGAATTGACGCTAGCTAGATTAATGCGACATATAATAATCAAATCTCTCAAAAAAGCTTTAAATTGACTTTCCTAGTTGAAGAAAAGTAGGCGAAAAAACGATTATTTAAATAATTTTTAAACCCAAGCAGCCGGGGGATATGAGGTCCACGCATATAAGGGAGTTGAATTATAGAGGTTAAGAATTTTTGAAATAAAAGTCTTGCTTACGTCGCACATCTACGTAACTCCGTTATATGCGTGGGTTTAAAAATTATTTCATGTAAGTAATGCTGCTAATGGGTAATACGGGCAAGTTTTTCGCGAGTGTCCTTTTTAATTAAAGGCCCAATGAAAAAAATTGTCAAAATTACGAAAAACAATAAGTTAATATCTTATTGTAGTCAAAAAAATCAATCGAAGTGTTTCGTCCAGGCTACTAGATTGGACTCATCAGTGATGATCTAGTAGCCGTCATCAGACACTTGCCGCTGGGTGGTCACGGCCAAAGCTTTATAAACTGAGCCACCTTTTTCACTAGTAGAAAAGTTTATATTAAAAATTATTTAAATAATCGTGTTGCAGTTCTACGTAACTCTTTTACATACGGGGAGCTCGCGTTCCCTCACCTACTTGGGTTATAAGGTTACAAGCTTTTATTTTTAAGAGGAAGCCACTAGTCTTACGTAAAACTTGCACTTCCTTGGGTTTGCAGTCTGTGGATTTAAGGTTTCGGGATTTGGATTGAGTTTTGGATTTCTGATTAAATTCGTGTAGGTATGGAATTCCATACCATCATATGCCATAGGTCTGCGGAGTACTCCATACCATCCAGACTGGAAACGCCGCCCCTGTGTGCGTGCGTGCGTGCGCGCGCGCGCGCGTGTGTGTGTGTGTGTGTAGTACGCGAATGGGCAAAGGGCAGCATCATTTCGTCAGCGAGGTAAGTTGTGCGCTGCCCGGAGCGTAGCCAGGAGTGGGCACCATTACTTAAGGTAGTTCTTTAATACGCTATAATCATGATATAGTTTAGTACGCTCAGTGAGAGCGCAACCTGTATCATGCGCATCATTCTGTCTCTCGCACTCATGCATGTCGTCTGCTATTTGTGTTTATAATCATTCATATCTTTTTAAAAAGTTCGGCTTAACACATTTTTGATAAACTTGAAAGAAAGAGCCGAATTTCATCTTTCTTAAGCTATGTTTTTCTTTTTGAAGTGCCGTTTTTTTATGAAGTACTCCTATATTTCCTGTTATAGGTTATATATCCCTCATTTACTCTTAATGTAAAAGTAACCATGTTCACTAATTTTTTTCTTGAAAATTAAGTCGGCAACCTACATATAAAAAAATTGAAAAAAATTCTTTGTATTTTAAAGATTGCAATAGAATTTTTTGATGTTTTAAACTCATCTTCACGAATATTGAGGAACTACCTTAACGGCGTGCATTTTTTTTAATATTATCACTTACAAACACAGGCAAGTATATCGATTTGTATATAATGTTTTAGCCGAACATTTCGAGTGCATGCAGATGCTCGAAAAACAGGAAAATAATGTCTGCGGTTCTTCAACTTGCTGGGCCGCTGCGAGCTTCGAAAGCGCGAAAATGCCCTGGAATTCTGAGCAACGCTGGCATCTTTTCAAATACGCGTCGAATGCACGCACTTATTTTGCTCTGAAAATTCTAAAACAGTTTATATCAAAGACAACGTCTCCACTTAGGTAATGTACAAACACAGTTACTTACGCGCACTGTTTTCCTTTTTAATCTGCGCCATACTGCTTGCACACTTACTCTCACCGATACAATGTAATCTAACAGAATGTAGTAACTATATATACTGTTATAAGATTATTATTAACAATGTTTATTTCCTTTAATGCACTGAATATGATGAAAGGAAAATCATGTTTACATTTGGTAAGCTTTTTTTCTTAGAGATTGCTTTCAGCGTAATTTGAGCGGTTTAAAGAAACTGACATGGACCCTAGGTATTTGTATTATGGCTAGTGAGTTTGATTTATTTTCACTCAAACGACTACTCTGTTTGAATTATCTGATCTTTAAACATATGAATATTTATATGAAAATGACCATGTCTAGACCTTAAACTGCAAACCGTCGGGCCCGCCATGTATGTATGGGAGATTGGAGGACCACCCCTGCTAGAGCAGCTCTATAGACTTCTATTGTCCTCCCAAGATGCGTAATATTATAGAAATTTCAAAATTGAGAAAGATCAATGAAAAATGGAGATGTGGTGGTAACTATGTAATTTTTTTATGTAGGCTTTGACTTTTCGTAAATATCTGATAAAATTCTTATGAATTTTAGAAATAAAAAGAAGGCATAGTAGTTATATAATTAAAATAATTTTCGCCCACACGGGCATAAAGTGCGTAGGTTCTATAAAGTTTGGTAGGAGTATGGAAGCTATTACGCCTGTTAGGCGTTAAGTAGTACTTTATGCCCGCTGACTGAATATTTTTAAGTAGTTACGAAAAGTTGTATTATTCAGTCAAGTTAACTTATGGGTACTTGACTACAATAAATTGATTTCAGTACTTTCTTGTGTTTAATTTGTATAGAAGGATGAACAAATTTTAGTACATTTCTGAGAATAGTCATACAGTTGTTTCCGAGAGTTGTTTGCATTACTTGACTATCGATAATTGATTTCACAACTTTCATTTGTTTGATTTGCAATGAACAATTTGAATGTACTTACTTACATATAATTTGTTCAGCATACAATGACTCAAAGAAGTAAAAGACTTTTTCACTGGCATTTATTTGATTTCTTTAAAAAAAACATAAATATTATTATTTTATAGATTATACAGAAAAAACGTCTATACTTGCCTTATTTTATACTTTCGTAGAAAGTTTTATATTAACAATATTATTATTGGTACAGTCATGAAAAAAATTATTACCATTTGCAGAGTGCATATTGAATATATGAGACCAGAATAAATAAAAGGACTATAGACAAATGGTGTGGATAGAATATATTTAAAAAATTAGTTTTTTAAAGAACATGTTGATTGTTTTGAAAAAATATTTAAGCTCTCATTAAAGTTTTTGGTACAGAGGGAGAGAGAGAGGGTGGGAGAGTTTAGTAAATAATGTTTGTTAAGTACAAACTATGTAGAATAGTAACCAACCTTATTCTTGCCTATAAGTTTTTACTTTTGTAAAATAATTTTTTAAAGAGATTTCACAACTTTTTAAGAGTAAAACTACATTGTAAATAATGTCTGTTAAGTATAAAACTACACTTTAATTGATTTCACAACTTTTTTGGGTTTGACTTTCAGTATCCGCGTGAAAGAAATTTATTTCGACTTTAGAACGCAAACATTTATTATTTATTCGTAGAATTCCTTTTCATACACGGAGAGAAATTTTGTAGTGAAAATTACAAATATTCGAGACAAAATTACCAGTTTCTATGGTAATGGATGGACAGACTGACAATTTCAAACTTTTTACCAAAGTGCCTTAGTAAAATTTTTTTTTAGTTAATTTAAATTAAAAAAATTAACTTTTTTTATCCATATTGATGGATATATAGTATTTTAATATAGAAATAGAAACAGAAACAAGGATGAAAAAACATTAAACTGAAAAAAAATTTTTACGGAAGCGGGATTCGATCCGACGATCTTTGGGTTGAGAGTCCGACGTTCTACCAACTGCGCCACGGAAGCTGTTACCAACAGTCATTTGAATCGCCGTTATTACTTACTGAAAATATGTGTATTGTTTTCATTTTAACGTCGCGCACGCCTCTAGTATCAATCTTCTGAAACACAATAATGCGCAGTGCGCATGCGCGAGTACACAAATACCAGGTTATTTGGTAAAATTGATCAGTTTTCTTAGTAAAAATTCTTAGGTTACCTTGTAAAAATGACTAGATCTCAATTTTTACCAGTGTGTCTGGTAATTTTTATTCCGATAATTTGGTATTTTTTTTAAGTGGTTATGGTAGTTTTTTCTGGGAAACTTATAAATTGTATTAGAAATCTGGGAATATCACGGCTTTTGACAGTCTATCCATGCGCTACCAAAGCACCTTGGTAATTTTTACTCTAAAATTTCTCTCCGTGTAAAATAAAACGTAAATAATTTTTTAAGATATTGTATAGGTTTCGGAAAATAATTCTTATGGTTTACGAAAAAATTCTTATCGTTTGTAAAAGTTTTTGTAAAGTGATTGTAAAGGTTTTGGAAAAGAATTTCTCGTTGCTTGCAAAAGTTTGTAAAGGATTGTAGAAGTTTTGTAAAATAATTTATTAATGGATTTTTTAAAAGATATAGAAATGGACCATTTTTTGAGATATTTTGTAGAGAAAATATAATAATGAATAATTTACAGATAGAAAATAGTTTCTAAAAGTGTTTATTATAATTGTTTCAAAAAAACATTTAAGCTTTCAGTCAAGTTCTTTGTAGAGAGTTCGACAGTTGTTGAGAGCAAGATTGTTTGGATAAAAACATTAAACTTTTATTAGTATTTATTGTAGCTATCGCAAGGAATAAAAGAAAAAAGTACAAGTTCTCAGAATTACAATTCAAATCTCTATATCACCTGACTCTCTTGCTTTTATAAAACTTGAAGCTCAAAGTTGGCTGAGAAGTTGAGTTCTCATGTCAACTGCCATTTCCATAGCAGCAGGCGGTACAAAGTTTTTTAAAAACTATTCTTTCGCATCTATTTCTCTGAAATCACCTAATCCTCTAGCCTTTACAAAATGCGAAGTTCAAAGTTTGCCAAGTTAACTACCCTTACGTAACAGAACCTGATACTAAGTTTTTTTACAAAACACTCTTATGCATCCATTTGCTTTTGTTTTTTTGACAAATTATTATTACATTATTAAATTTGTGCTAAAATTTACCTTTAGTAAACACAAAGTGTCAATGTTCATTTTTATAACCAACATTTTATATTTTAAAAATAGATATTTAGTCATTTAATACGTATCTGATTATTTTTATTGTTGATATACACAAGAAATCTTGTAGTTATCTGAATCTTGCGTAGAAAAATATTTACTGAGAAATCCTCTGAAACATTTTAACGGTTACCACCGTGAGAAAATTATAAAATTAGATTAACTGAGCACTTTTATTTGTTGAAATTTTCACAACAATAACACATCATTTTTGCTTTTTTCTGTATTTTAATGTTCATTTGGCATAATTTTTTAATTCGTGGTTAAGTAAATATGTACAAGAGCACAGCACTAATATCGACTCAGTTTCTTGAAGTACAGACAAAAAATGCTTTTTCTTAACCAAGGCTCTAACGTCTCACATTATTTTAAATTCTGATTTTAAGTAGAGGTTTTAAATTTGTTATGAACACTTCATTTAACACATCATACCGCTACTTTATTTCATTTATTATACAAAACATTTTATTATATCTGATCTGAAAACTTGCACTGACTTCACTATAATTATATTATAGATATGTCTTGAAAAATATTGTGTCGTAAATAATAATATATTTGCCCCATAGTAATATTGGTTTGGTTTTTCTATCTTGAGTAGTACGTGTCTGTTCTTGTATTAAAATAACTTTTTCTTGTTCATTAATAATAACTCCAAGGGTCATGAGGGCACTCGTTCATTTTTGTTAATTCAAAATTAGATTTTTCAGACAGTACACAATTAGAACTCCTCAACATTATTGGCTATAATTATATATATCTTCAAAATGACTCGGAAAAAATCTTCTGGTATAATATCTGTAAAAATAAAAAATCTCACAAAGTATCAAGTTTAAAAAAATGATTGTAGCCATTTAACATTTAGCTAGTAAGTACTTATCTAATGAAAGTTATTTTCCCCATTGATTGATAGACGAATAGATCAATTTTTCTCATCACCAGTTGACAACTTGAGATCTTTCAAATACATAACTAATTAACTAACTGACGATATGATAACATTTGTAAAATGTATATCTATAAAATAATAGATAGATAAAAATTCTTCTTCTTAGATTGCTAAGAATAAGTTCTTAACTTAAACAATCTAGCAACTTCTTGAGATCTTTGAAATGTGTTATTAAATAACTCACGATATGATAACATTTGTATATAAAAAAATACTGACATGTTGTATGTAAGGTTAGATCGATCAGATACGGGTGTGTATATATATATATAGATATACAAGCGTAAGATAGACGACAACCAGAAGTGTCGTAAGAGCTGCAAACCGGACGCCGGAATAAGGAGAAGAAAAGTATAAAAGGAAATCGCACATAAAAAAATTCAGCTCTCTATATCTTCTGAACGAGATAATCTTTTTAAATAAAATGTTTTGATTTGAGTAGAGCAATGAAATGGCTTTCGATTAAGAGGGATGTGTTATATAGTAAAAACTAACGCAATATACGTAAAAGCGCATTGAATTTTTCGTAGACCCATTTCAATGTACATGTAGCACGGGTCGCTCCTTTAGGCTTCTTCTATACTTGCCTTAGGACCGCTCCCGCGCTCCTTGATACGAGTGCGCAAAGTATCACCTACGCAGCACATGAGTATCGTATACTATTTTTCCTATCGAGTTGTGCAATGTTCGAGCCTGCACACGCACCTGCGCGCGCAAACTCGAACTTTGCACACGATGATAGGAAAAAATTGTGGAAATCTTTGATCGAATAATTCTTAATTTTAAAAAACTGCTACTAACTCATTTTTAGCTTCTTAAAACTTAATTATATTCCATTACATAATCTATTGAATTAATAAATAAAAACGATATAGATTTGTAGCCATATATATTAAAGTAATTACTATAATACTACATGTATTATATGTTACATATACGGGAGACCCGGGCAAAGCGGACACGCTAAGGAAACAGTAAATAAAGATCTATAAAAAAAAGAATTTAAATAACTTTAAACATATTCTACTTTTGTTTATAATAACAAAGATAACAATCATATATAGATGTATAAATTTTAATACATACAAATAATATTAAACATAAAATATGACACTTCGTTTCGACGAGTTCAAAAAGGAATTTCATCGCTACAATTATAGTAGTAATAGCTAATATGTTAACGTTTTTATTTTGTTAATATGTCGCTCAAGATTGTGCAAAGTATATTATAATGTTTTAAAACTAAGTTGATCGATTCTTTATCATTCTTAAAACTTCTTCTAACCAGCTTGTTCAATTTGTTTTGTGGATGTATTTATACACTATTATAAATAATAACATAAATCTGATAACTAAAAATAAAAAAAATTTGAATCACACTGTGTTTCAAAGCAATATGTATTATCCAGACAAACCAGACAGGGTTTCCGTTTTGGCCGGATCACACGCACAATCACGGTTTAAAATAAAAAACATTATAAATAAAGATGTTACAGTGATTAATCGATTGATTTTGTAAAATAGAAATAAATAAAAGATCTCTGACGTATTTTGAATATAATTTAATAACAGTACGGATGAAAAATATGTTCAAATTTTTACTTTGGTGAAATCGGAAAATTTCTTTCAAAAATCGTCCTATATATATGTGAAAAATATAATACATGGAGAAACCATTTATCAATAACTGTTCAAGGTATCATGATGGCATTGAAATGATGCTAAGTAATAATCAACAACAAAATTTAAAATTTCAACAGATTATCGATTTGTCTACTTAAAAAGATCTCATGCCAAAATCATATGTGACTAAAAAATATGTATATTTGTTCCACAATATTTTAACAAGTAATACTCATATTCCTCTTAATATTTCCTAAAAGAACATTAATCCCTGGTTAGGTGGTTAGGTCCTGTTTAGGCTATAGAGAAGTTCCCTAGATGTGGCCCTTATTATAGGGGAGGGTATCTTCCCTGATAGGCTTTCTCTAGGCGAAGCGTTCCTCTATATAGGAGGTAGCAGAAGTCGTATCAAATAAACATGTTTTTAAAAAACTTGGTTGACTTCATAGCAATGGACCAGTGTCAGAATCGGTAATTCGCTGCTTTATGTTACTGATCAGTTTTCTGGTGAATGGAGATATTGCTCAAAATTATCCTGATGAAGAAGGCAAATTTGTTCGTGCTAAATCTTTATCTCGGTTTACTCGCCGATATGTGCGAAAATACGTGATAGAGTCGTTATTTGTTTTTGTAGCGATGTGCTGACAAGTGGAAGGGTTTGATATCTCTTCAAGCAAACATTGCGAGAGAGAGAGAGAGAGCGAGAGAGAGAGAGAGAGAGAGAGAGAGGAGAGGAGAGGATATTTAGCGTTGAGAGAACTCTAGAAGGTTGCATTCGGAATACGATTATTTTTTCGTAAATTAACCGTTGTTATTCTAGAAAGCATATAGGGGAGAGTCGGGTATGCGTGGCACGGTAGTTAGAATTGGCATTTAAATATTTTTAATATTATTGAATATTTTACTGTAAATCCATGTGTAACTGATAAAGAATACTTCTACTATTTTTTTTCGTGAAATAGCATAAAAAATATTGTTATTTACAAAATGTGATGCAGTTAAAATTTTTTGCAGAAAAACGAGCTTTACTTCATTTTTTATTCGCGTGGTAGTAATAGAAAAATGAATATTTCTTATTAAAAAATGGGTGTATTCGATAGTTCGCAAAATAAACTTATAACTGCTTTTTTTATTTTTTTATGTTGCGTATATTATAGAAGGTTTTATTACTATTTAAAAAATGTATCTTTATTGGGCATGCGTGGCACACTTGTCACTGCGGACTCGCTTACCTTTGATTTTTCTTCTGATCAGACGGCTTCATTTGATTTGCCAATTTACTTATATACCATCATAAATAATATAATATATTATTTATTTACTTACTATTCATCAATATTTTTATTAATTTAAACTTTTATATGATTCTTTCCACAAGAAGAGTTGATAAATGTTTTTTAAATTGAAGCATGTAATTTTTCAAAACTTTTTGGATAAAAGTTCATCATATTATTTATTTATTATTAATAAGAAATAATATATTTTTTAAGTTATTGTAGTATACTCTTAAAATAATTTTTTTAAATAAAAGTATTGTCGGGCTACTTAAGTTAAACAGTTAGAATGAAAGTTAATAATATTACTTAGTTATTATTAATAATAAATAATATTTTTGCAAATTATCACAAAAAAATTTTTTTTAGTTTTTCTTAATTTTTAAAAAACTTAAAAATGAAAATCTTTAAATGACAATATAATTAATTAGACTGTTCATTTAATCGTTATTAACAAATTCTATCAACAATTAAGACTCTTTGGTAAAGCTACACTAAACATTTCTCGACATTGCCAAAATTGTGTTATCGTAAAACTTCAATAATTTTGTTAAGTTAAATTAGTTATATTAAATTTGTAAATAACAATTAAACGAGCGATCTGCCTGTAGTCATTAAATATGCTTAAATTTCAAAAATATTTATCAATTTTTCTTTTGCAATGAATCTTATAATGGTTTAAATTGATAAAAATATAAGTGCATAGTAAGTAAATAAATATTATTTATCTAATTATATTATATATGAGAAATATATTCGCAAATTTGGTCAGGCCAGCTGATCGGAAGAAATTTTAAAGTTAGACGAGGCCGCAGTTGCAAGTGTGCTACTCGTGTCCCACCCGAGTGCCACGCGTACCCGCAACTGGGGCACGTAGAGCATTTTGACGAGTTTTAAGTTTCGATTTATAACTAAAAATATATTGAAAAATAATATTATTTGACTATTGATACCAATTCTCAATATGTTTAACTATTTCTTTTTTTGAAATTATTAAAATATTTAAAATATCAATATAAACTTATCCCAAAGTTAGGGTGCCGCACATGCTCCGCTCTACCCTACATTATTACATATAATTTTACAAATCAACGGTCATACGCAGAAATAAACGATATAAGTAGATTAATTATAATTGTTGCTACTAAGTGATCATCAGGTGGGAAAAAAAAAGATTCTATCTTGGCGAAGCGCGTGAAAAGGTTCTATTTCAGCTGAGCGCGTGAAAAGCCTTGGTTTTTTCATCTTATATTATCCAGAGAAGAATTCTTCATAGAGTTACTGGCTCAAAATAAAAAATTATCTTTATATTTTAAATAATAAACATTTTTAAGTGTTTTTCCGTTTGTTTTTTTTTTTTATTTTTGACTGCAATTTTTTTACTTTAATTAAAAGATATGTGCAAAATTAAATATGTTTTGTGAACAAAATTAAGGATTTCATTTTTTGTGTATAATCATTATGTGCATAATAATAACGTGCATAAACCATACTATGTCCTTTTTTATAAAACTAAAGTTTAATGAAAATGTAAGAAATATTTTTTATTTTTGAGTCAGTATAACTCGACAAAGAATTCTTCTCTGGACAATATAAGACCAAAAAACCAAGAATCGAATAAAATTTGAAGCTGTCCAACTTCTTTGAATAAAATTCAAAATGTTTAATTTTTCTTTAATGTTAATTAACAACGATTTCTTATTTTGGGGGATTAAACTATTGGTCTTATACCCTCATTCATAATTTTCAGATAAAAAAGAAAAAGACATGCCCATATAACAAATTATTGATATTTCAAGTAAAACTAAATTTGACACCGATTGTGTATATAACAAGGCCTTGGACGGCTTAAGTCTATTTGGCCGAGTTCAATATCTCTTCTAGGCTATAATATATAGTATATATAATGCGTTCCTTGCAGTTTATTATCTAGATTGCCAACATATTGGTATTGCATTATATTAGCTATATTTATACCTCAAAAGAAATCATTAAGAGATTTGTTTAAATTCTGCAGCGGTTCTCAACGTAAACGTCGATGAAAAATCGAAGCGCGCAAGATGGAACCTTCTTACGCGCTCAGCTGAAACAGAACCTTTTTACGCGCTCAGCTGAAATGGGTAAAACCTTTTCACGCGCTCAACTGAAATAGGTAAAACCATTTCACGCGCTTTACCGAGATAGGACCTTCTTACGGGCTCAGCTGAAATAGAACCTTTTCGCACGCTTCGCCGAGATAGAACCTTTTTCTTCCTACCCGACGTGATATCAATATACATTGTATACAAGGTTAATAATAGGTTAATTCATATAATGATTCATTAAGTAAATGATCTCGGTAATTACTGTTTCGCTCTGATGCAAATAGCAAATCGTCATTACTGAACAAGGAATAAGAATTTGTCTATATTTTAAAATATTATTATTTTTACTATGTGTAACTTGTATCATACATCTATATAGTAAAATTAATTTAGATAGCCATATTTTTGTTGCCTTTTTTTTAAATAACAATCATATTTATTTTAATAAATTTCAAATCAGTTGTGAAAATACATTTCTTTAACTGCAGCTGCACTCAAATTTTCTTCGGACCCCGAGATTTCTGAAATTTGACCAACGCCTTTAGTTCTACAATAACTCAAGGCAAACGATTTCCGAAATTATCCAACACATCCATAGCTCGTACGAGGATTTGTAATTTCATTCCCATGCTTGAGTAACAAAATATCTATAAAGGGACATAGAAAAATGTTCACTTTATATCATCGCCGCAGAATCCGACCACCACAAATTCTTTTGTCTTATACTTATATACCGATACACCGGAGCTCTACCCGCATCTACCTCACCTATGCGCAAACCCCTCAAACTCATAACTCTTCGGAACTTCACCATCGCCAACTATTCGCTCGCCCTAAGTCTCTCAAAGCTTTATATACACGTCGCCCTCAATAGCGGAAGAAATTCACGCGCGGAATTCCTGAACATCGAAGAATCGTAATTCAACGATGCCTTTTGGCCGACTCCACGAGGACGGTGAAGGTCGAGGACGATCGGTGAACGTGTAATTTCGATGTCACGGCCTGAGTTATATATATAAACGCGGGCTGCGGCGGGCCTGTTATTTCGGGGATGGGACTGCTGCTCCGAGTTGCCTTTTCAAGAAGTGATAATACCGTTTCGGGTGAAAACTGTGGCAGCCGGTGGCGCGGCTTCGATCAGTATATATCATATATACGGTGGTAAAAGTGATGCATGGATTCGTGGAAACCGGTATCCCCGGGTCTAAGGAGCGTGAAAGAGTTATGGGGTTGATCGGTCAGTTTAGCGAGGCATTTTATTTTATGTATAGTACTGATTAGTGGTATTATATAGGTTTAAATTATTAAATTATTAGGGGGGTTGATCATGTTAGAGACTGGTAATAATTATTAATGCAGTGCGATCGCGTATGTTGAATCCGTGTGGGACTTGACTTTTTTCATTATCGTACTTTGAATTATGTTTAGGAATTAAGAAGATAGTTTAGGGTGAAATTGATGTAGCACTGTTTAATGTGCTGTGATAAATAATTAAAACTAAGTAGGGTGACTTTACTAGTGGTGGAACAAATATCAGTGAATGAACATTTTTTAATAAAAATCGTTAATAAAATGTGTTTTTAATGTTTCTGGCCTCATAAAGCACCTTCACGATTTCACACACCCCAATTTCAGACTGGGGGAGGAGTCCAAAGTTTAGACGATCCACTTTAGAATTGAAGTCAACTCTAGACGTTTTCCATTCCGACATAAGCTACTGCAGATTGTGCAAAATTTCGAAATTCTAAATTACGAAAATCATATTTTCGAATGTAACAATTCACCTACTGTCCAAAACATCGAATTTCATTTACAGAATTTTAATAGGGATACAATAAAGATATTTCGAAATAAATCATTAGAAACAAGTTATATTCGTTTTAAAATAGTATTGATGAAATTCGATGTTTTGGACAGTAGGTGAATTGTTTCATTCGAAAATATGGTCTTAGTAATTTAGAATTTCGAAATTTTGCACAATCTGCAGTAGCTTATGTCGGAATGGAGAACGTCTAGAGGAGTTGACTTCAATTCTAAATTGGATCATCTAAACTTTGGACCCCACCCATTCAAACTTTGCAAAATGTAATTTTTTGACGGTTTAATATCGTAAAAGCATTTTATTTAAGGGATTAAAAATATTACGTGACTCTTTCATTCACTGAAATGTACAAAGTCACCCTATACACAGTACTTCAATGCCTTACATAAAAGTAACGGAGTATAACGTACCCATAAGGATTTTTTGATAACTGTAACATAAACCAAAAATGTTTCCTCTTCAATTTATTGCTCGAATTCGCTATATTTTCTAAAATGTTATGATTCCAATATTTCAAGATAAAAAAAGAAATAAAATATTTATAGGTATAAAAACTGGAAAGTGGAAAAAATTCAAAGTTTTTCAAATGCAATATCGGTTTTCAATACTCGAATGCTTTCATTTCGTTATATTTATAATAACCATGATATTTACTGAAGTTCTTTAGAAAAAGATCCAGTTGATTTTTTTACAGTGACGAGAAATGCAAATTGAATAGATTGTTGAAGATAAATGTTTTTCGAATTCTCCTATCGTTATCATTCAAACCAAGTGTACAATTTTTTAAAGCAACTTCACAATTTCCAAACCTATAGAGAACGTGTTATATCTTCGTATGAAAATTAACTTTGATAACATTCACAGAGGTCAGTGACTCATTTATGCTAAATAATCAATGAAAAGAAAACAATTCATTAGTCGTCTCGATGTCAATGTGACATCATTTCAACTTATCGCTAACGACTACATAAATGAATTATTCTGTATCTTTTAATTTTATCCTTTTTATTAAACCCAAAGCTATATAGTAATGTCACCGAGCATTCTGATAAAAATTCCCGACACATTCATTTGTTTATCGAAACGACAATAATCAGCGCGATTCACGCTAGACGAAAAATTTTCCGCTCGCGGCTAACGTGGAAGATCCTCGACAGTCCTCGCGCACGCTCCGCTATATCACTGCTCGCGGCTCGCGGCTCGCGCGCAAGTATATCTTATATAGGCAAGCACTGTACACAAACCAACGGCGTTCGAAAGCCCGCGCCGCGTAACGCAGAGAGAGAGAGAGAGAGAGCACAGAAAAAAGAACCACTTCTATCCCGTACCTCCTCTCTTTTTCTCCTCTCGAAAAACACAACACGACAACAACGGCTTCTCCGTTCGCGGGAGCGCGAAAACCAAAAAACACGCTGAAAAGCGGAATAAAAAAGGGATCTCGGAGCACTCGCTCGCTCGAGCGATCTCAAAAGAAACTATCGCTACGCACGAGCGCGAAGTGAACGGGCGATCCGAGAACCTCTGGAGGGTCTATACGACTGTGTGTGCCTGTGCTCGTACAAGTATATATATACTATATATATACATATACATCACAGAGGAGTGTGGTGAGCGCGAGAAACTCGAGGGGGGCACACACAACTACGACGACCGACGACGAGGAGAGTCGACGAGAGAGAGAGCGCAGCGCCAACTCGGCGCACACCGCGCGACTGTAGCTATATATACACACACACGCGCGCACGCACACTGACGCACGCGCCCAGACAGACGAAGAGAGAGAACAGAACAGAGCAGCGAGGCTCGCGCGCTCGCGCCGGCAGGCAGTTCACGCTCGGTTCCCCCGCGGTTCGGTCGTGTATCGTCGGCGTATTATACGCGCAGTGGAGAGCGCGCACGGCGCACGAAGCCTCGTTTTTTTTTTACCCTTCCCCGTGTACAAAATATATACACGCACCTCTGTATCCCGCCGCACGGCCGCGCGCGCGACATGCCGAGCGCGTAGTTCCACCTATAGATAGCAGCGTTTTCGGAGTTCTCACGTATTATACATAATATACACTCAAATCACTGTGCGTTCATTTGAAGAGGAGGATATACACCACACACACGCGCGTAGTGCGCAGCAAGGAGATCGAAGAGTGTGATATATACACGGGCGGCGCGCATTCGCGAGTTTCCTCTCTACATATACACAGAGCGCGGCGCTCTCTCCCCGTTGCGGAGTAAACACACGCAGGGGCTGCGAAGGGAGCCCCGGTACAAGTACCCCTCTACACACGTACAGTTCGAGCAACAGGGGCGAGTATATACGTATATATAGACGTACACAGAGTGCAAGAGGAGCGAGCGGGAGAAGAAGAAGAAGAAGAAAGGAGAGATAGGAGCCCGATGGGAAATATGGCGCGTGACCGGTGTAGGTGCAGCGGCGGAGGAGCAGCAGCAGCTTCGCGGCGATCGCTGATCTTCGCGATCCTCCTCGCCTTTGACCTCCTGCTAGCCAGCGCCGTCGTGGCCGCGGACGCCGCCCTGCCGAACGGTGAGTGCCTATATTCTACTGTGTTGCTATATAAGTGCGCTGTGATGCTCGCTCTGTACCGAGCTCGAGTAGTTTTTAAGTGCATTTTGTCGATCGATAGTTTTCGAAGCGATTTTTCGAGATAAGTATATATGTATAGGTTTGTTGAGGTTAGATTGTACGCTGAATTATACTGAAGGAATCGCTAGACGCGATAGGGAAATTAATGAGAGTACTATGTAGAGATGATGGTGTTTTTTCAGTAGTAAAAGCTGCTCGGACAAACGTTCGGAAACCGTCAGGCGCCGTGACACCGTGGGTTTCGAAAGCGCCGATTTCGGCGCAATAAAGAATACGCGGGCGAGCGCGGGGACAGGATGAAATTTGATTGCTTATTCGTTAGCGACCACGCTGCCGTGATTTAGCGCGTGTACTGTGAATCGATTAAAATAGAGATAACGAGAATTTATTTTTCATAAAAATTAATTTCTTTGTCAGCATAGAGTGAGAGGACTTTATTTTCCCGGACGAGCTGCGACGTGTGCAAACGTCTTCACTGTGTTTAAACCGAAGCATCGAAGTCGATGTTGTGTACTTTCGATTTTCGGAAATATTTATGCGGAGATATAATAAGAATTTCTACACGACGCTAATTGAATGTAATTGTGAACGATAAGCCTGCATTTGGGCAATAGAAATTTTTCAGTTTCATTACGTATAATTTTATCGAGCATGCGGGCACGTGGTGCTTGGGAAAATGAGTGACACAAATTAGCCTCGTATTTCAAACTTTAAGTGAAGTAGACGTGAGATGATAATTTCGTTAAATTGAAATTTATAACAATGGAATGGTAATAAAAAAAATAATAATAAAATCGAATCACGCGATATCGTTAGCTCTTCGATTGTCGTATTGCAATATTGAATAAAAATTATATGGCTTTTGTCGAGGCTGGGCATGTCGGGGCAATTGAAACTAAATTTAATATTTTATATATACAATAGATGATAGAATATTATAGCGTATATTGTAGAATATTAAAATCATGAAGATTAAATGTATCAAGCAAAACTTAATGACTGAACTAAACCGAATAAGTATAGTCGGCATTACTGGTACCGAATCAAATCTTTCAATGTAGCTGCGACCGAGCAATCAGCGAAACAATCGGAAACTGAGATTCGACATTAAACAGCACTCTGACCGAAACTCCGAGCAATCGATTCACCCTCGTTAAAACTTTACAGCCCACTATACCGATTACAAAGTGCTTTCTCGAATACTCACACCTTCGACTCGCATGTGTACACAGTGTGAAACGATTCTCCGAAGAACCGAACCGCTTTAACCTCCGAAACTTCGTGTAAATATCCTATATAATATACTCACCAAAGTCAATGCTGCCATGACGTCAAAGGTCGGTCCAAACTCTGCGGTTAGGACGTTTTCGCGTTTTTTTTTTCCAAATAAATACATGAGCGCCTGCGTGTGCACACACTCGTGTGCGGTTTTGAAAGAAAACAGCTGTTGGATAATGAGAACGTGCGACGAGACGCTCGCTCGCTCTCTTTCTCCTGGCGGTTTTGTGTATCGCTCGTTAAATTTCTGGAGTAGGTATACAGTATTAGTATACCGTTAAAAGCGGCCGTGGTCGATCGTGGGATCGGAGGATTGATAACGATTATTATTAGCCAGATCTGGGGGGGGGGAGAAAGAGAGAGAGAGAGAGAAGGGGGCAATCTTGTTGCTGGAGTGCGGAGAAAAGAACGTGTGAATGCCCTATGCGCGCGGTGAATTGTATTCTGATCGTTGATGATGGAGAACTTAATTTTATTTCGTGCAAGAAGCAATTAGCGACCAATTAGTGCTGACCTCCAAATCGGTTCAAAACGCTCTCGTGTGTGTACGTTTTACGAACGATCGATTAATTTGAGTGTGGCGCCATTTGTTTACGAGTAAGAAATCGTTTAGCGTTCTGTACCGTACGGAGCGTGGTTTAAAGTACAACGTTTGCTTTAGAAACAGTAAACAAAGTGAAATGAATGAAGCAACGCGTTTTTGCTTAAACATTTGTAAAATTCTTTCGCGGGATTAGTCGGCACAAATAATCAACATGTGATTTGAATAAATGATACTTCAGAATCTATTTCAATAGTTAATTTTTCTGTTAGATCACAATCTAATCGAATTTTCTACAGTTAAAACCCATCTTATTTTATAAAAAAAGAAATGACTTTGATATACTCTTAGGCTTTCCCTTTAAACTGCTCCAACTCAAAACAGTGATGTCATGCTTCTTGAATTTCTCATATGGTATTTTATTTGATAATTTCAAACATTATATTACCTTTTGAAAAATAATTAATTTCCCGAATTCAATAACGCTAAATCTCTTCGAATTCTAATAAATTGTAGATAGTACCAAAAATGACCAAAAATTTCATAAGATAGTGCAATACTGTCATACCCCTCTTAACCCACCTCACACGTCCAGGCTAATAAAAACGTTGCCTCAACTTTATCAAGATAATAAACACACGACAAGACATCAGCAGCAGCGGCGGCAGCATCGCCTATGGCTATAAAAAGCGTAAACTCTTAATTTCGCACTTCTCGCGAAAGAGACAATACGCCACGTCAAACATCGCTCCCGCAGTCTCGCGTGCGCGCATCATCATCCTGCGATCGCGTCCCTCTCTCTCAGAATAGAAAACCCCTCGAAGCTCGTTACATACCTGACTGTAGCCGAGAAGAGGCGCGCTATCGTTTTTGTGCCATCGCGCTATAGGGATCGGAATAAAAGGGGGGACGGACGCGGAGGTTTTCGCCTTTAAACCGAAACGACGAGGGTCAAGCGGCAACGGTCTGTGTGTGGGAGAGAGAGAGAGAGAGAGAGAGCGCGCGAGCCCGATGTCAAAACAAAAAGAAAAAAATCGAGTGAAAGAGAAAGCGCGCGTGCGTGTAAAGACGCCTTAAAGTTATACCTATACATCGGCGTGGAGGGAGTGTAACCGCGTGTGGGCATAAATGAGAAGCCGCGTGTGTGCACGGGGAAAAATATGAAAGTGGAACCGCTCGAGGTATAAAGCGCGTTCTCGTAAGCCACTTTAGACGGCTGGGAGTTTTCGGTGAGAGACCGAAAGACGCGCGCGTGCGGCGACCTTTAAAAGAGCGCAGGGTATATACTGCGGATGTGCATTTTCTTCGTTGCGACGAGTCAATAGTAAATTGATGACATTTTGCTTGATATTATTTTTATAACTGTTTGTTAAATTGTATCTTTAAATTAGATTAAAATTAATCATTGTGAAGGGGTCCCGTTATTCTTCATGTTGCTTTTTCAGATGTATATTCAACTTGAAAAAAGAAATATGTGGAAATTGCGAGAAGATATTTGAAATACGAAATAAATGAATTTCAACGATATCGCGAATGTTAATAACACTGTGCCGCGGATCTTAATGCAAAAAGTAGCAAAGCACGTGGCAGGTGAAGGCTGACGATAAGATAGTATGTAATTACCTTGGTATTGCTTTCTTCATTACAAACCATCGTTATCTGTATTTAAAAACTGTTAAAAGTCCGAATGCTTCAGTGCATGTGTTGACTATTTTGTCAAGAAAACACCAAAAAGGCTTATAAAAATATAAAAAATTAACAAAACATATTATCTCTATTCTCGTTTTAACGACATTGAAAGTGCTCTTTCACGATAAAATCATTAAGCCATCAAAAAAGCTAAACAGTTCGCTCACTCTCTCCTGTTCAAACCGAAACCTTTTCCATCTGCCAGAGAACGAAAGAGTTGACAAAACCACACAAAGGAGAGCGACAACAATGAAAACGCACTTTTTATACACAGGCGCGCACATATATAAAGAAAAACCCTGCTGGCGACGACGAGAATGGAGTACGAGCGAGACAGACGGACAGAGGCGTACGTATATATGTACGCGAGCATAAAAGAAAAAGGAGCAGACGCGGATCTCGCTCTTTCTCTCTACGGAGCACATGTGTGTGCGCTCTCACTCGCACACTCGCTGCGCCGAGTGTATATAGGAGAGAGGAAAAACCGTATAGGAACTCTCTATCTGTCTTTCTCCCTCGCTGCATGGAACAGCAGCGGCGTAGCAGCATAGCAGCCTGTTGAATGCTGCGCGCGCAGCCCGCGCGAACGGCTGCTCATCCCACACGGAGACACATGTCGCCGCGCGCAGCTGTGTGGGTGCAGTGTATATACGAGAAAGAGAGGAAGAGAAGTCGAAGGGTTTCGTGAATGCTGCTTTTTTGGCTCGATTTCGAGAAGGAGTGGTATATTGGAAGAGTTGAGGAAATAGTGTATTTCCTTCCGTCGTGGGATTATTTTATTGCGCGCGTAGGTTGAGATTCTTGTTTTATATCCTTTTTATTGACGATTTATTCAGCTGAGAAATATTATTTTCTTTCCGATAAACCAAACTGTATACTTAATGCGTGCAGCAATCCGGAATATACCTTCGGCCGAAAGTTTCAAGAAAATTTGATTGATGTTAGGTGACGTATTTTATTTTGTTAATAAAAATCCAAGACTCGAGTAAACATCATTAATGTCTTTGATGAAGTGTCATGCAAAGTTAACGTCACTGATGAGCATGAATAATGGAATTACTTCATTAAAATATTTTTTAATAAATTATTTTAATCCATATACAAATTTTATTTTTACGCGGTGAACTAGAAAATTACATGTCACGTAATCAAACGAGAAATAGCTTTTTTTTCTAAATACAGAACTGTAGAATTTATTTAAAAGAAGTAATGAACCGTTACGTATATCTCATGCAGAACAAAAAAAAATGCTCATATCTATCTAAAAAAAACTGAAAACAAGTGTAAAATTATAAACTCCAGTATAGTCAACCAAAAAAATTAATGACTATTTCATAAAAAAAATTCAAGTTTTTCCCCAACTCAAAAACTACAACCCGTATCAATTTAACTTTTCTTCCACATATTACACAAAAACTCCCAGACACTGTAACCATAATATACCCATTAACAGTTTTGAATCTCTCTCTCCCTCTCTCTCTCTCTCTCTCTCTCTCTCTCTCTCTCTCTCTCTCTCTCTCTCTCTCTCTCTCTCTCTCTCTCTCTCTCTCTCTCTCTCTCTCTCTCTCTCTCTCTCTCTCTCTCTCTCTCTCTCTCTCTCTCTCTCTCTCTCACTCTCTCTCTCTCTCTCTCTCTCTCTCTCTCTCTCTCTCTCTCTCTCTTCTTGTATCCACCGCGAAGACGCCACCGCCGCCGACGTGACTTCCTATTGTCGCGGAACAGGGACGTGACGAATATGAGCAATTGCGAGGCGGGGACCCGCGAATGCGATTTCGCGCGCGCAGCGTGGAGTTCTTACTTCTCTCTGCCTATTATATACGTGCGCTGCCTGCGAGGGAATCACTGTAATACGTGTTGACGCGTGGATTTTTTCGGCGGTGCATGCGAGCGCTGTTGCCGGGTTCAATAACGCGAGGTGCCGCTGCTCGGTTGAAAAATTCATGAAGGTAAGATGGCTTCGCTCGAGAGTGCAGGGATTCATATTATTTATAAGAGAGGTATATGGTGGAGGAAAAGGTTCAGAAGAGTATTACGTCAAGTGTGACGCTGGAATAGTTTTTATTTGAGACTGCAAGATATGTCGAATTGATAAAGTTCAATTTCGTCGCATGAATTTCCCGATAAATTAAATTTTCTTCCGCCACCTTGAGAGAAACTCACGACATCTAAAAATGACGAATTTAATGGAACACTGTAAGTTGACTTTTATACTTGACTTACGTCACTTTTAGCAAGTCTTAAATAAGCAACTTGAGTGCACATAACTTCAAATCACGTGTAATGAGTTTGATGTAGCACTTACGTTTATATTTCCGTCTCAACAAATTACCTCTCTATATAATCTTAAAATCTAAAAAAATTTTCTCCATTTTTACGATTCTCGAATGACGTCGGCTTGCATTGCGAAGCTCACTTCGACAATGAAAACAAAAGAACAAAAAAAAACTGTCATAAAAGTAGTTTACTACGTTACTCTTCCCATCGTCCCCCTACTGCTATTCTCTCTTTGTTCTTGATTGCGTTCCAACTCGAAAAAAACGCCGCGTATTCATAATTCGATCCTCGAAGAGTCCCGCAACAACGTCGAGACAAAATTATTTCGACTCTAAATACGCTCGCTTGCAGCAGCGGCAGCAGCATTCAACACCAAGCGAGCGGACAATCGCGCTGAAATTACACCTCGAAGCACCGGACCATGATAAGTATATCCGACTTGGAACACCTGTTAGACAGCGCGTTTTAAAGCGCGCGAGCGCATTACCACATTATTGTGCCAACATCGAGCGCACGCGCAGGTATATCCCGTTCGACTGAGCTCTGGTGTATTACGCGTCTATCTCTCTGCGCGGCATGACGCTAGCACAAAGCGCAAAGGTCGCGCAGAGCCGGGGAAGTCGTTCTCGCGGCCGCGAGGCGAAAAACTCGCTGAAAAAGCGAGCGAGATAGATTGCCTAACTGCGACACATACACGTTTCCTCCTTTTCGAGCGGAGAGTAGCTTTAAGGCGTTACACGTACGTGTGTGTAGTGTGTCAACCTTGCTCAAATTGCTCCAGACCTCGTTGACCCACGTTGTAGCATCTGCCGTTGCTGTTGCAGAGCGCGAGCTAGGCAAGAAACGAATGGCTATAGCGACGGGGGCGCTAATAGCTTCGAAGAAACTCGCCGGTTGCAGCGCTCGCGCGAGGAAAACCGCACGGGTATAACATAAGCCTAAATTTGCGTTTTATGGCCGCGCGAGTTCTCGGTAATAATTATAACACGCGCGTTGTTTGCTACAGATTTTAAAGCGCGAGGCGGCGCAACCTCTGGCAATTGTTTCGTTCTGCGTATATAATAATTTCAACGCTCTGCATTTGATTATTATTTTTTCCTTTGCCGATGACTCGAACCGCGCGCTTTGGAAACGAGGTTACACTAATTATATATTTTTAAACAATACGCGCGCGTGCGCGCGCACCTTTTTTTTTACATACAACGTATTTAAGAGATTGCCGACAATGATATGAAAAAAAGAAAGTTCGCGTACGCAAAATTAATTCCTTGCGTAAATCTTATCATGGGAAAGAAAAAGCTTGACTCGCGCGCATCAATCTTAATTGTCGATTCTTTAAAAAAACACATACACACACGAGTGAAATTTGAAAGCTCTTTTAAAATGCCTTTATTTCACGATGAAGCTGTTGAGTTACATAAAGCTGTGTTGTACTATTTCACGAATGAAGAAGCTGCTGTAATGAGTTCCTTGCGCTTGATCATACATAATGATACATTTACACATACTTAATACGCGTTCGCACACAAACATGCCCAATGGAATTTCGAATTTTCAAAGCCAGTAATTTCCCCTCTATTTATAGTTGGTACGTCATTCATTGCCTGGGAACAGCATTAAAGTGTCGTGAATTCTTTTGCGGCTCGTAAAATTATAATTTCCCGTGCCGCGTCGAACCTCGGCCACCGATTCGCCTTGAATATTGCAAATTAGACCTCGAATACTGCTTCTTTTCGTCTGACAATAACTAAGTGCCGCGCTCGAATGCCATTGGCTTTGTAACAATCTGTAATCCAGTTTCCAAATTGTAATGTCTGATTAGCGCCTTGGATAGAAATAAGGTTTTCGGATCGCAACCTTTTGTTACAAATAGAACTACATTAAATTGAAGTAGATTACGAATTTCCACGTCCGTCATTGCATTATCGACAAGGGCAATTATTCCTTCAATTTCACAGCCAGATTTCGAAAAACTTAGTTTTTAACCATGAAACCGTACTTTTATAGTTATAACAAGTAAAATGACAGATGATTCAATTACAATGGGTCTAAAGTTTGCATCGTTGTGGTGCAACGAAATAATTTTTTACAATTAATTAAAGTTATAAAGCAATGGAAATTTTATTTAAATCTTTGTTATAAAGTTATTTGATACTATAAAACAATAAATCTGCGCGCAAAATTAATATTAATTATTATAAACTTGAAGTAAAATCAAATATTTTCTTTATTTCGTTGCAATACAACGCTGCAAACTTCAAACCATCAATTACAAAACATAAACTTCATTTATCAAACACCAAACATTTCATGTTTACACTCAAAGTTCACCACAACCATCACTTTATTAAATAAAAAAAAAACTGCAACAGCCGACAAAACTCGTCTCACGTACATCGCCACATTTTCAGCACCCACTCTATATATACACACGGCATGCACACGCAGCGCCAATGAAAAAAAAAAAGGAACGCGAATCGGTCCAATGGCAGCTCACCTTGGCCCGGCCGGCGCGTCAACTCCGCGCCGCCGCTGCATCATGAGGCGTCGCCTCGATCTTGTCTCGATCTCTCGCACATGCGTTGACAAACGCGAATGCCCCGCGCTCGCAAAGCACAGACCGAGATGCCATTAGCGCTCGCTATAAGGCCGCACATACGAGAGATCGACACACGCGCGTGGCTATCCGGTACCTCGTTCGCGTCGATTTTTTTTTTCTTTGCACGAGTGACTTTTTGCGCGCATGAGTGAAGGTTGCGCGTATGGATATGGCACTTTTTGCACGTTTTTAAGGAGGTGCCACTGTGGGTTGTTGGGTGTTTAGGCGATTTTTGGGTGTGTTTAGTGGAGCGCGAAGTACGAGTAGCGGTGTGTGAAAAAATATTGCGCAGATCGGAATTATATAACGAAGTGTTGTGAGTTGATAATATACCAAATATAGCACAGTTTGAGTCACAGTGTGCCCAGATATAGTTGAAGCATTTCGATTATTCGCTGCGAGAAAAGAAACATCATGGCTATTTGTATTTGATCATACATCGAATAAAAGACTGAATTATGAGTTTATTTACTACCGATATGTAAAATAGATTAATGATAACGTAAGTTACGTTGGCGACAATAAGAGGTCATGGGCTGAATACACTTTTTTCTACAATTCAGGAAAATTATATTTCAGCATTTGCCAATCGTTAAATTTCTATACGGAAAGATAACATGTAATATTTACAACATTACGTTTACGCAGTGACTTTAAAATTTTTAAATGACGTTTGAATACGCGCCTTATCATTGATTTTGTTTTAATTACATATAGGCTTTAATGAAATAGTAAGTTATCCTAACAGAGAGATAGCGTGTTCGCACGTGTTTGAAATTCCGAACGTTCATAATGAACGAAATATTAACTTGAAGTTTCTAATTCTGGTTAGAATTCCCCGGAGTGTGGTTTACGGGTGACTGCAAGAGTGAGAAGTGAAGAAATACAGTTATTATCCGATTTTAAATGTATTAAGTAGCCAAATTCGGCTAAAGGACCCCGCACACAATGTATGGGAAAAAATCATTCGGTCAAATTTTGGGGGGTTTTGCCCATGAGAACTTTTGTTCAGGACCTCAAGATCTATCTTTTCCCCAAGTTTGATCCAATTTGACCGAATGATTATTTTCCATACATTGTGTGCGGGGTCCTTTGAAAATGGCAAAATTCTTTCGTTCACTATGAACGTTCGAAATTTCAAACACCTGTGTTCGCAAATAATAACAGTGGAGGAAAATGAAAAGCAATTTACTCTAAACGTAGCTACTGTTGGCAAATATAGTAAATAGACTATTATTTTTAAAACTGATGTGTCAAAATCTATTAAAATTCATATGTAACGAGACAAACATTTTTCTCATCACAGCAATTTGCAGAGATTAAATATTTCGATGTCTTATGGATTCTATAATTTTTCTAAAATTAACTGACATCGATTTTGATATTGTTTTTCACAAATAAAGAGTTGCAATCTTTCATTCTCTTACTTCATTGATAACCGCAAGTCTTACAATTTGTGACCACAAATCACCTTATACATAAGAATTCTTGCATTTGAATTCAGATTTGTGGTTCTAGAAGAATGGTCTTTATAGCTTCGGTCAATTATAATGATGTTATATAGAAACTCCATAAAATTGAAATAAGAATTATTGACAACCGTATAATAATAACGTTACAATTACCATAAAAAATTTAAACAAAATCAGTCAAAATTAAAATCCTTTCTTGTCATAAAAACGTTTTTATCGCGTACTTATATCCAGTAGAAATCAACAATGTAGAATAATACACCGTGAAAGCTAAAAATACCGACCGGTATCTGCGGCTCGCCCATAGTCTTTCAGCGAACGACGAAAGTGCGCTCCTCACCAACACCGATCGACTGCTTCATTTTGGTTGCCGCACTTGCTTAGACGCTCCCCAACCTATACACCTCTTCTGGTTCGCCTGTTTTTTGCGCCGCGCGTTGTTTATTTGGACGCGTATGTATATAGGTATAGCGAGGAGGGCTACAGGGGCGCACGCGTGCAAAAAGTGCCGGAGATTGAAAACACGTAATTCGGACGCCTTGACTTTTTACGCGCGCTCGTAGTGGCACAAAATGGATTTTTAGATTTTACGGCTGTATAGGAGTTTATTGTTTTCGAGGACAGAGGGCGGACTTTTTTCTTTCTTCCGGTGTGTTATATGGACTAGAATTTTTGTTTGTTTTATATAAAGTGGTTTTTACGAGAGCTTGATCTTGATATACGAATTAATGTTTCTTACGTAAATACAAAGTTAAAAAAAAAATTACTTCGAATAACGGTAGAGCAATATAAAATTAAAAAAAGAATAAATAAGAAAATTAAGTAAATGAATAAAAATAATTACGTGTTATGCGATCACATTAGTTTCGCAGTCGCGCGAAACTTTCTTTAGGGAGTACCTGCCATGTCCTAGTGACACCGAGCGTGGCTCGGCGGCCGTCACCCCCTTTTTGCCTGAGCGGCGCGGTAGGCCGCACTTGTCGAGGGTCAGGATACTCCATATGCCCGTAGCGACCAAGTCGCCGTTGGCAGGAGTGCAGGCGAGGCTATACCTGGTGCGAAACCTTGGCGAGAGGAGGCCCATCTCCGGCAAAGCGCGGATAGCGGGAGTGCTTCGAAATTTTGGAGTCGAGCAGAATACCTCGGTGACGGTTGGTTCGCGCATGCTGATTGGTTGCCGCGAGGCGGCGGCAAAAGATCGGCAGATAGGCTGCGGCTGGGGTTGCAGACCGCTCGCTCCCCTCTCTGCGGTTCGAAGGGTGTTGCCCGTCGCGCCGAGTTGTGGCGCGACTTCCGCGAAGCTCGCGGGGCGCGTGGACGTTCGAGAATTTCGGGGAAAAAGTCGGACTTGACCAATTTCCCAAATTTTAACTAGAAAAAGAATACACAATAGTTTGCGGACGTCAACATAAATGAAAAATTAGCAGTTTTAATCTATGATTAGAATTTTTATTTACTTTAATAGGAAGCAATTATATAAAACCATCGAGTCTGTATTATTATAATTACTTGTTTCAATCGAATGAATGAATGAATGTTCTTTGGCATGGAAAGTGCTATAGATCTGTCGGATACATTGTTCGAAAGAATAACGTGCATCAGCAGTCATCGCTTCAAGCTAACAGAGAACAACGGAGCATTAAAAAAAACGAACAAAACACGCTCGCGCGCGCGCCGTGCGGGACAATAACACGCGATTAGCCGCGCGTGCGCGAACGTTACGTAAGCCTCCTCCTCCTCCTCACATGGGAAAAGAAAAAGTTCATCTTCCTTTGAATGGCTCTACGCGAAAACGCGCGAACGTACAAAAGAGCAGCGGCGGCATATATATACTATATATATATGTATGCCCGCATCAAGTGAAACGCTATTTCGTTGTGTTATTACACGCGCGTAATTCGCGTCCCTTTCGCCTCTCACATGCGCTCGTTATATCACACGCGCTACGGCTCACCTGTGCGCGCGCGCATCTGCGCCAGTTTTACGAGGAAGCCTTGTCCGTCCTCCTACCGCGCGGTTGTCATAACAGGTGACAGACGTTTCATTCTTCTTATCACCGACACGCCTGTCGTTTGCAGTAAGAATAGAGGACTGGTATAAGTGTTGACAGGCGTTGCTTTCTGCGAAATATCTTTGTATATAACTTAGAAATAGAATCTTATTGCTACTTATATGAAGGATTTCACGGAGTTCAAATAGACTCCTATTAATATTGCTAACTGAAAGAGGAAGCTTTGTAACGGTGAAAAAAAAAATTTCGGACAAAAAGTATTAAAAACACGTTTTATGAATAGTGGCATAAAAATTTTTTGATTTTGGGAAAATTTTTTTTTCTGTCTCTGTGTGCGTGTGTGTGTATGTGTATATGTGTGCGTATGTGTGTGTACGTGAGTCTGTGTACAGAAGACATCTCGAGAAAGAATCGGTCGATTTCGACGGAACAAATTATATTCTCTTCGATTTTGATGCCGCTTTAAAATACACAAACGATTTTGAAAAATTTATTTTGTTTTATGATTAAAAGACGATTTTGAAATTTCAATTTTTCTCACTTTTTTATATGATAGGGTAAGTTTTTTTCAATTTCTTGAAATGCATTTGAAAGGGAATTAAATTACCTACATTTTCTTTTTTAAAAAATTTAAATATCTATCATCCTTCATTTGTTACGAAGGTAAATATGTAATATTCTTCTATAACTTTTATCTCAGAAACTATTCCATATTTTTACACGAAATTTGTACCAGTTATTAAGTATAAAAAGTACCTGCACCTCTAAAAATTTCGTAGAGGTTTTATCGATTTGTTAATGAGTAAAAAAATTATTAAAGAAAAAATTGCATTTTCATTGTGCAAATCTTTATGAAATTTTGCAGAGGGGTAGCTCTTTTATACTTCTGAAGCCCTTTCGTTGGCCAAGTAAAAATGTTCATAAAATTCGAAGATATTTGAGGTTAAATATTTTTTTTTTTTAATTTTTCAAATAGCATTGTCTTGAAAACGATTCGACAAATAGAATTGAAGTTCATAGGCTGTCTAGGTCACACTGTGAAGAATATATGTACAAAATTTCATTAAGATTGCGTAATTATTTTTGAAGATATTGGTTTTTAGAATTTGGGAATTTTTTTGGTATTTAATTAAGATTTTCTGATTAGTGGTTAAAATAATTTATTAGAGCATATTGCTATTTCTTTTAATACACATTGTTTACAATTAATTGTACTTTTTAACGCAAATAATTTATGTAATAGCACAAAAAATTAAGTTTGAGGAAGCTAAGAGCCAATGAATTGGCAGCGGTTTTTTTTTTTGTTACGTTCTAAGAATACAAACGATTATATCGTACAAAAATATTCCTTGTCAAAAATCAAATCGAAACACAACGTCTGCGTTACATGCGCGATAATATATAATAAAAGTTGCGTGAAAATACTCCGAAAAGAAGTTTAACCGCAGAATAAACTACTATCACCCAGCGTCACAGTAAAGTGCTTCACGTCTTAATTCATCCTTTCAGCAATCGGCAGCCCGTAGCGGGCGCAACCGATTTTTCCACGTATAATATTCTCCAACGATCTGCGCGCGTCTCTCTCCCTCCCGCTGCGAGTATCACGCATCACTCGAGTCGAGCGACGCGCGCGAATTCGATACGTCACCGAAACAGACGGCCATCTAATCACCGTAAGGCTCTCGAGTTCTCCCCTCCCTCTCTCTATACACTCACATCTCCTCCATTGTCTTCGCCATCCTCTTCCCATTATCTCGGCGGACCGCCCCATCCCACCCCGTCCACACACACACACACACACGCACACACGTTACGGACAATAGGCGAGAGAATTTCCAGCGAAGATTCCTATCGCGAGCGCAGAAAACGTACGCGCATCACGCGTCTATTTCCACATGCGCCCATCAGCGCGCAGGCAGGCAGAAGCGAGAAATTCGAAACCGTGACACTTTGTGCCCTACCTTGGCCTTACGCGATCGTGTGGCTGGCGCGCGCGCGGTTGACGATGTGTCGCGGAGACGCGCAGACTCGAGAGTTTTCTCGAGCGTGTACCTTATACCTTCCTTACAGGCATCGTATAAGTAAGCGTAGCGTCTCTCAATAGGCGAACCGATACTCTTCTGAGCGCAGTGACGATGAACTTGAAAAATATCGTTTCACGTGTATGTGTACCAGCGACGCGCGGTCTGGGTAATCGATATCGCGCGCGCGAGTTGATGGTCCGGTCTGCTCGTCCAGCTAAACGCCCGAGACGCGCGATGTTGCGGCTGGTTGGGCTTTTTTGTTTTGTTTCTACCTTTTTTCTTTTTACGAGGTATAGGAAGTATTCTGGAAATCGGTATTCGGAATAGGAAAAAATTGTGCGTTGTAGGAAAAATAAAAGAAACAAAAATTAGTCATGTATCTGCTATTTAATGTTCGCTAAATATTTTATTTCTCCACTTTATGTTCGATCACATATTACAGCCTTACATACATTTCCACTAAAAAACACAATCAGATGTGTATGCTATTCGTCCTGCAGTATTTCTTTTCACAATCGACGAGACATTTAAAATTTACAAATTTTCAACGACATTAAAAAATTATTATAAAATTCACGCTAGGAGAATACATCTCCACGTTAAAAAAATAAAACTTGACTTTCCAACATTTTTGTCAGATAAAATACACAACTATTTTCTCACACCGCGTAACTAAAAATCTTAGTCTCACAAAACTGTCAGCGCAAAGTGTCACGACATGTAGCTCGGATTGTCGTCCGTCCTCATGTCCCTCTGGATCTGGTCGTAAGTGAACTTGATGAAGGTGTCGTACTGCTCATTGAGCTTCTCCTTCAGTATCTTGTCGTACTCCGCCTGCATCTTCTCCTGCTGCTCCTTCAGCATCTTCGTACATAGGAGGCTCACCTGCTGGAACGTGAAGAGCGGCCTGCTGCTGAGGTCGTCCTTCTTTCCGGCCTTCTTCGGCGGCACGACCGCGAAATGCTTGTGCATCAGCTCCGTCATGTTGGCTTCGACCTTTTTGGTCGTCATCGTCGCGTTGCGCGCGTGCTCGCGAACAGGGGAACTATGATGGCTCAGCAGCTTCTCCAGGTTGAGGAGACTACTCGTGCTTGGTGTCGCTGTTGATGGCTCACTGTTGTGGTGCAGACGCTTGGGCGGGCGATCCTGGCAGTCAGACATCAAAGGCCTCTTGCGACTAGCGCCCCAGATCATTGAGGCTGATGGCTAAGAGCCTCAGGTATTCCTGTGGATGGGACTGTGGTTAGCGCTTGGGCGAGGAATCGGTATGTTCGCTTATTTACTCACTTTGAAGAGGACAACAATGACTAACGGAACGCAGCTCCGAACTGATGCCAGTTTAAATGCGAGAGAACAGGTATTCTGTTTACATTACATTCGAGTGTTGGTATTTTTGGCTTTCAATCCTACTAGCTCGGGATCGAGCTAAGATGCTACACTATAGGAAAATAAGGGCTTAAAAAGGCGCAACGCGGTGGAAATTAGATATTTAGAGTGAAGTTTCCTTTTACTATTACGTTATTTAGATTTGGTTACGAAATGACAGATGTCCTAAACGGGTGTACCCACACTGTTAAAAATTTTCTGAAATTTAAGATAAATTCTGTAATAAAACTTCAAAATTTTTATTAAATTTCAATTAAATTTAACTGAAACTTCAAAAATTTTATTAAATTTCAGTTAAATTTAACTGAAACTTCAAAAGTTTTATTAAATTTAACTAAAATTTAACAAAAAAAACTTCAACATTTTTAACAGTGCAGACATTAGACAATCTGCGATTCATAACATTATTTACGCGGAAAGAGCAAAATTAAGACTTTTTTATTTTACTGAAAATGAAAATGTTCACTGTTATATTTAAGAGAGAATCTAAAGTTGGGTTACTATACTAAACTCGATTTTTCGATTTACGGCACATGAAATGGGGACAATATAGAGGAAAATGTTCTAGCTAGAGAATAGGAAGAAAGATAGACAGCAACTTGAATCTTTACCTTCTTTTATCCTTGGTCCTTAGCCGCTTTTGATGGTCCGTTGTCTCTGCTGCTGGTTTATCGGTTGTTTTTTATTGAATTTAAAATAGAATAAGAAACTAACACAAGTGTTTTTAATTTTAATTTTATAATTAATTTTATTAGAAAATACGTGTATGTTACCCTTGCACGGTAACAGAGTTCAACAATTTCGAAAACATTTTAAAGTATCGTAGATATGCTTACAAATGTTTGACAGAGGAAAAAGAAAAATCAGGCCGGGTCCGAGTGTAAGAAGTGAACCTCTCCGGTTGAGGACTGCGAGACGAGTGTAAAATTTGGAAGAGTTTGAATTTGAAAAGGAATTGCTCTTGCGAGTGTTCGGTCCACTCGACAGGGCTAGGTTGACTACACTGTTAAAAATATTGAAGTTTTTTTGTTAAATTTTAGTTCAATTTAATAAAACTTTTGAAGTTTCAGTTAAATTTAACTGAAATTTAATAAAACTTTTGAAGTTTCAGTTAAATCTGAAATTCAATAAAAATTTTGAAGTTTTATTACAGAAAAAAATTTAATTTATCTTAAATTTCAGAAAATTTTTAACAGTGTAGTATGCTGTGGTAGACGCGGTAATGAGGGAACGTGGCTTGAGAAGGGACGCCGCTTTCTCGTTAGCCAGAGCGTCGAGGGATGGTTATTGGCCTCTTAGATTTTTGGGACCACCCTCGCTCAAAATTGAATGCTAGGATTCGTTACTGAGTCGCTTGTATGCAGGTACTATATAACTTAAATATTAAACAATAACAAAACAATTTTATTGTTTTACATTTAATGGTACAACGAATAACCCACTTTGATATAATGGTTTTTGGTAAAATACAAAAGTAGGCGGAGCTGATACTAATTACCCGAAATGTTAACCAAAACTTGAAAATTATTAACTTTAAACCGAATATTATTTAACGAATCGATAGTTAATTAGTAGTATTATACAATTTCAACAACAAATTATGGATATTTCTATTAAGCTAACCATTATTCAAAGTAGATTATTTATTTACATAGTTTTGTTACAATATAACTTTTCCTTGGATGTGAAATTGCACATGCTCTATTTGTAGGTGTACATATTACATTAATTTATATATTAAACACTAGATATCGGCTGATAAAACTTGAATAAAATTAATTGCCGAGAGTATAAAAGAGGTATATTATTTCTTAGAAATTACAGGTAGAAAATTTAAGGAAATGATTTCTTCTGTATTTATTGCTATTGGTAAATAAACGTGCGTGAGAAATATTACAGATTGACGAAAAAGATGTAATTGGGTCATAAAATTAGTTAAATATATTTCCGAATTTTGGTATTGTCAAGAATGAAACAATTCAGGTTTACAATTAATTCTGTAATCTATGGATTTTAGATTTTAAGATTAAAATAAATTTTTAAAAATACAGCAACGTTAACAGTATATATAATAGACTAACCTATTATAGAAGTCGGCGAGATATTAAAATATGTTAGTTTATAAACTTTTCAAGAAAGAGAACAAAAAGCAAATGGTTCCATACGATGTTTGAACTCTAAAATATTCCTATTTGAATTTGGAAATTACAGAGATTTTTCTTTTATAGATCTTGCATAAACATACAGAGTATAAAATTAAGAAACACGAATTCACATAGAAAATGTTAAAAATAATTATTAATGTAAAAGCTTAGTAAAAAGAATGAAATAACCCAGTTTAATTTTATATAACTAAAATCTATTGAAGTGTTGAGTTAATAAATCTTCAGAAATTTAAAAAGAACGTATAGTAGGTATAAGATGGTATATGTTTACTTAGAAGTTACGGATGGAAAATTAATTTTCTCTATGTTTATTTCTATTTGTGTGTGAATGTGTACAGTGAGTATTATAAACTAACAAAAGAGAATTTAATGCAGTTACATTGCAATAAGTGTATTGCAAAGATCTTAATATTATCGAGAAAGACTTAAAATTAAATGCATATAATAGTTTATAATAAATTTAAACAATTGAGGTTTCACAAATATGACTCTGTACTCTAAATATTTTTAGATTTAAAATTAAAAATAAGTTTAAAATTGTAGCGGCACTAAACTATATATATGTGTGTGTGTGTGTGTGTGTGTGTGTGTGTGTGTGTGTGTGTGTATGTGGGTGGGTGGGTGGGGGGGTGTGTGTGTGTGTGTGTGTGTGTGTGTGTGTGTGTGTGTGTGTGTGTGTGTGTGTGTGTGTGTGTGTGTGTGTGTGTGTGTGTGTGTGTGTGTGTGTGTGTGTGTGTACTAACTGACTTAATATAAACTCCAGTGAGATTAATGTGTATATTTGAATGCTAGAATATATAGCAACTGAAAATAATTCAGTTAATATCTATAGAATTTTTAGTTATATAATAATTTTATTTGATAAACTAATTTGTGTATACTATAATAAGAGTATGTTCCTAAACATTGAGTTTTTTATTTATAAATTCTAAAAACTTTAAAATGAGAGAAGAACAAGTAATAATAGTACATTACGCCATGCGTCGAAGAGAAAAACATAGTACCCTTATCCGAAAGATATGCACATGGGACCTTTTCGTGGTCGAAGGAAAAATTTAGACCTGAATTGGAAAACGTATAATGAATAATTTCGTTGTGGTATTCAAGAATAGTATATTACGATACTAGTGCGGGAAAGTAGATTTTCATCTCGTGTGACGTTTACATCCGAGCAAAGCGAGAGTGGAAAAGCACACGAGACGAGAATCTCTTTCCCGCACATGTATCGTGCAGAACTTTTTAATACGATGTGTGGAAAGTTCGATTTCGAGCACACGATTTTTGCCGAGCGTGTGGGAAATCGAACTTCCCGCACGGAGTGTCGAACACTAATTTACAGACTAACGGGGTAAATTACCTCACGAGCGAGCGTAGTTTCTCAATCAAGTGCAATTCGATGCACTCGGCAGCTTATGCGCTCGCTTACCTACTTACAACGCCGCGTGCACTTTATCTGCAGTGCACACGGCTTTTCCCTGTCAGCTTCCTCGTTCTCGTGTAGCTGGCGGCTAGCTGAAAGTAGGAGAAGGGAAGTCGGACGGGAGGAATCGGGTAACTAAAGAATAACTCGCGAAAGTAAGATAAAACACACGAACACTTGATTCACGAACTTAGTTTAAAATACAACGCGCGCAGGTCGAGAGTTATCCGAGGAAGGGGCTGCCGCTGCAGCCCGCGCGCAATACAAAATGAATGCACCGCGTCAAGTGGCCACTTACTTTATTCACTGGTGCGGTACGTGGGAGGAACGTCTTCCTCGTGGCGTTTCTCCTCTCTCCTACTGCCGGGACACGTTGTAGGGAGTTATCAGGGTGAGAGCGAGAGAGTCGACGGACAAGAGAGCGAGCCTCGCTCCCTCATCCTCATCCTCCAGCTCACTCCCCGCCCTTGCTAATCGCGTCTCGCGCCCCCGATGCTTGCGCGCTGCCTAATTGACGCCGACGTGTTACAAGACTAAAAATATTACCTTACTTAAATAAAATATAAATAAATTTAAAATAATGTTTTTTTAATACAAGTAAATACGCAGGACGTAACACATTATTGGCCTATTGTACGAAAAGGTGCGGGAAATTTAATAGATGTATATTCGATTGATCATTCCAATTTACTTTTACTTTTCAAAATTTTTGAAAATCATTCGTTTTCAATGGGTCGGAAGTTTGCAACGTTGTAGTGCAACGAAATAAAAAAATATTTGATTTTCCTTGAAGCTTATAATAACTAATATTAATTTTCCGTGTAGATTTATTGTTTTATAGCCTCAAATAACTTTATAACAAAGATTTAGATAAAATATCCATTGCTCAATAACTGCAATTAATTGTAAAAAATTATTTCGTTGCATTCCAACGATGGAAATTTCAGACTTATCATTTTTATGACTTTTTTGTCAACGTGATTAGGCCAAAGAGCGATAGTTAAATTTTAGAACTTATTATAATTATGCAGAAATATAATGATGTTGATTGCGGCTAAAATTTTATTTTAAAATTATCACACAATGAACATAAAGTTTTACGGCTCTTGGTATAATTCTGACTGGCGTTTTATTAATTATATCGGACCTTATCCGAAGCCAAAAGTGTGAACGGAAAACATAAAATTTAATTGCACTATTTTTATTCAGGCTAAGCTGATTGAGGCAGATAGTTACTATCATTATTTGGCCAAGTGTTCGTGAAAAAACTTTTCGTTAGTGTTTGAGAATGCCATATATAATGAAGACATGCCGTGGGTCTTTGAAATAAATTTGAGTCACACACTAGTTAACAATTTAAATTCACTATACATTGTAAAACTAAATAACTATTACATAATTACAATGATTATTAAAATTACAGTTGTAGTACAAAAAGTTAAATAAAATTGTTGTTACAAAGTTGTGTGTTATAAAAGAGTTGAGTGTATAAGTGTTACAAAAAAGATTATGTTTGAGTTTTTCTATGTGAGTGAGTTATGCAGAGAAATTGCTGAGTTGTGCTGAGAAAGCCCGCAGAGTCACAGTGAAGGCACTGTTTGCATAAATGATCACAATTAATATTATTGATTAACGTGATCTGAAAGTTGCCGAGAATTACATGTGCAGAGTACATTCACTTTGTATCACTGCTTACTTGTATCAACAAAATGGTTGTGCATGTATGAGAGGTTACCTTAGCTTCATGATGATTATATTAATCTTGAGGACGTGTGAGAAAGCCGATTCCAATGCACAGCCTATGATACAGAGGCAGGATGAGTTGCACCAGATGAGAAAAGCTAATGAGAAAAGTCGTGAGCTTTGGTGAGAAAGTCCGTGTGAGTCGAGCCCATAAACTTTCCTTGTTGAGAGACACTTGAGTATTGAGATAACAGTGGCAGTGACGTATTGCCTCGTGGCGAGCTAGCTGTCGAGTTGACACACCGCACTTGATGATCATTGATGTGAAGACATGCCCAAATTCCGAAGATGTTATAGATCTCGGCGAGCGAGAGCCGGTGAGAAGATGCCATGTGAGGAGATGCCGTGTGAGAAGCACTGCCGTATGAGAAAATGCCGTTTGAGACTATACCGTCTGAGAAACACTGCCGTATGATAAGTTTCCATGTGAGACGATGCCATATGAGATGTCCATGTAGAGAGAGAGTGACTAAACTTGAGTTTATCCAACGAGAATTGCCGAAGGTGCACAGTGAGGTTTTCCACGTGGCAGACCGTTACTCATAGAGAATTTAAGAGTGATTTCCACCTTCTTCTTCGTCGAACCTGTCACCGAGGCTATAGTCAAATCAGCATCTTCCCTATTTAAATGTGGAAGAATGAGAGAGACATCATGGTTTTAGCCATACTCGGCTAATCAGCGTAGCGTGTCACCTCTTCCGGAGAGAAGGTGATGAGTGCTGCCGCCGCACAACCGCGGGAAATTCAAAAACCTTGCTAATTCTCAAACATGCCGCCCGCCATCAACCGCCAGGTTGATTTAATTTCCGATAGTACTGGTACGATGGCGAGTTGCTGAATTTCGAGTGGATTTAGAGGTTGCCGTCGTGAGTTTTTTCTTGAGAGGTTGTAAGTTCCTTGATGAAGTAGTCCAACATCTTCTGAAAGTAGCCACATACTGTGTGAAGTTTATTCGTATTGACTACCATGAACTCCACTTGATTTCGTGAGATGAGTGATGCCTTCTTGAAGTAGATTGAGACCGTTGTTAAACCGAATATTGCTGCCAGAGTTACTTAGTCATTCATTGAGGAATTTGCCAACTAGACAGCTGAAATTCATTGAAATTTAGAAACCAAGTTGGACAATGAGTTTAATACCTTGACTCTTGTTAATGAGAAAGCATGCAAAAGTGAGTGTATTGATATCTTCTGAATCTTCTTTGAGTGGTTCTATCGGCCTTGAGTTGGGCAAACCTTTAATTGAGTCAGCAAGGATGATGGAGCTTCAACTTGAGGAAGATTTGACCACTGCTCCCCACTTACGTCATATGAAATGCAGCTGGTGGATTAAGTATCCATGGAGTGTCATCATTGATGAGAGAGTTATACCAAGTTGAGTTTCCTTGTTGAGCTTGCCTCAACAACGTCTTCAACTCCTTGTTTGTTCCGATGCATTCCGGTTTCCGAAAGTTAGTTCCACAATTGAGAAATGATGTAAAGGTGGTCCTCTTCTTGAAGAAAACCATATGTAAGCCGTAATAAAAACCATTCGATGAGTAGTCACTGACCAAGTATAGATAACAGCTAATTCTGTGAGAGCGCACAATAACAAATCCAGCACTTGTATGGTTTGGATTCATGCCCCTTCGATGAGTTGAGGGGTGGTCCTGCTAAATTGATCCCAGTGTGAGTGAAAGGTGGTGATGGGGTGGTCCAGTGCCCTGAATAGTTGCCCCATGAGTTGCTGAGTTCGATGAGTCCGATACATTGCACAAGTCACAGAATCTAGAATGAATGACTTGGCCGGAGCTCCGCTTCCAATAATCCAAATTTCCTGCCTGATGTGTTCAAAGTGAGTTTTCTCGGTGCCACCGAGAAATATTGCTATGTGAGAATTCCGAATGATCACTGATGTGAGTTGACTGCTCCTTGGTATTATAGCTGGATACCTTGAGTTATGATTCAGCTGAGTTTTGTTAAGCTGATCTCCTACCCTGATGATCCCTGATAAATCTATATATGCAATCAATCTATTGAGTACATGATTCCGTGAGACTTGAGAATTTTTTCAGCATATTAAGTTCAGGATGGAAATGAATTTGCTGAGTTTCCGTGATCCAGAAGATTTTCGCTTTGTTAATCATAGCAGCTGTGAGTCTCGTCTCTGCGGAATTATGCTCTTTGCCTTGAATTGATCACAAGCTAGCATTACTCAGCCAGTAATTCTGAGTAATTTAGTGAGTAGTGAGTATTGATTGACGAGATCCCATGAATTTTCCAAATGTGATATGGCTGCGGCGAGTGTGACCTTTGCCTCTTTCTGGAAGGTCTTCCTCTTTTCGTGAGTCTGATTGAGATAATCATGATGATTATCTTCACTTGGTTGTTGGAATCATCCCTTGTATGAGTACCACCCTGGTTCCAATAGATTCCTTCTATCACGAGGATGTGAGATTATGCGTGTGCATACTATCTTATCTGTCCACAAATGAACATGAGAGCTTGGCAACTGTGAGTTATTCAAACATATCTTGTGAGTAAATCTTGCCGCTCTCAACTCCAACCTTAGAATGGAATGTCGATTGAGTGTTGATGAGAATATAAATAATGAGCCAAGTGTGAGAAATATGGTTTTATCATGAGGTGCTGCGGCCGTTACCTATTCCGAAGCATTCAAAAAGCCATAAATTTCCAGAACCAAATCCGTCTGGATCTCTAGCCACCTTGACATAGAGATTATATCCAGTGAGATATTTTCGAATGTGCAGCCATTCTTCGCAATTGAGATTGACACGTGCTTATCCCATGAGTACTTGAGTAGCCACAGCTCTTGTAGAAGGATTTGAATTAATAACCACAGATGAGATTGTCCATAAGGGATCGAATAGTGGTGAGTTTGAGAGAGAATTAATTATCCGGTTGTGATTATTTCTTGAGTGAACGGTAATATCATCCTGATGTGAATTTATTTGATAGTGAGATCCGTTATAGTTTGAGTAATTTCGTGATGCAATCATCATAAAGTTGCTGGTAAGGAATTCCTTTAGAAACATCGGCAAATTGAATTTGCAATTTGGCTAATGGATAACCGCCCGCCGTGCAGAACCCTGATAACTGCATGGCCCTTGTGAATGAGTGTTGTCCTTTGATGCAACTCCGCCGAAGTTGCCATCCATATTCTTCCAAAGAGGATTGAGTCTGTTGCCAATGGATTATTGGTTCCTTTATTCTTCACCAGCTGAAGAAGAGTGCATATATCCAAGTAAAAAGTTGATCGTGTTCCATATGTGAATTTTGCTAAAACGAAGTCCGCGAGTTGATCCAGTTCATTTATCTATGATATGCATAATATCATTTTTTGTAGATGCTATCGTGAGTAACCGTTTGAGACACGCTTGAACTTTGCCAAATGAGTTGTCCAGTACATCAGTTGAAGTTTTGAGATAACCTTACTTGATGTTTTCATTGCGTGAACAAAGTGTAGCTCACACAATGCTTCTTCCTTCTTGAGTTTGCCTATAGTTGTTAAGGGTGGTTCTTCTTAACCCAGAAACGTGTGAGTAATTTCTTCAATTCTTCTGCGTTAAGGTGACTCCAGCGGTCTAGTAGACCTCAAGCTATGAACATTTTTTACAAAAATTCATTTACACATTCCAATCTGAAAACTGATAGGACAGGAAGCAGAGTTCTTAACATAGCGAAAAATATTTTTGTTAGAAAATTTCCAATTTTGCAAAAGTATATTTTGTCCATTAAAAAAAAATTCAATAAGAAATACAATTTTTTTTTTGTTTTTCATTCAATTTTAATTTGCAAGGTCTCATTTTCTTCCTTATTAAATTTCAGGGGGAGTCAACGATATCAAAATTGAAAAATTTTCAAAACCTGCAAAGTTATATGCAATTGTTTATAAAATTCAGTGACAAATCCACAAACAATTGCATATAACTTTGCAGGTTTTGAACATTTTTCAATTTTGATATCGTTGACACCCTCTGAAATTTAACAAGGAAGAAAATGAGACCTTGCAAATTAAAATTGAATGAAAAACAAAAAAGATTTGTATTTCTTATTGAATTTTTTTTAATGGACAAAATATACTTTTGCAAAATTGAAAATTTTCTAACAAAAATATTTTCCGTTATGTTAAGAACTCTGCTTCCTGTCCTATCAGTTTTCAGATTGGAATGTGTAAATAAATTTTTGTAAAAAATGTTCATAGCTTTAGGTCTACTAGACCGCTGAAGCCACCTTAAGTGCAATCCGATCTCGATGTACTGTTTTCCATTGAACAACTGATTTGAATGATTTGAGCTCTTGATGAGATTAGGTTCGATAATTTGACCATAATAGTCAGCACCAATGAGTACAGCCACGGGTTGAGGTTGCCAAAAGGTAGGATCTGACAAGTTTAAACTTTCCTTATGACTCCACGTGAGTTGCTCCCATTTTTTTTATGGTAAAATTGATGACGTTTGATGAAAATTGATGACAATAATTGGGATAGATGAGCGTTGCCGTGGAGCGTTGCGTATTGGAATATCATCTTTTGAGATAAATCATATTCTGATATTGAATAGACTAATAATCTAAATTTGTGAGATGTCACCGGTGAGTCGTATCATTCTAAATGCAGTTGCAAGTAATGAAGATTGAGTACATGAGTGTTGCAGATGAGTTGACCTTGAGTGTTGATGATTGCGCCAAAATCCAATTGTTGAGTAATTCTGACCCATATAGAGTGAGAGTTCCTTGATCTTGCACCTATGTTTAACGGGCAATTATTGCTGCATAAATCAAGAAACCTGCACAGTGAGGTTTTCCACGTGGCAGACCGTTACTCATAGAGAGTTTAAGAGAGAGTCATTTCCGCCTTATTCCTCGTTGAACCTGTCACCGAGGCGAGAGCAAATCAGCGTCTCTCCCATTTACATGTGGAAGAGTGAGAGAGACAGCATGAGTTTAGCCATACTCGGCTAATCAGTGTAGCGTGTCAGCTGTTCCGGAGAGAAGCTGATGAGTGCTGCCATCGCGCGATCGTCTTCTGAGTTATACCTCTGCCGCGCAACCGTCGCAAATTCAAAAACCTTGTTAATTCCCAAACAGTTAGATAGGGGAGGGCGGGGCACGTGTGACACCCTAACTTTGATTAAAAATAACAACTAAACCGTGTATTATTTCAAAATGTATAAAAACTGAATAATTAGATCAGAAAAAATAAAATAAAATAAACTATTAACTTTTTCTTCATTTTCTTTTAATTATTGATAAAATACAGAAAAGAAATTCTGAAAAAAATACTCTACGTGCCCCACCGGCGGGTGGATTATGGCACCCGACGGGGCACGCATGGCACGATCAAATTTAATATTTTACTATAGGTATTTTTCAATTCTTTTTCCAATAATTAATTCTTTAATAATTATGCCATAATAAAATTTTCAAAAATCAAATAATTAATCAGTCTATTGAAAATTTAAAATTTTATTTTTATTAAGGAACATAACAATTTTTATTTTAAAATAGATTATTACATTTTAATAAATGATTATATATTATAAATTCTTTCTTATAAAATATGATCACAACATAATACTTTTGTTTGACTAACAAATTATCATTATTATTACAATAAGTTTAAATTTAAAGATTTCGCATCATTTTCATCTATGTAGCATATTTGAACTACCTGACCATTGAAAAAGGCAGTTTGAGTATCTACAATTGATTCTTTAGGTATTACTTCTCTAAAGTAATTTTCATTATTTACGGAAGCTGAATTATTATTAACAATGGATAAATCAAGCTGATTTGTGTTTAAGTCTTCAAGTGGATTTTTTCTACTCTAAATATAACTTAATACGCAGTCGAAATAATCGTTATTTACTTATTAATGTAATAATTGAAACTAAAAACTAGTTAAAACTAAATTATTGCACTGCGTAGTTGTTAACCCATCTTGCTCCGTTTTCGATTTGTAGGTTACATCACTTCGCTCGGCGGCCGCCGTGGCGCACTGATACGCCCGAGTGTGCCACGCGTGCCCCGCCAGGGTGTCACGTCATGCCTCATTTTAATACCATTTTCATTTTTTAATTATATTTATAAAGATTTTCTGAAAATAAAAAAAACAGGGATTGAAAGGTAAAAGTTGAAACTATCAAATAGGTTTGGTCTCATTTAGAAAAAAATCATTTTCTCGTTGCTCCAAGCGACTTAAAAATGAAGCCAACCTTGTTTCTAAGCACCGATTTTCAATCTTATTAAATTAAACGTTAAACATTATCTATAATCTCAAAAGTATAGAGGAAAATTCTAAAAGCATATCTAATTAGGTTTACGTAAAAATTACATTTTTTGCATTCATTAATATTAAAAATATGAGGGTGCCAAACTTAACTACCTGACACGTTATGCCCCACCCTCCCCTATAAATGCTTTAACCATTGCAGTTTTAGAGATACAAAATATTTACCGCTCGCAATCGTACTGCACATTTATAATATTGGGAATGGTTGCCAAGGAGAACATAATCGAATGTCGGCTCTCTTGAGCTTATCATTTCATTTCGACGCGTGTAATACGTCGAGATAAAGAGAAATGTCGTTGTAATGTTGTGACTCGCTCGTACCAACTCGATGCAGAGGCAAGTACAGTGTCAGTGTATCCTGTCGGCTGACCGTACATACTATTATTAAGCATTGACGTAACACTGCAGTCTCTGTATACTAATGATTTGAAACGTTTTGTTTTACATTCATTTTATTTATTATAAATTGTTTTTTTTTTTAATAAATAAAATATGGGATTCTAAATTGATAAAATAAATAAAATCAAAGACTATTTTAGTGCAACAAAACTACAGTATAAGTGTGTTCAAATACATACTAACAATATTATTCTAAACGGCACTCTATAATTTTTATTTTTGAAAATCAACATTTTTGACAATATCTTTGTACAATAAATATTGAAATTTTCTTCAGTTTGCTTCATAATCCTTTAAAACACATCTAGAACTAATTTTCATTCGCTTGGGAAGTTATGTGTAGCTAAAAAGATAAAAAACCGGTTTCTTCAAATCTTGTGTCACGTCTTGAAGTAATAAGAATACTCAAAAAAAACAGTAAAATAAAACGGTTGTCTATAACTTAAAAGCCCTTAATAATTTTTCATTTATTTATTAAACCTGAAAATAGCCTATCAGTAAATCATTCTATAATTTAAATTTCTCTTATTAATTAAACCTGTAAAAGACTAAGCATTAAAAAATCATTTTTAAAATTTCAAAAAGTACAAGGAAAGAAAGAAAGTTTTAACTTCAGAATATAGTGTTTTTTTCAGAGCTTCTGCCAATCTACTCTGAATATTTTTTTTAAATGCATTACATTAAAAAATACCCAAAGTTATCTTTATATGACAATCCCGAATAAAACCTACGACATCCGAAGAATGCGATTTTACAACAACTAACTAGCCAAGATTCGCACGCAAAAAAATTTCTGGAAGAATCACGGCGGGTTTTTCCAGCATATCCCCCCCCCCCCTCCTCTCTCTCTCTCACTCTCTCTCCTTCCTCTTCTCTTTCATTCTCTCCTTCTCTCTTCCTCTCTGCTCAGAAACCTCCTACGAGGATCGCGCAGCTAGACCAGCACCGGGCAGGAGCAGCACGTTCCATTCTCTCTATGTTCCTCTCGTCGCAGAATCGCGAGTCCGTCTGCTGCGGCGGCGGCGACGGCGTAGAAGCCGGTTTATACACCCACACACACACACACACACACACACACACACACACACACACACACACACACACACACACACACACACACACACACACACACACACACACACACACACACACACACACACACACACACACACACACACACACACACACACACACACACACACACACACACACACACACACACACACACACACACACACACACACACACACACGTACGCACGCACGCACGCACGCAGGCGAAATGCAGCCGAGCGTGAATCTCCGATGATCCTCTCTCTCTCTCTCTCTCTTGCTTGCTTGCTGGCTCGCTCTCGCTCTCGGATGCTGATTTTGCCGATCGGAGAGTAGTAGGCGAGCGAGCGGGCGTCCAAGATGGATCTTGCGAGCGAGCGCGGTGAAATCGTGGAATGCTAAAGCGCGCTGTAGTGTGCGGTGCTCTCGTCCGACCGGTCGACGCGATTTCCAACCTGCGATTCACTCTCTCGCATTTTGCGCTTTTTCTCTTTCTCGTGTATATGTATATACAACTTCTCGCTCGCGCTCCATTCTTTACCCCTCTTCCCATTCTTTTTTAAATAAATCTAAATCTCCGATGCGTTTCAGGGTATATTTATTGTGGCTTGAGACTTTTTTTGTCTTCTTGTTGTTAGATATAGCTCGTATATTCGTCGGGGATGAAATATACGAGAGAAAAACGTTTTAAATCTATAAGTGGGGTCCGTACTGCAAAAACGTTAAGTTGTTGCTTAAGAAATTTTTTATTTGTAGATAATATTCAGTGAAGGTTTTCGTTATTTAAAAATGTGGCTAGAGTAGTTTTATCAATTTAAACGGTTCAAATGAATAGGTCGACAAACTTCAAGTGGTTACATATGTATATTTGAATTATAAAAAAACAGGAATTATGGTTTACTTATTTATACTTGACTCAAGTAAACAATTCGTTTTATATCATCAACTCATTGATAAGAATAATTATTGTAAAATTATAACTAAAAATTATCTTTTATCTAAATCCAAAACAGTTTATGATTACGTCAAGAATACAACTATCAACAATAACACCATCGTGAAGCTAAAGTAAATTTTGTTAACTCTTAATCAGTTAAATATGTTTCAATAGTTTTCCAACCCTATAAATTAACAAAACATTCAATCAGTAGTTTTCGCATTTACTTCACAAACTACAAACTCGTGAGAATTACAAAGGAAACCGCCGTTATCACAACCGGCAACTTTTTGGCTGTTTGCGTTTATCATCATCGAGTAGGGCGTTTGCGTCCAGAGGATATTCCGCGCGTCGTCGGCTGCCCGTAATATCTCCTCGGCGCGTCTGCGCGCGTAGGCCATCCTTTTCAGCATGATAAACGAGTGGCGCGCGCGCGTTCGTTCTCCTCTTTTTTTCCCCCCTCATCGGGATTTCTGCCGATTTGAATAAAAACTGGAATTCCCGCGGGCACACTTTGTTCCTTTTCGAGCCTGTGCGATACGTGACTTCTTTCCGCCCGTCCAATTATCGTTGGTAGAGGATAACGTTAATAGCAAAAGTTTTGGAATGGTTGAGATAAGGCACCAAAAAGTATCTAATTGTATGTTAAGGAACAAATTTTTCTTTGGGCGTGCGGCTTTCGAATAATGTTCAAGAAGAGAAAAAATAGTTTTTGCGTGGGATTGTGTTTTTTTTAAACAGCAACAGAAGTCAAGTACGTTATATTTTATGGCCATTTTACATTCAAATAAGATGCAACAACACTCGTTCACAATAAATACAGTATCAGTACATTATTCATCAAAATAAATATTTCATCGATAATTATCGTTTAGTTTAATTTTATTACCAAAGAAACAATTTCTGAGAACGATAACAAATTTTCATTATGCAATTTTAAAATGTTGTTATTGTTATCAGTCTGCGCACAAAGAAAGATAAAAAAACAAACATAGACATAATAACGCGCAGATAAAGCACGCGAGTAAGTCGGCCGCGATAACAGGTGAATCCCCCTTGCCTACTCCACACTGCCAACTCAATAACCAATCCTATGAAACCCCACCTGTTCAATATTATCACAGCTCGCGCGCACCCGCGGCGAAAGTTGGTGCGCGCGATTGTTGACGTCAAGTGCATATATACGCGTACTTACGCATGCAGCGTATGCGCGCAGTAACGCGAGTCTCTTAATCAGCTGTGTACAAGGAAAGCTGCAACCGCGCGATGCGGCAGTAGCCTATATCGCGTTTCCCGTACACCCACGAGTTAATCCAGCCGCGCGCAGCTGCGAGCGAATAAGTTTTTCCTGTAGGCAGCTATGGGTGCTGTGTAAGTGAGGCGAGGCTTCCGAATGCGGGCGGTGTTGTTTACGAACGGATATGCCAAGGGGTTTTGAAGCTCTTGTACATACATGCATACATGCATACATAAATATGTGCCAATAATTTGTTTTTTTGTTTAAGATTTATAAATAACGTGGGCGCGCCGTAGTCGAGTGTTTATGGTTTGAAAGATTTTGTAAAGCAGATGAGGCAGCTTCATTTTAGATTTTATTTCAACACATTGTACAATGCATAGTGTATCGGTATAGAGAAGCCATATATATGTAAGCAGCAGTTTTTGCAGCTTGAAAAATGGTTGTTTTGTACATTTCCGAAGAGTATTATAAAAGAATTCAAAATATTGCAATTATGTTTTGACTCGAATGCAAGATTATCAAGATGTGTTTATGAACGACGAGAGAAAAAACAAGTAAGATGAATAAGCAATATACACTGATTCTAAAACGTACTGGAATTTTCAAACAATAGTGTTATAATTGAATTAATGCGTACGCAATTTAAAAATGAATAAGAATTACGACGCAATTTCCGCTACCATCAATCAATTTATATTGCAGTTAAATCTACTACCAGGAATAGTATCATAAATTTATTCAAATTATCCAATTTCATTAACGTTTATTGTATTATTTCGTACATTGCAATTATATGAGAATATTCAAATGACCTATTTTACTATATTGTAATAACTATTAATGTATAGCACACGTAATAATTTTTAAAATTTGTATTTCTTATAACGTTCTCACATTAAAATTTTCTTCATACAAAATTTATACAATTTTATTTTATTTTGAAAATAAATCTGGAGTTAATTTGGAATTCTAACCACTATACTAAAAAAGTTTTAAAAAATATTTTAAAAACTACGCAAACCTGCGGATATTCAAAGAAGTCAAGGAAATCGAAATTCCTGAACACAAATCGCAGCCTTGCCGCTAATCGGCGTGATTCCCGCTTCATGAGCAGCCTCCGCCGCCGTCGCGTTCACAGAGAATTATTTCAATTGTTCAATAACCGCGAAATCGCCCCTCCGGGGTTTCACGAATAAGGCCGGCTTTCGCGCTTCGCCCACATGTTTCTTATAAACAATGATAATTGCGCAATGCGTGCGTACACGCGCTTGATTGCTTGATGAGCGAAGCCAAGACGCGCGCACCGACGCGCCGCTTCTCGTCCATAGTTGACGTTCTACGAAAGCGTTCGTTGGCATCAATTTTCAGGTCACATGCGCATAAAATTCTTTTCCGTACATATTTTTTTTTTTGAGACATTTTTCTATTATGTATAATTAAAAAGTAAAATTAAATTAATGAAATTTATATAAGATCAAATAATTTCATTAACCGAAGCGCCTAATTCTTCAGAGTAATTATCTTTTTCCAATTGATCGTCGTATTTTTTAGTCATACAAGTACAGAGTGAAATTCAAACTTTTATTTCTTTAAGAATAATAAATTATGGGCTAACTTGCCCGATATGTGTGTGACACAAAATCACTCAATTATCATGCGATATTTTCTTATATTGTTTATTAAACATTGCTTTTATCAACGTTTTAATATGCACTATACCGCACTACATTATTTTTTACGTCTCTGAATTATCAGTGACGGTGAAACTATCAAAGTTTTGCATTATCAGAGGCTTGATTATGGCGTATATTTTTAAAAAATATTTTATTGATGTTTTCATGTTTCCGATGATCTCATTATTTTGACTTATTGCTAAAATTTTAATATAAACGTTTAAATTTTATTTGTTTTTAATATTATAAAAAGTAAATATTATTTCTATAAAGAAATCTTTCATGATTTATATTAACATTTTTTAATAGTAATCTAATTTTATTTTCATATGCATGAGTAGTTATAGCTATTTTATCTAATCATTTACTATCAAAATATATAAAAATGTTTTAATCTTGATAGTTATATATACAAATATTCAAATATTTGATCTGATTCACGACTAGCTATAAATTTATATGAAAAATTGTACTATATGATACGAGTACACTTAATTAGATTGCCAATCAGCGTACCAATATACAACATTCTATATTTAAAATTCATTTAATAAAGTACTATAACATTAATAACTAAATTTGATTTTTCTTTTTGTTTCAGGTGAGTACCAAAAATTATACACCAAGTGATCATTTATTTACGTAAGTCAAATCAGAATGAAGCTATCATTTCGTCTTTGAAAATGTAAATACTTTCAGTACCTACAATTTTCACCATTCTTTTAAACAATACAGAGTTATTTCAGCAATCTTTCCTTTACAATGTTTTCCCAACTTTCACGCAATTTTAACACTAATTATTATCCTCGTCCGGTCAAAATTACTTCGAATGCAGGAACAAAAACTTTCTGGCGCACGACAAACGTGACAGGCATGCAGAGAAAATGACAGATCGTGGGAGAGGGTAGGGAAGAATGCGGCGACCTCAAGGTGACACCCAGTGTACAGACTGGACGCACTTAATTAGCGGCGATAAGCATGGCAAATAAATGAGATGGCGAGTCTACAGTTGGTGGTTTGTAGTTCCTTTTCCTCTTTGGTTCGCTTGCCATATTACCGCGATAGCGTTCGCATTGTGCCGCTTAGATAACCCTTTAGCGCAGGCGAACCTAATGCAAACGACGTTTTAACACACTCGTGGTTGTTAACTTGTCACACGCATAATATTCATGCTTGTCACATAATTATGTGCCAGCAAAAGCTAACAAGAGACATAAAATCTGTAAAGGCAAGTTTTTAATTTACAGAATTGATTTTTCGAAAAAAATTTGATAGAAAAGAAAAATTTATGTTTAAAGTTTCAGTAATATTACACTTACGTTTTTAAAATTTTTAATTAAGAATTTGAATGCAATAGAACCTGGGTCGAATTTCGTTTACGTCTTGCAATTTCACGTATTAAATTTCTTTATATGCGTTTTATATTTGCCACTACGGTTGCAAGAATTATATGAAAGCGGGTACCTGTAGTTTCTTAAAATGTTGTTTCCGTAGCAATTAAGTTGAACTGCACTCCTGCTATAAAAATAAACATTCCTTTTCCAAAGCGTTTTTGTTGTTTAAGAAATACTTTAATTTGATGGGCATTTTAATGAGAATATCCGCTTTGTTGATAAATAATGAAAATTGCTTAAACAGCTTGCACGTATATACATTTGATTATCCTTGCATTAAAATTTCAAATTAGAATTGGAATTTGTAAACTGATAAATTTTCCTTGGTATTTTAAAATAAGTATAATGTATTAACGTGATGTAATTATCAATTAAAATTTACTCGCAATAAATTACGTTAAAGACGCGATTAAAAATATTAATAAAATAAAGTATATTTGAAAACAAATAATACATCTGTTACTTAAATTTTATGAGACTTCTTAAAATAAATTTTAAGCACGTGGATGCAATAAAACTAATTATATATCAACTTTATTAAAACAATATCCGATGTCTACAGCGATAAACACATTCTTCCAAGACTTTTCATTGTCAAACCAAAATCAAACCAAAATAACGCACACCTCAGCAATGTCCCCCACCTCCCATAAACCACATCGCCAACTCCACCAAACAATTCAAAATATTTACCTCCATCTCCAAATTAAAAAAAAAACTTTATTATTTTCTACAATACCCCCCGCGAGACGCAAAGACCGCGCATGCGCAGGCGCCCAAAGAAAGCGTTCGCGCGGTCCGCGAAGTGTATCGCGGTAAAAAAGGTATATATAGAGCTCTGCCAACAGCGTGCACGGCGACTGTATACGTGTACATATATACCTATATACACAGGCTGACTATACACACGGGCCGTTGGAGGCGCAATATAATGTCCGAGTTCGTTGCACTTATCGCGCGCGCGCGCGCCTCTGTGTGTGTCTGTGTGTAACGTAAGACCGGCAGCCCGGATGGCCGGCCGTGACTATATAGCACGCACGCGCGTTATATAGCGGCTATTATGGATCGCGTCGATGGTGGCGATGATGATGGTGTAGATTGAGCGGTAGTTTCGGGCTTTTCGAGAGGAATTTTCGATTGTGGGAGTCGGCAGTTCGTTTTCGTGTTCTATAGAGGAAGGGAGAGAGCTGGATAGGCCATTGCACTTTGAAATGGGTATAACTGTACTTCGGCTGTTCGTGATGGCTAGGTGTACATATATATATATACCCATTGTTGGGAAGTGAAATGGGAGAACGTTTTGGATTTAGTAAAACTGTATCTGAAGATTACAGGTGTTTTTAGCTCTTTTTTTATATGGAGTTCAGTCTAGGAAGTTGAGGTTGGATGAACTTCCAGTGAGGAATATTGAGACGAGTGTTCATTGAATTATTAGGATATTAAAAGAATTTTCTAATAGTTAGTCCCACTTGTATTCAACTTGCTCGTAAGTTTCGACAATTATTTTTACCACGCGCAATAGTGTAAATAGTGTAAATTAAAAAATATAAATGAAATGAAGAAAAATACGAAGTGGTAATAACGTATGTAACTCAGTACAGGCTTAGTAGACCTTTAAGGACGTTCTCCGGGTCGAAACAGCAATTTTAGTTTTTATATTTTTAAATAATGTTTTATTAATTTGATAATCCAAGAGTAAGTACATGTAACAAATATATACTTGAAAGAACATAAGACAATTTTTTTCAGACAAATTCAAGCAATAGTCACTATGGTATTGTTACAATTAAGGCGATGTGAACCTCAAAATCAACCCAATTTCATTATTTAATTCATAAACATTCGAACGTTTATTTGGAAAAACAATTCTGTCAGGCGCTCCGTGTATGTAAATACTATGCTCAGATTTTTTTTTGTGCGATTCTATCAGCATTTCCATGAGATACGCTCGTTTTAATACTGGCAAAATTCGAAGTATTACAGATCCCTACTTATCGGCATTGCGGCTTTTATTTAATTAAATAAATTCTGAGTAGATTTTTGGAAAAACAGCTCTGTCAGGCGCTCCGTATATATAAATACTATACTCAATTTTTTTGTTTAGTAATTCAATTATTATTTGCAAAAGATATACATGTTCTAAAATTTGTCGGTAAGTACACATTATCTTAAAGACAAAAACTTCAATAAGTTCTTTAAATTTTTTTATTTTTTATCCGATCTTAACGAAATAAAGCTTATTTTGTTCGTTAAGAAATTTCAGGGGGAGTATCGATGGCAAAATTTATGATACGAGTTACCAGTACGGCGCAATATTAATTTGTTTAAGAAAAGCAAGTCAAGTTTTCATCAAAACTTTCTGAAACAAATTGATATTGCGCCGTATTGGTAACTCGTATCATAAATTTTCCCATCGATACTCCCCCTGAAATTTCTTAACGAACAAAATAAGCTTTATTTCGTTAAGATCGGATAAAAAATAAAAAAATTTAAAGAACTTATTGAAGTTTTTGTCTTTAATTGTAACAATACCATAGTGACTATTGCTTGAATTTGTCTGAAAAAAATTGTCTTATGTTCTTTCAAGTATATATTTGTTACATGTACTTACTCTTGGATTATCAAATTAATAAAATATTATCTAAAAATATAAAAACTAAAATTGCTGTTTCGACCCGGAGAACGTCCTTAATAGAACGACAGCTATAGTTATCAGAAAAAAAACTTCTATCTATAACTTTATCCCGTGCTTTGGTAAATTATCTCTAAAGCTTCTTATAATAGTATATCGTGAAAACTATTAAATTTCGCTTAAATACCACTATAATTCTATTTGATATCAGTTAACATTTATCTATGATTAACACTGATTTATCCCACATTTTATGTATTGAGTGGAAAAATTTTATTTTATTGTTCAAATAGGAATTCGTCAATTTATAAAAGAAAACGTTGTTTCGTAAAACGATTAAATATGAAAATCCTTAATGGCATCTATTCACTATCCCGATAACTGTTACTTTATTGTTTTTATTTTACGAAAATTCGTCACAGCTCCATGAATTTAAAAATAAAAAAGACATCAACCTCCGAATAACCGTTAAATGCGACACACCAACGACGCACTGTTGACACAGTATACTATCCAATCTAAAAGTATCGAATCATGCTTCAAGTGCACACAAGCGGTGATCATATATTCTCCGCCTTTATCGATTCATACATATTTGCTCCTAAACCGATAACGCGCGTATGGAAGAGGCTCCTGAACTGTGGCTGACTCGTACGAACGAGCGAGCGAGCGAGCGAACGACTCCTTTCAACGGCTTCCTTTCGAAAAGACCGGCGGGTCGCTTTCGCCTTCGTACGCGCGCGCGCCTCGTGAAATGGAGCGAAGACTTAAGACGACGGCTATTATATTTACGAACGCGCGCGCTCTGTGGACAGAAAATTCTCTTTTGTGTGTATACAGCGACGGTTTGCAGTATACCGATCAGATATCTGATGCGGGCGAGTCGCGGAGATGGGTTTGTTGTTGCCCGAAGTACATCGATTTTCGGAAAACATCGGTCCATGAAAGTGTTTATACGTTGAAGTGAAGTATAGTTATTGTAAGAAGTGAACGTATAAGTTTCCATTTATGGTTGGCAGCGAATAGACATGTTAATTTTTAAAGAGTTGATAACAATATTTTGGTTTTGTCGTTCCAAAGTCGTAAAAGTATACAGAGAAAAATTTATTTGTAAACTTTATTTTTTTTTATAAGAAAATTTATTATTTTTATAGTATTGCTGGGACACGCTCAACATGTGAGATTTTTACTTTCTTAAATAGTAAATCTTATATTTGACATAGAAATTTTTAGGACTGCTGAAACGACATGTCATATAAGTAGTATCAGTAAATTTGTTACAAAAATAATAAAAATTACTATTTAAAAAAGTAAATATCCCACATGTCGAGTGTGCCCCAGCAATACTATGAAAATAATAAATTTTCTTTTAAAAAGAGTAAAGTTTAGAAATAAATTTTTCTCCGTGTATTAATATATCATTATCGATTATCGATTTCGTGTCGAAAATATTTCAAATACCCCTACATGTATTTAATAGTAGCACGGCCGATGTAGCGTTTAAATTATTCACAGTAAAAATCCATAAATATAAATCAACAACATGACTATCATAATCTATGAATAAAACAAGTTCAGTCTGAATTTACGATGCTTGACACGTGCAGTGTAAAAAAGCGTAATGAACAAACCGTTTTAAAAGCTGAAATGCATCTAAGAGCTTAAATTGACCACTAATCATTCATGAAGGCACGAGAGAACTGGAAAACGTGAGAAACAAAAACGCGCGATCGAAAGGCTCTCGGGCTTTTAATTCCACTTGATGAATCTAAGCACGTGTGTGGAGCTCCCTCTCCCCTCCTGGAATTTCGTATTCCGCAATCAAAGATCCGAATTTACATTTTCATTTGGGCTTACTTCCTGTCGCCGACCTTTACTGGACGATAGAGTCCGGATACGTGAAAAACGACTTTTAAAATTCTTTTCGCTTTTCAAATTATGAATTTAAACTACTGGTAACTTTAATTATGTGTCATTACAAAATTTCTTGCTCAATAGTATAAATATTTATGATACTGTTGAAAATTTCATGACTCGTATCAAAACGTGGAGAATTTACTTTAATTAATTAATTTTTTAATTAATATACAAAATTGAATGCCGCATCATAATAATGACTTTAGTAGAAATGCTATAGCCAACGGTTGGCGAACCGTCGTCAATTTTTAAATTAAAAACGTTACACCATGATTATGTTGCTATTGTCAACGAAGAATAACTATTTATACATGTGGAAATATTATATTGTAGATGCGTTAAAATATAGTGATAGTTTTTAATAGTTTTAATTAAATTTCGATGATAATCTTAAGTAGAAATGCTTCTATTTGATTAACATGTTAACCAACGAAGTTGGTCAATTTTCTGCCAGGGGAATTGTATATTTCAGACAACTAAAAGTAATAGTATGCATAAATACAACGGTAACTTTTTTAACGCAGAATTATGCATGCATTTCCATAATTTGCCTCGTACGTTAAGCCTCCTCCTCTCACATAGAATTCGATTCATACACTGAGAGAAATGTTGTAGTAAAATTTATTATAAATATAAGAAAAATTACTATATTTTGTAGGAACGGAGGGACAAATCGAAATTATAACAATTTTTGCTATGCAACATAGTAATTTTTATGAATGATCTTAAATTTCAAAAAATTAAATTTTTTCTCGTTCTTCCAGTTTTCAGAACTATTTTCAGACTCTAATCATACAATATTTAATGTGAAAATAAATTAAAATGATAAATAAAAATATTTTTTTTACGAGCGTTGGGATCGAACCTGCAACCTTCACCGCGGCAATCGGACGCGCTAACCACTTACCCAAATAGGATTCTTGAGTGTAAAATTTTGGAACTTGTACATGTCAAACCATCGATTTCAAGAAAATTTCAGATAATATTAAATAATGACAATAAATAACTTTGATAACACAAAGAAACTTATCATTAATGTGCATAATATAAAAATAAAATAATTGAAGTAAGGTTTTGAATGTTTTGTAAACTTACAAGCAAGACAAAGTGAAATTCCCGTAGAAACATAACCTCAATCAGACACGTGGGCGCCTTGATCTGCGCAGAAAGTACTAATGTTGTAGCAATTTTTACTATGTTGGATAGCAAACTTTCTTATGGCCTGTAGCAATTTTTGAATGTGGCACTTTTTACTATGTTTATAGTAATTTTTAATACGCTACAAAATAAAATTTATACGCTACAAAATAAAATTTAAACGCTACGAAATAAAATTTATATTCTATTCTAATAAAAATTAAAAGCATATATTATAAATTTTATTATATCACAGTTTTTGCTATGTGTATAGCAATTTTTCTTTTATTTCGTAATACTTTCTAATCAACAACTGTCATAAAAATTACAAGAAATGTTGTAATTATTCATACAATTATAATAAAAATGCAGCATAAAGTGCATATATCTCACTCTTCCTATACATTATAGTAATTTTTATTACAGTTATAATAAAATTTACTACAACATTTTTCTCAGTGTATAATATACACACAAAACACACACACACATACAACAGCGAGACCCCCGGAGATCGAATGAAAACCTTCAATTCACGCAAAAACTGTCGTTCCGGCGCACAGGATGTCCTTTGTTAAAATGAGCCCCCGCTTATCGGCCGCTTCCGTATACATTCGGCACTTAACCACCGTCGTTCACTTACATACATATAGATATATATAAACCTACACCGAAAGTGATGCGCATGCGCACAAGCAAGCGCCTACTTTCAATAGCAATCCTAATGCCAGGCAATTAGTAATACACTGCGTTGCCCAAGGTAAAACGAAATAAATATGCAAACGCGCACTTCCCCCTCACGTAATCTGTGTACATGACATTCATATTTGATATTGTCCTCTCTCTAATGCAAGTAATTTCGTTGAAAGTTGCGTGTGACGATTTAAATTTACATTGTATACAGAAATAAATTGTTGCTATTTGTTGTAATGACTAGGCAAATTACATTGTTCTATAAATATTAGATTTTCAATTAAAAAATTACGTTTTATTGCAGTTTATAGAAAGAGTTTTAATATAATCTAATATCATATATAGAGAAGTATTTAAATTTATTATTTTTTGACATTTTCGTAATCTTATAATTTTCGCAAATCTAAGTGATTTTCATTCGTGGCACTATTCTTAATTTTTTATATACACACGTTACAGTAATAACAACCAAGTTTTATTTTATAATTATTTTATTTATAAACGTTACTAATTTTCTTCGTGTTTCCTATTTTATATTTTATAAAATGAACAAAAACGTAAATATTTTTAATCGATCTCGTATTTTTTAAATCACTTTATACATAAATAATTACTGTACAACGCAAAAGATAAAAAAAAATACCCTAATCTATCCCTCATTATACCAAACCCCCTAAAAGATTAGCATAAAACATCAGCGAAATATTCCCCAATCTCCTGCAAAAACATTAATCCCTCGCCCTCGAGCCCTCAACCTACTCCAACCGATAGCACCATATAACTCACCTATACTTCGTCGCACTATATATACACGTCGCGCGAGCGTCACCAATGGATCTTTTCTTAAGTACACGCGGTCATGCACACTGAGCTAACTTCCTGTCAATAGCCCCCGCGCGACGAGAGATCGCCGCCACCGTCATATATATATATATATATATATATATATATATGATGACGGTGGCGGCGATCTCTCGTCGCGCGGGGCTATTGACAGGAAGTTAGCTCAGTGTGCATGACCGCGTGTACTTAAGAAAAGATCCATTGGTGACGCTATATATATATATATATATATATATATATATATATATATATATATATAGCTTCTTTCTCCATGCATACATACGTTCATACGCAGGCATCGGGCGTCGTCGCGTGTCCCGGTGTAATAATATAAAGAACGAGGTGTGCTGACCTCAGCGGACGCACGTTAATGAGCACGACGACGACGACGCCGAGCAGCTGAGCGAGGAAACTCGCCTTTTAGGGCACGCGCGCGGCTGCCGCGTTTTATGTACATGTACGAGTGTTTTGGTCCGCGGCGATTAAATGCGTTTGTACGGTGGCCTGATGTTGGGGGTGCGCAGGCCAAGTTCCGACCGCGCTTTATGAGTTGTTGTGCAAAGACGCCGTTTTGGGAAATTAAAGTGATCTGCCTGCGGCGAATTTCGACGTGAGTCGTCGGTATATATAATATGCGAATTAAAATCTTTGAGGATAATACTCGTTTTTCCGTTTTGCTCATTTTGGTATATCAAAATTTGTTGTTATTAGGGAAATGATAAGTATACTTGTTAATAAAATTTTCCTGTTATCAAACTTTCTTTGGTAAATTAGAATAAGTATAGACTGTATGGAGACATAATTACTGTAATCCATGTTTGGCCGTCTGTTTACGTGTCTTATTTTATCTTATTAAGTTATTATGATAACTTCCTATTGAAGTGTATAAGACATAATTTTATGTACATTTTTAGATATACTTTAACGTCGAATATTTGCCACTATCTAAGTAAATTTTTATAATTTATTAACAACTTTAAGTATTTTATAACGGCTCTAAACTTTTCGTAATAGCTTACATATAAATTGAACGACGAAAAAAGTACAATGTCACTATTTTAACGCACTTGTCTTATTAAGAAAAAATTAATTCTTTACAATAACAATTTAAATTTATTTTAGACGAATTTAAAAAGCTTAAATTAATTAACTGTTTGAAAACAACCGAGATTTCGGTATAGCAATAAATTCTGCCAATTATCCGACGATTTATGATCTCTACATATAGCATATAATGGAAAGTTACTCGTCTCGAAACACATCCAATTGAATACATTATTTGTCTTTTTTGCACGTCGAAGAGTTTTTAATAAACCTCTATATCTAAGGTCTTTTTCATTTATTAAAATGAACTGTTTCTCAATCAAAATAGCGCACAGTAACAGCGATCAAAACGAAACATCTTTCACAGACTCATCTCTACAACTGTGCATTACGCAATTCGCGTAGATATTTATCTCCTTGCCAAGACGTAAACGGAATTCCCAAAATCAATTAACATAATTATCATAATTTTGAATTCTCTTCGCAAATTGGCACAAAACGGGATATAATAAGAATTCGCCCAAGACTATACTGGCGAAATAAGGTCGTGTTCTCGAATGTAATAACGAAAGATTTCCGGGTGAAAAAAAAACTAGCCACATAAAGGATCATTTGGACGAGCGTCCAATTTTCGGATTGCCAGATTTCTAGATTATGAATATTTATAGAACGAGGGAAGAATGTATCTAATGCGAGTAGCGAATACATCGTTAACTATAGTCAGTCTCGATTACGAATCTTTTGCACAATGAGAAGTTCTTTAAAATGTCCAAATCATGATTTTCCTTTTCTCTTTTAAATAAAAAATACATATTATATTACTATGAATATAGTACTATAGTAAAAATAACAGATGTTTTAAATTACGTATTTTTAGAAAAATTCAAATGCATCATATTAATTTATTGCTATACTTATTATGAAAAAAACATTTATTTTGGTATTAAATATAAAAATAAAACTCAATTTTCGCGTATCCACAAATGATAAAAACAGTTTTCAAATTTCACCTTGTTATTTTGCTTCTTATAATATCTGGGTGTTTGAAATTTCGAACGTTCATAGTGAACGAAAGATTTTTGCCATTTTCAAATTTAACCGAATTTGGCTACTTAATACATTTAAAATCGGATAATAACTGTATTTCTTCACTTCTCACTCTTGCAGTCACCAGTAAACCACACTCCGGGGAATTCTAACCAGAATTAGAAACTTCAAGTTAATATTTCGTTCATTATGAACGTTCGGAATTTCAAGCACGTTAATATTTCCACTCAATCTGAAAAAGATATCGATACCCTGGTAGAAAATAAACCACATTTTATAACTAACGTGTTAATTAAATGGAAGCATTTTTATCAAAAATCATAATGCAAAAATAATATAATTCATCTAAAAGTTCTACTATTATTGAAGTGAAGATGTCATAATTTATTTCGGATTGGTACATAATTATGAAATACAAGAAATATTCGTTTTTAGCTATAATGTTAACTGAAAAATAGCTAGCTTCTGGTTAATATTTCTGCCAGGGTACATTTACTGTGAAAAAATTCTTTTACGCTTGCATCACCACTATATGGATCGCCTATACCTAAATTCTACGAACTGGAGAAAATATTCACCTCGACAAATTGAATAAACCTAAAAGAAGACGGTTCTTAAAATAATTAAGACCCTTTTAAAATAACTCTACACGCTGAATAAAGTATTTAATTCTGCGGACACCGAGGTTCTGGAATCGAGGCGTACATGTAATGAGTGTACACCGTCCGCGCGAGTCGTGAGTCATGCGAGCAATGAGGAAAGGAGATCGTCTGTTCTATCTCGCTCGTCCTTCGCGATGTTGCTGCTGCTGGTACTGCTGAGCTAGCTAAATGTCTCTCGAGTTGCTACTACTACTTGTCGACATGAATTGCGCGATCTCGCTCCCAATCTAATTGGGAGATTGAAATGGCTTTCCGATGACGCAGTTGGGTTTCAAGCGCGGCTCGTGATTGATTAATTTATTTGCCCCCCCCCCTCCCCCTCTCGAAATTCGGACTTTGGGAGTGTAGAGTTTACATTGGTATTAGTCTAATTGATTTATGGTTATGATCGAGGGAATGGTCACGTTCATTTCCATAAAAAGCCATAAAATTGTTGGTTTAACCGAGAATACATAAATTAGTAGAATTTTTAAGTTACTAGGTCAGCGTTGGCTTGTTAGACAAACTGTGTGAATAGTGCGTTTAATGTATTGTTCTTGCTAGAAAAACAAAACTTGTGAAGGTAAAAGCTAAACAGGTCACACACATTTTTTTCTTTTTTAAATAAGCAATTTTTTCATGTACATTTATAAAAAAAAAAAAAAAAAAAAAAAAAAAAAAAAGAGAGAAATCGGGTGTAAACCTTTTCCTCCTACGTATTACATCGACGAATAACCCAACAAAATAAATTTTCCAACTGTCATTTTTCATCACATTATACTAACAGTAATTCTTCACGCCTTGCCATTATCTCGGTGTATAAACATCGCTTCATAAAACATCAGACAAACGAATGAAATCCTGAAACGCGCGCGCACGCGCGTAGCGATACTTTTGCGCATTTCGCGGTCCATTTATCGACGCGCTTTCACCGCTCTCGTGCGCGACCAGAGATTTGACTTCGCGCCTTGGCTCGTCTATACAGCGGGAAAATCGAGCGAAATGAGTGAAACTGATCGTTCTGAAACGTCTGATGAGTGGCGATCAGTGGTTTGGAAGAGAACGGCAGGTAGTTACAATTTAGAACGGACACACCGTTTTATGACGGTTTACCACAATTAGATTGACTTTTTTTTAGAGAGAAACAAAGGATGACTTTCTCTGAATTTTACAGGGTACGAGTATACGAGCTAGAAATATATATAATTACTGGTACAATAGTGTATCCTGCAAGAACGTTAAAATAATGATTTGTTGCTATAAAACTATAATATAGTACCTGTACTTTAGTAAAAACCGCTGCCAATTCATTGGCACTTAGCTTCCTCAAACTTTTTTCATTGATGCCTACAAAAAAAAAGTTCAGATAATTTTTTTAAATTTATCTAAATTTTGTACTACATAAAAGTGTAATAAGTGGTTAAAAATTGAAGTCGATAAATAAAATATTTGTTCAGAAATAAATTAAAAAAGTATAAACCACTTTTTTCTAAAATATTTTTTTTCTCTGAAAAAAGTGCAGATAATCTCTTGAAATTTTAGCTAAATATTATGCTACATAAGTGTAATAAGTGGTTAAAATTTGAAGTCGATAAATCAAATATTTTTTTATACCACTCTAACTTCAAAATCACAACTTTGGTATGATTTTTCGGCTCTCGTGGTATAAAATACCGTTCGAAACGAGTGCGGAAATTGATTATTTACTTCGTGTGACTTTTCGCTCGTGCGAAAAACGTCACACGCAGTAAATCATCACCTTCCACACCAGTGTCGAAATGTACTATTAGAAGTAAATTAAGTAAGTATAAACCATATTTTCATTAATAACAAATGACAGACTAAAGATAGTTTAAATTTAAAAAACTCCCTCTTTGAGAAAGCAAAAAATAAAAACTTATAACTACTATACTGTAAATGTAGTAATAATACCTATGACCTTTGTCAGTATATATCTCGATTTGTTCCTTTCTAATTGTGGGAAAACCGATACTCTAAAAACCAAATTGAATTCAAAGCACATTCATTTTTTTTCACCAAGAAAAAATTTTCCATCGGAAAAACCAGCCCCAAAACCATTTGTCATCTAAGAAAAGCATCCAATCACACTTCCTTCCATCTACGGAAAAAGGAATCTCCTCGAGCCCGTCGCAACGACAACGACGGCGACGTGCGGCCATAATCGCTCCCATCGACACGTCGTCGTGAACGCGCGCCACAACAATGAGTCTCTAACGAGGCCTCGCGCGCTGACTGTCTTCGACGTCCCGTCGGCTGTGTATATATGCTGCGCGTCTTTGCGCGTTTACGTAAGTACAGCAGCAGCAGATGCCTCGCGGGACGCGTTACGCAAAAGGAGCCACACTTAGTGTGTATAGATATAGCACTTCTGTGTTCTGCAGACGCGCGATTCGCCTCGGTGCGCGCGCGCATTGTGAAGGAACGCTAGGCGCATTTCGGGTAAATGAGAGAGTCACGAGTGCGAACTAGTAATGGGGTGGAGTTTTGGTGGTGGTCTAGTTTGGTAGGAATGGGAACGTATAGAAAATGATGTCTTTTATAGGAAATGTGAATTGAAAATTTATGAGGTATATGTAAAGTGTAACATAGATTGAGTCATTTTGATAATTACGTTAATGAGTGAAATGTCACAATTGCGGTTTTCTTGTGACTTCATTCATTAGAGAGTTGCTATAAGCGAGAATCGCGCGATTCATTTGGAATGTAATGCATTGCCTTTATATGACTAAAAATTTACTTTCTATATATAAAACAACAGATTAATGTAGAAATCATTTTTTCTTCGAAAGGGAAATTACAGTAAAAAAATTTTAAACGGTATTTCATTACTTTATAATAGTGTACATTAAGATTTTAATTTAAACACTTTGTCACAAAATTTAAATGAATATTCAACGGTATAAACAATAAATAAAATATTTTTAATGTCTGTACTTTGTATAATGTAGAGTGTAGGAGGTGTTGTGTATGCGCTGTAAGTGGATGGCATAATTAAACCTAATTTATGGTGGCTGATACTTTATACAGACAAATATTCACATGGTGTTAAAACAAATATAAATTAAATTTTATAGCTTGACATGTAGAAAACAAATTATCTGTTCGCGAGAGATATAAGTACTCTCTTTATTGTAATAAAAAACTTATTTTATTATTTTTAAAAACCTTTGATAAAAATGATTATCTTTTCGCGAAAATCTCATTTCGATATCAATAGATTATAATCTTTGCGATCTTTTTACACATATTTACTTTACCTGCATTTTAAGGTCATAATATAAGAATCAATACGAACAATAAAATTAAAATTATGGGCAGAAAAATAAAATTATGGGCTTATGTAAGTGATGCTCGTGTAAGACGAAAATAATTATTTTCAATTAAACATATCATCATTTTGCTTTAAATGAGCTAACAAGAAATATTACAAAACAAGTGCGCATATAAGAAACCAACAATTAAAGACGCGCAAAATTGTTTTTCGAGTGAATTAGTAAATTAAGTACGTATATATACATAGCTTGAAAAGTTACCTGTTCCCAGGCTGCGTTACATAAAAGGGAGTTTTCATTGAACTAAAAAAACGAGCGAAAAACGTAACCACGCGAATTACGAAAATTAAACTCATCCTTATTTTTATTAATAATTTCCGTCACAATTAAAAATCGTGCAAATGTATACCACCCACACACGTGCCTATGTGCCTATATCCCATTTTCATCATATATCACTATACGAACATTCGCAACAAATTCAAAAAAGCTCGCGCGACCGTCACTTTTTAATTACGCCGCACGCTCACGTACATAACATTATATCCGCAGAAAGGACCCCCGTCGCCGACTCGCCGAAAAATCAGAAAGTAAAATCTCGATGCCCGCGCGGTCGCGAGCGAGGCGCATTTTGTAAAAGGAGCGCGCGAGTCCGCGCGCTTCGTTTATCTCCTTTTCGCAGCTCTCTTCTCCCTCGCCTTCTCCTTTTATACTCCTTTTCACGAACCGGCTCGAAACGCGTGTTCCCGTCCAATTAGCATTATCTACTCGTACGATTTTCCCTCTTCCTCTCTCTCATTCTCGCATTATCCCCTGTTCCTGCGGCTGCTGCGTCAGCAACCTGCTTCTGCGCGCGGCGAGGGTTAGCCGAGAGCCCGGCGACACATGCGCAGATGCGTGCGAATGCGAGAATAAGAGTTATTGCGAGAGCGCGCGCCGCCGGGAAATATTTTGTATGTGCGCGGCGAAAGTTTTAATTAAGAGCGAAGTCGAGCGTGTGCCGCATATATGAGGTTTCCAGCTTTTTCGGGCGACGAGCTAATTTAAGTATTGTGAGAAGAATATTAATAATGGCCGGTGGCAATGAGAGAGCCGAGTAATTGTTGTAGTAGTATTGTATCAAAGTTGTTTTGTCTAATAAGCTGTAAATGAAATTTTCTGTATTCTATTTTTTATTTTCTATTTTTAGAAAAACAGAACTTGAAGGTGAAATATAAACGGTTTTACAGATAATTGTTGTAAAAGGAAACAATTATGTGTGTCAGTTGAAGGCTAACGTGTTTGGATGATCGATATTTTTCCATTAACAATATATTGTAAAAATAATTTAACATTGAATAAATTTTTTAAATATATTATAACGGTTACTCTTCTAAATTGTACTCCATATTTACCGACGAATGTGACTACAATACTTTGCTAAAGTTAAATAGACGGTAGAAAATGCGAATGTAAATATATTCTATGATCTAATTCATGTATATGTTGATATTTCAACAGTTTCAAAAAGTTAAATTTAATATGTATGTATAATTTTTATTTCTTTTTACGGAACTAAAAAACTAAAACTTCCGCATATGTATAAGACAATGTATTATAAATGTTGAGTGATTAAATATACGCTGAAATATTTATTACGAAGTAATATTATATATTAAAAGTACACGCAAGCTTCACATCCTTCCCTGCGACTAATGAATGTCTTTTTGTTTCTGTTCCAGGTGAGTTTACGATCGCCCACGCGCTTCTTGTCATGTAAATCGATAGTAGGCAGATCTTATCGGTGAGTTTCGATTTCTATGCTGTGATTTGAACAACAGCGCGGCGTGACTCGACAATATCGTCCCCCAGTTGTGTTAAATTATAAACTACGTATATACTGCGTTACGGCTGCAAGTCGCAGCTAAAGTACCGTTTCACAAGCGAAAAACGAAGAGATTTTACTTTGTACTTTATAACAGGCATCATTACTTGCAAGTACCTTGAAGAAAATCGAAAATGTATTCCGGGAGAATGCGAATATATAAATATACCTATGCAGATGCGAGCGTGCCCGACTATACCTTTTTCTAATTTACAAGCAAAAACAATAGCGCGTTGGGTTTCGTCGAGGTGTCGAGAAAAAAGGACGTTAGAGTGTGCGCATTGTGGAAAAAGCAGTACACAAAACGCGCGCAGATTTGCATAAGGACACGCCAGACAAGAGCACGAAAAATAGAGATTAAGATATAGCGCAAAAAGGTGAAAAGGAGGCTTTGTCGCCTGACAAAAGCGACGAGGATACTTAAGACGATTCCCCTCTCTTCGCTCTTACATATTTTTCTCTCTGCGTATCGCGTCCTCATGCTCGCGATGCAAATAGGAGCGTCTCTCGCTGTACGAACAACGGCTGCTTTCACCGAATAAAAAATCACGAGCAGCAACGCAGGAGTCTCTGTTTCTTAAGCTTTTTTCGCGCGCGCTCTTGTGGCTTTTTATCAGGCGCACTCGTGAGGCCTTTGACCTCAAAATCATCGAAATTTATTGTTCACTTAATGCTAATGTTTATTATTTCTTCAAGCCTGAAATATACTCGCTTTTTAAAATACAATAGCTCAACGATCCTCTTCAGATTACTATACACAAAAGGCGTTAATCATAGACCATGCAAATCTCCATCTCGAGTTCAGAAAACGAACTCAATTTGCATTAAACGCGATCAAAAGCGTTCATTTCGAGCCCTTTTCGTTGCAGCGCGCGCCTCTCTGCCTCTGTTTACCTTATTGGGCGTGAAATTGGCGCTCGAAAAAGCCTTTTTCTCCGCGCCGAAGAGTGAAGAGCGCGCGGCATCCTTTTCTCGAGCTTCCTCGGCTTCTCTCTCTGTGAGCGTGCGCGCGTCTCGTAATTATGCTGCTCGTTGGCCTGAAAATCCTCGGACCCGTGTCACTGTCTGCGCGCGCACGCGCAGCTGCGCGTCCAGCTGTTTCCAGCGCATTCGTCTGCATCGACAGCTCGCGGGCTGTATAGAAGTACTTGCTTGCGGGATTTCGAGTCCGATTTGGAAAATACGTGCGGGGGAGTTGCGGTTTCGGTCACGAGGTTTGGGATTTTTACGGGAGAGTTCGCGGATAGTTGGGAAACTCTAAAGTGGGTTGGTTGTCGAGAATTGGAGCGATGGATTAGTTTAAATTTATAAATTATAATATTATGTAGAAAACGTCTTTTTCAATTTATATTGCTTATTATACTTTCATTTGTTTAAGAGAATAATTATTAGCATAAATGGTATGGTATTTTTAATGAAGTATTAATTCCATATATAATATGGATTTCTAATTCTTTGAAATTAGAAATTTGCATAAAGAAAAGAAGATTCAATAGTGAGAGATTAGGGATTTCATATTCGTGATATGCTTTGCTTTTTTGTTCTTGGTTTTATGATAACTTTCATCTTCATAACGATTTGTAATCCATATATAATAAACATTAATGTTCTGTGTAATGATTCTTTTCATCATTTTAGACTGTTATGTCACAGTTCAGTGAGATATGTCACATCATAAACATAAATATATACACTGAGAAAACTGTCGTAGGAAAATTTACTGAAAAACTAACAAAAATTACTATATTTGATAGCAACGCGGGGATATAAGCAAATTATAAAAAATTTTGCTATAGTTCAGGAATATTTACAAGGTATCTTAATAATTTTTACTACTACACATAGCAAAAAGTGCCCTCTACATGTAGTACTTATTGCGTGCACGCCGGGAGCACGTGTCTGATTGAGGTTATGTTTCTCCCGCAATTTGAGATTATCTTCCTTTTAAGTTATCAAAAACATCGACAATATCGATTCAGTTGTTTTATTTTTACGTTGTGCAGGTGAGCTATGAGTTATTTCTTTATATTATCATAGTTATTTATTGCTATCAAATAATCATCAAAGTTCTCTCGTAAGCGAAGGTAGCCAATGTATCAGTTCCAAAATTTTGTACTCAAGAAGCTCACGTGGGTAAGAGGTTAGCGCGTCTGCCTAGCGTGCGGAGGGTCCAGGGTTCGAATACACAACCGCCGTAAAAAAAAAATTTTATTTCCTTATTTATTTCTTGTATAGCTAAATTTAATTAATAATATATTAAATATTGTATAAATATTAGGTATCCTATAGATATAAAATCATGAAAATCAATTTTTTTTAAGTTTAAGCTTGGCTACAAAAATTACTATATTAGTTAGCAAAAGTACCTAAATTTCCATGATATCCCATCGTTGCTATAAAAAATAGTAATTTTTATTAGCTTTTCAGTAAATTTTCCTACGACAGTTTTCTCAGTGTATTATTCAATTCTTCAATCGATCGCTATGTCTACATCAATATATTTATTAATTTCTATTAAAAGTGTCGAACAAAGTATATATAATGAAAGGCTAGCATTTCGTAAAAACACCTTTTAGAAATTTTTTTTTTACCCCGTTACTAGCCGCGACAATGGACTGTCGCAATCGGACTTTTCGCCGGTGGAATGTGCAGAGTGTCAAGCGGAAATAATAGAGATATAGTTATAGTATACGTATGCTTTTAATGACGAAGACATATTTCATGCAGTGCACATAATTCGTAAGATAATCTCAAAGGAAATTGCTTAATGTCGCCTGCGTAAACAGAGTAGATCGGGGTTCAATGATTCCTTCCAAGTCCCCTGACCCCGCTCCACACTGCTGCATTGACCAATTTCCTTCGACAGTTTCGCTCATGAAAATTAGCGATCTTGATAACGAAATTTTCATGAATTTTCATACTGGCTGGTGAACATACGATTACTGCAATGGACACTGCGAAGTAGCTGATACTTGTATAATAAATCATTCTTTAAAATAATTAAGAATCAATTAAAATCTATCCTAAGAATAGAAAATTCAGATTCCTTGGGATTTGATAATCCTCTTGCAACGATTGTGCAAGTATTATTCGAATGTAACTCGGACAAAATAAAATATTCAAAACAATAAGCAATAAATTAGTCTTTTTCCTCTATATTATTTTTGAAGCATATTTTGAAATGCATATATAACTTAACTTGAATGGATTGACATATTATATTTTATGCGTTCAGTGTTCCTACCGTAATATTCGTTAATTGACAGAACACTACAATCATGCAATCACCATAGTAACATTAGTAAACAATTAGCATTAAAACTTTGTCTTTCCCAATTATTGTAATTTGACACAGCAGAATAATATTACATATATTAAACTTAACGATATATTTCCCAGCGAAGTACTTAAAATTACATAACCTAAACTTTGCAGCATAATTGATTGCCGTAAGCTCCGAACACATACTCTCACGTATCCGAACGAATAAATTTTCCACTTGAATGGCGCACCCCTCAATACTTATAATACGCGACTCGCGTATCGTCGTAAACTCGAGTACGAAATTTCGCTATAAAAATGCATTTCGGCATTTGCACTCGTAGATATGTATACGCAGGCACGTGCGTAACGCACCGAATTGCAGCGAGCGATAAGCGATAACGCGAGGACTGTCGCTTTGCATAACTTTATACGAGATAAGTGCGCAAGTTCTCTCTCCCTCGCTCTCTCAAGTGTCGGATGCGTTTATGCTGCCGCCGCTGCAATTCGGTGCGTTACGCACGTGCCTGCGTATATGTATAATATGTGTGTGCGCGCGCGCGCCAAAGTAATTGGAAGATTACGCGAATAAATCTCTTTCGAAGGCACTTTTTCGAATTCCCCTTTATTTATGGCTCCTTTATGGCGCTGGAGGAGAAGATCAAATTCGTTCGATGATAAATTGCGCCTGCTCGCGCCTGTTGCGTTTTTTTTTATGACAGATTAGTATTAGCTGAGTGATAAACTGCGAGGAGTATAAATATACGGAGGGATTGTGTCGACGTCATCTGTCTCAGTTGTTTGGTGTTGTTTGATTAAATAAAAGGATATGAGAAAGATGATGATAATAGACGAGGGGATTGTAGAAAAAGAGGAAAAAGTGTATTTTGTTAAGGTCAAAATGATACATATACATAAAGGAATTAATCAAACGAAAGAAATTCCATTTCACTGAGGCTTTTCATTATGTGTAGGAATGATTTATTCGTTTCTCAATCGTCAAATTAATGAATATGACGCTAGGACCGGTCTTAGGTCGTCAGACCGACATCATAATTTGAGCTCGCGTGACAGTAAATATCCTAAACGAAAGCGAGGTCGATTTTTCGTTTCTATCTGCCCGTCTGCTAACTTTCACATTTGGTCCATTTTAGTATTTCCCTTCGCGTGAACTACATATCACATCCTCTACAGGTCACAGTTTAACAATTGTCGGATCTCCGAACCGCGCGCAAGTCAGTGATTTATAGTATTGTACACAAATGGGACATTTGATTAGAAGAATATCTGAACTATACTTTAGTTCTTTATCAACTTCACACGTTGTATATTTAAATATTTATCATTGACACGGGTATTTTTGCAAACAGTCTTCCAACAATAGATTCCTTTTACTTGTGCAAAGAGACGCGCAGCACCTTTGTTTAGAAATTTCTGTTAAAACCAACGCAGACGAAGTTCCAGGGACAAAAAAAAAGATTGCTCAACGCTGAGTAAAATTTGCTTTAAAAAACATTCAAATAATATATATACGTCCGGAACTCTCTCGCGTGACTAATTCCACCAACATACACCCAATTCTTCATCCGAAAACCGCTCTTCTATAATCACAAAATCAATTTCACCTAATTTAGTCCCGGGAGCAAGTCGAGCGTAATATATTCGATTAATATTCACCGCGCGGCCTATCTTCCGCGCATTAGTACCGCTTCTAGCCGCTCGAATCCGCCGGAAAATCCGTCCAATTGAGAGATTCCCGTAACACACGACCCTTCCTTTAAAAAAAAAATGGTCATACCGCTCGGACAATGAAGGACCGCATCGCGGCCCAATTCTCGCGCGTGTGCACACGTATAATATATATATACACACGCGTGACGAGTGCGCGCGCGCCGTTATGTGATACTTATACGCGCGCGGGAAAGTCTATACGGGAGTGCGGAATAAAAGATAACTGTCGCGGAGTGGGAAGAGCCTTTACAAGTTTTTCTCCTTTTTCGTTTTGGAGAAGTCGCGTCTAGTTTGCGTGCGCACTTATAAGTCGCTGAAGGTTGCGATGTTATCTCGGACTTTTGGGGGGCTTTACTGGGTTTCAGAGTGCGTGCGGCGCGCGTTTTTCGAGGGTTTCGTCACACGTGTCCCGCCGAGGAGTGATTTATTTTTCAAATTGCTCGGAAAACAAAGGAGAGAAACATTGCGCGTATTTACGTTGCTAAACGGGGAAGGTTACGACTTTTTGCGGAACTTAATGCGGGCGTAATTCTTTTTACGACGTAATACGTACGTCTGGCGGTTTCCGTTTTCGGGCTCGAATGTTATATGTTTCAATCTCGTGTTTGAAACAGCTTGACTTTTTTGTACGCCGACATTTACATATATTTGAATCCTATATACGAATTTTTTTTATTAAAATACAGTTTCTTTTCAATTATAGTAAATTATTAAAATGGTTGATATCTTTGCTATAATAACCTTTTTTTCTATTTTTTAAATTAGTGGAGAAATGTCGTATATCCGCAGAAGATTTAAAGTGACAGTGAAAATTTAAGTGTGATAACTCCGACAATCGCGTAGAAGCGATACTCTTGTACACGTACGAAAGATTTGTTCGTCGATGAGCCTTAAAGAATGGTTTATTTACGCCTGGTTCACAAAGGCACAGAGAGAGAGAGAGAACAGCGCAGGAACATAAATCACGCCGCTTGTAACGAACTGAATGACAAATGTCGCTCGAACGAGTTTACGTGGTTTTGCAACTTTGTTTGTCGGGTGTCGTGAAAGATGTACTTATACCGCAAGACCCGTAACTTATTCCGCTTCCCTTCGTTAATAAACTTCTGTTCTTTTTTGGCGTCTACGTGGGTACTATACCTTTAAATTGATACATATTTATGCAATAAATAATTCTAATGGTTATGTTAATTGTGCGGATCACAACTAATTTATAATAATATAATATTTTTAAAATATTTTAGCCTTCTATTCTGTTTACGCGGAATAATACAATAATCTTGATTTGGAATTCGACCTTGATGTTCTAAACATCATGGTCACAGAGATACGAAATACATATATCCAAGGAATATACTCGTTTAAAATTATAACACACAGCTTATAATATTACGAAAATAGCTTCGCATCACGCAAAGTCCCTTTCCCGTCGGCGTTAATCATTTATTTATATATACTACTATACAGTAAATAATTTCACATTGCAGCTTTTCTCGATACACCACCACTCAGTGATCTCGCTTATATATATATACATACTCTCTCGAGTAAATCACGTTCCCTGTTTTTCCTCGCTCTGCACCCGCGCACAGCGCTCGAACTAACGCGTCGCCCGGGGCACACAAGCCCTCTCCGTGTACCTCAATTACGCGGTAGTACACTTTTTCGGCTCGCACGCATCACGCGATTCTAACGAAAAGCAAAAAAAAAACAACGTAGGATCTATGCGTATACAGCTTGTTGGCTCTTCCCACGGCTTTCCTCTCCTGCTCTCCATTTTCATGCGCCCGGCATCACGTGATACGCGAGACTAGCTCGCTCGCATATAGGCGCGCGCGTATATTGGCGTGAGTCACGTTTTCCAAACTCGTTTTCTCGCTCTTGGTTTTCTTCGCGCGTCGCGTGATGACGAAGCCACGCTGCCGCCGGCGGACGAAAGTCGTGTGTATCTGGTTTTTTTACCTATTTGGCGTTTCTTTTTTTTTTTAGTTCGGCGAGCTAAAATCCGTTCAATTTTGTGTGGATCGTGCTTCGCGTTTTTGACGAACTTTGAGGGAAAATGTGAGTTTTTTTAGAAAGAGAGGTGTTTGTCAATTTGCAAGGGGGTCGAGAGAAAGGTGTAGAAAGGGTCGTTTCTCGTTGTTTTTTATTTGTGTGGGATGACGCGTCAGCGGGAATTTAACGATTATAAAAATTTATTCGATCGCTTAAAGTGTCACATGCGCCGAGTGAGAGTGACGTCAACTGGTGGATATATATTTTAATTAGCTTTAATAAAGGTTGGCGTGGTTGTCCACTCTATTACTTTTCGTGTACAGGGTTTTAAGGTAATTAATTTCGAAAGGTCGGCTTTGTTTGAGAATTAAAGCTCTTTTCGTTACAGTTACGTATATAGTGGAATGAAATATCATTTTATTATTGCGCACGCTTCCTTTGATTATTATATGAGATATGAATGATTTATCGCACGAATCATCTGTTCGTAAATAAAAAAAATTATTTTAATAATATTCATTGTATAAAATATTGTTTAATTAAATGATCTTTTCCTTTATATTATTAATATAATTTTAATTACTAGAAACGCTCATAAAGTTTCAAAAAATATTTGGTTCTATACCATAACCGTAGACTAATGATCTGTTGCAATAATGTCAATAGACTGATGTAAATTTTAAATGCCGAAGAAATTTCGCACACGATTCTGTCATTATTCTGCTCTACTTTTGCACTCTCCCTCTCTGACGTAACCTCGCGTTTTAGAACTCGAAAGAGCCGCGGAAAATGACCAATATAAGAGCTGATTTGAAATTCAATAGCAAACATTTATTTTCATTGTTCGCTAATCAATCTCGCTTACCATACCCAACGGTCAATTTCGATGTAAATTAACGACAGACCAAGAAACAAATTTTCAGAAAGTTCCCATAACAGCTATACGATTTTCCAAGCTACAAGCGTTGGAAATTTCTCCTTCAATCCAACATCCTCCTAACGGCGCTACGAATTAGTTTACCTATATATATATGTGCGCTATTATAGACGATCGTTTACCCCCTTCCCTCCAGCGCAATTCCCATCAACGAAAAACCCACATTACACTCGATCTCTGGCGGGATCGAGCCACACGGACACATCAAGCTCCATTCTTACATACGTGTGCCTCCCACGTAACAACTGCCGATCTCGCGCGCAACCACGCGGCTGTATACCTCCGTAATCTTTGTCGCGTCTGCGGCGGCGGCGACGCTCCGGGGGAGCGAGAGTCCGCCGCACCGCTGCTGCATATATAGAACGCCGCGTGCGCGCATATCGCGCGCGAAGAAGTTGAAGAGCCCGGGCGCGCGCGCGCGCGGCGACACCGATGTAGTTTGCGTATAAATAGACGCGCATAAATATACATATGCCAGCACGCACGCCGGGGGATTAAGAGCGCGCGCACGCGAGTAGCGCAACGAGAGAGAAAGAGAACTCGGATTCTTTGTACGCTAACTGCCGCTGCTGGTCTTTATTTCTGGGCGAGGGCTTTTGTCGTTATGGTAGGAGAGAGGAGGACGCGGCTGTTTAGGTTCGGCAGCTAGAGGAGGGGAAGGAAAAATTATGCTAAGCAGGGTGTTAGCGGATGCTGGAGAGGCTCTACTTGGAGTGTAAGTGGTGGTATGTTGGGAGAATTTACATAGGAGAGGTTAAAAACGGTACCACGAACAATGACTCGCTCTCGTGCGATTTGACGAATATCGAAGTAGTTTCTGTATGAGGTGCGGAGCGGTAAACGCTTGTCGTGAATTTCGTCATTGGATTTTGAATTCGTCAGTGTAACAAAGGGAAATTTTATTTATACAATGATTATTAGGGTGACTACACCGGTATTGGAACAGTCACCAGTTAACGAACATTTTCTTTATATATATATATATATGAAAATATCAAGCTTTCTATGTAACGTTTATCTAACATGACGATAATTTTCGAATCCTTGAAAATTTTTATTTCATTTTATATAAAGATTCTGCATAAAAGAAATTATCTTGTTAAAAATAAAATCATAAAATCGCCGCTATTAAATGTTCACTGGCAATGTATTCCTTCACTGGTGAAATGTATTTAGATACTAAGATTGCGTGTTCCTTTACTGGTTTTTAGGAGATATTTACAGATTTTCATTAAATAAAATTTTTACTTTGATTCTTTATTCAAAATTTGCTCACCGACGTAAAGTTTGAACATTTTAGAATATAGATTTCAAAAGGGTTTAATTTTAATCCATTTTTAAACCACTTAATTTAATAACAAAAGTTACAATTTCCTTATTCGTTCCTTCACTGATGAAGTCACCCTATTTATATAACTTTTAAAACAGAAAATATCTCAGAAATATTACCGTAAAAACCTATTTGTATAACCGAAACGTTCCCTTAGACATACAGATCTTTATAACTTTTTTCAGAGTTCCCGATCATGAATTCCCTTTTGTAATAATGATGTCCTAATTGTTTGGTATTTCTAAAAATAACGATTACATTTAATAAGTCGGTTGAAAAAATGAATTCCCCAAAAAATTCTACCCATAATAAGCAGAAATATACATTAATATCCGCGTAATTGAATCGGTATAATATCCACACTTAAGAATTTTTCTCATAATACACAAAAAGGCAAGAAACAAATTGAGGCTTAAATAATTGGCCAGAACTAGTTTACGAGTTTAAACGATGCATTCTTCGACTCATCCCGCATGCCTTTATACCTTCATTACCTGTCGTTTGTCCATTTCCTTTTTCCCCGCGCTTCTTCGCGCGCTTGTGCAGCAGCGAACGCGTCCTTGACTGGCGATTCCCGATCGTTTATCGCCGATGTGCCGCTCTCTCCCGCTCGCATATTTACAGCTGGTTCGGCGCCTTGCTATATTTAGCGCTCCGCGGAACACGCCTGCGTGTATACATACACGTCAAACTGCTTAAGTCGTCAAATGTGCAATTAATATTCTTTTAGCCGTGGGTGTGTTTTATCGGGATACGCGTACGGTTTTGCTCTCTCGCGCGTTTGTTGGGTTATTTGTTGCAGTGTATGTTATTCGAGCAAACAGTGGAATGTTTTACTGTTTGCGTTCGCGTAAAATCTCGTCTTTCATGTTTGGTTTGAGTTCGCTCAAGATGCAACAAGACGTTGGGCAAGTTTATTGGCAAGAATGACTTTATGGCTTATTAATGGAAGGCGATTTCGACATATACTAAGATTTATTAGTTTTGTAGTTTTGCAAGTTAAAAGTAAAGTTTGCAGGTAGAAAAGTTTGTTCATTGGTAAAAATCTTAAAATTAAAAATGAACCAATCTGCAACTTTCACGAATATACATATATACAAGGACCTATAAATAAACTCCCCCGCGCGAAACCGATAAGAATAAAAAGATGTAAATTCTTCCTTTATTATACCCTTCGGGCGCGCAATTCTCTCGCCTCTTTTTTTTTTCTCTCTGTGACGACCGTAATACTCTTGTCGCGCCGCTTGGCCACGTCGGGCTCTTCCCGCTCTAGAAAGGGTGAAAATTGCCGGTACCGCGTAATGAAGCGCCGATCATAGGAGTCGCGCACGATGAAATTGCTTGTGTTTCGATGCGGGAAGAAAAGCACACTTTAATTTGTATTTATATATTCTCGTCGAGTTTATTTTCAGATGAAAGAAGTGCAGTTAAGTAAAAGAACTGTATTTTTTTACAATCGACTTGTATAGTTACTTATTTTACTGGTGGGGCGTGCTGAGAAAAAAATGCATATTATATAGTTAAAACTGGTTTATTGCTTCTCAATAAAAATGTTAAAGTCGGCCTTGGTTTAGGGTTCTGAGGTTAGACTGGCTGATTAATTTATTTTTTTTTCTAGTTTTCTACAGTTTTTGCACAAACTGAGCAGGAAAATCTATGACTTCATCTACTCTAGACAACCCGGAGAGTTTTTTTCAGATTGTTTTCTTTATTAATTTATTTTTTTATTACTTTTCTTTATTACTGATAAGTGCATATCAAACTAGTAGATATTTCCTACCTGGTTGGGAGAAAATATTTTCTTTTTTTATAAGTTTAACTAAATTAGATTAAAATAATATTTAATTAAAGTGTTCTATTGTAATGAAAAAAGTTTAAGCATCATTGAGGCTGCAAACAAAAGTTTATGTAACGGAAATTGTTGGTAAACACGTAGGTAGGTATCTCAACAATTTGTACTGATATCGACTTCAGAAACACTATACAGACATGTTAGTAGAGAAGACTATTATACCTACCTTAAGAAAAGAAGTAGAACAAAGAAGTAATGGATACTAAAAATGAAGTTATGGGACAAAAGACATCAGTCAATGTGCATTATACTCAAACATCTTATAAATCAAATATACACTTGAACTAATAAATATTTAAATAATAATAAGAAAAATAAATATTTTCTATTACCAGTTTAATTGAGATGAAATAAATACTGCGTCGAATATAAGAACTTGAAATTAATAAATAACAAAAAATTGACTTTTTACATGTCTTCAAGTATTAAAAAAAAAAAAAAAATTTAATGTTTCAACATATACTTAATAAATTAAAGAATCTATGCATTGCAAACTGATATGAAATTTGATCGAGAAGATTTCTCCGTAATACTTTCCTTTTCGGAACATTTCACCGTACTGTAACGTAATTAGATTGAACTAGAAAAAAATTCTTTTGTTATTAAAACTTGCTGATACAAGACAAAGGAAGAAATTTTACCCAATTTACATTCAATAGAGACATCTCATGCATTATCTTGATGCACCTACGATAGATCGACGTTTCTCAAATCCTCATTCACTCACAAAACATTTCACTTTCTTACGACAAAAGAAAAACTATCTTTCCTATCGCACCGACGAATCTCTCTCGATACTGACCGAACTGTATAAAAGAACCATTTGGGAAACTTCGAGAGAAACTGCGAGCTTCGATAAGCTCGTAACCCGCGTATATAAGTATGCGAGACGGCGACATACATAGAACGGGTAGGGAAGTGAAAGAGATATACGCACGTCGAAGATCGAAGATGTGTCATCGCCGTAATCGGATGCAATTAGCGTCGAACCATTAAGAGCGCGCCGCCGGCGGCGGCAGCTGCAGTAGTCGTCTCTCCTCGCGGCGCTTTTCGATAACGCGGAGTCGCCGGCGCCACGCGCGCGGCTTTTGTATTTTTCCTCTTATTTTTTCATTCAACGATTTTCCCCGTTCCCGGCGTGTATATATATACGCGTACGCGTTGCACAGCTCGATGGAGTTTGTTTGCTCGCTTCCATTGTGAGCGGCGACCGATGAATCGCGGGTGAAATTTGTCGACGCGCGGCGCGCCCCCGAGTGTTTGAAAAGCTTGTTTAAAGCGCATTGTGAGCCTTTGTCGTGAACAAAGTCAATATACAAATTAGCCGTATAATTAAAAGCTTTTCGCGTGATCACGAACTTTCGTTTGTTCGGGTTCGCGTAAATTAAGCGTTGAAAGCTTTGGATGGAGGTGTTTGCATAAAAAGGCAACCGTGAAGTGTAAATTTCAATAAATACTGGGTTTATTTACGATTGAAACTTGTAAACGGGAGAAGTGATTTGTTTATATAGGCTATATTTATCGTAATATTTTATCAGATCAGATCAGATGAAAAGTTAATCGAGATATATCTATAATGTATTTTCCGTGAAATCGTATCGAAAAATTCCATCTTTGTGTATATGTAATCAATAAGCTCTTAAGGGGATGTGAGTACCGACGTTATTTTTCAAACGAGCATAACTCACGCAAATACCAATAGAATTATCCAGAAAAAAATCTGCATATAGTGTTTGCGTGTGCGGAGCGCTTGACAGACGTCTTTTTCCAAAAAAATGATGAGAATTTATTTAATTAAATAAAAACCGTACTGTCGGTAAGTAGGAATCTACAATTGACCTACTTTTCAAACGAGCATAACTCACGCAAATACCAATAGAATTATCCAGAAAAAAATCTGCATATAGTGTTTGCGTGTACGGAGCGCTTGACAGCCGTCTTTTTCCAAATAAATGTTTGAATGTTAATTTTAAAAAATATTGAAATTAAGGTTGCACATCCCCTTAAACGATAATTTTCTCATTAAGTGTGAGAGAGTTGCACAATTTTCTAAGATAATTAAAGTATAAATCCTTTTGCATTTTTCATATTAAAGCCTTACTACGTCTTCACTGCTTCTGAAAAAATTATTAGTTGAATAAAAAGGAAGATTTTCTATGCAAATCTTTTCCGCTGGTCTAACTATTAATTATGCAAATACAAGCCTTTAAACAAATGTAAATCACTGGGCATTCGCTCATTTGCACTTATAAGCAGTATCAGTTGCACAGTTACGACTCAGGCAGTAGGCACGCCGCTTCGCGGTGGTTCTCCGTCTGCTATACAAAATCGATAAATAACAATGCTCGCGGGTATTAATTATTCTCGGAACTACTATAATTAAATTTGATTGTTTTTCTACTACAATGAGCATAAGCGTAGCCAGGCCCCCGAGTATAATTACGACAAAAAATTGCGCCCGACGTAGAATCTTCAAAATAACAGGTCTCTATCCGCGTGAAAGGAACCGTATATAGCCTAGTTTTTTCTCCTAATCCTCTCAGCGCGCGCGCGAGGGTTCAACGACCCCGCGACGACAAAGAGCGTAGGAAAAAAACGCAGCTCGTCCCCCGCACGCATACACGCGCCTGGAAAAGAAAGAGAGGAATGCGTTGCGGAATCTTCGCTTTCGCTTTTGCTGGATGTATGTATACGCACCTATACGCAGGAAGCGCGTGTCTCTCGCGCGGATAAGGATCGATTTTACACGCTGTGTTCCACTCGAATGCTGTACATGCGCCCCGCGGGCGCGTATTCAATCCCTCGTGATATTTTTTTTTTCAGCTTTTCACTCCGTTTTTCGCAGCTGGCTTTTTTCATAATTGCATTCAATTCAAATTTCCCGCGCTCCGTTGATTGTGTAGAGTAATAGCGCGCCCGGTCTTTTGAATGAGGGGCGGGAGGAGGAGAGGTGTGTTTGTGATTCGCGATGGGAGGCTCTGGTTCGTTTTGTGGTTTAATTGTTTAATAAGAGGAAGTTGTTCTGGCGTAGTAGTGTTATGGTAATGAACTGATTCGGATGTAGAGTATAACATTTTTGTTTGGCGATGATGTAATGAGGGTACGTATATGAAATGTCAACAAATTTTGTGGAGATTTTATATTAATTATTTTAACGCGAAAGATCAAACCAAACTTTTTTTATTTAATCTTTCAAATTTTTCTGTAAATAAGTGATAACTTGTAAAATTTAGAGGCATAAAAACTTGGAAGTAATGAGGCTCCCTTATCGACGACATAATGAGCTAAAATTATGTCAAGCAACGGACGAGATAATGACCAAAAAACTTCACTTTTTTCAAAAACGAAGTTGAATAACCTTTCAAAATGAAGTGCACCTTCTATCGTTTATATACATAATGAGCTAAAATTATGTCAAGCAACGGACGAGATAATGCCCAAAAAAAACTTCACTTTTTTTCAAAAACGAAGTTGAATAATCTTACAAAATGAAGTGCACCTCCTATCGTTTAAAACTGGTTTCAAATTTTTAAGTTTCAATGTAGAGGACAATACCCATAGTGAAGTAAAATAAGTTGTTTAAAGTTTAAGTGGTTGTAATTGCAAGAGTAAGATAAGAAAAATGAGAGAAGTTAGATAAGATCCCTTGCAGTTAGTTATCTGAAGTTTCAAAACCACAGTTTATAACATGTTTCATCGCTGTTTTAATACTACCCTGGGATAAAATAAAAACGTTTTAATATTCTTTTACTTAATTATCAAAGATTTCATTAAAAAAGAAATTAAAGATATGCATTTTTCATATAATATCATATATAAATCCACGCTATGAATTATTTTTTCGAGCTTAAATAGGATCGAGCAGCTTTGCTTTGGCTAACACTGGTTACCTGCATTCTCTTCGTTGAGGAGAACAAAGGATTGAGAATTACGTGCACGTCGTATTTCCAGCAATTAGTCTTACAACGAGAACAATATTATGTGTTTACATGTGCCCTAATCCATTTTATACTGCTTGAACATGGTATGATTTTAAACTTATATTTATGATTTGATTCACTTGATAAATCAACGACAGAATTATTACGTTGTTGTTTTTTATGAAGTTGGAATTGAAATTTGATAGAACTGACTATGCGTTTATGAAGCTAGTTCTACGGTGATTTAATGCAAATTCAAAGAATTTTATCATCTGCTCATGTATCACCGACAATTATTGTTCGCGGAAATAACTACTTGCTTTAAGCTGTAAACCATAAACACACAGATTTTTATTTGCATAATTGATTTTTCTTGTAACACAATTACTTACTTCGTATGCATAATGTAACGTTAATAAATGTTCATTCAAACCCCTTGTTTTCACTATCGAACCTTATATATAACCATATAAAATACAGTTTCTTAATTGCTATTTTTAAAATTGAAATAAATGAATCGATTTGAAGATATTATGTATTATGCAACATTTTTCACTATCTGTCAAGAGATCTCATTGAGAATAATTCTTTGCAAACTTGAACTGAAAATGCAACAACATAGCTTATTCGAGCTGATTAAACTGCCGCGTTTCAAAGCGACCGCATCATCAATACGAGCTTCATCGATTAACAGAAAACCCCTCCTCCTCCTCTTTTATACGCTTGCATACGCACGCACAAATCGAATACATTTACTTACACATAAACAGAGCGCGCGTGCACGTGACGCGCGCGCGACTCATACGCAGCACGTGACCCCTTGCCGGACAACGATGCTACGAGCTTCGTTTCCGGTCTCTATATTTCGATCATATTATATATCCTGGAAAAGATTTGGTTTAGGTGGTGCGGCGTGCCTCGCCTTTGCCCGGAAGCCCCGAGTTACTCCCCTCTTGTCGCGCGACCTTCCGTCGAGTTCCGCGTCTGGAGAGGAGACTCACCCGTGTTTACGTATACGTGCGTGCGCGAGACAGTCGTGAAAATTGGCTTCATTATGCCGTAGAAATTGTAGGTACGATTGCCTCCCGAGATAAGGACGAGTCTTTTTCGATTTCCTGGAGCGAGGGAATTTCCTTGGGCGAATACAATATTTATTTTGAACAAACCACAAAGGTGTACGCATCTACGTCAGAAAATTACGTTGTATAGGTACATGGATTTGCGAATTTTTAGTTTCTTCTTAATTTTCGATTTTCAAATACTTTATGATACATGTCATAATGTTTAGTAGTACAATGTAGATTAGTTGAGGAATAGTTAGGTAATCTTTTCATAGTATAAAATTATTTCTTCTAGTACTTTTATATGAATGTACATTGACTAGATATTTAATACTTTCCGTTAAACCATACATTATCAATTACTATTTTTTTTAAAGAAAAACAGAATGTTGAAATATTATTCCAATCATTACATGACCTTTACATGTAATTACATTGAGAAAATAATCTATATTCAAGAAAATCTCGTTTGATTTACGAAAAAATCAAGTAAATGTATATATCTGTGGCTTCCCGGAAAAACCACGTAAGGGACGAGTTTTTCAAAATCGGTTTTATGTCTTTTTTCTTGTCTTTAAATAGTCCTCTATCATCTAGCCGTGGCAGAAATTACGAAAGTGCACTCGTTGTCTTGAATCAGCATTAGGAAAAACCACATATCTCCATTTTTGTTAACATTTTCCCGGAATAACCACGTATCTCCATTTTTTAAGAATAATTCCCGGAAAAACCACGTAACTCTACTTTTTTTGTAGACTAATTCCCGGAAAACCCCTGTAACTCCACTTTTTTATAGAAAAACTCCCGGAAAAACCACGTAACTCCACTTTTTTTAGAATAACTCCCGGAAACCCCACGTAACTCCACTAAAATTTTTTTTTATTCCCGGAATAACCACGTAAGTGAAATTCGATTTCTAAAACATGAACGCTATTTTCTCTGGTTACTATGGCAAAAAATATGTTATTTACATTAGTATTCATAGATGCAGTGTTGCATTTAATCTCATTTGTCTTGATTTATAACATCGATGCGAAACCTGCGAAACTAAAAACTCGATTTATTCGAAATAATGAAAAGTGGAGATAAGTGGTTTTTCCTGGAAGCCACAGATATATTTTCTTCATTCATCGATGTTTCTAGAAATTTAGATAGTTCCTTAGATTTGCTATTAGTTGTTTTTAGCTATTAGAAATATTACAATTCCTTAAGAAATATTTAGATATGTTTCATTCCGTTCCATACAAGGCAATTAAGACAATTAAGATTCTGTAGCCTGATTGGCTGGCCTAAGCTAATCCCGAGTCCGCTCGTGTCTAATTGGCCGATCGAGTCGACCAATTATAGACGTTCTCGATAGATATATAAGGCAGCGGAAGTGCATCCCTCGTCACTTGATACCATTACTTCGAGTAGTAAAGGTATCTGAGCAAAATCATCAAAATGTATTCCTTCAAACAATTGATCAATTTCCTAGGCCTCCAAATCAAAGCATCCAGTTTATAAAACTGCTATCTACAGAAATATCTCAAATCATTTGATCCAAACTCGACACGCAATCCTTAATAAATGCCAGCCAAGTTTCCCGCAAATGGCATTCGCCGCCATATACGTCGACGCAATAGCCAGCTCAACCGAACTCTTACTCCTAAAGTCCCAACTGAAGCTACTCTCTCCCAGATATTAATTTATATCGTCCACCAATCCTGACTTCTAATCCTACATATACTTCTAACAACTATCAACATGATAACAAACAACACAAATCTCAACCCTTGCATAAAAAGAAAACAAATATGAGATTGTAATGTTTAGTAATTATTTAGATTGTAAGATTTAGTTCTAACTCAGTAGTATGTATAATATATATATTTCGTTTATAAGTTTGACTAAAACAATTGCAGTTGTTGTATTAATGTTTATTAATGCTTCTTTTAAATGAAGACAACCAAACGATGATCGTCGATTCTGATGATGTTGCAATTTATTATTAATGCATATAAATAACCGTTTAACAAACCGAAAACCAATATTACATTGTAAAGTTTAATTAATTTCACAAGACAACCAAAATCATGATTATCGATGTTGTTCGAATTTATTATTAGATCATAAGAATAGTTTTGTTAAATCAACTAGTAATTAATAATTGTTTGTTTATTAAATTAATTTTTATTGATGGCTTATATTAGATTGTTATGTTTAATACACATTTGATTCTAAGTATAGGTTGTAAAATTGAGGTATAAATCAATGGAATGTACTTATAAAGATTAACTAAAACAACTGCAGCTGTTAAATTAATGTTCTATTATTGTTATATTAGTCATTCTGATAGTTTATAGTGTAAAAATTGTTGGAAAACTGATTAGTAAATATTTTTCATTACTCTAGGCAGTAATATATAATAATAAAAATATTCTAATAAGTAAGTTATTGTAAAATGATTTGTAATATCTAATTGACATGATATTCTCTATTTACACCTATCATACAAACGTTTTAATATAGATCTACTTTTGATAGGGAAGCCAAATGCCTTTATGGCATATCAATTACGATTGATTTCAAGGTATACTGCACCTTATCGATATTCACATCAACTTTTAACATTAAGATTTTGATTTGTTAGGAAATCATAAACGATTAAAAAGTGTCTATATATATATATATATATATATATATATATATATATATATATATATATATATATATATATATATATATATATATATATATATATATATATATATATATATATATATATATATATATATATATATATATATATATATATATATATATATATATATATATATATATATATATATATATATATATATATATATATATATATATATATATATATATATATATATATATATATATATATATATATATATATATATATATATATATATCATAGATAAACGATAAACGTTACCGATATTTTATTATCAGCTATTCGATGCACTTCGCTAATATGAATCATTTAATATTCAATCTATACTGATTGAAAAATGACTGAAGATTAAATTCAAAAGAGATCAGAAAGGAAAAGGTGGATAATACTTTAGATTTCATACGTTGGCTATTATTTTAAATTTTAACTATACAATTAAAAACTTAAAAAAGATTTTTGTAAATTTTATTTCGAAATACATGTATTATGTATATCAAGACAATGGACATTTTAAAAAAAATATGTATATATACTATTAAATTATACACTCGAGTAACATTTTAATACCTCATGAGTCATATTATTGGTGTACAAGGGCCGGACGCGGATTTACGGTTGTTAGGAGTTACTCCGGATGTATGCTTTCAGTTGATTGCTACTTTTAATATTATATATACATTTATACTATCGACGTTTTATTTATTATGATTCTACGAGCGGCTCTGTAATGAGTGTATCATTTCTAATTTTTCTCTATAAAACTATTGCTCTATAAAATTAATTTAAATACTCCCTTCGACTCATCAAACCAATAATTTACTTTAACGCACTATAGAATCAGATTGAACAAAAATCGAATGAAGTAACGATATCAGTATATTTCCGCACTTGACTGACGTCAGCACCCGCGCGGCGGATTCGCCGTCGACGTCGCGGCTCGTTTATGTTATACGCTCCTCTCTTTATCCTGTCCTCCCTCGTCCCCATCCCTCTTTTCGTCGATCTTCATCTGCATCCGCGCGCGTGCGTGTCGCGGCCGTCATCGCCGCTCGTTCGATCCGCATCGAATGCTAATCGGCGCTTCGGCGAATTCCGCGTTCGTGCACGCCGCGCTCTCCATTGTCCGTCTGGAGTTTATTGTTTTTAATGGGCCCGCGTTCGTTGCAAAACTTCCCGCGCGCAGCTTTTTTTCTTCATGCACATACCGTTACATATTATTCTTGGTCGAGGTTACGTTTTCTTTTCTTCGGGCGCGCAGCCGCGCGCTCTGTTTTTTTCCTATATACCTCCTTCTTCGAGCAGTTTGTTGGAAACATTGTGTAACGCCTCGCAGCGGCGGTTATGAAATGATCGCCTCTTAATTACTCGTTGCAGGTCGCGGAAAAGTGTACGTATAACAAGAGAGAAGGAGAACAGTTTAGTCGGTGCTGGAATTTTTTAATGAGACGGATTTACGCGCGCCGGACCAAACCGATTCGTTTATTGCCTCGTGAAAGGGTCTTCAAGTGTTTTACGAGTATCATGGTCGATATATTTGCTCCCGAGTTTTTGTTATTCCGGGTGGGGTGTGGTGACGCGATTCACGTGTTATAACGAGTCAATATACCGTTGAAACGACATAAAGTTTCGGTAACGATGCTGGCAGTTTTAATTAAAGGTTTTGTACGTTGTGTGGGAATCGGCCAATCGAATGAATAAAGTCCTTTTTTTACGGATACTAATATGGTACGAATAATTATTGGTGTATGTATCAACCGAGTTACTCAGTAAATTTTTTTTACCGTTTAACTGAATTGATAAAATAATCAGTTCCATTAAATCATCAAAAATAAAAATTCATGCAGTCAAAAATTTATCACAATTCTCTACAAACAACTTGCAATAATAAGTGCCCGCAAAAGCTCCTGTTCGTAAAACAAACCACAAAGCGTCTATAAAACAAAAAAGCGGTTAACGCAGGCACGTGATTTACGGCACAAAAATTACATTTTACGACTCCGGTGATTTTTATGTTCAGCTCCCTGTCCCATTCGCCACGCGTTCGGTAAGTTCTCGCCCCGCAACCGCAAAAATGCGTACACAAGTGTGCTTAGGATACGGTGACTCGAAAAAACGAAATTCTTATATCCGTTGAGACGACGCACGCGCGTAAGTCGTGAGCAAAGAGACGCAGTGACAAGAAGTTACAATGAATCCTCTGTTCGCGGCACCGTCAGCTCACGAGTGGATGTGGGCGTTACAGTTCAGTACGACTGGAGTGTGGTTTGAAGATAACTGAGAGGTGGTTTTTTTTATGCTGAATAGTTTCGTATTAGAGCCTAATGGATAAAATAAAAGTCAGAAAGAAAATATGAATAAGGCTTTGTATTGGATTTTTTATTACTTCGTTCCCTTTAATACATTTTTTTCTAAAACTGGGTGCCTAAAAAAAAATTAATGACATGTTTAAATCATGGTTTTTTTTTTTTTTAATACGAAAACTCTGTTCAAACCGAACTAGCAGGCACTTACACAGTCCCAAGTGGATACAATGTAATAGGGTTATTCTCAATGGCATGTATAATGCAAATGGATGGCTTCTGCGTTCGAATTTAGCGCACGTATGACTGACGCACACGATGACGTCATGAAACTTTATCCAAAATTTTTGCACGTCCATCTGAATTTTGAGTGGCCGTAAATAAACGTTAATTTGTTATTCCTACAATCTATAATACCGGATAATATATAGAATAATCATTGACTGACATTACCGATGAAAAAATAAGTTTTTCGTAGCGTAATATTTATTTTATAGAAGTTCTTGTATTACCCACGCGCGAAAGGTAAGCTGTGCAAAATAAAAAATTGTACGAAACGATGAATGAACTGAGCTTTACGCGCTGCAGATTTCGTACTTCAAAACTTGAAAATGATACAATGAGAAAAAAGTTTTAGAATTTTTACAATACTATATCAAAAATTACTATATGGTGCGGAGAATTCTACCACAAGATCGCACAAATGAGATATTTACTAAAATTCTAATAACTTTTACACTAAAAGTATGAAAAAATTACTAAAAAGTTAATAAAAGTTATTATACAAAAGTAGAAAAAATTACTAAACAGCATGATAAAAATTAGATTTCATAAATTTTACAAAACTTTAATATAAATTTTACCTACACGGAAAGAAATACCTTATGAAAAATTACTAGAATCTCAGGTAAAGATGGGACATACTCACACTCTTGAGCAATTTAGTATACTTCTACTAATTATTAGCATAGTTCTATTAAAAATTAATAGAAAAAGTTTTAAAATTTATTATAGTTACGATTAATTTTTAGTAGATAATATGGTAAAAATTTTAAATCTAAATTTTAACAGAATAGAAAATAATTTTTACCATATTATCTACTAAAAATTAATAGAATTAGTTTAATTTTTAGTCTAAGTTATACTAAAAATTTAATAGACAGTATAGTAATTTTGTTGGCGCGAGGGCTGTCGGTAAAACAGGGTGTACCATATGTAGACAAATCGAAACCTTACTTGTAAGTGCGGCAGTGGCCGAGTGGATAAGAGCCCAGCTTCGTAATCGGAGGGTCGAGGGTTCGAATCTCCTTCTCCGGAGTTTTTTTCTTTCTCATGAATTTAAACCTCTCGTCAAAATTACTATAATATATTATAAAACTTGATAGAATGCAAGTATGTCCCACTTTTAATTAACACTCTAGTAGTTTTTAGTGGATATTCCACTAATTTTTCATAAGGAATTTTTTTCCGTGTAGAAAACTAGTAAATTTTATTATATTGAATAAAAATTTTTCCTGTACAGTATAGTAATTTAGGAGTACGCACTGCACTGCGCATGCGCGCTACCATCAAAACAACATAACATCGCATCGACTCGTTCTAACCTGCAATTTTGTTGAAGAAAACTTGCTTTAGATATAGTATAGATAAGTTTTTTTATTAATTACTTTGATCGACGTTTAAATAATTATCCATAGATTAATATCCAATTTGTTTTTAAAGTTTGATAAGAATAATTCACTTTTATAAGTATTGTTATACTGTAACATATATAGACGATTCGAATTAGATCATGTAAGTGTTCCTCAACGACGCAAATGGTAAGAAGTTCGCTTGTCAATTCGGAGGCCCAGGTTCGATTCCCCATTCCGGCGAGATTTTTTTCATCGTTTAAATTTAATATTATTTAATCATATCTGTCTATTCTTAATAAGTTCTTAATAAAACGAATAAAATCGGTGAAAAAAAATCTTTTCTGAAATTTTTCAAGAGAGTCTAAAAATTACTATACTGTTTTATAAAAACTATTAAACTGACATCTTGTGGTGAGATTCCCCTCCAGTATATATGTATAGTAAATTTTCTTATAAAAATTATAAAAATTACACAATTTTTTTCTCAGTGTAATACAGTGAAAACAATAAAATTGAAAAATATTGAAATTTAATATACAACATAAACGCTACAACAAAATATATAGATTGCTTTCGTCAAACTTACAAAGTAAATATCAGCTAAGATATTAATTAAACTTTACAATGTAATTGGTTTTCGGTTTGTTAAACGGTTATTTATATGCATTAATAATACATTGCAACATCATCAGAATCGATGATCATCGATTTGGTTGTCTAGATTTAAAATAAACATTAATATAATGCAAACATTAATACAACAACTGCAGTTGTTTTACTCAAACTTATAAACTAAATATGTACATACTGCTGAGTTAAAAATAAATCTTACAATCTAATCTTTGTTTTCTTTTTATGTAAGGGTAGAGATTTATGTTGATGTTTGTTATTATATTGATAGTAGTTAGACGTTTTTGATATATTAGAAGTATATGTAGGATTAGAAGTCAGGATTGGTGGACGATATAAATTAGTGTCTGGGAGAGAGTAGCTTGAGTTAGGAGTAAGGGCCTTCGCACGCTAAAAGAATGGCGATATGGAAATAAGAAATAGCATTGAAACTATATCTATATGTATGAGGAATAAGAAACTTATTCCTCTTATTCTTTTTATATATATGTATATATATATATTTTTTTTTTCAATACTATTTTTTATTTCCATATCCTACGTTATATTCTTTTAGCGTGCGAAGGCCCTAAGAGTTCGGATGAACTGGCGATTGCGTCGACAATGTGGCGTTGTCTAAATGTCGATGTTGATTTGCAAACAGATAGCCATTTGCGGGAAACTTGGCTGGCATTTATCAAGGATTGCGGGTAGAGTTTGGATAAAATAATTTGAGATATTTCCGTAGGTAGTTGTTTTATAAAGTCGATGCTTTGATGTTGGAGGCCTAGGAAATTGATCAATTGTTTGAAGGAATCCAGTATCAAGTGTCGGAAGATGCCCTTCCGCTGCCTTATTTGGATTTGACATCGGTCATGCGACCCTCGCGGTGGCGCGGTGAACTACAGCTGGCCAGACTTTAACGCTGTATAGAACTGGCCTGTCTGCGCCATGTTGGCTATGGCTAAGATATACCTATATATATATTGGCCACGCCCCCATGTCAAATCCCAATATACCTACCGAGAACGTCTACGATTGGTTGACCCTTAATTGCCGTAATTGTCTTGTATGCTGATGAATAAAACATCAAAATATAACTTATACAATGGTAATATTTTTAATAGATAGTAACAACTAATAGTAGATCTGAAAGACGGTTTTTTAATCCAAGAAACATCAATGAATGAAGAAAATACATATTTACTTAATACTTTCCTGAATCAAACCAGATTTTCTTGAATATACTATATGTCGTACTTAATAAAGTTTGAACAACCCAAGTACCACGCTGACCAGTTTTATCAATTTATTAGTCATGATACCGATACATGAAAAGTTTATCAAATGTAATTCATAATTATGAGGCTATGATTATGTTATTAGCGAATCTCATTTATTACTCAGATTTGCGGATATGTTTGAATCATTTTGTAAAACTTTTCACTGTCATTCTCAGCTCGTACCTACTCTTGTCTCGCGTTAGATTAAATCCCAAACTGTTTATAGATTGCACAGCACTTGCATCTCCCACACCTGCGCTCGCACTGGGGAACCGTTTGCCCGCGGTGGTCCGCGCGCGATCTCCCACACACACAACACACTGCAGTCACGGCGCACGCGCTCGAGGGAAATTGCGTCACGCGCTCCGCATGCGCGGCGCTTCAATAAGGGACGAGAGAGTGAACAACCTGTCGCCGTCTGGCTCATAGCGCCAACACTCTTACACATGTTCTATACCTGCTCGCGCGTATATAATCACACGCACACTGAGAGTCTGCATCGTGCGTGTACACTACTGTACATGTATATATGTACTCACATACACGCGTGTAGAGAGAGAGTAGAGAAAAAGAAAGAACGGGAGACGGAAAACGCGGACCAAGGCCGGCGCGATCTACCTCAAGCCGATGGAATGTGCAGCGCGACGACGCGGCGGCGGCGCTACGCGAGTAGCGATCGCTGCTGCAGCCCATGCAAGGACGTTGCCCTCGCTTCGCGGGAACCTTCTCTCTCTTTCTCTCTCTCTCTCTTTCTCTTTCTTTCTTTCATCCTGCCCCTTTCCCGGTTCTTTTTTTGCTCGCTTTAACCGTGGGTTTCGCGCGATAAGGACACGTGCGTGGGGGTCGGATCCAAATTTCGGAGCGCGAACTCGCGCCGCGCGTGCGCGCGCCCGGCGATTGGCTCTTTCCGCGACTTTACGAGGAGGCAAAGAATGGACGCGGTGAGCGTGTTGATTGGATCCTTTTCGGGATTTTATGGGGGCACGAGAGAAAGAGAGAACGACCGCCGCGTGAGTCTGAATGGGACACGCGAGTGGACTTTTTTAGTGGGCTGTAATTTTGGATTTAGCCGGCTCCGGATAAATCGCACTTCCTTGGTGAGAATTGAGCAATTACGAAATTGCCGAGGGATTATCCCAATCGAATTTGTTTTCGTAGGAGAATTGTTATTATTGTTCTTGGAAGGATGGTTTTAATAAACTTCATACGAAAGCTATATAAAAATCTTTTTCCTGCGTGTAATGCACATTTACGCGCTAGTCAAGGTTTTATAAGATAGTCGAATCGATAATCAGAGAAACGCGCGTAATCATGTGCAATTGAAGGTAATTAGTACTTATAAGCAGCAGTTGTGTCATTTTAGAAAATCAGCTGACTCTTAAATGAAAAAGCAATTAAACGGCTATAGTCATAGTCTGCAGCAGACGAAACGGTAATGTGTAGCCAGATGCGGCGCGCGATACAGCTGTCTCTCTCTCTCTCTCTCTCTCTCTCTCTCCTGTATAATAGGCTGTAACGGATAGCTCGTTGCCCGTAAAAATGCAAACTTGTCACAGTCCCGTTCCAGCCTCTGTTCTAACCTTTCCTCTTCTATTTGTTTTTCTTAAGTTTTTTAAAATTCTATATCTCACTTGATTACTTTATTTACATTTCGTACAACAATCCAGTATATAATATTATCTACGACAATGCGGGATGAAAGTTCTCAAACGACCAACACTATACCATCTCTTGTTTTACAAATATATCCTGCAATCTACGCGAACCAGACCATAACTGATAGTCGTCATAACAATTCCGCGCGTCGCCACTTACTCATTCTTCGTACCGTGACGCAACTTTCGCACCACTCTATCGATGCGTTCATTGAAACTGGAGAAAAAACGGCACATTACTACAGAATAATCCATACACGTAGAAATCGAGTAAAGGCAGGACAAAATAACAAACGCGCATAACAGCCGAGCCACTGATTGCGAGCCGACAACTACTGTACGCACAAAAAAAACATGCCTCCCACGCGCAATCTGGTCTCTCTCTCTCTCTCTCTCTCTCTCTCTCTCTCTCGGTGTCTGGAAGCGCTGTCAGCAACAGAGAGAAAGAGAGCCGCAGCGATCGGTGCAATTCTCTGTTCCTCTCTCTCACACGCGCGGATCGATCCTCCCCCGCGGGCGTCCTTTCCCTCCGCTCGCTCGCTCGCTCGCTGTTATCCTGATCCCGCGCGGTCTAGGTAAAAGTAACGGGTTCGAACGCGCGCTGGGAGCTAGCGGCCCGCGCGTCGCGCTGTTCAACGAACTTTCGATGGTTTTTGTTGAAAATCGCCGGATGACGTGGATTTAGTGAATAGTTATACGTGTGTGTGTGTGTGTGTGTGTTTGTGTGTGTGTGTGTGTGTGTGTGTATTAGTGTGTGTATTATATAGGCGATAGCCGGGAATTGTGACATTTTTCACGGATAGAGTCACGGTATATAAAAGGTCCGGTGATATTTTAGATGAATGAGCGCATTGTCAAATTGTGTATCGCTGGATTGAGAGGAAATGCCTTCTTGATTGGCGCGTGAATCATTTAGTAGGCGAAACACATTTTTTTTTTTTAATTTTATATAGATAAATATGTGGGTTGCAATATTACCAGTTTTAGAAAATTAGAAAACTGCTATGTATTTTTTTTTTAGAACATTTTTATGAATCGCATTTTGCAAGAGGCAATAAGTATTGATTTTTCTGTTGTGTTGAATATTGTATGACTACAATTTACTGACTGTGCATAAAAGCTTATTCGGCGGTACATTTTCCGTTGTAAAGTAAAACATTTACATATAATACATTGTACATTTGAAAATAAAAATAAAAATTGATTTTAGATCTAATAGTCTGCTTAATATTAGGATCAACACAGAGGTATTATCTGTATGGATGACCTTGCGTAGTCATTAAAAAAACAATTTATTCTGTGCTTAGAATTCATTTATACGTTATAGCTATATGGAATTGTAGTAAAGAGACATCCGTTACTTTATATAGGAAAATCGCTGTAACTATAGAATCTTTCCAATCATCATCATCCCTAATAAAATTGCTCATAGGAAACTTTGTATTTTTCCCTCGTTTAATTTTATTACAACACATATTGTAAGACATTTCAAAATTTTTTTTTCTAGGGTGACACTGAAAAACCTTTTTTACTAAAACCGATGAATTCGAATTCGCAAAACTTTCATTTTATATCATAGTTCAAATTTATTGAGCTATAAAAGGTATCAATATCTTTCGCAAAAAAAAAGCGTGGGATTATTTTCCAGCATTAATCTGCCAAAAGCCCGTAAAAATAATGTAAATTATCGCCCCGTAAAAACTAATGTTATTCCGAACTTTAGTCGTAAAACTGCCAAATCATCCGGCTTCTCTCTCTCTCTCTCTCTCTCTCTCTCTCTCTCTCTCTCTCTCTCTCTCTCTCTCTCTCTCTCTCTCTCTCTCTCTCTCTCTCTCTCTCTCTCTCTCTCTCTCTCTCTCTCTCTCTCTCTCTCTCTCTCTCTCTCTCTCTCTCTCTCTCTCTCTCTCTCTCTCTCTCTCTCTCTCTCTCTCTCTCTCTCTCTCTCTCTCTCTCTCTCTCTCTCTCTCTCTCTCTCTCTCTCTCTCTCTCTCTCTCTCTCTCTCTCTCTCTCTCTCTCTCTCTCTCTCTCTCTCTCTCTCTCTCTCTCTCTCTCTCTCTCTCGTTCGTCGTGCATCGATTTTTCAAAGAAAATCGCTAAAACCTGGCGATGGCTGCTATAGAGTTTTCGCGCGTCGAGAGCCACTCGAGAACGCAGCGTGCCAATCGATGCGTATATACTTATACAGCGTATAGTATGTACGTTCCCCGCTTATGTGCTTGATGGGGTAAGAGCGAAGCGATGTACTCCATATCGAGAGCTTCTCTCGATCATTAATTCATAACGGTGGGAATGATCGATCCGAGCCCCCGTATACACGTATTATACGCGACAGCGAGACGCAGATAATGGCGTCGATTTTTATGTAGGTATATACCCTGCCTGCGCCGAGCCTAAGTGGTCGTTATGTAGATTCCTATCGATGAAATATGAATTACGCGCTAGAGCTATAAATATAAATGGATTCTGTTATTTCACGTTAATTCGATAGCGTGGCGCACGCAGTTATTAAATTAGTTTGTGGATTTGTTTTTTTTTAAATTGCGAGATACATACATTGTATGCAAGGGTGGTGGTGTGGGCACGAGACCGCAGGTTTTTAATGTCATCGTATTAAAAACAAATTTATTTTATCTTCAGTGGGTATACTAGTTATGAAATGGTAGAGTTATGTGTGATTAGGTGTACATTTCTTACTGGTATCGCGACTAGTGTGATTGTGCTATACGAATATTTGCCGTAACATAAAAACCTGGTTTTCTTTTACAACTTTTGATCTAGTTTTTCTATTCAACATATAAGTCGTTCTGCTTGATAACTATTAATGCCGACGTATAAAGCCTCCTTTGATATATAACGATAACAAACGCTCCTGATTTCATTTTTACATCTACGTTCCGAGAAAAGATAATTCAGCAAGAGAGCCATTTTTGCCGATTGATATTTCGACTACGCGAACAAACGTTTCTGTATTTATACCGTAAAGACGAACGAAAATAATCGGCTGCTTGAAACTCACCATGTATACTTTAACGCGCGCGCGCGCGCGTGTGTGTGTGTGTGTGTGTGTGTGTGTATGTGTGTGTGTGTGTGTATCTTGCGCTATAGCGCGAGTGACTCATATTGATCAAGAGATTCGTCACTGCCATTCTCAGGTTCAGCAAATGCGCGCGCGCGCGCAGTTGCCTAGCGTCGCCCGTTGAGAATATAAATTATTCTATTAGCAAGTCAGGAGACGCGCGAAACTATTAACATATTTTTCAGCTTCTTTTGTCTCATAATCGTTACACTTGCGTTCGCACTTTAGGATTTGCATGAATTAGAATGCAAGAAACAACAGCAAATATTTCAAACAAGATTTTCTTAATGTAAATACATAAAAATTATATTTATTTTGACAAACTGTTATTTTAATGATTTTGGATGTAAACTTATTTTTAAAAACATTGTTTATATCTATTAGAAAACATAAGTGTCATACTACATACTGGCCATTCTACTTAACTGTAGTTTGAATAGCCAATATCTTTGACGAATGATATTCCCTCCGTTCAATATATAACGTGGTAAAAAGATTATATTTTCAATCATAACATTCTCGTATAATTTATGGGATAACACAAGTGTTTATCGCGAAGAAACCTATTCAACATCTCTCCGCCGCATGAGAGCTTTATTGATATTAATTTTCAATTGAAAAGTTAAGTTTCTGACAATACAGTCATAATACATTTCGTCTATAATTAAATCATTTACTTTGATTTTATCGTGACACAGCATAGAAATAAATTATTTTTCTCATTAACCGTGTTCGCACCCTTCCCATACAAAATCATTGACCCATCATTTACAACGGCAAATTATACACCAAATCGCAACGACCTCATATCCATCTCTTGATTTCCAGATGCGGCGCGCTACGAGTACCAAGCCAGCCTCTCGGACGACCTGTCGGAGCTCAACAGCGAGCTGCACTTCCAGCTGGGTCCCGACTCCAAGTCCTTCCGCACGCTCGACCGTCGGCGGCGTCTGGCCGTGGAGCCCGAGCCCCGTCTCGCCACCACCCAGAACCAGCCAACCTCGCAGCCCGTCAGAGCGGCAAGCAGTCAGCCGGACGCGGCGCAGCCCGAGACTCGCCCCGCCAGCACTCAGAACCAGCCAACCTCGCAGCCCGTCAAAGCGCCAAGCAGTCAGCCAGCCGCGGACACGGTGCAGCCGGTGATCGCCATCAAGGTGAACGCTAGCATGACCGCCCCGTACACGACTACCGAGGGCAACGGTACCTCCTTACCCACTGCCGACGTCGTCGCCAACGCCACAGCGAACTCCGCGACCACGCAGCCCTCTACCTCCGCAGCGGCAGCGACGACGAACGCCGGCAAGAACGGCGTGGTGGTGTCCACGCCGATAGTCCCGTCGACGGACGCGAACGCGACGAGCAAGGCCAACTCCAGCGCGCCGACGGTGCCGGCTGCTACGCTCAGCCCCGCCGACAAGGAGAAGCCGGTGAGTACATCGACGAGGAGAGAAACAGAGAAAGTTCTGTGCAAAAAAATAGGTGATGAAAGAGATGGAAGGTGTTGGACTTTTTTCGAGTGTTTTTCAGGGAAATATGCGTGAAAAAGGTGTGTTGGTGGTTGTAGCGGGGTTCTTTAATAAGAGCCATTACGTAAGGAATGAATAATACCTGCAAATAAAAGTTATTTTGTACTTGTTTAGTTACTCAACGGCTCATTGTGTTTATTTGCTCTTGTAGAATCCTTAAAAATATATAATATAGGGCCGGTGTGAGGTGGAGAGGTAAATTCACGAAGATATAAATAGCTTTAGTAGCAGCCAAAAGCTTTTTCATTTTGTAAAGTGTATTAATGGGTGAAATATTTATAAAATTTGTATTTTCGAAATTTACTTGCATTTAGATTGCTATATATTATAGCGAAGGTGTATTGTTTTAATAATACCATAATAGAAATGCCACGCTGTGCTACTTGATTAAGAAAATGTGATGATTATCTATACCTTGTACGGTGGCTATATGTAGTGGCTCAGTAAGCTGGAAACTATGAAAAACGTTTGTACGCACTATCTGGAAAGTTATCTGTAATCAATACGTAACGTCTGAGCGCTGCCTTTGCATGTTCTTATTGTATGTACGAAAGCACTACACGATTTTCAATGTATTAAGCGCTCCGCGTAATCAGTCTTATCCTCTCTCGCTGAATTAACATTGCAAGTAATATTGTCAATTTTATTCTACGCGTAATTAACATATATCAAATAATTAGGCATATTCATTGACCGTTGACAATTACCGTTACGTTTATAGAAAATTAGAAAGCGTATTTAATTTTTCGTTTTCAAATTACCATTTAATTTTCAGTTACTTAAAGCAAATCGAAAGCAATCTATCTTAATAGTCGCCACAATTACATTCATCCATCATTTCTAATCCCTTCAATATTTCTGGTTAAGTTTGGCTATTATCTGCTTTAACATATAACTTTGAATAAATATAAATAATACTATATAAATAATACTGTTTTTTTTTCTTATAAAAATATAAATTAAAAGTATTTTTATTTCAATAACTTACAAATTTCTATAGTTGCTCATTATTACCTAAATATAATAAAAAAATATTTTGCAATGTCTCTATTATCTTGACGATAGACTAACATTTAATTTGCACGTTTCATATTATATTACTTAAAAAACTGAAACTCTGACTTTCTAACATTGCAGCACGTGAAAGTCTGGGCGAACCAGACGATGTGGCCGAACGTAACGGGGACGAAGTCTCATACGGAGGGTGCAGGCGAGGACGTGGACGATGACTTCACCATCGACAAGTACCCCACTGAATTAACGAACAAGACGCTTCACGATAACAACGTGACCAAGTCCGAGGAGGACACGCATCAGTATTACAACAGCACCTTCAGCACCGACGAGAAGATCGGCAGGCAGTACTGGATCGACCTCGAGAACCATCCAGACCTTCAGGTCAACACGCTGTTGAGCAGGAGTCACCGCAGGGCAGCTGTAAGTTTATATTGCTCATTCTTTAACATTTTTTTAAAGGTTATATATAGGTGTCGGGGTAGTATTGAGTAAATTGATAATTGATTTCGAACCGTTCAATTTTAACTTTCGTTTTCTTATTTTATGCGTGCTTTGAACATTTAAAGAATCATCTTATTTTTTGCATTACATACTTATTGCTTTTGTTTCTTTCAACTTTGCTTAGTTATTTATTTTAACGAGTGATTTAAATAAATATATCACAATTCAAACAGCTCGAATAAAACGTTCTCGATATAGGGGAGAAGCGGCTTGGTTGGCGCGGCAGTTTCGATAGCGCACCTGATTATTAGAATTATTATTCAGATTTTCGGCATGCAAGCTGGTTTTTCTTAATTAAAAATAGAAAATTAATAAACACACTCAAAACCATTAATATTGGAGCCTATTCTGATAAAATATTAAGAAAAGTATTTTTGAGTTACTTTTCATGTTGTTAGTATCATGTTCGAAATTGATCAATTGACAAATCTGAAATGCTATGATAATAAAAACAAATACGCCATAACACAGTTTAATTTACTTATTTTCATATAGTAAAACTCGATTATTACACTTATTTATTTATAATTAGGAAATAAGTTGAAATAATAAAAAAGTCCGAAGCGGCTTGATTGGCGCAGGCATGAAAATACACCGCCTAGCTTTTATTTATCAAAATGAGTGCATTCTTATATTCTCTTGTTATAATGTTTACGCATTAAGTGCATTATTTGACATTTTTACTCGCGCAGCATGTATGTATAAAGTAATATCGCCCTTGATAAAATATTTTGAGGGTATGATTACTTAAATGGGCAAGATTGCCAAAAAAATACAACGAGTGGGACAAAGATAAGTTGGAAAGTGCTATAAATGATGTTAAAGATGGAAAGTCTATTTGGGCAAGTGCAGCACATTAGTTTGCACAAGAGATCTAATGCTATATACGATGTGCACCAATCAATCCGCAAGCGGCGGGTTGAATCGTTTATATTCAATAAATTGTATATGCTATACTGTAAAAAAGTTTTTGGTTTGATACAGTAGATGTTTGGCTATCTTCACGTATATAGTTCATTTTATATTATAACTATTTTTTCATTTAAATAATCAAGGACAAAGGTTAGGTGCGTCAATCATACCGCTTCTCCCCTAACGACGTATATCGGCTCTAAAACTTATACTTCTGCAACCCTGAGACACTGAATTTCCCGCGGTACACCCCACATCCATCGTTCAATATAAATATACCTAACACAGCGTCTCGAAGTTGTTCTATACACGAAATTCTTTTCTCACATACGTTCTTTACGCAGACGATCAAGCTGAAGTTCAACTTCCCGTTCTACGGCCACAAAGTGCGCAACATCACGATCGCGACGGGCGGCTTCCTCTACACCGGCGAATACGTGCACAGCTGGCTCGCCGCTACCCAGTACATCGCCCCGCTCATGGCCAATTTCGACACTACGCTGTCCCCCAAGAGCTTCGTCAAGTACGCCGACAACGGTAAGTGGCCCTTTAACGCGCGCGCGAAAGCGCTTATTTGCGGAGTTCTCGGTACGGTATACGTATAGAGTATATATACACAGCGGCTGTCTAGCTGCAGATGTTTTTTTTTCTGCTTTTCTCGGGCGCGTGTGATTGATGATTAGAGGGAAGTGTAAGTGTGAAAGCGAGTTTCTTTTTTAGGACAAATAAAGTGAGACAAGGAGATGGAGACATCGGTGGGATCGTATAATTCATTTGAATTTCTTATTATAAGCTGTTATTTTAATGTATACAACGTGGAGTGGGAAATGGTATTTGGCGAAGTTCACTTGCGTTTCCTTATTTTCACTTTAAAAATTTACAACCTGAATTTCGTTTAATGACCGGATACATACAAATAGCCGATTACTTCCACTGTGAAAATACTTGAGACAAAATTGGCAAACTTCAATGATACGTGTACGTCTTGTTATGCCCGGGATGTATCTAATTAAAATGAATTTATCGTATACGTTGTATTTTTTAACGGTATTTTTCAAATAATTTCGAAAGTTAACTTTAAAAACAGCAGGAAACAGCAGAAAACCACGTTGCTTTTAAGCTTACGAGGTCGAAATCTCGAAAACTACGTAAATGGAAAAATCTTATATTAATAAAGATTCTGTGTACCGCAGGAACCGCATTCACCGTGGAATGGGAGAACGTGCACTTGCAAGATAAGCCCGAAGCGGGTCCATTCACTTTCCAAGTGACGCTCCTCCAGAACGGCGATATCATTTTCGTTTACGCGAAAATTCCGGTACTCGTCGAGAGCATTGAGGACAAGGAACATCCCGTCAAGATTGGCCTGAGCGACGCCTACATGATGGACAGGACTGTGTTCTGTAAGTTTAACATTTTTTACGTTATATTTAATTATTTTGGAGGGGTTTATATACTTGACAGTAATATACAACAAAGGTTTCCTATGTATTATTTGGAAGCATGAAATTGCAATAAAAACACTATAATTTATTTATACAGTTAACATAACTTCCTCATAATCACTCATATATTATCTTCTTCATTTACACAATCTCGTTAAGTTTAATTCTTTTATTACGCCATTATCTGAAATATGCAATATACATAATTAACATTCCACTTACCTGAAAAATGCACATTCGAAATTCATGAAAATATTATGAAAATATTAAAAGTAATAAACGTTTTAATGAGGTAAAAATAAATGGCAATATGCATTTAATAAAAAAATATCTGTGTAGTAGTTTATATGTAAAAGCAATTTTCTTCGTTCTCTCGGATGGAAGTTCTTTGGATTGTTCTTAAGTGTACGCTTTCTTGGAAGTCTTAAAATATTACAAAGAACATTACATGCGAACGTCGTCTCGCAGCTATATTCATCTCAGTTTAATACTTAGAAGATGCTTATTTTAGACATTTATTAATTGAATTTCCTTTTAATTATTAGAGCCAGAAAACTTCTATTTCCGAAACTAAAGTTTATTATTGTTAATTACCGTGAAATAAATTGTTTTAACAATGAAATTGTTTACGGGCAATCATATCACATTAAAAATAATTTCAAGATTCACATTATTTTTAATTTACATAATTGCAGTCTTTATTCTAGCCAAATCCAATTATAAAACAGCAGATGTCTACGCAAATCCACCGACTATCACCTACAATCCACACGTCTCTCTAAATTTAAATCCCTAATCGAAGTGTAAAATCCGCTTCGCTTCAGTGACCAAACATTTCCGGATCCAAAACCGAAGCAGTCGCAAGCTCTCGCATCGCGGCTCGACCCCCTCTCAAGTTGTCTACAGGCGCGCGCGCGCATTTGCGACGAAAATCCGGATTGGAGCAGTGGCAGCTTACTGCGAAAGCTCTCCTCTCGCCTATATGCACAGCTATACACACACACACTCTTTCTCTGTGGCCCTTGCACGGAGGGTCCAAAGGCTATATAGATAGACAGGTCACAGTAGACCATGTAGCGTCCGCTCGCTCGCTCTGCGGCACCTGTTGGTGCGCGTCTTCTCTATAAGCGTTACTGGCTGCGCGTCAATTTCTATAAGCGGCTTGTCTCCGCGCACTGCGCGCACTTTCTTTTGCTCATCTCCTCTCGCCTCCTCTGTTCTCTTTATCCCTCTTATTTTGTTTGTTTCTCCTTCGCGGCCAATGATCCTCCGCCACCGGACGATTCCGCGAAAGCTCGCCAGTGACGCGATATGCACGCGCGCGCGTGCGTAAGTACGCGAGGCTTGGCCTCTTTTTCGTTGGCCGTGTCCACATTACTCCGCATACGGATACGTTTGCGTATACGCGCGAGAAAAACACCCATCCTGGTCAGAGACGCTGTTTAGCTCCTGCGTTCGCGTAAGCGCGTGCGCGCGCGGAGTAATGTGGACACGGCGTTATAACGCCCGCGATGAATCAGTGTCGCTCTCGCTCGCGCGTGCGTATATATGATATGTGTGTAGCGCATACGCGCGCACGATAGAGAGAGAGAGAGAGAAGAGAGAGAGCGCGAGAGGTTGAGGACGGTTGAATGCTCGCTTTGAAAGCCGCCAAGCGCGCGGCGCGTATGGATGTAGTGTTATTGACGCGATGGTTACGTTATATTCAATTGCAAACATTGAACGGTGTGCAGTTTAAAGGTTCACTTTTAATTGGAGAAAAATATGTTTCCTATTCAAGGTATTTTTCACTATTCAAAATTCGATCATTTTGGTAACGTCATTCATTAAAATATTTTAACAAGTAGGTTATTAAAAAATGTTCTGAAATCGTACGTCAATCTTTCAAATGCCAAAACGTTAAACATTCCACTGTTGACATTGGATTTGTACCTTATTAACTTATGAGTCTAGGAACTGTGAATGAAATAATCAGATTGTACGGCTAAATAAAGACTGCTAAGAAAATATGGCTTCTAATAATAGTTCAACTAGCCTAGTGTTAACTTTCAAAATTGGATCAGTACAGATAAAATAAGAACGCGTTATATTTAGAAGAAAATATTTGCGAATTCGATTTTGAATTGAGTAAGATTTTTATGTAATATATCTTATATTGCTAATTTTTTCGATTTTAAAATATTCATTTAATTTTTATTCAAACTATATATATATATATATATGATTCATAATTTATCAATGGCCTAATATTATTCGATAATATTTACAATAATAAATAGTTACCTTTTTGATAATTGACTTATACTTATTTGGAAATTCAAATACACGATATCGCAACGAAAGAAATCTGGAACGGATATCAATACGACTTGCAATTATATTCTGCATCTAAAAGCGTTTCTCTTTGCTGGTGATTGCAAATTCACGATGATTAAAGAAACAAGCAAATAAAAACAAAAAATTCCGGTAATAAAAAGCATGACGTCACACATCATGCAATTACAAAATGAAAAAATGCATGCAGAATACAAAGATATAAACATGCATCGTACATTTAAAATTGATTGAATTATGAGAGTACTGAATTTCTCATTGTATTTAAATTACTAGTGGAAAAACAAATTTGTTGGCCTAACGACCATTGGTAATGAGGAAAAATAAAATGATGCAATATAACATTTTCTTGCTTTACCACGTTACATAAAAATTCTGGAAGAAAATAGTTTCCAATAAATCGCCCTGAAGCATTGTACAATTTTCCATATGCCATGCAAACAAAATAACAACATCTTAAATTTTCCTTCCTCACCGCAGTCGCCCGTCGCAAGACCATCTACGAGTACCACCGCGTCCATTTCAACCGCCAGGACATCAGGAACTGGACGGTGATTTATCTGAAAGCCCTGCCCACTTGCTTGCAACTGGACAACTGCAACGACTGCCTCACGAAGATCAAGGAGTTCGACTGCAAGTGGTGTCCCGAGCTGCAGAAATGCAGCACTGGCACGTTCCGCTTCCGTCAGGACTGGCTGCAGAAGGGCTGCGATATCAGATATATCAAGGAAGAGGCCAAGTGTCCAGCTCGCACCAGCAGCTACCACGAGCACGTCGACGCGCGGGCGGAGGACCATCATGCGGACGACATGCCCGAGGTGTCCAATTATAGTCCCAGTCAGCAGGCTGTCGGCCCGGCCAGCAGTTCACTCGAGCACTGTGAGTATATATGGTGAAGTTTGTTTGGAAGTTTGTACAGGCATGTGAACTGTCGTACACAGTCTTGGATAGAGTCAATGATCTTGGGTTATACGCGTATGGGTGAATTTTTGAATCAAGTCGTTTGTACAAAATACTAGAAAATGAATTAAATATTAAGATTAGATTGAGTTTTTTTGTTCGTGTATACATTACACGAGTTCTATAATTGAATTAGTTATTTATTATTTATTTTTATTTTCAGCTGAAAGCAACATGAACATGGGCGTCTCTGGAATCATCGGAATTCTCTTCTTAGTATCTCTAATTGCGGGATTGGGCGCATGGGCCGCATACGCTTACCGTAACCCTCATAGTGCATCTGGACAAATGCTCATTCGGGTAAGAACAATTACCTTTTAATTTATAACTCACCGACAATGCATCACGAATACTTGTTTGTTTTCGATAAGCGAAAACGCTAAAACACGCATTCTGATACACTTACTTACAAAGTAAATTTTATGTACATCTAGAAACTATACCTCTATTACTTATTTAATAATGTCCTTTACCATTCAATGATATTCATCTTTATTATCTATTTCTAAGTCATATTTATTGCATAAAAACGCGTCATACCATTTATGATGCATAGTTAGACATTTGTGATAGAGTACTTAATGCTTATTTTCAAAACGATATTCACTCGCTGATCTTCCACTTGTTGCAGTACCGACCAAGCCAGTGGAGCTGGCGTCGAGGTGAGGCGCGCTACACGGCCGCGACGATCCACATGTGATGCGATGCGGACCCGAGCGGCATCGGCAGCAGCACATGAGCAGCAGCAGCAGCAGCAGCAGCAGCGCCAGTTAACAGTGTATTTTGTGGAACTCTGTAGGACCAATTTTCCCTCCTACTCAGTGTATAAATTCTCTCGCCTGGCGAGTGATATAAGTATGCACCGACATCAGAGTAGATGAAAAGACATCGTGCATCACCGGTGAAGATAGGTGCACAGGATGCAGGGGATGTCACACACACACAGACACACACACACACACACACACACACACACACACACACACACACACACACACACACACACACACACACACACACACACACACACACACACACACACACACACACACACACACACACACACACACACATGCGTTTCGTGAAATGATGATAATTATGAGGGGAGCGCGATGATTTGTCGATGAGTTGGATATCTTTACGTCGATTGACTTTCGTGTTATTGTTTCTTTTTTATTGTTAGTTCTGTCTTGCAAAATTCAATACAGCCTGCGTGCAATGTCCGGCGGCTTTGTTATATAAAATTATTTGAAATTTTTCAGATTGTACTGATCGAGACAATAAAACGTTTACGTTATACCAATTTTACATTTATTGCGCGTAATCGTGGTGAGAGCTCGAGCAAAGGCGATACAGACACACGAGAATCTGCTTCATCGACGGACTCGCAGTGCCTTCTCTTTTTCAAACTTAGTCGAGTGTTGCCTTACGTTGAAACGCAAACTGATTGAGTTCTGTCTTGGATATATATTCACAATGTGATGTTAGCAGCACGTGTCGTATAATATTTTGTTATTGTTTAAGAGTTCGTTTTTTTATCGTTAGAGAAATTGATTGTAATTGTTTTATATTGTCGTGATGATCCTCGGTACGAGCGCACAGCGTCGTGCCGCCGCGACGCGTTCAGCAATTACGTTTATAAGTATATATAATTATATCCATCGAGACTAAGCTCGCGCGTCGTTATTACAAACATCTTTTCGTCGAATAAAAAGAAGGACAAATTCGCAAGCGCGCCTCGTCACACGAGGCGAGCGCGAATGTACATAGCTAGTAGTGCGACGCGACGACGTGAGTTCTATTAGTCGTCGCTTTTTCTTTCTCCTTTCATTTCTTGTACCACTCTAGCAAAAAAAAGCTATATGATACAAATGAATATACAGATATATTTTATAAAGAGATTTTAAATGATTCCCGAGAGGAGCTTTGGTGTAACAAGTATAAAAATAAAAGGAATTCTATATATGTAGTATCTCTCTGTCGAGCATTATTGTGTCTTAATTGTACATAGTAGCATTTTATAAACGATTATTAATTTTTATCTAATTTTTAAGTCAATATACAGTGAGAGGTGCCTATTATCGATTTTGACCTATGTACACAATCCAAATATATTTGATATTTCGAGTTTATATAAAATATTACTACTTTTTAAGACACCACAAATCTACGCTGAATTTCAGTCAGAAGCACTAACAATTGTAAGTATATATATATATATATATATATACGTAAGCAGTCAAGATCGTACAGAACACCTTTTTATTTTTTTGTAACTGATGGCATTTGCGTATATGTATTTACATTTTTGCGTTTTTTTTTTCGAATTTTGTACTTTTCAATCAACTGACTTACGATTCTGTATAATCTGAATTGATTACAGCTGCATAAATATGATAATAAAGTATAAGTCCAAAATTTTTATGCATAACCGATTTATATATGTAAAAGAAATCGAGACCCCTTAATGTCTCATTCTATATATACATAAAATAAATAAAATTCCTAATTTTATTACCAAGGCACGTATAAAAAAAGAAAATTATATAAGTCATGAATAAGCTTTTATTAAATATTTGAGTGTACGTCTTAGTTCATAGTTTGTGATAATAAATATTTTAATTAATATCGATATAAAAGCTGCTGTTTCATTTCCCGCAAACCTTATTTTTAATACTTCGTACAAATTGCTATTTTCTTTTATTTAACAAAAATTCATAATTTTTTGTTATTTTAGTATACATATAAAAAGTAAATATTTTTGAAACAAGCCTATTGTTGTGTTTTCTCCATGTACAATCATTTTTAATAGTTTGTATAAATAAAAATGTTGATTGATCATATATGTACTTATATTATAGTTAATATACTCCCACACATTAAGAATGTTTAATGCATTTTAGAATTTTAATAAGTATTAAGAAAAAATTGATTTTTTTTTTATTCCAGTTTAAAAAAATTCAAGTATAGCAAAACTTACAAAAATAATTATAAACGTATGCAATCTTACGGTGTGTATGTACATTCTAGATTTTACTTACCGTACTAGATATGATAACAATAGGAAACTTTGTTATCGATTGTTGTTGTGTGCGCACGCGCAGAACTGTATCGGAGCAGACCGCAGCGCAGGTCTGCGCCAGCATCCGTAGTCCGCACTCCGCAACTCCGCAGCGCTGCAGCGCACACTATACATTACTACTATTACTAGGTACAAAATATCGCTGCTGCTGCAGCATCCACGCATTTACACGGGAGGTATAGAATGCGGTAAAAATGGCTAGCCTTATAAAAGCATTAAAAATTCCGAACAGTGTAAATAGTGTTACAAAATTATTGACAAATTTGTCATTAAACAGCAATGTTGGATCGTCGACAAGTGCCAACCTTCCAAGGATGTAAGTGTTGATTTTACTACGCTCAATGATTGCGCATTTTATATTTTAGCAGGTGTTATTACGTGACCAAAAATTTATAAATAAATTGATGTTTACTTGATATTCACTGATATTTCTTATCAATTACAAATTCTCACTGATGAAGGGTACTTTATCTATCATAGTCAAATATTGTCAATGAGAATTTTCTCCTCTATTTGGATTTTGATTGTACTTTTTTAGGTTAGTGATAATTATATATATTTTTTTGCAGACCAACATTTCATAGACGTGCATTATTACACACAACGACGAGAAAGTATAATTTAATGGAATTCTTTGACAATGAGAAAAATTGGAACAAGAATAAAATTATTACTGGTCGTGAATGGAAAGCAGATGAATTGCGAATTAAAAGTAATGAAGACTTACATAAATTATGGTATGATTTTTTTTAAAGAAAAATGTTCTTGTTGTATTTAAATATTTACTTCAATATTTGATGAATAGGTATGTTCTTTTGAAAGAACGCAATATGCTGATAACTATGGAGCATGCATGTAATGATTCATATGAATTATTCCCTAATCCTGAAAGAATCGATAAAGTTGAAATGAGTATGAAGAATCTAGAAACAGTTGTGCGTGAAAGAAATGAAGCTTATTATAAATTAGAAACTGGTGAAAGTGGTGAACAACCTGCTACTTATGTCTATAATTGTTTTGGTATGCAAATTTATATTTACAGCAATATCATATTTTTGTTTTAGAATAGTTTATAATAATAATACTCAAAAAGTTCAGTTTAACTATAAGAATAAATTTTGGTTTAGGGTTAAAGCAATATTATAAATTTCGTCCGTATCTTATCCCAAAGTATATCAATACAAGATGGAAACAAAGGCATCATTTCGGCTATGATGGGTATGCCGTAAGAAAATTCTTAAGGTTATATAGAGAGAAGCTATGGAATGAAAAGCGAAAGGCAATGAAGTATGTATTTACATTGTTTTATAAGTTTTTGTATCTACAATAGAACTTTTAATTAAACCTTTATTATTCTAGTCGTGAAAGTAATACTGCATATGTGTTGCTAAGGAAATTCCCTAATATGGATTTAGAAGCACTTAAAGAAAAATATCCAAGCATAAAACTGGACAAAATGCTGAGATCTCGCAGGTTAAAATCTCGAATGGCTTCTCGATACGAATAAAAAAAAATATCTTTCCATGTTTTAATTAAATTACTATAAAATGCAATAATGAGTGGAACTAATATAATAGTTCAAGTTCAGAATAATTAATTGAAAAATAATATCTTTGTAATCACAATAAACTGTTATAGTATTTTTTTTTATAAAGTTATTAGTTTTATTTTAAAAATTCTGTCTCCCAAAACTAATAATAAACATAGAAATCTTTTTATTTTTTAATATAAATTTATAATACCATAATTTTAAAACTATTCTTGAACATAGTTAATTATAACAAAATAGCTTCTATTTTCAGTAGTACTAAATTTGAAAATTATAAATAATAAATTTACAAATTATCTGCGCACTTTAGTTATAAACGTAAACAGAATGACTACGAGAAAGATTTATTAGACTTTTAGAATATAATGGTCAAGAGTGTGCTTTAATTGGTGTTAGCATGGAACGTCGTCTACAGAGAAATGTGAGAAGGGTACGAAATAAAAATAAAAATTTACTCAAGCTTGACTAGTTCATTCATACAATTTTATTATTGAGTTTCGATTATTATCGATACATCTTTGATAATCGGTTACCACTGGATAGAACGTGCGCAACGGGTACACAGGCGAAGCGCCTACAAAAGCATATCGATGCAAGAGTCTCAACACTTGTGTAGCCGATGTACGATAAAACCCAATATAGTATTATGCAAAAATTGATACCATTATACATCCATTGTACCGAGATTTACGGTTTAAAAATTGGATATTGTCAGTAAAACTATTGTTAACAATTAAAACTTTTTTAACAACAGAACATTTTATTTTAAAACAAGATTTAACGAGTTTTTTGAAAACTAAAAATGTATAAAAGTTATGAATATTACATTGATTTTCCTTTTATTACATTTATTATTTTAAAATATTTTTCATGAAAATTCAAATTCAAAATTCTGATATTCAAGGATTCTTCATGAAATATATTTTTTTATCAATAGTTTTACAAACAATTTCATCATAAACCACGAGTATCCGAAATTAGCGTATCATGGTTCTTAACAGTTCTTCGATATACCGCCATCAATTACATACTAAAAACTTCCTATCACAATTCATGGGTTTGCGAGCAATGACTTGGTCTATATATTTCGCTTTGACGTAATAGATATATATATTCACAATATAATATTTGAGCATGTCATTACTCGCAATTCGCAGCACAGTAAAAGGGACCACAAGGGCAAAATTGAAAACAAAACATTAAAAAAATAAAGTGTACAATTCCATTCGATTTGAGGTTTAATCAGAATGTGATGTTTGGAAAGCTGCTACCAAATCTAATGGTATGAATAAAAATACTGCTTTTTTGTTAATAAATAATGTCCAATAATCTGTTATCACGAAACAATGACATGTGTTTTACTTATTGGCAACTGAAGCACCTTCGATATAATACAATTTAATCCTGTGCGAGTCGCAATAACTGTACAATTTAAAGCGATGGAGGAAGTTAATGTTTTTCTTTCCTCGCACTCCTAACCTGACACGCTGTACTCATTTTATAACTTTTTTTATGTTATGAGACAATACAAAAAATATAATTGCAAAGCTAAGGCATTTTTTCTCTTGGTACTAGGAATGTTAATAAACAGTTGCAACTCCATCGAGTGCGAAAATTTACCCTTTAAGAGTTGCTGCAGACAAAAAAATTTTCAGTGTCCATAAAGGGATATAAATTATTCCTGTCGAGTGCACCGTTATTACTTCCTAGCTTCCCTCTCGATAAATGCAAGTACATATATATAGACACTTACGCGATAACTAATCATAAATATATATATACAGTCTTTTAGAATTATAAATAAATGACAAAACTTTCGTATATGTATAACAAAACAATTATTGCACTTATGTATTTAGTCGCAGTAACAAGTCCGATTATTATAACAAAAAATATATATATATATTTATCTGCTTTTGATCAATGAGCTGACCACCGGAGTTCTGATTTATAAGTCAGTGCTTCTTCTAATTTCACAATTTCAAATAGCTTGTATAATAATTCAGGTAAGCAAAGCGATATGATACGTGTATCATTGTTTTTCTTTTGGTATATAATAACTTACATTAAAATTCGGGGTCGCTTATCTATTCGTGATGAAAGAGTAGTGATTTAAGGATTACGTAAAACTCGAATCTATTAAGTATTCTAAAATACTACTCTGCGCCTATTGGTAACAAGTGCCGCCAAGCTTGTTCGAGATTCTTGTTCGCATCCGAACAACGACGATGAAGTTTGTCTTCAGGTGGTAATGTAGACATTGGAAAATCACCCTGTAACATAGTTACTTTAATTATCTACATTCTTTATACATAATTACATTTATAATTGCATAAAGAGTGCCACACAAAAATTTCTGTCCTGTATTTAAATCGCGTTATTTGATCCTCAATATTTGTGAATTGGATCCCTCGTTAATAAAAAATTATACTGTTTTAAATAATCTATTGTTTTTAAAACTATTCTTAAACATATAAATTGAAGCAATTTAAGATTTGTAAAACAAAATTAAAGTTACATACCACTTTAGCATTTGCCCACAGTGTTTCTAAAATTTCTTGGAAAGTACAGAGCTCTCTGTAATTTGTGAAATATACGACCCAATCACCACTACACTCGTGCACTTCTCGACACGCAAATTCCTGTTAAAAAATAAAAAAATATGATACAGATAATTAACTGTAATTGTAATTATTTTTTAATGCAAAAAAATCTTTCAATTCAATAAATTATATTTACCAGTATGCACCAAGCCTGTTGCGCTAGAGGCACTCGAAAAGCGGAAAGGTCTTCAATGCTTGCGCAAGAAAGAGTTTGACCTCGCTGAGTTCCGGGAAAGACTTCTTTCATCGCGACCAAGTGTTTCGTAGTTACAACTAAGCTGCAAGGCAGTGGATCTCTCTTTTCGGAGCAATCGAAAAGGCCAGAAGCACTTTGAACGAAACTCTGCAACCATTCGGACGCTACGTACTCATCCGGAGCAGCAAACTGTAAATCAACAAGAAAATTATAATAAAGGAAAAGAAAAAGAATTATGTTATTATACATACAGAGAGAAAAATCTTACCTGGAAAGCTTTATTAGGCTTCAAAAGAATTTCAAAAGTATGAGGGCGATGTGAATTGGGAATTCTTCGACAGCCTTGGCATTGACCACCTTTCAATGGGATAGCATTTTTTGGTAATCGCTGATTACTATCTGTGAACATGTAGACAACTCCTCCTTTCAAAACAAAATAGCCCGCCTCCCAAGGAGTATTGGGTTGGTTGGCGTATTGCGTGTGGTACACGTGAGGTCGGAACATGAGATCGCCTTCCTTGGTCGGACCGCAGGGCGTCGTTGGTGGTGAAATGTGATCATCTTCCATGTATATAAGACTGTAGTGCTCGATTTTTTCATCCTGTAGAAAAGTTGTATTATTTTTGTCATTAACATTCATTATTTGATATAAGCGTACAATGTAAACATTTTATATTATTTTTTGCGATTATATTTAACGTAGAATAAGCAATTACCGGATGAACAGCTGTTTCAGTCAATATCGAGTGCTTGAGTGTATGCATATCATCATAATTCAATTCCTTGACTGCCGGCAGTCGAGGCTTAGATGGAGATCTTCTCATTGCCATTTCCAAATGAGTAATGAGTTCCGAAGTAGTTTGACTACTTCCCGTAGAAAACAGATACTGCATTTCATAATCGGCATTCGATATTAAAATCGTTTGTGCATTAGGTCCAATCTACGATGCATTAAACAATCAAATACAATGAATATTTAGTCATTTTTGGATAATAATGATATATTTTGTTATATTTTTATACTCTTAAAAATAAAACTTTTCTCACCATAATAACGTCGAGCTCATTATATGGAATAACAAAATGATTGCTGTATATGTGATCGCCTTTTTGACCGGTCAAGTATAGGGTTTTGTCCGTTAATAAAGCCAGCATTGGCTTGCTTTCTCCATTCGTCATGTAAGAGCTTCGTACTTTGTACACCTTGTAAAGCTCCTCGGTTTTATCTCTGTAGATGTTCCTTTTGAAGACTTCCCTCATCTTCAAACTGATCTTTTCGCCGCTGAATTCCCTCTTGCCCGCAGACACGTTCTCTTGAATCTCCTTCTCAAGCGCTTCGTCGAGCTCTTTCACAGCTTCCTGATCGATTTTCACTCCCTTGATATAGAGCGGATTCGATTTCGATGCGTTCTTCTTATCCTTCTTCAGCTCGAATTTCCTCTCGGTAATCGAGCGTAAGAACCTGCTTAGCAACGATGTCTTCGACGGTGCCTGTCTTAAAGGGGGTGCAAGGAGGCGATTACTCTCGCTCGAGAGAATAGCAGTCATGTTTCGCTTCTTGAGAGGCGAGGCAAGGTGACGGCCACTGCCACCGGCGCTGTTACGACGCTCTTCTGTGCTATCTGACGTAGTAGTAACGCTTTCGAGATCAGACCAGTCACTGGAACTCGCGTATTTTCCCTGCAATCGGAAACAGTAAGGCTGTAGAAAATTTAAATAGATGACGCAAATTTATAAAAATAAAATAACTTTCAAGTTGTGATAAAGAATTATTATATTGAATTAAATTGTAATATAATGCAATTCGATAGATATGCAATGATTCAGTGTTTAAAAAGTGATCATACAAAAAAATGTCAAATACTTATATCTGACGTTATCAATCGATAACCCAGCTATATATATGTAGATAAATGGCTCTTTGCGACTAATTTCAAGGAAATAAAGTACGTCAATAGCATTTAAAAAATATAAATTAAAACAAACCACAACCATTCTGTTATAAAACACAAATAAAGTACAACCAACACACCTGAGGTTTAACGTTAGGCAGTCTAGGCATCTCGAGTTTGGCTGGCGGATCTTCAACGATATTGCCGCACTCTTTTTCGACGATGTAGGCCTCTTGCGCCTCGTTCTCCTCCAACTCGATCTCGATTTTGGGGCGCATCACCCTCGCCGGGTCCTCCTGACCTTCTGGCACGCCGCGCTCGGCCATGGCCATGCACGCGCATTGGGCTTCCTCCGGGCAGTCGTTCGAGCGACTGCCAGATTTACGCTCGGCGTCGCTATCGAAGAGGCTGAGGGACGACGACGACGAATAGTAATCAGAGTAGGCGTTGCGCGTGTTGGCGCTCTTTTGAACGTACGGAGTGTCGCCGTGAGCGCACCAACTGTATCTATACAAGAATAAATAAAATAGAATAGAATATTTTTTTGTTGGCGCTTTTTGTCTGTACTAATATATTATAACGCAAATGACCTACCTTCCCCTCTGAGCATCTTTCTTCGGTACGGAATTCGGCGGCGCAAAGCTCATCGAGAAATCAGTATAATTTTCATCGTCGTCGAGCTTCATCATCTTAAAAATGTCTTCGTGAAAGCTGACGCGTTTCTTGTTTTCGCCTCGCTTCTTTTTGCGCTGGCGGCGCTGTACTAGAGCTTCCGAACCGGAGGACGACAATATACTCGTATCTGTCATGTTTATTGTGTTAAGGATGCTGTAGGGAGCTTCGGTGTTTTCGCAGTCTGAGATCGTCATACTAAGTTCCAAAAGATTAGTGTCATTGTTAATGACGTATGAATTACGAGGATCGATGGCCTTTTTAAAACTATAACTTGTATCACTGTAATAAGTAGATCGCTTATTGTAGGGTACTAGAATGCCGTTATTTTCAGAGTCTGTTTTGTGTTTGGATTCGTCTAGGCTCTTACTGTAATAACTGTAATCCTGCAAAAATAAAATAAATTGCAAAAAATTTTAAATATATAATTTGTAGCTAATTAAACAATTTTATATTTTAAAAGTAAAATTAGGCGATATCAGTGAAATATATCATTTTATTAATTTACCTTTATCGTGTCTAAACTTGAGCAATTTAGTTCATTATCGTCGAGGTTGGTCGTAAGATTTTGATTAATAATATCGCTTTTTGTGACTGCAGAATTGTGAAATTTGGCAGAAACAGGAGATTGCTTAGGTGTTTTATTATCGTCTCCTGAGTCGCTTGACGAAAACGAACGTTCTAAAGTTTTGTTATCGTTGGCGTTAATTAACTTGTATTTGTTGTTGCGGTATTTTACAACGTTTTCCGTCGACCAATCCTCCTAAAACAAAGATACATAGGTTAAAATTGGAATAAACATATATTATAAACATAAGATTTGTAAATATTATTAGAAAAAAGTTTAAATTTCATGTTTATTGTAATTTTTCTCAAAAGTACTTCTTAAATGACCTTTGGTAATGTTTAAAACATATTCTTCTGTATGTGGAAAAGTAGATTTATAAAAGTTTATGCAGTATGAAAAAATGTTGATAAAGTTATCTAAAAAAAAAAAATAACTTAAGCTTACAGAATGAAAATGCCAAATGAGAGTTAGATTGTTTATACAAAATATGACAAAATAAAATATTTAATTAGATTAAAAAGAATATTATTGTTAATTAAACAAGAGTAAAGTTATCACTTTTAAAGATAAAGGAATTCTGATTACTTCACTTACGTAGTTGGTGTTAAAAAATACTAATAACATAGTCATAAATAAGCACACAATTATAAGCATATAAAAAAATAATGGGTTATAAATTTAACTGCTGGCCGCAGTAAGAAAATATGTGTCAAATTGACTTCTGGAATATGGTCTTATTAAATTACGGTATCAACTGTTCTGGATGCCGTAAAATTAAGGTCATTCTAACAATAAAAACATAAAAAAATTTATATATATAAACTCGAGTTTCTACTTATTAAAATAAGGAAAACGGAGATACAGAACTATCTTGAAATCGATAACGTTTTCCAATTAATACGAATTATAAACTTTTATTTTTATTTCTGAGATAAGCGACTATTCGCGATATTCTTTCAACTCGATAACTATAAACTCGCCAGCAATTTTCCTTGTACAAATCTTTGCAATCTCACTGTTGTAAAGAATATTTATGTTTCACGGTAGGTATAAAAAAAACAAATCGTACTTCTTTGTAACTACTGGCATCAGTCTCGTTGGCCATATCCATGTCACTGTCCAGTGCAACGCCACTGTCGCCGGGTGAGGCAAGGCTCGATGAGACGCTCGATGAGCGCAGGTGCAGGGTCAGGGCGGTGCCGGAGGGTGATCCACTCATAGGCCGCTGTGGCATGTAATTGCAGATGTCCAGGTATGTGACATCCTACAACGGAGAAACAGAAATTCGTCGGTTATTAACTGCATTGAATATGGATATCTTGTATATTGGTTCGCCATTTTTACTGAATTCTCGGAAGTCGTTAAAAATCGTAAAACACGACGAAGGAATGATAAAATTTTATAATGACGATGATATCGCTCATTTTTATATAATATTGGTGAATCAGAAAACATCCTAATCAGACGCTCTTGCGCAAACATGCTAATTTGAATTAATGCTAATGACTGTAAATTATATTTTTTTCAGATAGAACGACCGGCTGTCTGATTATTGAAATATTCAAAGAGAAAAAATCAATCAAGCGCTCAGGCAGATTCATAGAGATGCAAGACAAATATTTTAAACGGATTTATAAAACAGCATTATGGCGTAACTGTTTCGTTATATTTGTTATTTAATATAAATTTTTTCATAACTTCAGTATTTCCTAAAGATCTTATTACAAAAATAGTGCAGTAAAAAGCTTTTTATGTATAAGTACAACTTAGCACTTTGAATACTTGAAAATCTAGAATATAGTTTCGAATTAAAAAGAGAATATTTTTAAAGCTTACTTCCTTAATTTTACAAAATTTAATTAATGATGAACCAATACAGTCACAATTTGAATAACTTTTAATTTTGATTCTTTATAATACATAATATAATTTACATATATGTATATTATGTGAAATAAGAAACCTGTTGATATATGAGCAATTCGGGTATCCACGCGTGAACAGATTTTAGGAACTTTTCACTATTCTTTAAAAAATTATGACTTTTCCGAATGGAAATAATAATCGTACAACTATGTTACAATCGAGTACATTATTGTAAATTCTCGCACCATTTGGTACGTTTCGATACGTTTTGATTAAGATTCGGACATTGTACGGGATCGTACCTAAACGTACCGAATCGTACGGAAATGTATGTCAGGGTACTCGAAGGTAAAGCCTCGTACAGAAACCTACAGAAACTTAAATATGCTGAGAAAAATTATTCTGTCTCCAAAAATTTCTTGCCTAAGCGTACCGAAACGTACCGAAACGTACCCAAATGTACCAAAACATGCGGAAACGTATCTTAGCGTACAAAAACGTACGAAAATGTACGTCAATGTACGTGAATATACGGTGTTGTAAAGAAAATTATGAGAACTTGAAATATACTGGAAAATATTTGTCATTTCAAAAGTTTTTGTAGAATAAAAATTTTCGTAAAATATTACATTTTACAATTCCGTACGTTTACGTATGTTATCGCATGTTTACTGTAGACTGTAAAGTCACGTATATTGTTGTACATTGCTTTACGTTTTCGTACGTTTTGGTACATGTCAGTAGGTTTCGGTATGTTTCAGTACGTTTCGGTACGCTTCGGTACGTTTCGGTACGTTTCGGTACGTTTCGATGCGTTTCGGTACAAAAATATTTGCATATTGATACATTCATTTGGTACATACAAGTATGTTTCTGTTCATTTTCGTACGTACAAGTATGTCACTGTACGTTACCGTACGTTTCTGCAAGTTTACGTACGATTCGATACGATTTGGTACGTTTTTGGTACGTTTTCGTATAAAATGTTCGAATTTTAATCAAAATGTACCGAAATGTACCGAATCGTACGGTAAGGTACAGAAACATAGCGACACGTAAAGGAACGTGCCGAAACATACGATAATTTACATTGAAGTACCGTTTATTTTTTCCATTCGAGTTTCAAGAAAAGTCTCACTTTGAGGGGAAAAAAGAAACGTTCGGTCACTCGTGTGCAGAGCTCAACAAGCGCGCTCGTGACGGGCGCATCTGGCTGGATGATTTCATCTCCAAATTTCGGTGTGCCACTCGCAAGCATCACGCAGAGACGAAAAAAGCTCCGGCTGCAGCGCATGATATCCGCCTACTTTCGCTCCCTCGCTCGTCTCCGCGCGCTTTCGTAAGATTTTCCACACGCGCGCGCGATATTAAATTACTCATGTTGACGAAAAAAACAAGGTGCGTGCATGCATGCACGCGAGCAGCAACGGACGATAACCTGTTGCCCTCACTCTCGCTTGAGCGAACAAGCGAGCGAGCGAAAACAGAATATATAGAGAGGGAGAGAGAAAGAGACCTATCGCGCGAAACGCTTCGTTATGCGACGGAAGCTATTTATTACCCGAGCGTGATAATTGCAGCCAGGGGGTGATTATTGGAAGTGAGAGAGGAGAGAGGGCGTATCGAGCGAAAATAGGGTGTCCGTCAAAAATCGCTCTCTCCCTCTCCCGCGACGATGCAGCCGCACGTCCCTGAATATCGACACTGCACGCGGACAGAGCGAGCGCGCCAGCGCGTAAGACACTTATTTTTGAAGTTTATCAGCACCGGACGCCGCATCAGGCATTATTAATATCCTTCGTGTAGCTTGTCGAAGTGAACTGCTGCTGCAGCAGCCTTTCTCGATAACTTTTAATCTGCACCAGTGGAGCTTGTGGCGCGATACCACGCACTTTTACCCCCGGGCCTTTTCATTCAGCTTTTCCCCCAGCAGTCGAGATAGAATTTTCTTTTCAACTATTCCCGAGATTAATTGCTGATGCGATGGCATAACGAGTGATTGATTGCATTGTTGGCTGGGGAGGCTTGTATAATCCTTATATGACAGACTTCATAAAATCTAATATATGTTTGATAGTACACACTGGGCAAGTTCTCTTGCAAAGATGCTCAAGCTCAGTGTATTTTGTATCGTAATTATGCACTTGTGAGAATTACATTATGATAATTTGTTTGTAAAAGAACATTTACATTTATACATTTTAATGTATGAAAAAGTTAAAAGAAATCTTTTTTTTCTAAAAATTATGGCTGATAGTGTTGTACACTCTCAATTGTTCATTGACGCCTGAGAGTCTAATGAACTTACTAAATCACAGATACATAACAATGTTTAGGTTTTATCTGCTATTTGTTTTTCAAACTTATCGTAGATTCTAGTTCATAGGCAATACTATAGGAAGTAAGATGCCTAACGATGAAATTTAATTTAAGACAATTATAAAAATGAACAGTGGTTATTAATTTAGGGTGATAATTTATCATCTTAAGAATTGATAAATTGAACAACCTAATTTAATGCAGAAATGAGCGATGTAATCATCAATGATAAAAATGAACTTGCTATTAGTTATTCGTCTATTGACCACTTAATATTTATCAAGATGATAGTGTATAATGAATTGCTTATGATTTATTTCTTTTAATAATTATTGAAGTATTTTTAATATGAAATGAAGTAGCATTATGTTTGTTAAATTATAATTATTTACCGATAACTTTAGTGCATTTCTATAAAATAAATTATCACATAGTACGCACCAACTGCAGTGTGAAAGAGACATTTTCAAGTCCAGCCAATAGATTAATTAGTTGGTTGGTTTTGTCAACGTCTCGTACAAGAGCATGGGGAAAGTATTGTTTCTTCAATGTTTTAGTATCTCTTAGCATACATGCCAAGTAACTTTCAAAACTGCCTTCACTCAGTGTGTGATACAGCCATGCTCGACCTATAATGATATTGATTTGTATTTGTATAACTTCAAAATATATATTTAGAACTGTCTTTGTACTTTTTTATAAATAAGACTTTACTGAAACGTTTTAGTTGTTTTTTTTAACTTTAAGAAAATATATAGAAGTGGTTTTTATTGTTTTGGACAAAAATAAGTTTTAAAAATATGAAGTTCTAATAATAGCCACCAAATATAGTACCTTTGCCAATTGATGTTAGTACACTCTGAAGGGCGTGAATGACCACAACAGTGTCTTGATGACTAAGTTCGCGGGCAGTACCCCAATATCCATGGCGTTCAATGCGTAAGCCATGACGTAAAGCTCGATCTAACCAATAGACAAGCCAGGAATCACCATCAAGTACAACAGTGCCGTGCAAGCTTTGTGCATAGACCTACAATTAAGATAAAGCAGAGTGTTATATTGTGTTTAACAGTAAACAAACATTGAACATAATCTTAAAATTATTTTAGTTTCAACATTTTTCTCAATGTCATTAAGAGTGCCTTGAAAATTTAATATTTTGTGCTTTTCTGCTTTGTAACATCTAAATATATTTTATTTCAGTGTTATTTTAATATGAAATACTTGTGAAAAATGCAATGTTTTATATAAAATTATTAAAAAGACATGCTATGACTCATCATATTGAGAAATATATGACAAAAGGTCAAGATAATATATTAAATAATTGTTTAAAAAAAAAAAAGTATGAATCTTTCAAGATACTTTTTGCTTCATCAGCAATAATAAGTAGGTTGGCACATATAAATGAAAAAATTAAAATTATTTTTCATTTTCTTATCTATATCTATAACCATATCTATTTACGTCATATGTTTTTTAAACAATCTTATTCTTGTTTAATATTTTCATTAAAAATTATATTTATAGGATTAAAAAAAAGCATTGATAATTTGCAAACTATCAAAAAGTCAAGTGTAAGACTATATTACATATTACATGACTTGACAACTAAATGTCAAACACATTCAACAAGTTATCAAGTATATAATTCTAAAATATAAAACTGAACCAAAATAATTCACACTGCAATTCGATTGACAGAAGAACTCTTTCAAATGAGTCTTCTTTTCACTATAAATAGTAAAGTCGCGCGAACTTTTCTAAGAGTAATATGGAATTTCACGAAACCCATAGGCCATAGCCATTCAATCTTATCGGGGACGTAAACACGGTAGTCAGTCTTTCCACCGCATAAACAGCAGAACAATTACACTGCTCTCTCTCTCTCTCTCCCTCTCTCTCACTCACTCCCTTTCTCCTATACGATTATTCATTCTTACTGTCGAAACCCTCGCAATATTGATTCCCGTAAACAAAAGATTCCGCACTAGAAGTCGCAGGCGCGTTCGGGCATACTGATACAGGCGCAGACAGATACGCCCGCTCAGGCGCTCAGGCTCACACGAACACAAACACAGTCGCAGAGGCTTCTAAATCAGACACAAAAGAAGAAAAACACGAGGCGCAGCAGCTGATGAGCGTTAGATATATGTATATACTTGCAGCGGAAACTTTATTCTTGAAACTGAGTGGAGCCGTGTAGAAGCGATGAAGTCACCCGTGAGAGAGAAATTTCATCTGCCCTGCGTGCGTGCATCCGTTCGCGTCTTGTGTTGGTGTCGATAAGGGTGCGATGGAAAAGAACTGTCACGACACCTCATTGCAACACGTTGCCCTTCTACATGTCAATAGAAACCAAACAATGGGAGAACTCGTACGAGTCCCCTCACTCGACAATCACTACGCATTGTCACCACTTATATTCACACGACAAATCATTCGAATCGAAAGCAGTGGAAGCAGCAACATTTTTTTTTCGAAAATATTCCGTTGAGGTTAGGACGGCAAGAAACAGAGATCTGTTGCTCTGAAAAGTATATACGTGCAGACTGTGTACACTCACTCATGTGTGTGCATGCACCTGCACCTCGAAGACACACTGTCCACTGCTGCGTATATGATCTCTCTTCTCTCACTCTCTTTTTGCGCACGTCGTAATGATGGACAACAGCTGACCGTCAAAAATATATACTTAGCCTTCAAGCGCGTGCTGAAATTACGAATAGCCGAGCAAGGAAGCCTCGCGCGTCGGTTTATATTTGAGGTAGTATACCAAAGAGAGTCCAACGCTCGGCCTTGAGGTCTCGTTAAAGAAACAGTAATCCCGTGGGAGCGCGTAATACTAATAAATGCCCGTACGTATGTATACCTATAGGTATTTATCCCGCGCTATACCTACTCGGACGGCGCAAGATGTGCAGGTGACTCATAGCACGGTGCTCGTAGCGGGTAGCTGGCCCCTGCACGTGCAACCGCCGTAATGTATCGAGGGGCGCTCGTATCGCTCGCTCGCTCTCACTTTTACGTGCGACACTCTGCTCTTTCGTGCAGAATATGTTTTCGATATGTCCGTTTTACACTGCGGCTATGATATATAGGTAATATAGGTATAGCTACAAAATATACTTATTTATTATACGTGATTTCGAAACTTATGCTGAACCGTAGTCGTGACATGCGCCTGTGTGCGTGATAGCTAATGGCACGGAAAATGGACTTTTTGTCGCTTATCGATGTGTTTCATCGGAGGCCGTCGAAGAAAAAAGAAATTAATCGCGTTACGAGATAAATTTTATAAGTCAGATTGTTGCTGGTCGTTTGCTGGAACTGTCGGTATGTGTAGAGTTAGGATTACTCTAGAATGAAAAATTGGAATTGTATCAATGGTTGAGATAGCATGTATGTACATACTTTAGATTACTGTAGGAATTAAAAAAATTTCGCCAAATTATTTCTTCATAAAAGGTCAATGTTTTTGAAAACCCATTGTAATACATGTGCAAATCCGCGGACTACAGACAACAACTGGGGTATAAAAACGGAAATTTTTTTTTTGAGGGCACACCTACCACATAAGGTTTTTTCGGTTCTTTGGGGGTCCCCCAACATGAAAATACTCGTGTACACTCATTATCCGTTGCCAAACTTTTTTGCCGACGAAATCAATTTTTCTTATGGAAATTTAACATGGGAAAAATGGCCAAAAAGTAGTCATTGATGATTAACCAATAGCAAACTATTGAAGAGGCCAAACCAAATTTCACAAAAAAGCGATTAAAGTTGAAGAATAGAGCTTTAATTTGAGATGAAAATCGTTAAAATCGGTCGATTCTGTGCAAAGCTAGGTGAATTTGAAAATGGCGAATAATGACGAAAATGAGAGATATTTTTCAAACCCACGTAATTCTTCAAATTTTTGTCATTTTTCGCCATTTTCAACTTCACGTAGCTTTGCACAGAATCGACCGATTTTAACGATTCTCATCTCAAATTAAAGCTCTATTCTTCAACTTTAATCGCTTTTTTGTGGAATTTGGTTTGGCCTCTTCAATAGTTTGCTATTGGTTAATCATCAATGACTACTTTTCGTCCATTTTTCCCATGTTAAATTTCCATAAGAAAAATTGATTTCGTCGGCAAAAAAGTTTGGCAACGGATAATGGGTGTACACGAGTATTTTCATGTTGGGGGACCCCGAAAGAACCGAAAATACCTTATGTGGTAGGTGTGCCCTCAAAAAAAATTTTTTCCGTTTTTGTACCCCAGTTGTTGTCTGATATAATTTTGAAAAAATGTTGTTAATTTTTTAAAAGTTAGTCTCGTTATCCTTTGATTGACTATTAAACTATGGTTAAAGTGTAACAACTTTTTACTAATCTATATTCATAAAGGACAAAGTATAGAGAATGGCTATAGTGGATAAATATACTTTCATTCACTATTTTTGTCCAATACTCTAAAAGCTATCAACGATAAAAGAAAACTTCATGTATATCCTTGCATGTGAAAGGTTAGCATCGTACATGTATTCTGCATTATTTCACAATTATTTCAAAGCCCTTGTTCTGTATAAAAAAACCAGTAAGACCTAAATTACGATCCGAGCGATACTTTGCCTGGAAAATTTACATCCATATCAACGGTAGCGCTATACTCCCGTCTCTTTCTCATGTACATATAAGTAAATCCTTCGACACAAAAAGTATGTCAGTACATATCAATCGACAAGGAGTCTCGAAATAACGTCAGGTCGCCCCGCTGTAGGTGAAAATCTGCCGACCGTCTACATTGCAGTTCGTTCAACCGTTTCTGCGTCAAAAAATTCACGAAAAAAGCCGCGAGACGAAAGTATCTCGAGGACAAAAGAAAGTGCAAAAGCGAAAGTAATGGCTTTTTTACACTAGCCTGTCTCCGCGCGCGACGATATATATATATATGTGTATTATGCGGTTGCGTCTGAACGAAGAGTGGTTTTAAAAGTGTCAAACCCACACTTGTACTTAGGTGGCAATTAATTCTCAAGTTCCTATAACATAAGTATACCAGAGCCTACCTATTTACGTAAACTGAACGAAAGTTGCCAGACAATAAAAATTCAGTCAGCGACGCTTAGGTCGTGTTCACAAATCGTGCTAGAAATATTTGCACGACAAAACTTATAGATATACTGCGCACAAACAAACAATATTCTTTTGGCATCATCTAAACAAACAGAAAATCGGGGAAAAAGGTTTCTCGAAAATTCACTATTGAAAGGAGGCGAAAAAGATGCATACAATTTCACGCTGCACGACGTGCGCATCAAATCACAATTGCAGTCGGCGCTTTACATATACGTGCGCACTTACATATATATGTATATACACAGACTCGTGATAGCTAGAGCAGACTCCGGAGTACTCACACACGCGCTGAGGCGAAAATCAATTCCGGCAACGCGCGCACAACACACAGATATCCACCCACACCGCGAATACCTATGTTATACCAAACTCGCAACCATCCATTCACGCGTACAAACGAATATTCGCACTGCGCATTAATGTACAAAATATGCATGCGTCTTACCAGCTTGACGGCCTTGGTGAGCTCCTGGAGGATCCTTCCCTTGGAGAGGACCTTGTCCGTGCAGAGGTCCATGTCCGCATCCTGATGTCCCGGCGGCATGGCGCTCCCGTTTCGCTGGGCCGCCTTCAGGCCCGCGACATCGTTGGCCGGGTCCTCGATGCAGATCGTCGACGCACCCTGCCTCTCGACGAAGCCGATTTGCTCCTCGACGACTGCTGCGACGACGAGCCGATGATCGTCGTCCGGTTGTCCTGCTGCTGTCGTCTCTTGCTGCTGCTGCTGCTGCTGCGTCGGCGCACAGTAGCTATCGCGGCGCCGCGGCGCTACCACGTCCTCCTCGCACATCAGCCGCATCGATCCCCTCTGGAGAGTCTCGACGTCTGGAGTCTTCTGCGCAACTTGCGCGCGCCGCGCGGCAAATTCGAATTTTGCCGAGCTTACGTGTGTGCGTGATCCTCGAGGATCGGAGGTATAGCGAGTTTTCGCGGTGCGGATGAAGTTGAGGATTGTATGGGAGTATGTATATGTATAGTATGTGAGAGTGGTATGTGCGATTCCTTGCTGCCTCGATCAGTACATCAATGTCATTTTCGTCGTGAATTTCTTTTTAATTCGTTGAAGGTTAGACATTGGATTGAATTCGATCTGAATTCGAAGTACAGCCTATATTGATACAAGATCGAGCCGAGTGCTATATATACTTAATCAAGTATGTAAATACAGCGAAGAAAAATCTTATGTCTATAAGACTTTTCAAATAATCTCTCTGTTCTCTTGCAAGAACAATACAATTCTCTCAAAGTCGTTCTCAAAGTCGCTCCACTTGCCGCACGAAACTGCAAAGGAGTTTCCAAGTCCCAAAGTTACGATGACGTCTGCGCGTGCGTGTATGTGTGTGTGTGTGTGTGTCAGCGACTGTGCGGGCAAGCGACGATGCTAGCTCCTCGAGGAATCCAAGCGAACTTAGCCCCTCGTCGTACGTTCGGTGCGGGCGTGGCAAAGTGCAGAAGCAAGCAGTAATGGTTTTTGCCGGCTCTCTCTCTCTTTCTTCCGATAGCGATAATCAGCTGTAGCCGTGTTTGCCCGCCGCTTGCGAAATCAAGGGGGGTGGGGGGAAGATGCTGATTATGCGTGCATGTAAAGGAGGCATGGAATCGCTGCCCCGCGCGACGGCAATCGCGGGGAGGTGGGATCGAGGGGGTCCGATGATTGAGTTTTGTACTTTTCTTTTCCTTTGTTTTTTTTAGGTTTCCTATAGTGGCCATGGGTCAGAGATAAGATAGAGAGAGAGATAAGAGAGAGAGAGAGAGAGAGAGAGAGAGAGAGAGAGAGAGAGAGAGAGAGAGAGAGAGAGAGAGAGAGAGAGAGAGAGAGAGAGAGAGAGAGAGAGAGACAACGTTGCTATTTTTGGAGGTTGGTCCGTGCGACATCGTTCGTTCGAGAAAGCCATGGTATCTATGTTGAGAGAAATAAGTGGGATTCGACCGCAATATAAAACTTATAAGTAAATTTAAGAAGCAATATTACAATGGTATAAGTGAGCGGTTGGAATATTCATACTTGCGTATCGGCCGTGTGGTACTCAAATTCTTGAACGAGGCATTAACTCTATAATGATAAATTGTGTTTGGAAAAATTAAAAGAAAAATCTTTTTTATTAAAACTGTTACCTTGATTATTATATGTGTATTCGATTTTTTTTTAATATTCTTTAAGTAAAGTTAGACAGAAATGGTGTTATTGAAGGAAATATACGTGCGAAAATAGTGATTTATTTTGAATGCAAATGAACTTTATGAACTTAGAAATTTTTAATAGATTAAAAAAAAATAGATATATTTTTGTAAAGTTTGCTAACTTTATTCATCTTTTGACTGATAAAACTGATTTTCTTACAATTATAAAAGATTTCTGTTGCAATAATAGCTTAAAAAGTTTTACAAAAAGAGAATGAAAAATTTTTTCATTTTTTTTTCAATAATTGATTTTTCTAATAATAGAATTGAGTAAATTCATTCATATTTAAATGGTATTAGAATTTTACTCTGTATTATTATTTTACTTCCTAAATTATGAATACTTTTTTAGCGCATATTCTATACATAGGGGAAACTTGTCCACTCATGGCCACCGCTAAAAGCTGGACACCACACGTCTATCGCGTCTGACGATATGTGATGGTATCGAACAACTATGATTAGATGCAAAATGTCATTTTATCCAACATATTTCGTGTTCAATATATTTTAAATACGGAATTAACAAAGTTACATGAGAATTTAGTATTGTAACGACAAAATCGCAGTGTCAAAAATTAGTTTTGTCTTCTCGTCTCTTTTCTACAGTTCATGTAATACTTTTTCCATTTCTTCTTTAAACATTCAGTAAGAAATCAACGTGTCCCCGGATTGACAGAACCTCTTGGTGAAATGATGTCTTTTCTGCTCAATTTTGGCCGCTTCATTAATGTCCTGTACTAGCCGTGTATTACATGTGGGCAGTGGGCATATGTTGAGAGTTGATGCCAACTAAAATAAATCTTATTTTATTCTAAATTAGGTTAAGGTAAATTAATTTTTAACTTGAATTACAATGCTTATGAATTTTAACGTAATTTTATAATTTTTGAAATTTTCGTTAAAACAATAATAAAAAACATTGTAATAATTAATATGGATGAGTTCTACCATACTTGTAAAACGTTTTGATGTCCCTTCTTGTGTATTTAGGATTATTTCAACTCAAAATCCCGTGAAAAATTAAGGTGACCAGAACTGAGGAGCACTTTTTGGGGACCGCGAAAAATCTCATTTTTCAAGTAGCTCCTCATTATTAGAGTCATTGCATAAAACTACTCCACGCCTTTGTAGGAGACCTTCTAAGGATCATTTCCTTTTTTTCTATTTTAATTGTAACACCCGTCTCATCAATGGTTATGGTCGAAAAAGCTATGGGTGCCACCACTGGGTCTCCCCTATATAAAAGTGCAGAAAGAAAATCTTAAAAGTATCGTCTATATGTTAATTTATTTTTCGATATTCACTCAGATAGAATAGCATATATTTACAAATAAATCTATATACGATACTAGTGATATTGAGCACATTTAGTGTCTACACAAAGCCCCTACAGAGGACTTCTATAGCACTGCTAAATTCTACACAAATAATATTAAGAAAAAATGTACACATATATAATCTATACTGAGATAGTTTACATGATTAAAATCTACATCATATGTAGATCACATTGATGTAGATTTTAACTGTGCACAATTTATCTCGATAAATAGTTTGTGTGCCAAAATTTTCTGTGTAGACTTTATTTGTGTAGAATTTTATTATATTTTAAAGACTTGTACACTATTGTCGTGTACAAAATACTTGTATACGATATCGTCGAAAGTCGTCGATTAAATTCACATACTTAATTATAGGTAGTTTTTAATCAATTACATAAAATTTGATCTCAATCAAGGGCCTGGAAACAAAAAGGGACAGCCCGCGATTTTGCAGAAAAAGTATTCTCCAACGATCTGAATTTGAAAGTTGAGAAAATCTCGTTTCTTAAAGTACAGGCATGTAAAGAATTTAAATGCGCATTTTTCTGTGAAGAAATCAAATTTTCATCTTTAAGTTAGTTTAGTAAATACCAATAAACTGTTTTTTTGCGATAAATGCTGCTGAAGGCCGCGTGCCATGGTACATCACAAAAATTGTACAATATTACATAGACTACTGAAATTTTTATGTCGTGCGCACGTCGTATAACATGTGTGCCGTGGCGCGAGGCCTTCTACAGCATTTATCGTAACAATCACGAAATAACCAAGTTAATGATAGCACGAAAGAAATAATTTACTTCACACTCATGTTTATTTTATTTTGAATTTATAATTCTATTCATGATCATTTGATAAGATCGGTGTATACAAGGAAAATTTTTATTTTATTTTCACTTATTGCAGTCATGATCGAAGGTTTTGAGTATTTTGTTGTGCGTCGCTTTCGCAAACGGCTTCTATATAGGTAAAAGAGATTTTAAATAGTATTTTTGTTGATTAAAATAAATTTGTAATTACATATTATATTTCAATTTCTAATAGATAACAATGGAACACATGAAGATAAAATTGTTGAAAGACATAACGTTAGAATAGAAGATCTACCATATCAGGTAAATAAATATAATAGAAACAATGAAACACATGAAAACACATATCAGGTAAATAAATCTAATAGATAACAATGGAACACATGAAGATAAAATTGTTGGAGGACATAACGTTAGAATAGAAGATTTACCATATCAGGTAAATAAATATCAACTAAATTTTGTAACTTTCATTCCTTTAGAGCAATTTTTTTAATGTAACTGGTTAAAAAATTAATAGATTATTTCATAGATTTATTAATAGATTTATTTATTAATAGATTGTTGAATAAAATAGTCCATGAACGATATTAATAGACCTACTTGCTTTATCGCATTATGTATTGAATAAATTTCATACAAAACAGTTTATAAAAATTTAAAAGTTTTTTAAATTAATTCAAGAAGATGTTGAATCTGATTAAAGCTCCTTATATCTTGTATATCAACATAATAATTTCAATATAAATCTTTAAGCCCATAACTCTCAGGATGAAAGTATTTAAATTGATTTTTAGGCTAACTTGCTTTGGTTCAGTATAGATGACATCTGCAGTGCAACTATTATACATGAATCTTGGGTTATAACTGCTGCACACTGTGTCATGTAAGATTTCATTTAATTTTTATAATTGCATTAAGTATTTCTATATAATAGAACTTCTTACAAAAAATTAAATTAATCTCTTCATTGCAAAATAGAAATAAATCACATATATCAGTACGAATTGGCACTGGATACAGAACAACTTCAGGTAAAGTACACAGAGTTGAGAAAATTATAATGCATGCGGATTATGATAGCGACAGCAAAAACAACAACATTGCTTTAATCAAGGTAATTAAATATGTTTATTTTACCTGTGAATTACTTAGAAAGGATTTAGTATAGATATAATACTATTCATGACAATGTTAGTATTTCAATGTGTGTAATAATAGTCTTATACAATTTTGAAACTTGTTAAATAAATTTCAGTACAAATTTTAATTTTTAATTAAGAACTAAGAACTTGTGACTAACACGAATATTTTCATTATATTTTTCATCCAGCTTGAAGTGCCTATTCGATTTAATGAGAAACAAAAACCTGCAGAAATTGCAAAGCCACACGATATTCCCAGACAAGGTGAATTGATGCGGATTTCTGGTTTTGGAACGATAAGGGTAAGTTCTTATCCCTCACAGAGAAAGGTTCTCTTTTTTTCTAGAATTTCTTTAGTGAATTTAATTAACTATTAGTAGAAAAATCTGAGCAAATCTGACGTTTTGAATGCTGCATACGTACGTGTAACGAATCAAGAAAATTGTGAAAGAGCTTACAGGTCGTCACATCCGGCCATAACCGATAATATGTTTTGTGCACGCGATGGAGACGCTGGTGCGTGCTATGGTGATTCTGGTGGACCTGGTGTTATTCATGGTAAACTATGGAATCATTTCCTCTGGTCAAGATTGTGGATCGAGAATATTTCCTGGAGTGTACACAAGGGTGTACAAATACCATGGTTAGATTGAAGAAATAACTGGACTCAGATTCTAAAATTTGTAAACCTAACTTACAATTAGTATAAAAAATACTTGTTTTACGTGATAAAAATAAAATTTTGAACATAAAGAAAAAATTAAGCTTGATTCTTCCTGCTAGTAGCGTCACACGATTAGATACTGAACGGTTACTCACAAAATAAGTATGTGGAAAATACACCAACATTTTACGGTTTACGGTAAGTTCAATAAGTAAAAAAATATCCATCCGAGACACCAAATCTACCTTCTGTATTTGATTTTTCTTTTATGTCCAACAATTCCCGCTTAGGGACAAAAGTTATACTTTATGCCCTTGATACGAAAACTACTATTTAATAATCATCTTTTGACAAAAAAACTGTTAATTTTCTTTATGCTTGAAGATTGTTCTAAGATGTACGAAACCAATACATAACTCAAACTGAACAAATTATGAATGATATTTAAATTTCTCATTTAGAATACTATTTACTACCAAGGGGAATGATTTTAACTTTCCCACAGAAAAGTCTTGTCTATTTTAAAATAGATACGCTTTACGGTTATTCTGTATGTTCAATATTATATATAATCTTAAAATTTGCACATCTATTTACCTGTTAGATTACTTTAATGAATATAAAATCAAAAATTCGCGAAGGAGAGGGCCGAAAGAACAAACCGTTTCTTACGTATACGTACTGAAACGTGCCATCCATATTTTTACTCATATAGAGTGGGACCTGTGGAACTCGTTTCTAAGGCACTTATCAAACAACAATAGATTTAGATCCATAGTGCCGGAATATAATGTGTATATATCTGTGGCTTCCCGGAATAACGACCTAACCCACTTGTACGTGTTTTCGAGAAATCGACGTTTTAAAATTTCTGTCATGACACTTCATATGTAAGATCGAATTGCGCGAGATGAGTCATAACAATGTAGATTTTTACAAAGGTATAGAGTATCTTTCGAACCCCACTATCAGCTGCTAGAATACATTTTTATTCTTTGTATAAACAAACAAAACAATGCAGTTAAGTCGTTATTCCGGTAACTGTGCAGTTAAGGGGGCTAGACACCTTTTTTCTCTGAAATAAGAAGTCACATTTTAATACATAAATGTAAACTAATTATTTCATACTTTTTACATATAAAAGTGGGTATATTTACCTTACCTTAAAACTTTCTCCGATGGGCCTTTTATATGGTCCAAAACCATAGTCATCGATGAAACAAGTTTTTTCACTAACCGTAAGCTTTGAAATTTTCCTGTGGATGGATTGACTTCAGATTTGAACTAAATTACTCCTGAATAGTATAATTCTCATATGAGTGTAGGGATTTAGTATTAAATGTCGGAAAAAATTTTTACATCAGAAAAATTATGAAAAAATATAAAAAATTTTAAAAAATTAAAAAAAAAAACTCTTGAAAAACAGCACAATTTTTTTTTTCTCATTAGATCAAAAATCCCTACACTCATATGAGAATTATACTATTCAGGAGTAATTTAGTTCAAATCTGAAGTCAATCCATCCACAGGAAAATTTCAAAGCTTACGGTTAGTGAAAAAACTTGTTTCATCGATGACTATGGTTCTGGACCATATAAAAGGCCCATCGGAGAAAGTTTTAAGGTAAGGTAAATATACCCACTTTTATATGTAAAAAGTATGAAATAATTAGTTTAAATTTATGTATTAAAATGTGACTTCTTATTTCAGAGAATAAAGGTGTCTAGCCCCCTTAAGCGGTTTAGGGAAATTGTTCAAATAAGATAAATAACATAGTTATTTCTACACTTAAAACATAGAATACGAATTCTTTTTTAGATATTCATTCCCACGCATGCTCCTCCCAACGGAATATGCGTCAAGTCAACGGAATTCGGTAAACCGAATACCGAACGTTACTTGGTTACTGTTTATGCACACACGCTCCATCGCCCGACAATTAAAGCTCTTGTGTTACCTTCTATTATCTATTGCCTTTGATCTTTCTTGCTATACAAATATAGGTATGTCATAATCTGTTTATTGCATAGTATTAACTTCAAAACGGTGCTTGTAATTAAATATAAATATTCAGTTAAGTCGTTCTTCCGGGCACAGGTGCAGTTAAGTGTTTATGCACTTAGCTGATATTTGCTCTTTGAACCCGTTTCAGATTTCCGGACCAAGTCTATATGCTACATGAAAAAGGGTAGTTAGAAGGTATAAATTCCGGTGCTAACTCAATTTTGACCCCCAAGTGGGTTAGGTCGTTATTCCTGGAAGCCACAGATATAACATGGACGTGTCTCCACACTACTTTATCAAGTAATCACTTTAATCAGTCATTTATTGTATTCTAGCATTATTGTTTATTTATTTACTTTATTTGGTTTTATTTACCGGATTGTAATAGAAGGATTCTAATTTATTATATGAATGAATGTATGGATATATGAGCAAGTGTGGATATTTTCTTTTACATATTAATCTGCATCGTACTGATTGACCAGATAAGTATTTCTCCATCATTTATTATTTAATCAACTTATTTTCCGGAATATTTTATGTGCGATTTTGACAGCGATACACATGTATGTGTATCGATATTACTATGATTGTAATAGTTTTGTAAATACTAAAATAAAAAGCTACGCTATTTAGCTTACCGTGATTTTTTCCTTATACTAGTCCTGGCTTGATATAAGCCGATTTTAATAACTCTTAGTAACACTTGTGTTCACCTAATATTATTTGACTTTAATCGACTGCGCACGTCGTAACACGTACACCATGGCGCGCAGCCTTTAACAGCATTTATCGTAACAATCACGAAAAATTATATTTAGCAACAATGCATAGAGTACTGGAATTTTCTAAAAAAAAACTTCCTTAGGTATTTAAGAATATAGTAGTTCGAATCAAATCGCAAAATTCGAAAATTCGTTACACAACTTTTGCATTTGAAAATACAGGTTTAAAATAACTGGTTTCAATAACAATATCTATTATTCCGCTATGGTTTATAATATTCCTAATACTCCAAAATTTATTGTGTAAAAATTTCTGAAAGAAATAATTGATCTGAACGAAGTTCTGGCGAGTTGAATAGAAAATTACATTAAACTTAAAAAAAAAATAAAAAAAATAAAAAAGTTTATTGGGATTTTTAGTAAAACTAATAAAGATGAAAATTTGATTTCTTCACAGAAAAATGCGCATTTCAATTCTTTACACGCCTGTACTTTAAGAAATGAGATTTGCTCAACTTTCAAATTCGGATCGTTGGAGAATACTTTTTCTGCAAAATCGCGGTATGTCCTTTTTCGTTTCCAGGCCCTCAATTGAGATCAAATTTTATGTAATTGATTAAAAACTACCTATAATTAAGTATGTGAATTTAATCGACGACTTTCGGCGGTATGGTATACAAGTATTTTGTACACGACAATAGTGTACAAGTCTTTAAAATATAATAAAATTCTACACAAATAAAGTCTACACAGAGAATTTTGGCAAACAAACTATTCATTATTTACTATTTATCGAGATAAATTGTGCACAGTTAAAATCTACATCAATATGATCTACACATGAGGTATATTTTAATCGTGTAAACTATCTCAGTGTAGACTATATGTGTACATTTTCTCTTAATATTATTTGTGTAGAACTTAGTAGTGCTATAAAGTTCTACGTAGGGGCTTTGTGTAGACACTAAATGTGTTCAATATCACTAATATCCTATATACGATCCTTAAATGTTTTATTAAAAACATTAAGAAATCCCATACTCTTGAAATTTAAACGGATGATTTGCTATTTATAGATCGATAAAAAAAGGCACGTGCATATATTATAGCAACGTCTTAAAAATGATAATTTAGCAAGCCTCCACGGAACTCCTTAATTGTTTCTTCGTTTGCGCATAATTTTTTGCTGCGAAATATATCAGTGGTAGAATATTTGTAAACTTTCGAGATAATTGTAAGGGGGGATTCAACGTTCTAGATACATTGTCGGCCAGAAAAACAGTCTTGCTCGACCACCTCGTTAATACGAGTTTAAATTTATTTTAAGAAGATTCAAAGACAGTAAATTATTTAATAAAATGTCGTAAGCCGTTGCCTCTAGATGTGTAGATGTAGAATATAGTCTTGACGCATTTTTTATTTTTAAAATGTTAAGATTTATTAGAATATAAACGTCTGTAAATTTCCAAAATTCTAGACATGATTTTTATTTTTACTTTCTTTACGGAATTGAGACAACATTAACTATACAAATTAAACTGTCTTCTAAAAGATCGCGATTTTTCTCATAGAATATTAAGTGCCTTATTTGTCGGACTGTATCTATTTTAAGCAAACATTTTCATATTTTTTAGTTAGTTAACATTTTAGTCTTATTAGTGTATCTAAAAACATCGCATTAATTTTTATATTATGGGATTCCAGCCGATTAAAAAACATTCTAGCATTACACAACATTTTTAATCTAATAAAAATGTTCTATATTATATAATCAAATTTAAATAATACTCTCTATTATCTCACATTGTATCTTTCAGTAAAAATATTTTTACTATCTTAAACAAAGATTCCTATCGAATTAGTACTTCTGTTAGTATTATTCCACGATGAGTTAAAAAATACAGCATTTGCATTCGTCTGAACTACTTGTAGTTTATCGCAGCAATAAAACAACATAGTGGCGTCGTTGAATTCCAGTAAACAAGTTATAAACAGTGTTTAAGAAAAGTTATTTTATCAATTTCTTATTTCTCTTTTTGTTTCAATAAATTCTTCAAATAAACATCTTGCTATCTATGTAGTTTTACACGTTTTTTAATTCGCAATTTTTTAAAGCTGACAAAATGTACAATAAGGTACAGTAATGTACAAAAACGTATTAAATGTATAAATTGTTTTTGTATAAAGAAAAAAAAATGATGAAGAGTTAAAAGTGTGATAGACATAATATGTAAAAAATGTAAAAATAAAAAAATAAACATAAATAGATAAGGTTTGAGGCGTAACCATGTGGCGTATCGCAAACTGAAAGGCAAAGTAGTTTTGTGGAGAAGTTTGGTGCAGAAAGGCAGAAAAGTGGAAGAAGGAAGAAAATCAAGAATGTATTTATCTTGCGTTTATATGTAAGTCCGGTTAGACAAGAAGCAAAAATTGTGAATGTTACAAATTTTATAAATAAAGTAGGTAGTATAAGTAACAGCGTCAAATAGGTAATAGTTATTCTTAAGGTAAAAATGTATAGATGTATAAGTGAGGTTAAGTAATTAGTTTGTAAACCAAATCCATTTCAGGGCCAGTTTTTGGTTGAGATAAAGATTTAATATAAATTTTAAAAATTCGCAATTTTTTCGTTGAATTTTTCGATACAGATACAGTTTCATAATGTACCGTAATATAACCTTGCTTAGCTGCAGAAACTCCAAATCCCCGCAACCGTATATCCAGTATTACTGCATTGTGCACGAAACATTTTGCAATTTGCTGACAATTATACATTTTCATCAATGATATCAGCCACGGTTCAGTAAATCGTCGCGCGATAATGCCGGCAAACACGCCTCCAAGGAAAAGTACAAACCGACCAATCGTGCTCCCTTGCACTCGAAGCGAAGCGCCTCGACGACAGAGCGGATCGCGATATTCGGGGCGGGAAACTGCTGCACGCGCGGGGACAATGCTCGCGTCGCCTATAAGTATGTATATTAATTTTCGCGAATTTAATGCGTGCGGCGGCGCACAGTGGTCTCAAATGTCCAAAAAGTGATCAAAATTGTTGTGTCACTATTTAAAAGTGAAAAGTTATAATTTAATACATGGATTTTTTTAGCTTAACACCTAAGCTATCAAACTGCGTTTCCCTCGAAACCATACCGCACGTCCAAAATTTCCCAACAATACCAAAAAATCCGATAATTATGGTTTTTCAAATTTCAATGATTTTAACAGTATAAATTTTTAGTTTATAGTCAATTTAAAGATTTAAAAAAATCAATTTCAATTTTATATGCAAATCGTTACGATCTGGTACTTAAATATATTGATAAAAAATCTAAATATATCAAAATATCGTACCTAAAGCGTTAAAAGTTTGATCGAATAATATAATAGTATTTGATACCCTAATTTCGATTGTTCTGATATTTTTTTTAAAAAATCTACAAATTGTACCTTCTCATTATGTACCCTAGAAAAAATTTTTAAATGTAAATAAATGCAGTTAAATGTAAAAAAAATGTAAAAAAATGTTAAAAAGTGTAAACAAACATAAAAAAGTGTAAAAACGTGTAAACTACATTCTTTTACCCTTTTCTATACTTTCTTTACAGTGATATTGTTGGCAAATTTTGGACGTGCGGTATGGTTTCGAGGGAAACGCAGTTTGATAGCTTAGGTGCTAAGCTAAAAAAATCCATGTATTGAATTATAATTTTTCACTTTTAAATAGTGACACAACAATTTTGATCACTTTTTGGACATTTGAGACCACTGTGCGGCGGCGGCTGCGCGATAAACCGCGAGTGCAGGGTCGTCTGACCCCTTTGAACAATGTTGCGCCCATATCTCAGCTCATTATCGTCAACAACATCGTGTGTATGCGCGCGAGCACGCACGTATTATTATACGCGACGAGGCCGTGTGTGCATGCATGCGCCCGCATGCGCCCGCATGCGCTAATGATTCATTAGGCGGAGATGCTTGGAGATGTGAAGCTACTAGCGCCGGAGTTTCGGCACGCTGCGCGGCTGGGATTCGCTCGAAGTGCTTGTGAGCTGGATAAGTGGGCTGCGCGCGGTCAGCGTGGGTGCCAATAGGTGTAGAATTCGCTGTGATGGTAAATGACGGTTTATTGCGACGATGGGTGCGTAAGATTGCTTAATTGATGGTCGATTTCGTTGCTTTGATCGTCTGATTTTAAACTTTGCTTTTTATGGGTCAATTTTAAATTGGGGATCTTGATTTATAGGTAGCTTTTCAAGAATATAAATGGTTGGTAACGATAAGATTGAACTTTTCTAGGAACAGAACATTAAAAACAAAATTATAAGACTTTCATAAGTAGAATGTATTTTTTTTTTAAGCAAAATATCATTTTTGTTGTAAAAATAAGCTTTATCGCTATTACTTAGTTTGAAAGCTATATTTTTCTGAAGATTTTTTTGTTAATGGAAGGAAACTTTATTTTACGATTACCCTCGAAAACATTCCTGTTTTACTTTGCGGTCCTCCTAATTCAATGGCTTTCTGTGAGATGGCACCACTTATCCGCTTCATGAATTTTTTGTTGTACTACCTATGGGTTTAAGGCCAATAAAAACTTTACTATATATTGTTTTTTGCTCAATAGAAAACAGAATATATATTTATTAAACCAAAAAATTAAACTAAACAATAATTATTAAATTTTGCAAGCAATGATTCAAGATTTATGCTAAAATTATACATACTTAATGCAGAAATCTGCTTTTCTGTCTCAATTTGTCAGATAAAAAGGTATCATATAATACTAATTTAAAAAATATTCTAACCGCTAAATATACATTACTGCATATATAACTATGTATGTACATACATATGAAACTGCATAATAATACTTAAGGGGATGTGCAACCCTAATTTCAATATTTTTTTAAATCAACATTCAAACATTTATTTGGAAAAAGACGGTTGTCAAGCGCTCCGTACACGCAAACACTATATGCAGATTTTTTTCTGGATAATTCTATTGATATTTGCGTGAGTTATGCTCGTTTGAAAAGTAGGTCAATTGTAGATTCCTACTTACCGACAGTACGGTTTTTATTTAATTCAATAAATTCTCATCATTTTTTTGGAAAAAGACGTCTGTCAAGCGCTGCGTACACGCAAACAGTATATGCAGATTTTTTTCTGGATAATTCTATTGATATTTGCGTGAGTTATGCTCGTTTGAAAAATAACGTCGGTACTCACATCCCCTTAAACTAGACCTTGATTATAATAACCAGTATTTTTTTCACCTAGAGACCGAAATAAATTTAAAAATAATTTTTGCAAAAAAATCAATAATTGAAGCATTTTGTTTCAGAATTTATTTAAAATTTGTTAACTTTTCTATATTCCTTTTACTATTGTATAGAAGTTTTTTACTGTTTAATAGGACTAATTTTTTAATATTAATTAATTCAAATTTCGTCACATATAGTTAGCAATTTAAACGTTTAGCTTTTTTACGGAATCAGCAATTTATAAGATTTAGAGATACTCAACAGGCTGGTGCTAAAATAATTTCACCAAACTCGTAAATTCAGATTGAATTTGCAGGTGAAACGTATCGTACGTAGTTTAATTTCTAAATAAATTTCAAATTAAATCCTGTGTTAATGTCGATGACATTATCAGGATGTGTACGTGCACGTGTATTGATGTATGTACAAATATACTGACAAAAAGTTTGAAGATTTTAAAGACTCAAACTTATGATAAAAGAAGCTTTCACGTATGCCTTCTCCAATCAAAACAAGCAGGGCTTTCAGTAATTTCAACTAGCGTAATGGAAATACTTGGGGTCCATTGTAAAAATAGTACACTGTTTAAGAAAAAGCAAATTTATGCACTGTTTACTATAATTGTGCTTCGTATCGGACATCGAATGATTTGCTGCTACCACGTCTTCTTCTTCTCCTTCTTTTCGTACTCGCATGCACGCTTGATATCGCTTTCAATAAGACTTTCTCATTCGCGTCTGCTCGAAAATAACGTTACAGTTTATCGATTCGTGGACGCGCGCACATAACATAAACGACGGACAGTAGTATAGCGCAAAAAAATTTTCTTTGCATAGTAACAAGCTTATCTGCGCGCACGATAGCGCCTTGTTTGTCAATTAACGGCTGCCATTATGTAATTTATAGCGATTTATGGGTTTACGTGGAGCATGATGCGCGCGCGCGGGTGTGACCCCCCGATAGAAACGTGTTGACGCGAACTGCTTTGCTATCTATAGCTGTCTCGTGGACTCTATGCACCTATCGACAAGTAAGATTTATTTAAGGGACTAGTTACAAAGGCAAAAAATTACCTATAATTAAATTTTCTTTTTCTCGTTTCCTTTATTACAGAACTTTGTACAACTTTTTTTATTTTATTAATTTGCTCTTCAAAATTACAAAATTTTTTTTTTTTTTATGTTTACATAATTTTATAGAGCTCGTCAAAGTTGAGTGCTGAAAATGACACTGTCTAATGGCCCAGGGTTAATCTCGAAATTGGCAACTCTGAAACATAAAATTCAAAAAGTTTTTTAATGAGGAAGGTGTCTTACATCGTAATTTACCACCTTTTATAAAAAAAATCATTTTAAAAACAAAATGACGATTATGTCAAAAAAATGTTGTAAAAATTACGTTTTTTCCGCCCTTTTTCCCCTTGTCAATTTTGTTTTCCAACTTTTCTGCATTTTTCTGGTAAATTACGGTAGAGGACATCAAAACGAACAAAACTCACTAAGAATTGAAATGATACATCGAATGGTTGTGGAGAATAAGCCTAGGCCGATTGAAAAAACACCATTTCGAGAATATCGCGTTTAAAGTTTTTTTACTATTTATTTATGTAATATTTAAAAAAAAATCAAGTTTCAACATTTACAATTGGTTAATCAGCAATCCCTGGTCCATATAAAAGAAGTCCCGAGTTGATAAATGTAAAAAAACAAAAATCGATTTTTTCAAAATTATAACCGGTAATAGTCCCTTAAGGATTCCTTTATATTTATGATGCATGCTGAATAAAAGTAAACATTCATCTTTTTTACAAACGCCAGTACTTATAGCGCGAGATTTATTTGAAAAGTCATTGAATGAAAAGGTTGAATAAAAGTATTGGCATTAAAAGTATTAACTAATAGAATGATTAAAACACATCGGATTCTTAAATGAAGACTATTAGTAAAAAATTAAAATATTGCGCAGTTGCACAAACCCGTTGGAAAAAAAATGCAGGAAATTTCTACAGACATTTCGCACCATCCGCACGAAATATTTTCTGCAAGAATTTCTGCAGAATTTTCCTGTGGGCGAAAACTTTGTAGAAATTTCTTACAGATATTTCAGCAGGATTTCTTGCAGAAATGTCTGCAGGAAATCCTGCAGGCTTTTTCATACTGGTTAATACTTAAGATATATTTAATATTTCAAGGTCAAACAAATTTTTTTTTAAATGATTTGTACAGTAGTATTGCATATAGTATTTGTCATGCTCTGCAGAATCTAGTTTGAATCATAGATAAGAATTTTCTTCCAGTAATATTACATTACAATTTTTAGTTATTATATCTCAAGGAAAAAATCATATTCATAAAATTCAAAATGAATTATGTAGAAGGTAGAACATGACAAATACTATGTAATACATTGACTAAGTTTAAAAAAAATTTTCCTGTTGCAATAAGGATACCCGTCTTATAGTAAGGTGAGAGTATCTCAAAATTCTGGGCTGATAAAGCGCGATTGAAGCTATGTACAATATATGACGAAATCTCCGCGAAAACTCCATTAACGCGTCCAGAAAAGTGGGTAAAACATTTTTTCAAGGCACATCTTCCGGGTCTGGCTTTTCGTTATCTTTGTATACTTGTTTATAATATAGAAGAAAAATCATGAAGAATTTAAAAAGTCTTCGTGACACCCTCTTTTTAAAGATTGAAAGTGTAAAAAAATTCAAAAAGTCTTTTTCCAACTTTTAGCCATTTATTCCAGAAACGTTCTAGACAAATTTACAAAAAACAAAATAAAACTAGAGAAAATGTTGATTCCTTCAAAAGTTCTGACCGGTTAAAGTTGGCGTTTAAAGGGCATAAACATGTTCAAAGCTCGGGATGCCTATTTGTATGATTTGCATGTTTTAGAATCAATTTCTTCCAGGTATTTAATCGTTTAAAAATAAGGTATTATTTAAACATTTGTTTACGATATTTTGTATTTGAATACATAATTTTAGCATTCGACATAATCTATTTTAAGGTAGTTCTCTAATATATATCAAAAAGTGGGTTTCGAAAGTAATAAAATTCTAGCGTGTTCTTTAAAATCTAAATGATTTTTCTTTATTTTTTAAAATATAGGTTGCCGACCTTTTATTCAAGCAAAAAATTATTGAAAATGGTTACTTTTACATTGAGAGTAAATGACGCCATATAACGCATAACAGGAAGTAATAGTATTACTTGATAAAAAAGTGGGTTTTGAAAAAGAAAAACACAGCTTAAGAAAGATGAAATTCAGCTCTTTCTTTTAAGTTTATCAAATATGTGTCAAGCCGACCTTTTTAAAAAGATATGAATGATTATAAACACAAATAGCAGACGACATGCATGAGAGCGAAAGAGACAGAACGACGCGTATGGCATGTTTGTCGCACAAACTATAACGCGTTAGAGAACTACCTTAAGGTACATGCGAAATAATGTAGAGATGAGGATGATGCACGTAGCGCGCTAATTAATAAAATTAATAGTTTTAAACAAAACAAAGCTTAAATTTTAGCTTTTAAGCTGTCTACTTTAAGGATTTTTATCGCTAGTTTTCTTATCATAAATACTTTTATCGAAATCGAGTATATTTGAAACTAGATTGTCCATATCTTTAAAAAAGGGCCTCAGTATAAGATGGATTAGGAAACTGGAAAAATTAGGAACACTGGACTTCATTTTTAGATATTAGGAATCGACCCTTAAAACTTACAAGGAGAGGGTCTAACTTACGGGAAACGGATTTTAGCGGGCATTAAAGAGTCGATTTCTAGTAACTAAAAATGAAGCTCAGTGCTGAAATTTTCATCCAATGGGCCCTTTTTCTTGAGATATGAGCAATTGAATCTCAAATATCCTCTATTTCGTTAAAAAATTATGTCTCTTCTATTGATTGTCACATTGCAAATATTTATGATACGAGAACGAGTCAAAAAGATTATAAATGTAGACAGTAAAAGCTAAAATTTAAGCTCTGATTCGTTAAAAAATATTGATTTTTTAGAAAGTTAAAAGCAATCAAAGATAGCGTACGAAAATGGTTAAAAATACGATCCATTTAATCGGTTAAAATAAAGACAAATTTTTAACCAGTTTTGTACGCTATTTTTGATTGTTTGCAACTTCCTGAAAAATTAACATTTTTTAACGAATCAGGGCTTAAATTTTAGCTTTTACTGTCTACTTTTGTAATCTTTTTTGCTCGTGTCCGCTAAAATCCGTTTCCCGCAGGTTAGACCCTCTCCTTGTTAGTTAAAATCTGTTTCCCGGAAGGTGTGGGTGAATTTTCTGTAGAATTCCTCGTTTGAGTTATAGCTGCCACCACCGCAATTCTAAAACGACAGTTCTTCGAATGTATACTCTATTACTAAATACGGTTTTAATTAACTATACAATAAACTGTTTCACATTATGTTGCTTTAATATTGTAAGTTAATTAACCTTCAAAATATTATAATGTTAATGTCCTATCTTTAAAAAATGATGAATTTGTTGTGATATCATTTTATTCGTGATTTGATTTGTGGGAGTAATGGGTTACTAGGTTACAAATACAAAAGTGGCGCGCAGGTTTGTCAAAATTATGGCGCGCGAAGCGCGCTTAGAGATGACTAGTATATGCGATACCCACGCTATTACTCAAAATTGGGTTCCCGTTTTTCTCATTCAATTTTTAATTTTAAGGAAAAAACTCTTTTTCAAAAAGTTTAAAATTGAAGGAGAAAAACAGGAACTCAGAATTGAGTAATAGTGTGGGTATTACATCACCTTAATGTAATGAAGTTCCGAGAAAACTTCTATGGCACAATAGATTTAATACTCTTTAATTAAATCTTTGTTAATGAAGAACAATATCATCGTAATTAATAATAACTTAGTTTTCTTTTCGAATTTCAACTTTTTAATACATAAGTATTAAAAACAAGTGGCACATTAGCGAGTGTACAAAAAGTCAAATAAGAGGACAACGAAATTATATTCACAATTACAATTTTAAAATTTAATTTAATTTGTATGTTTCTAATTCTTTGAGGTGTCTGATCCCCTTAAATGGTATATAATAAAATATATAGTCTATTCTATTAAATCAAAACCACTACTTTTACAAAAAAATATTTGTCTTGAAAATAATTAAGCAAGTGAAATCATTAAATATGTGTTGGGATGCTTGGTAAAAAGGTTTCTTTTTTCCTCGAATACATGAATCTTCCGTGTTACGATTGTTTCTCATAAAAGATACATGGTTAATACGTTACGTGTACCACAAAAAAGAGGGTCAGTCAGACCTCCGAACTGCGAGTATTTAATGTTTCTTATTTCTGTTATAAAAATCAATGCTTGCTTTCCTTCAGATAATATTGGCAATAACTTACGATTCTTATTAAGTTTAATAACTAGAATTTTATTGTATTAATATATTTCTATCGTAGTGTTGAATCTGAAAAAATCATTCAATGTTTTATCGAGTCAGCTCTGTAATCATTACATTATAAAAGTTGATTTTTAATTGTTACAGTTTAATGAGCAATTTATCTTAATAAGGTAACTTGTCCATGCGGACCGAGAGACTATTAGAAGGTTTATAGTTCCTCGCATGTGAATCAGCAATGTTATTTGTTTCATCGTCGCAAGGCTTTTACCTGAAATTGCACCAAAGTGCTTTGCGAGTTTCGGAACACTCAGACACTTTTTTCCCTCGAGTGAAATTGACCGTTGCAGCCCCTATACCAAACAGTGAAGATCAATTTTTGTTCCTTTTTACTATTTATGTGTCTAATTATTATTAAACTTGTAAATTATAAATATATTTCCATTTAAGTTCGTAATAGAATTACTATTCGTGAAACTGCAGTACAATAAATAAATGTACATAATTAAAAATGAATTTAATCAAATTGCTTAATCTAGTGAATATTATTTAACAATGACATTTTACACATATCCTCTTCATTTTAATTTCCAATATACCACATACACAAAGATATTTCTGTTCACGCATTAAACGAAGTCGTAAAAATCAATAATTTCCTTCCTGATGTCATATTTGCTTATTGTTCAATAAATCATTCAAAAACTACTCAGAATTCTACAAACGAAATCGGAAGAATTTTTACAACTGATTTCAAGAAAATCAATTGAAGCTTCAATAAAATGCGGAAGAAAAAAGAAATCCCCTCTTTTACGTGTGCTTAAAATAACCTCGAGAAAATTCGCTTTGCAAAGGCGACCTCGTGAAAATGAGGGGAGCGATCCGCCGAAATGTGCGAGGTACACCGCTAACATTTTCGATGGGCGGAAAAAATCAGAAACACATTTTTCGAAGGACGCGATAATGGATAGAAATATTTTTGTCGATTTGAATAAAATTGATGAATCCCTTTTTGCTATCAATTCGCTACAGTATTTCGCTATAGAAAAATATAAATTTTCAATACATAGCTAAGTAGCTGCTTTATGGTGATTTTTCATATAATCTTAAATGTATTATAAAATTAAAAATGTATTAGTGAGCTTTTTGAAATTTACATCAAAACAAATGAAATATAAAACCCATTAGTCGAAATAAAAGCAATTCCGTTAAACTGTAAAAACAATTAGTTTTGACTCTACCATATTTTGAAAATTACAATCTCATCGAAACAATGACTTTTCGATTTTCACGATAATTGAACACTTGGCGCACTTACAGGAGAGCTTTTAATTAGAAAATTCTTGGAAAATTCAAAGCGAACTTTTCAGCAGAACGAACAGAAGAGTCTATTAAAAACATTGAAATCGCCTCGAACTTTGTTCATAGCCATTACAGCAACTTTAAAAATCACTAGAATTTAATTGGATTCCCGCTCGATTATCCAACTCGACCGTAGGTTTATATGTTCGCGACCGCCGTGCATCAACGCGCATCTTTGAAGCCATCTTCTTCGATCCTCGGCGTATGTCGAGGCGATCCCGTATTTGCCGTATCTCTCGTTTTAGATCTCTGCTTCTGCTGCAGTTTGCTCGGACTCTCGGGCGACTTCATCTGTTGCTTCTCCGAACAATCGCCCGCTGCGTCGCTCCATTCCTGATTGCTGTACTCTTCCGGGAGTCTGCGAGTGGGATTGAAGAGTATACGATTAACAGGAATATTTGGCTATTGATTTTTGCTAATCGACGTTGTGATTGTGCATGGAGGTTCATTGTTTCGGAGGAAAAAAAAAAGAAGTGTCATTAAATTGGGATTCGAGTTAAATTTGAGCGTGAAAATGATTCGTAATGATAATTCATTGGATTCCAATGCTAACATTTAAAAGATAAAGCAGTTTAATTCTGTCCAACTAATTCAACATGAAAACGTAGAAATTATCCAATTAGTCAATATTACCTTTGACGCTTCTGTTGCTTTGTTATTGCCTTCCTTGCCAATGATAATTCTCTTTGTGTAGCTCTTAATTCATCTTTATTTTCCTGAAACCATATTTAGAAAAAATAATGGAGCTCATTACAAATAAGTCGAATATAAACTGTACAATTTTTAAATATTATAATTATAAGCTTGTTAAGTCAAATAAAAAGGATAAAAATATTATTATTATGTATGCCAATTTTCATATACAGTTAACATAGATTTAATTTGCTTGAAATTTCAGATTTATTCACCAGTAGTAAACAATTAACGAAACTTGCATTTTTCAACCTACATATTTATTATTATTATTATGACCGCTTTTTGAAGCTTATCGTCAAATGATAAATTACATCTTCGAAGTATCAGTGATGTCATCATTGTCGTAATAAACAAATGATTCAAACAATGTAATTATAATATTACATGACAGAGTTATGTAGCGCTCTTATTTATGATTCATCCAAGTTTTTTAAGAAAAACTATTTTGTGAAGTTTGAGTTCTGAAATTTGAACTTACTTTTCTGGCATCTCTAACAGTAAATTTTCAACATTATGAAAATTGAAAAAGTTTACTATGAAGGAAAAGTGTAATCTGCCGCCTGAGTAAAGAATAGTACAGATTTATTCTCAGCGCTCAGTCGTCTTTCATTAAAATTAATAACTTAGTCATGAGTAGTTGCACGTTTACGTAATATATTATAGGTAGCACATCCACATTTATATTTATTTTGTTTCCAACATTATACTTACTCAAAAATTTTATTACATTCTACAATTACTACAACACGCAACAAAGACATCACGAGAACCTTATTAACCAATGTCCATTGAATAGACTCCATTCATCTATAATATCAAACTGCAATCCTGTCTTTACCAAAAGCTAATCCTGCGCCCAGACCAAAAGCGTCAGATTATGACAACCGGGTCTGCGTGCGACACATAAATGTCGCGCCTCTTGGACACAGATATATAGCTCTCTACCTACCGATAGCTTTTGAGCGAGGACCTGGAATTCGATGTGCTGCGATTCGGACAGTTGGCGCAGGGTGAGCATCTCGACTGAGAGCCGGGCCAAGTGCTCGTGGTAGCTGTGCTCGCGTTCTACCGTTTCCTGCCAGAGATCCTCGCGCTCTCGCACCGCGTCCCGCAGCGTCTTCATGTCACTCTCAAGGCTCATCAGCTCTGACCTGCGCGTTTGTTATGTAAAAAGGTAATGGTATATTGTACGAATAGGTTTGTGGTCAGTATAGTCATTACAACAACGGGAGTTTTCTGATGTATTTTTTTTTAATTTTATATTAAAGAGCGTTTAATCGATACCATAGCATAACGTACACGATTAAAAAAGAAATTTATTGGTTTTATAGTAATACTAGTTTTTAAATATTTTCTCTGCGGTGTTCGATATGAAAAGGGAATATACAATGAGAGATTGCATAAAGAGAATTTAGGTTTATAACAGATATCGCCATAAACATCTTTTAATTTGAATTTTCAAGTCTGATATTGAATTACATTGAAAATGTTTTTCCACTGAAATTAAGCCGTATCTGTTTATGAGAGCACATTGCATTTTCCTCTTAAGTTATTTTTCATTCATTACGATTTAATTATGTTAATATAGGCAAACCTGAATTTAAATATTGCTTTATATTTAAATTATGAGAATGAGAATCCACAAGTGCTTTAAATGAAACAGTGATGCCGTGATAAATAAGATTGTCAAATTATCTCTTGAATAATTATAAATTGAGTTATTGAATACGTAATTGCTGTTTTCATTTATAAGCACAAGATTGTACCATTAATATTTTTCAAACATTTTCTTTTATAATGCACTAACGCACCTTATTAATCTTAATTTCTGGTGAAAAAAGCTTTTATTATCTTTATTTTTCAGTTTGAAAAATAAATTTAAACTCAACAGTATCAACATGCTTTTGATAAACGATGGACTATTAAAAAATATGTACAAGAATGAGATTTTCTTAAATTGAATAGACCACAAATTGAAATGACCGTTATTATGAAATCTATGCGCTGTAAAACACATAAAAGGAAATTCAAACTATTGTTTACTGTAAACGTTATTGTTACAACAATAATATTTTCGAACGAACGGTGTTCTGTAAATTTTGCATAACAGTATAAAAGAGTGAAAACAAGCAAGCTTGCTACCCGTCAAAACAGTTTAAAAAGAGCGTACAGGTGAATAAAGTTGGTCTTGTTACAGCACCTTTCCCATCTAAAAAAAACAATTATGAAATACATCGACCGAAACGCACTTTGTGATAGAAACGAGGTCCCTGGTATCATCGAGGCACTCGACGGCCTTCTGCTGTCGTTCTGGCACCGTCGTCTGCACGGCGCAGTCGTACATACGCGGCGAGCTCTCCTCCTCCTCCTCCTCCTGCATCGTCGTCGTGGAGGCATCGAGCGAGGACACCGTGGCGTTCACACCCCGCTGCGAAAAAACGCAGAAATCATTATACATGTGAGCTGCTGCTATAATCCCGCGGGACACGCTCACGAAACCCCCGCAGGGGCAACCGGGGATGGGCACACATCGATGACTGGAATTTAATTCGGTGAATTGGATCTTTCCTTTTTTCGGATGAGGGAGGGAGGGGAGAGGATTGGATTGATAAGGTGGATGTGGGTTATTTGCGGGGAGGAACTTTTGCGATTCTGGCTGATAGAGCCTTGAAATATTGATCAGTAATGCCGGTAGGTTGAATGCAAATGGGGGTTTGTTTGCAATCGGGGCGAATGAAAATGCTGATCTGGTTTTTTTTTTTAAATTACTTTTTGTTCATTAACTTTTTGTTTCTGTTTAAATTGGGAGCCGGATTAATTTATTCATTTCGTTTGAATACCCATTTTCACTCGATGTGGTTCTGTTTTCGAGTTACAGTTGTATGTATTGAAAAAATGTATTTTAACATATACTTTTTATTTGAATAAATGACAGTTATTTTTTTAGAAATAGACAATTTTATATATAAAACTATAGAGAATGATGCATGGTTTTCAATGAAAATCCAAGCAATTTCTAAATATAGAATAATCAATATACTATTTGCTTCGTGCAGTTCTCTGCGTTCTGTGTCCGGTTGTTTTTTTTTTTTTTTTTTTCAATATTTTAACAGTCATCGCGAAATAATCATATCCACTATATCCAGGTTTTAATAGATATCCGTTAGAAATCCAGCCAGCCAGCCATTCGAATCAATATTACTTCCATCAAAAAGATTTCCACTACAGCGACCGCACAAAAATCGTTCCGACATTTCCGTCATCAACCTCTTCTCCGTCATTAATATTAAACGTAGTTTTAAAGTTCAAGCACCTCTTCCCGCAGAGAGTCGCGCTCCAGAATACCGAATTTGTTAATACCGCCCCGGCAGCGAAGCAAGTCATGTTCTTTAAATCTCACTCGCCCAGCTTCCCTCATCGGCGAAAAAAAAAATACCATTAATCTTGTACACACACACTAACACCACACTACACCAGCGGGCAAAATAATGAAAAACTTTTCATCGAATCACGGAATCTCTCATTAAAAAAATATGAAATAAAGGGGGGGGGGGGTACTCCATTTTTTCACGAGCAGCGAAACGTCCTCGACCGGGCCGCGTATAACGAGTGTGCAGTCGCGCCGAAACGTTCCAACTCGCACGTAGTCGTCGCTGTGCGCGCCGACTCGATAATGGGGAAAAAGAAGAATTCGGTGCGGGAGGTGGTGGCATTGTGCAAAAACGAGTTTGGAGCTTACCGTCGAGTAACAGTGCTGATGGGTCTCAGGCGGTAGTGCTTGTAGTTGTTGGTGTTGTTGTTTCTCGCGCTCGCGCCGTTCCCTCAGGAGGGTCTCCTCCAGCGCCGCGGCTTTTTCCTCGAGCTCACGGTTCCGCGTCGCGGCCCTCGACAATCTGCACGTGCACCAGTCGCGAGCGATTTATCGCGTCCTCGTCGTCGTTATTCCCCCCCCCCCCCCCCCCGAGAATAACGCGCTTTATTATTTTTCCTTATTGTAGAGTTTTTTTTCAGTGGGCGTGTTCGGTTCGTTGGTATACTATTTTTTCCCGGTATTGAATGAGATTCTTATTTTAGATTGAACGACAAATGTAAATTCTTGAATAGTGATACAGTGTTATAGGAGGGAAGCTATTATGCTGTATGACCTAATTGTGATCATTCAAATGTTTTTAATTTGATGTCAAGTAAAATAAAGATAAATAAATAACTTTTCATTTGTATAATTAGAGTTTCTAATATTTTAGGAATATATAGGTATACAATACTTGGTATCATAAGTTTGTTTACTTTTTTAATTATTATGTGTATATTCAATTTTTTATGATTTTAGATTTTTCAAAGCTCTTGTAAAATTACTTTACTGTAGTCAAAAGAATGAGCACAAAGAAATATAAAAAAACCCTGTTACTTTTATTCACAAAATGTTGTTATATTGTTTAGTAGAAAATTTAGTACAATTGTTTTAAGGTTGTATTATCTCCATTAAATAGAAAATATGACCGGAAAAATCGTTTAATCACTACCCAGAAATTAAGTATTTTTACTAGCTATTTATTATTTTCCTGGACATTTTCGATAGAGACAATTTCTACTAGCGATACGTTTTTATTGTTTAGTTTTTGTGCTATCATGTACAAAAACTGACAGTGTATCTGTGTATCAAACGTTGCTTCAAAGTTAAATGAACGATTATAGATACAAAATTTTTGTTTATACATACAAGATAAATATTTCTTTGTGGTCATCCTTTTTACTAGTAAAATAGTATATATTACAGGAGTTTTGAAGAATTTAAAATCGAAACATAGTAAACAAAGATACAACGATTCCAAATTTCGCTTTCACGTTGTCAATTTAAATTTCGATAAAAAAAAAAAAAAAGAAAAATGCGACTGAAATCGAACTTTGTAAACGCTTTGCTGAATTGAAATCTTATTTCCCTCATTTGACAACATTATGTGCCAATAATGCTATTTAAAAACTTTAAATTCATAGAATTTTAATAAACTAGCTCTAAATTCAAGATATATAAAGATTTACTCAAATTTAACAATTCTGTTAATCCAAATGTAATTAATTTTTTCTGAAGAATTTATTTATTAAATATAGTAAGTAGCAAGCAAGTAACCTCACTGATTGCACAGTTTCATGTTTTCGGTTTCGAATTTCTGGTACTGCTCTTGAACCATTACAATTTTACCTTCCAAATACTTTGTGTAAAACGGTGAAGATGTTTGAGATCTGCATGTTACCAATGGATCCATTCTACCTGTAAAAATGTCACTTTCTACTATTATTGTATTTATATGCTCTAATTTATTTTTATTATATTACGTATTGTGGGCTTGGTAAAAGAAGTATCAAGTTAGGCTCTGCTTCAAAAACGTAAACTTAATTATTTTATTTTAAGATATATCTTTTCTTAGAAAATGTACAATTATACATTTTTGAGGTCTGTTTTTTTAAGTAAAGAGATCTACATTAGAGTTGGTACCTTCTTTTAGCCGACGATATTATAGGTTTCTATTACAATTTGCAAGTCTTACTAGTGTGTAATATGTAATCTCCCGAACATATATTAATAGGGAATAAATAATAAGATATTATTTCAGAATTTACCCTGGTAGAAATGTTAACCAGAAGCTAACTATTTTTCAGTTAACTTTATGGCTAAAAACGAACATTGCTTGTATTTCATAATTACTTACCAATCCGAAATAAATTATGGCATTTACACTTCATAAAATATGTATTTTAAGTAATAGTAGAACTGTTAGATGAATTATATTATTTTTGCATTATGATTTTTGTTCAAAATGCTTCCATTTAATTAACACGTTAGCTATCAAATATGGTTAATTTTCTACGAGAGTAGTGAATTCGAAATATAAATAATAATATAGTAAATAAGGAATGCTAATTAACTTCTGTAAATTCATATCAAAGGGCGCGATGGCGCCTAAAAACAAGTTATTATTATACGTAGCCTAGCATCGTAAAGAGTTTTCATTTTTATTTAAAATGAACCTCTTTTGGGTACGAATATAAAGTTACGATAAAAGTAAGTTTGTTGCAAGGTATAAACTCTTTCTCCTTTTTCTACTCTAGTATAATCAGCAATGCGCATATGCACTGATGGCTCCGGTGAAAGATATTTAAGTGCGGCGCAATTTTAGCACACGACGCTTCAAAAGCAAGTTTGAAATTTTCATTGGTTTCTCAAAGATGCACCAGCGCAAGAACGATTGCGAAACTTGAGAACGAGAAAAGTGGGTGAAAATGCATTTTTGACGCGGGCAATTACCGCCCGCAGCTGACGCGAAAGAGTAAGCAGATAAAAGTTCGCGCATTGACAACTGGATTTTAAATTATTCGCAAGAATGGCTCTTTCTTTATACACTTGAAGGCGCAACAACTTTTTCACTTTTGTCATAACGCTGTTTTCGCCGAGCTTTTTAGACTCAAATGTTATAACTTTTCGGTTTGAGTGGATCTGTTTATTTGAAATGATAATTAAAACGATTTTAATGCGTGTTATGAAGTTCATACCAACGGTAATATATTTTATTATCAATAAATAATTCACGCATTTATAATTGAATCAGCTACTTTTAAGTATTATAATGTATTAATTATGGATAAATTATTAAAATAAAATTATGTAAATATATGAAGTGAGATCCGTAAAGTATATAGACTTTGTTTTTACTGATGATTTATAATTAACCAGTCGAATGAAAAAAGATTTAATATTTCATTTAGTACTCACGCTTATAGATATTATTATTTTAGACTAAAACTTACTCCGTTAAATTTTTGTAAAGCTATAGAGAGTCTGTGAGAAAAGTTATTAACGTTCTTATTTCTACAAGTTTAACATGGAGTCTTATGGAAAACAAAAACCATTTGCGTATTAATATACGCAAATAGCATTTACCGTTCAGTTTTTGTTTAAAATTTTTGTTGTAAAAGACACAAGTTTAACAAACATTTATTGGTTTTAAAAATGTCATTGAGGACTTTCAACTAAAAAAATTAATTGATTGAAAACCAAAAAGATACATTTAACCTAAAAATAAAGTCAAATCAGTTACTTTTTATTTCAATGCATTATCGTTATTTTTTTATTGAGTATCAGTTTAAATAAACTTTAATTCATCAACAAATAAAAAATAATGTAAAGTAAATAACCGTCTACACATTTTGACTAGTGCAATACCGTGAGTACTACCTTAAGCCTTTTTTCTTGAGATATGGGCAATCTAATCTTAAATATCCTCTATTTCGTTAAAAAATTATGTATATCTTCTATTCACTGTTACATTGCAAGTATTTATGATACGAAAACGAGCAAAAAAGATTATAAAAGTAGATAGAAAAAGCTAAATTGTAAGGTCTGATTCGTTCAAAAATATTGATTTTTCAGGATCTTATAAGCAATCAAATATATCGTAAGATAATGGTTAAAAATAGGATCTATTAAATCGCTTAAAATGAAGACAAACTTTTAACCATTTTCTTACGCTATTTTTGATTGCTTGTAACTTCCTGAAAAATCAATATTTTTCAACGAATCAGAGCATAAAATTTAGTTTTTGCTGTCTACTTTTATAATCTTTTTCGCTCGTTTCGGTATCATAAATACTTGCAATGTAACAGTGAATAGACGAGACATAATTTTTCTTACTCGCCCACCCGAAAGTACGTACTTTCGGCCCGCATCTCCGGGCCGAAAGAGAAACTTTCGCATCCTATTTTAGACCAACCGCGCGCTCTGATTGGCTGCCGAAATTTCCTGACCCGCGGCGCTTCAGCGCCCGCGCGCATGCCCGAGGAAAGATGTTTGTGCGGTGTGAAGGTTAGACACGTACGAAATAAACAGAGGAAAGTGCACGGGTGACGAGAAAAAAGTTAGTTGAAATAAAAAGTGATTTTGTTTGATCGTGGTTATTGTTTTTTAAACGTATGGACGGGAGCGTCCGAGAAAAATATGTTTGTGCGGTGTGAAGGTTAGACACGTACGAAATAGACAGAGGAAAGTGCACGTGTGACGAGAAAAAAGAGTTAATTGAAATAAAAAGTGGTGTTGTCTTTTTTAATGAATGTGTTTCTGATGCCCGCCCCGACCAGCAAATCCTCGGCTTTGCCTCGGTCTTGCAAATGTCGGGGGGGCATCAGACCATCTGTACAATAGCGTAAGTAGCAGACGCCCAAAAAGCCAGCTCTCTACGCCGGGCCGAAAGAAAAAACAGTCGGTAATATCGACCGAGCTACCCAAAGCGGCCGACAGAGGCACTACTATCGAGCGGGCCGAAAGAAAAACTAACACTCAAACACAGCTAGCAGACGACAACGCAATTTTATCAATTATTTAACAATTACAGAACGTACTTTCGGCCGGGGAGTAAGAAAAATAGTATACAATACTTGGACCGGAAATTGGATGCCCTGGCCGTGCGTTATGACGCCCTCGGCTTCGCCTCGGGCGTCATACCACGCACGGCCCGGAAATCCAATTTCCGGCCCACGTATCGTAATATACTATTTTAACAAAATAGATATTTGAGATTAGATTGCCCATATCTCAAGAAAAAAGAACCATTTGACGGAAATGTGAGCATCATTGGGCTTCATTTTTAGATACTAGAAATCGACTTTCAAAAACCCGTTTTCCAAAGGATGTGCACTCTCCTTGTAAGCTTTCTACTGAGAACTTTGAAAAACTAATTAAAAATAAATAAGGACTGTGATAAAATTAAAAATTGAATTTTATTTGTTACAAAGTTAATAGGGACGCAGTATAAGATTAATAAAATATTTTCCTTTAGTTCGAAAAGTTAAAAAATTTAGCCTAGAACGTATCACAAATAAACACGAAAAAGGTTTACACTTTCAAGGCACGTACTTTTAAATGGTTTTGAAGTTAAATGGGCGCTTTCTGGCCAAAATTCATTCGTAGTACGTGTCATTTCCAACCACAGTGAAAAACCGGGAAATTTAATGCCCTGAAATTGTAGCGAATTACATTGTTGAATTTATCTTACAGAACTAATTAAAAGAAATGTTCGAAATCAAAGACATTTAATTATTTTGTTTGAACACAGATTAGTGATTATGTTCGATTTAACTAAACAATCCCGTTCAATTAAAATTTCTTCCGTTAAAAATCTTTCACGTACAAAATAAAAATGTTAAAAAATTATATATTTTTGTTTTCATTCCAGCAGTAACAAATATTTTAGGCTTCTAACCTTTTATCAGCTTTCTTCTTTCCCTTTATATTTCGTCTACGTCGACGGCACCGGCATAATGAAATTTCCAAGTAAATATAGATTAACACTCTAATCCCGAAATCACTTAATGCAGTGCCTCTTTACTTTAGAGCAAAAAATCCTGCTTTAAATGCTAGTAGACAGTCTAATTATCCCTCAGCCAATCATCAAGTCCAACTTAATTAAGACGAAGGATAATTCGTCTCTCGGGCCGCGGCCGCCCCCGCAATTTTTCCCATCCACCTCTTCACTCCCACGCCGTCAATGCTCACTCGTGCGCGAAGTATATTTAAGGTAGTTCTCCTCGGACTCCCTAGTCAAAGCAGTGCTAAATGTAGAAGTTACCTAAAATTTTAAAAAACCATAGTTGTAATGTGATTTATTTATTTAAAATGATAGAGATAGTCCATGTATTATAAATAAAGCGTATTTAACATGACTAAAATAACTTTTTTAACAAAATAACGATTTTCTAGAAACTAGATATCGTCACTTCAAACAATTGTTGATAAATCACTGGAATCTTCTGTATTTCTCAACCGATTTTAGTTTTCAAGGTCTCAATTTGCTCCTTAAGAAATTTCATGGGGACTTGCCGAAGGAAAAATTAAAAATTATTCGAAACTCAGAAAGTTATATATATAATTGTTCATAAATTCATGTACGTCGTTAAAACAAAATATTCTTTTAATTGGTTATAACTTTTTGAGTTTTGAATAATTTTTAATTTTTCCTTCGGCAAGTCCCCATGAAATTTCTTAAGGAGCAAAATGAGACCTTGAAAACTAAAATTGGTTGAGAAACAAAAAAGATCCCAGTGATTTATCAACAATTATTTGTAGTGACAATATCTAGTTTCTAGAATATCGCCATTTTGTGAAAAAAGTTATTTTAGTCATGTTATAAATACACTTTATTTATCATACATTGACTATCTCTATCATTTTAAATAAATAAATCACATTACACTATGGTTTTTTAAAATTTTAAGTAATTTCTACATTTAGCACTGCTTTGACTAGGGAGTCCAAGGAGAACCACCTTAAGTGTTAAATATACCTCGCGCGCCGCACAGACACTCACCCTGACGAGATTGTAGCAGCAGCAGCGGCTCTTCGGCGCCCACGCTGTAGCTCGTCCTGGCGGTCGTTGGCCAACGGTACGAGTGGCTTTCTGTAATCAATTATGCATCATGATATACAATAAAAAATGTGAGACGACGATTTCGTTGAATAAGTCGCACGTGATATTCTCGCCGCGGGTTTGGATGGCTAATATTTGCATTTTTCGAACGATTTTGGTCGAGAAATATATACGAGCGCGCGTTGAGTTACTCTTTGAAGTGGTGGTAAAGATATAAAAAAAAATAAATAAATAAAAACTGAGTTTTAGAGAGAAACGCAGCTTTCTACTCTGTAACGGCTATTTTTAGTATTTCTTTAACTCTTGGAGTGACGATTTCCCATTGTACCTTTTTCGTGTATATAAGGGTCTATCTCGAGTAGCGGGTACACGGTTGAATTTTTCGCCGACAAGAGGCGGTATTTTTAGAGCAAAATTCGAGTGAAGAGCTTTTATATGCGTATTTCGGAATATGTGTAAAATGTAGTCGTCATATGATAAGAGGTATATGAATCTATACTGTATATTTACTATAGCTTTACGTCAGAGCTCGGAAAAATGTTTTAATTTAGCTCTGAAAAGTATCTTCAAAATGTACATACAGTTGATTAAAGTATTTGCATCTAGAGCATACAGTTTAACGTGAAAAATTCGGGTCAAATTATTACACTTTACGATGACAAAGAGGAAATTTAAACGAATTGCACCAGTAATAACGTAATTGCGATTGACAAGTTATTCGTTCGCCATCAAAAAGCTCTTTACAACTAGGACCGAATAAAAAAAAATTCGAAACCAAATTGCGGTTCTACAGAAAATCCATATGAAAAAGTGTGCCGAAGATTTAACCTAGATTTTTCTCACCAACTTTAATTAAAATTCATATCCATACCCGAGCAAAAGCAATCCCGTGTGCTAACCCAGTAAACCGCAATTCGTAATTCCTGCGGTTGAAATCCATCACAATCCGCCGTCGCAAAAAAACCACTCTCATCCCGCGTAAGAAGAAAAAACGACGGAACCGTTCAAATACCCCGCGCCTCTCTCCCCAAGGCCAGCCGCCGACCTTATCAGCCTATACAAGAGGGCTGCGCAGATAAGAATAATAATTTCAATGCTTGTCGTATATATACACCACATAACCACATATGCTCTCTCTTCTCTCTACGAAGAAGGAGAACCGCAAGGGGCGCTAACCTATCTCGTGGCATCGGGGGCTGCTAGCGGCCAGTAGCTGGGGGACCTTGAGATGACAGGGCCGATAATTGCGTGCGCCGCAAGTCGTCGTCGTGCTGCCGCGAGACATTTTCCGAGAGACGGAGACGTCCCTTCCTTTTGTCGTTCCGAGATTCTTCTTCGTACTCTCTCATATGCTGTATACCTACGCGGACTCGAGACTCACTCGTATATGCGTGCTCTGTCTTTTTCGGGGCTTTTGTGCTACACGCGAGAGAGGCGATTGCGCGCGCGAGGGGAAGAGAAAGAGAGGATGTCAGGCGCGGATGATCGATCTCAGTCGGCGCGCATCGTTTTTCACTTGTTCGCGTCAGTCGCGAGCGTTTTGACAGTCTGTACGCGCGCGTTTGCCCGTCTAGTATATATATAAGCAGTGTGATGGATTCGGAGACGGGGGAGTTTGGTTTGCGGATTTCTGTGGGGGTGAGCAACAAGTTAATATAAATTGTTGCGGCTTTGGATGGGAGACCCATTGTTAATGGTTTACTGTATGTACAATTCATTGCCAGAATGGCGATATTTCAGTTAGGAAAATATGATGATTATTATTTTTAAATTTATTCAGTTTGATAGCGTTATTGTGCGCACGTGTTTGCCTTTGTCGAGATATACATCAAAAGTGGACCAGAGCAACGCAAAGAGGTTCGTCGTATATTGTATACCTAGAGTGTGGTAGAGAAAGAGAAAAAGTTCCGGAAGTGACCACCCCCCTTCCAGTCGATGAAAATTGCAAAAATCCAATAAAAAAAAATACCAAAAAATACGATTTAAACTGCTCCTTCTCAAAATATTTGTTATGATATCTGCTACTGCTCCCTTTTAATTATTACAAAAAAAATTAAATAAATTGATGATTTTTTTATATCTTTAACGATGATATAAGTGACTAAAGAAATAATATCCCTCTTAGTGTCGATATTTATAATTTCCATACTAAGAGGGATATTATTTCTTTAGTCAATTGTCTTAACACACTTGGAAAAATTAACAAACTTAGAAGAAAGCTGGCGGCAGCTTTATCATATAAAACGCTTTTTATTTTTTATCTTGAAAACTTTAATGATTTTAAAAAATCTGATGGTGGAGCCATTTAATATTGATTAGAATCAGATTACTGGTATTTTTATTTTATTAAGAGCAGTTTTATTAAGCAAGATCGAGTTAATTAAAGATGTAAAAATGATTAATTTATTGAATTTTTTTTTGCATTAATTAAAAGGGAGCAGATACCATAATAAATACTATTGAAAGGAGTAGTTTAAATCCTATCTTGTGGTATTTTTTTTTATTGAATTTTGGCAATTTTCATCGGCTGGGAGACAGGTGGTCTGAAAGTGAGAGATTAGGGCCTGTGGCCGCGGCATGCGAATGTGCACCTATAACCAACGCAGCTATTCCTCATGTATAAAGTTTTATTACTCCTTGTTGTGATTTATGTATTATATTATTAATGGATGTGATTGATTACAGGCTGGAAAAAATTAATTAGTCTAACCAATTCGTTGCTTAGAGTCACACTAACTCATGCTATAGACATAACTGAGAAATAAAAGTTTGTTGCTACAATAAAAGTTGGTAAATGTTAATTACATTGAATGGTAATAATTTTATTCTAATTCTGATTATTGGAACAACAAGCAATGTTATTTTTGCCGCAAAAGATTTTCTCATTACAACAAACAGAATGGATTATTGTAACTAGATATTTTGACATTATCAAGTAGCCCTTCATTTCGTTACACTAACTATTTAAACTTACTAAATATTGTATTAGCTACCCTAAGGTACTTTTCATCATGCTCATGTGTGGAATTAATAAAAATTATTTGAATACAAATTTATATATTATATAAATTCGTACTGCACTGCTAATGCTTCTCATTACACGGACTATACTCGGTGTATATATTCTATATAGCTAGCACGTGGCTTAGTAATAAGGAAATTATTAGAAAAATTTGCTGCTATAAGTCAGCATTTTTTTATGTCCAAACAAATTTCACTTACCCGTTAGTTTTGGATCTCTCATTTCCGCCACGCGTTTCATTTCTCCGTCTTCATATTAATAATATTATCCGATAAGTCTTCTTGTTTTCGTAAACTTGCCTTTTCTATATGTGCATATAAAAAGAGAGGAAAATCAAGAAGCACGTCAGAACGTCGATATTACGTATAGAAAGCTATCAAATATATTCTGACGGAATAGCGGAACTGGATAATATCATCTAAGGGGCGTCTTTTACATTAGAATATAGTGTTCGTATAGAACTTGATTAATTAATCAATTAATTAGAATGTAACCGTTACAATCATGACATTCTCATTATCTATACTTACAGATGTACAATTTCGTAAAATATTATTATCAAATTATATTTAACAGAAAAAAAAAACGAAAAACAAATATCGTATACAAATTATCTTAGATATTCCAAATAAAATCCACACCGTAATATAAAATTATTTATTCAGAGCCAATCGCAATAAACTCCCGGAACTCATTTGGCGAATCCGGAGCAAACTTCTATTCACCAATCACGGTGACGTTTCACGATAGAATAAAAAGTGACGGCTTCTTCCCAAACGCCTTATATGGGAGCGCAGTCACGCGCGTCTGCAGTATCGCGGCGTGTTTATTGAGCAAACACACGCACATGCCAAAGCATTTGATCGCCGAAGCGAATTAGTGAGAACAGAGGGCCGCCGACACTCGCATTCTCTTTCTCTCTTTTCCTCCCACCTACGCAAAGTTTATTGACTGTGCGCAGCTTCTGAGAGGGAGATCAAGCAATTCTACGCGCTGCACACATCACATAGATCTCCGGCGCTATTTTTCTTCTCTCGCCTGAGCTTTTGTTCCACGAAGTTTTGCCCGTCCCCTCTCCCGAAATGCAGTAATTTCATTAGCGCAGAGGGTGCGAGAAAGTTAAGTGTACGAGGAGGAGACGGATTTCACGCGTGTTATTAGAAAATAAAGTCGGCAAGTGGTGGCGATGGGATGGGAGTGTTTAGATATTGCCGATTTCGAAGGCTTCTTTTATTAAGACATTAGAGGTGGGAAGAGCCGAGAGTCTTCAAGGGAAAGCGGTATCTATATTCATTTCCGAGCGTGTTGGCTGATCCCCGCTGATTCGCTCGATAATTCAAGTTGAATTTATTTGGAAGCTCAATTACTGAGGGGCTTTTTAGTTTTTTTTTTCTTTTGAACACTAAATTATTATGAGAAAAGATTATGCTTTTAATTATGAAAATATTATACTCACCAAGCATGTTTTATCGGCATGGTGTGGTTTGTGCACATAAGAATTATGCACATATTTATTGTGCATACTTTAGCATTGGAGTATACACATAGATATAGATATACACCAATGCTAAAGTGTGCACAATAAATATGTGCATAATTCTTATGTGCACAAACCACACCATGCCGTTTTATCATTAAAAAAAAGGAAAAAAGATAAAATAAACGAAATCTTGAGGATGAAAGTATGTGTACAAGTAAAAAAAGGAGCAACACCACGTTCAGATAGATTGAAAAAAGACATTTATTCTTTCATACAATCATATATTTATTTTAATTTCACATAAGCAATAGATCACATTAGATGATTTTTCACTTACATTTAGCTTTATAGATAAAGTTGATCGTTGAGTACGTTTTCGATTGATTTGCATCACATATGCATCACTTAATTTCACGCATTATCAATAATATAAAATTTGTATATTCTCTGCACAATAAAATTTATTTATCCATTTTTTTTTCAAATATTCTCAATAACCAATAATAAATAATATATAATACTTAAATAGTTCGATAAAAATCTTTTACATTGTCAAAATGTAGAAATAATCGATTTACAAATATAAATTAACTTTATAATGACTTTATCTTACTATTTCTATAGTAATCCTATCTATTTCAGTTATTAACATCAAGAAAATTTTATATCAATAAGTGCTATTATTATAACTATGTTTTATTTACAGTGTTTTCAGATTTATAAAATATAAATAAAATTCTCATAACATTCAGCAATAAATAAATTCGTGCAGTTTGATTGAACGATTTCAAGTTTAGAAATCCAGTGTTGTTAGTTTTCTTTACAGAATCGTAAATTTATATCGGAATGCACTTGGCATTTATAATGTATATGATCGTGCGCAACCGCACGATCATTTCACTATACAATATCAACTATTTATTAACAGCTACGAGAGTTTTCTTTTCTTCGTTGTACCTCTTTTTGGCTATTCGAACTACTTGTTTCATAGCGGATAAAAATCTTAATCACATAAACATGGAATAATTATTACAATCTACATAGTTACTCATTGTGCTTATAAATAACAATAAATATTACAATAAATTTTAATCGGATTTTATTTATGTACACGTAATTCACCTTTATACAGAAAATCGTGAATTTTATGGTGTGTTAGTTATATTTGCTCTGCGTCAATAGTGCATTTCCATTTTATTTATACTTATGTACACGTATACTTTTAGCGTATCATTTTCCACTTGAGTCTCGAACCAACGAGACGATAAAATTTTTTTACAAGTATTTTTGTTTTCATTTGCCATTCGTTTGACTTTTATTACTGATATTACGTATTAAATTCTTCCAAAGAGTGGATAATGCGATTATTTTCTATTTGACGAAACATTATCACATTTTATCTATATTTTTCTTTTCATTGAAATAAGAAAATAAATATTGAGATATTTTTTGCCTTTAATGAATTTCGACGTAAGCAATTAGCATTGAACAGGAACGTTCGCGAATATTCTGTTTCAATATTGGCGTGCTACAATACTATTTCAATTGTGTGAATTTCAGATAGATATAAAAATAAATCCCTGTATGATGTCTATCTTGTTCTCAGATAGTCTTTCTACATTTTTTTCAAATATATATACTTCAACTTTACTAACGTACGCGCCACTGAACATTTTATACATACACAATAAGTTAAGAAAGTATCGTAACATAAATATTTATGAAAAACGTACATAATTATGTATAATAATATCTCACTCGTTTCTAAATTACTCCAATTTTGATGTTTACCACATCAACAGCCTCACATAGTCCTTTTATCGATTTACAAGCAAATAAATATACATTTTCGATTCGATTTTTCTCATTACTTATATTATGAAATGAGATTATCATAGTACTCAACTTAACTGTCATACGTACGGAAATAAATACTGAAATTCTTTACGTATATCAACATCCAAATGCTCTTACATATTTTTTTGCCACGTTTTAATGCATTTTATTGTCTGCATACCTTATACAACATATCTATAATTAATACCTCGCAGAAAGCTTTCCCAAAAATTTTCGATGCCTTCCCATACCAATACGCGAGAAAATATGCATATGTGTTTACGGAGAATACCGATGCTTATTGAGATCGACAGCTTTTCCCTTTTACCCTTCGTTGCACTTCGCAGCGAAACCCCCCGCGCCGTCTGTCTTAATAACGTCGCGTCTGAAAACGAATAAGCAAAGCTTGCCTTACACATTATTTCCAAAAATATTGGCATTATAACGGATGCGACGCACACGCTGCCATTTCCCTCGTATAAAAAACAACTACCACACGTATATATATAACACGCATCAGTTTCGTTCTATCGTAAAATCAGAAGAAGAAAAAAACGTTCGTGTATAATATATATAAAACTCAAATTCGTTCGGATTTAAAGTCACATGCGCTACTTATATACGATATATACCTATACACTGACTACGCATGCCAACTATTCCGAAAGTACTCGACGTTCGCCGCGCGCGCGCGCAAATGTTTATACTATATATATTAGGGAAACCCCGGGTAAGCCGAGCATATAGAAGAGATAAATAAGCGCGTCGAAGCTGCGGCTCTCACTTCCGTCGTATCGTCTTCTCTCTCCGTCTGTCTTTGGCCCATGCGAGGTTAATCCCGCGAACCCTTCCGACGTATTATGATACATGTATATACGCGCGGCCTAGCAAAACAAGCGCGGCGGATTTCGCCGATGACGCAAGTAGAGAGAAGAGCGCGATTTTTTATCCGATCCCTCTTGTCCCCTGCCCTGACCGACGCTTTTCTCGCTCTTCCTTTCTGCCTCTGTCTTTTTTTTTGCTCAACGCTATCTCCATCTTTGCGCGAGTCTCATCGTAGATTTTCTTTGTCTAGCCCTCTCGTGAGCTTTATTTCTGTTACTGCTGTCACTTTTTTTCCTCTCTCGGACCCTGTCCTTCTTAGGCGCGTATTTTTCATTGCTTTTGTTGCTCGTTTCCTGCCTCTTTGTCCTCTTACTTCTTCGAATCGCGGAAAAATATTAGGATAGTGCTCGCGCGCCTTTTTTCCTCAGCGTTACGATTCGATTTATTTTACTTAAGCCGATTGTGCAAATTAATTCCAACGATGTGTATTGATGGCGAATTTCAATAATATGTTTCATATATATTGTGCGCTTTAAAATGATATAGGTAAATACTACCTATTTTGAAGAAAATGTTCAATATCCTGAATTGAATGAAACGAACAAAATGTATGCAAGAGTGCGCATACTAATAATACGTGCCTATTGTAAAGATTGATATCGTATAAGTTGGATTCAGCCTTTTCACTATCCAATATTGCAGGGCTTCATTCCCACAAAATAGAGAATTACATAATGCAACCAATGTTAAAAAATTTTCCACTCGCAGGGATCGATACGCGGCGACAATGTAACCTATTATAAAGAACTATGCATAGAGACTATTCAATAACTTCTGATGCATTTTAATAATAGAATGAGATCTTGCTATTGTACATGCTGACGAAATATTAACTTTAAATAAAATTGAACCTATTTCAAAGAATGAATAGCACGGTCGACTCCCAGGCTCCTTCTATACCTGCCTTCGAAGCGCTCCTGCGCTCCTTCATTACATCATATTACGAATATTTAATTTTGACAGGTTCTAATGTACTCCATGATAAATATTTCTCATAGAATACTAATAACATTTTTAAAGATTCACAAATTTATCTTAAAATTTAAAATTATTCTCGAACAGCTAATGTTATAGAGGTTTCTTAAACATTTCTGCACGTTCTTTATAATCTGCTAAGAGTAAATCTACGTATCACAAAGCTCGCGAATTCTTTCCGCGGTTCAGTACAAGCTACCACGTGACTATATGCACTTTTTATTCAGATTGCACACATATGCACAACACTTTCCCGAAGCTTTAAAATATCAATTTGCCATTCAGATCCGAAAAAAATGTCTTTCCTTTTATCGAGATTATTTATTTTTGCAGAGCGGACAGCTTAAATGTGACCTAATATCATTCTTAAAATACTTTTACAATGTTCTTATGCTGTTATTAACTCCTTATATTTACATAGAAAACATTTCTTCGCTTGACCCAACTGCCACGCCGGGGAAAATATTTGTTTACAAAGGTCGGCCTCTTTTATCCGACCACCTCTCGATCGCGCGCAGCCATTCCCGATGAAATACGCGCCACTCCCCGTACAAGCGATCAGCAAGCACTTGCCAAGCATTTACCATTTACGAAGCGCGAAGTGCGACTCGGGCGAATAACAGTAACTCCCGGCATTTTGTGGTCACCGAATTTCTGTGTCTCTATCTCTCTATACGTACGCCAAAGATCGACGCAATGCTAAAGTTCGGTGACGCGTTCGATCCTTCGTTATCTGCGAAGACCCGATCCGCTCTCTCACTCTCTCTCTCTCTTTCCTTTTCTCTATATCTAAATAGCTTGGCCGTCAGTTCCGCTAGACGCGTATTTATGACGCGTATCGGAATCCCAGTGAGTAGATTTTGCACGACGGTGCTTTTCCCCTGCGCATGCGCCATTCATCCCCTTTAAGGACGTTCTCCGAGAAAACGATTTTCTTGTGATTTTCCTGAAACTTGCAGAGAACGTTTGATTTTGTGTGCTTAGTACATGCTTGAAAGCCCCACGTCCATAGCGGTATTCAAAATAGAAATATTTAACTTCAAAGTTTTTGTGTTAACACGGGATCCCTATCTAAGCTAGTTTTAAAGTTACATTTTAATTTACTATAAAAAAAGTTTTCTTTGTGTTTCTTTTTCAACCGTAAGCCATAAAACTAGAAATCGAGAGGAATAATATGGTATAATTTTCAATATAGCAAGCGATATTAATTTCAGAGATATAGCAACGTAAACAAAAACTCCCATGTTATTTGTATATCTATATATAGTCACCCTATGTAAGTGCTATTTATTTAAATATCATATTGACACCTTTTATCTTACACTGACATTTTTTTTTTATTTTTGGAGTAATGTATAGAGACTCATGAAGGGTTTTCATTGTAAATAATATTTTTAAATCACAATTTTCGCGATATTAATGAATTTGAGTCGGAGAACGTCCTTAAGCCAGATTTGTCTCCTCCATCAGCGGAGAATACGTACAAGTCGCGAGCACCGACCGTTGAATATCTCCGGCTGTCTCTCACTCTCTCTCTTTCTGTGTTTTCTTGCGGATGTATTTATGTATGAGCGTGCGCGAGCGCGCTATTGCTATGTACTTACGGTACGTATACGACTGGTGTGCGACTCGGTAAGCACAAAGGTAAGCGCTAGAGTGGCGCGCGGCTCTGTGGTCCTTTTTTTGCTTTTCGTGAGAGGTACTCGCCTTTTGTTGATCTTTTTCTTGGACGATCTTTTTTTTACACTAAAGTACTGCTCATATTTGATGATAATGCGATGTTTGACAAAATAAATTAGAAGCAACAAGTTGGTGCAGTGGTATACCTAGTTGGGAAAAGTTTTGAAGATAAAACCGTGACTTTGCAAAATTTTTAAAGGAGAGAAATAGCCTCGAGGTTTGTTGACTTTAGAATTATAATGAGATTTGAACTTTTTATGAGAGAAAGAAAAGCATAATAGGAAGAAGTATTAAATAATAAGATTAACATTTTAAAAATTATAGAGAAGTATATATCTGGCGTTCCCCGGACAACAAGTCTTTTCTGAATGTAGCTCTTCGATCCATCGTCATTTTTTAAACACTTATTATCTTTATAACCTGGCATAATTCTACTATTATCGTCGTTTTCGTGAAAAAAGTTTTACTTGATCTAGAGTATTACCTGATAATTTTGTGTTTCCTCTTTTGTCAACTAAAAAGGATTCATCATTATCTAATAATTTCAATTTAATGGCAAGCCGACGAAGATTATTTAATTTAATTGCAGAGGATAATTTTTTCGTTATTTCACAACAATTTTCTGTCGAAATCTTATTTCTTTTTTACTCTTGCCATTAAATTTTATTCTGCAAGAGTCGCACATTTGATCTTTATCTTTCAAAAACGGAAAATGAGCTTTCATTTCTACTGAAACAAATCTTACAGTCCAGGCGCGGTATACTTAGAGGACGCTGTGGATCTGAGAAGTCCACAGATTCACCGAAGTTTTTCTTATGTATTTTGACCCCCTGAATTCAAATCTGCAAGGTGTTTTGCACTAAAGTAGTTTAATTGTTATAACCAAATTTAAAAAATGATGTATTTTGGGTTTCAACATTTTCAGGCTATTCTCCGTCATTTTCGGAGAGAAAAATGTCCTTTGTTCCCTTCACACACGGATTATTTTACTTCACGCACAGTCGATCAAAAAATTAGTTTCACAAAGGAATTTATAAATGTATTTTCCATGCTTCGTTAGTGCTAACAACATTAAACAATCAAAAAGCTATGAATAATAAATAATACGCGTTGTCAACGACACAATCAAAGTTTCCAGTAAACGTTTAAACAAAGGCTAATTTAGTCATAGCGGGATGAACAATAAGCGAAGGGCGAAAATTACATTTGGTAAAGTTGTTTATCTATTTTGTAATAATTGATAAGTGAAATAATTGAATATGTATATGCAACGTGCTTTTGAAATGATTAATTTAATCGCTATTATTTCCTATGTACCATTCATAATATTTCTAGTTTATAGCACAAAATCTCGAAATATTTGCATAATAAACGAATTTCAAATGTCATTAATACTTTTGCGCAAGATCATCCTCTCTATTAATAGTACTTCAGAATTAGAGCGGTTTTAAGTGCATATACTCTTCAATGGGTAAAATAAATCCCTTTAATCCCGTTTCATCGAAGTCCTAAGCCTATTATATACAATATCTAACTGAAATATAACTTTTCTAATAAACGGGAATACCTGTGAATAGCACTTTTGCGCTTACCGAATACATACATATAAGGTGTATAATACATCTAAAGATATACCACACAAAGGTCTGGCATTCCTCTACAGGAGTCTCCACCTAGCATCGCATCAACAACGACGAAACCAGGAAGGGAAACGTACGTCAGTCTGAAAGTTCGAGAGCAGAGTGAAAAAGACAGCGCGCGCGCTCGCACACACAAACACAAACGTCGGCTACAAAAAATCTGAACGATAGAGAGGGACAGCCCCTCCCCGCATATATATCTATAGACACACACGCACGTGCGCTCAAAGGAAAAACACGCCGACGACCCGCGCGAAGGAAAAACCTCCCAGCCATCGTCGTCGTCGTTCTCCTCGTCTCCTCGAGCTGCTGCTGCTGCTGCTGCTGCTGCTGCTGCTGCCTCTGCTGCTTTGTAATTCTATTAGACGTCGACCCGTGAGGAGCAACCTAAAAATAGCAGACGGAGAGATACGTTTATTGAGATGATGCAGCATGAATTCTCGCCATGGGGATTAAGGATTGGAGGGAGAGAAAAAGTGCTGCGAGAAATTAATGGGAGAGAAGAAGTTTATTAATTGGGGGAAATCAATCGGCGCGCGTGATTCTGAGGGCGCGAGTGAAAACTTCCGCGCGCGATGCGGTTTTAAAGCGAGAGCTTATAGCTTTTAGTAGGTATTTTAGGGTCTTAGAGGTGTGAGTTATGAGACGGTTTACGACACTTTTTTCGGTAGCGTCAGATTAAAATTATATTGCGAATCGAGTGAAATGAAAGTATTACTTTATATAAGATTATTTTAGCTTTATCAACAAATCAAGTAATATAAGAAAGTGGTAAATTGAACCATTCGATTTAACGTTTTCCTCGTGGTAAACAATTATCTTTCTTTATCTTTCTTTATCTTAATTTATTTTTTTCCTTACGTTCGGATAAAGCTATTTTTCATTAAGATGATTGGATTATTCCAAAGTGAAAATACAATTTTTCTCCCAAGAAGTAAGGATGACAAATAAAATTTTGAATTACTTTTTACTTGATGATCTGGAAGGAAACTTACTTTTAGGAAATTCAATTCCGTTATTTAATTAAATTTTAATAATGTGCAATTATAATTGTATCTAATATATCTTTGCGCGAAAGCGGATGTCGCAGTTATTTCAACTAAATTGCTATATCGAATCGTCATTATTTGAATTTCTTTTAAGTTTTTAAAAGTACCACAAACATCTCGTTTTTTTTCTTGTAACGAGTTGAATAACAGTGGGAACAAAAGTATTATTGGAAAGAAATAAATAATAAAAAAAGAATAATGAAAAACATCAAAATGTCGATATTTTTTTCTAATAATAAGTTAAAGATGAAATTATTATTATCAATCGAGAAACTCGTTGAAAAATCAGCCACCCGGGTATTTCGCTTATCGACGATAATGTCCACTCACCAGGGTCTTCGTCCATGGCCTCACGCTACACAAGCGACACCATCACTCGCTTCCGGGACGAAGCGTTCAGCATGGATAGGTGGCCACTGCGCCGTGACGAGTGTGCCGTCAGGGATGTCGTCACTGTGGTGCGAGTGCTGTTGCCGTGGGGGTTCGTGCCGAAGCAGTGGTTCGGATTCGAGGGACAGAGGCCCGAGAACCACGAGAGCGCCTGCATGTTCCTGTCAGACATACGACGTTTCTGATCTTAACACGCTTTCGAAGAAAGACACGTTAGTTCATGTTTTATTGAAGTCGCTTTTTAGTAGGATATTGTTCTTGTTTGTGAATTGCTGTTACATAAATTTCGTATAAGGTGGGTGGGGCAAGTAGAAACAGACGTTGAAAGTTAGTAGGAGAATTACGTACATCGTCAATGAGAAAAAAAGTTTAGACGTTTATGAATAAATAATTAGATATTACTTTATATGAAATAATTATTTTTTAAAAATTTTTTTATTTAAAATCCAATCAACACTTAAAATTTCTGAATTGGGTTAACTGGATTTATTCTTATTAAAGATATATTTACTGTTTGCGATTTGAAAATTTAGTTTCTACATGGCCGAACCATCTTAAGAAAATTAACTTGATAAAAAATACTATTGTTACTCATGCGTATAACTTTCTAAGACCGATACGAAAAATTCAATTTAAGTCAATTTAATAAGTAACAAATTAAATAGTTTTTAAAATGTAAAAGATATATAAAACTAGAATAGTCGCAATCAAATTGATTAAAAAACAGCTGTAAAGACATAAATATACAGCATGACTACAGTACTATAACCATCATGAAAACTTCTAAAGTCCACACAACGAAAACAAAAAAGTTACCATTTGTAAGTCGTTAAAACTAAACAGAAAACTTTGGGAACACATAGTACGGTAGGTAAACGGCGCTAAAGTGGGTAAAGCGTTGGGTGGCAACCCCCCGATTGCTTAACTGCTGCGCACTTGTTCGAATATATGGCTTCTAGTTTTCTTGCACAATAATGGTTCGTGACTATGCAATAGTAGCAAATTAATCCTCTAAATCTCATAATCAGCACGGATACGGATATTAAAGGATATGAAATGAAAATATAATAATGGTTGAACTTTTCTGTTAGTCTCACCGACAACCAATAAGTGTTTCGGGCATAATTATATTTATTTAAAAACACATTATAATTGTTATGTTTCAATGTATTTAAGTATTAATGCAGACATTATTTTATCTTATACGTTTTTCGGTGCTGTCAATACTACACTTAAATATATTGCACATAATATGAGTTAATAAAATAACATTCGGGCTTTAAACAGATTTAACAGACGACCGAACAAGAACGGGAAATTAATCTAGTTGCGAGAGATGCTCCCCAAAATTCTGGTTTCAAAGGCCGCAAAGATGATAAAAACGTATATACGAAGGGAATTCCAGAAATGCGCACTTCTCAGTTGAAAGGACTTTCGTTCTGTTTCAACGCGTGAAAATGAAACTGAAACTTCCCGCATGCCACTTGTCAAAAGCCTTCTAAAAATATAGTCGTTAAAAAGAGGAACACAGCACTTACTGCCTTCAGTATTTGAAAAATTTTCTATGGAATCATGACTATAAAAAGATTGGTTGAAGGTGAATGATAAACCCACAGTGTGGCTAATTTATATCTAATTCATATTGTTTGAGAACATTATATAAAAGGTGTTATCTAAAGTAATGTTGTTGTATTTCATATTAATTCTCGGAATAGAAGTTCATTCTAGTGTATTTTATTTATCGATCGAACAAATATGCTTGCATTATTTTATTAAATTCGATTGAAACAAAAAATGAACGTATTAGCGCAAAAAAGTGCTCGTTCCATAAAAATTTGTTTGTTTCTAAACATTATATAACGTTATTTTCTATTTAAATACAATAACGACTGCAACCTTTTTTAAAGTTTCTTCATGAATAAATTGTTAGCTTTTTAATATGATTATCTAGAACTGATTCAAATGGCCATTTTTATATTTAGAAATAAAAGTATTTTGTTGAAGCAAAGTACAAGCAAATTTGAGGACGAGTGTATGGAAGTAATTACATTAAAGTTTATTAAAGCTTATGAAAAGAAAATGAAAATTTTATAATCTTTATTGCAGTAAAGACATTTTAAAAATATTAAATTCTCTGTTTAAATTAATTTAATTCATATCAGTGTACCATAAAATTTGGTAGTATTATACTACAATGCAATGAAAGAAGTATTTCAGGATTAAAATTATCTTCACACTTTACTCATAAAATTAAATTTACCAGTTAATTTTCACGAAAGAGTAATTATGTTATTGTAAATTCAAAGCTTTTTAGTGAGACCTTCCTTATACTTATTTAGCATGTGTTTGAATGTATGGATTCTAAAACAATATCTCAATTAAAATAATATAATTATTATTAAAATTTCATTAAATCTGTTATACAAATTTATTAAAAAATGAATAACATCGATTTTTTATTGACATTTGAAAACGTAAGCAAAAAATATCAGAATTCACATTAACAAACATTATCGAATTAAATACTTGCTGAATTGTCAAAAAAAATCATAAAATAATTCTCGCGCGCGATTTCGATTCATTAAATGATTAAAACGGAATACACTTGTATGGATGATGAACGTACATGCGCACACTACATAAATCAGGCGGCGGCGCACGAGCATGATATACAGTCTGCTAATAAAAACCGTGAAATTAATTAAAGGGATGCCGGGGAACGCTGATCAATAAATCGTTCAATTAGCCAACGAGATTTTCTTAAATCAAAAGGCGAAGCAGAAAAATAACTCTTTTAGCGCTTTAACGATCATAGAGGAACAAAAAAAAGCAGAGGCTCGCGCTATAGACGCGACAGAAAGATAGAGGGGTATAAGCTCGTAAAGAAAATTTACGCCGGCCCGCACCGTATCAATTCAAAATTCATTAGCAGGAATTCGCAACCAATTAAACACGCTTTTGATTAACTACGCTGTATCTTCGGCGGCGGCACGCATTACGCCGGGTGTTCCGCGCCGGAAACTTCCCGGTGGTATTTTGTCTCCCGTGAGACGTGTCCGCGCGTTGCGATGTACAAACGACTCGGTGAAGAAGGCGAGGAAGAAGACGGAGACGGAGAGAAAGGAGGAGGAGGAGAGGAAGAGCGCGCGCTTATAAAAAATTGCAAGCGCGACGAGATCGTGACTTTAATTTTAGCACGGCTGGGGCTATTTTTACGACTATATCATCGCGCGCACGCGTTGCAATTAATTGACGTCACTCGATGCCGAGGGGATTTTTCGACATATACCAGGGGATGGACGAGTTATCGTAGGGGAGTCAGCTGCGGGTTTCTCCGCGAGCGATTGGTATGAAAGTTGGGAGTGAGAAGTTGCCAATAAACCGCTTAATTATATTCGCGAATAAATTCTTCCTGTTTTGAAAAAGGCAAGGCCAGAAATCAATTAAATTACAAAATAATTCGTACGAAGGGAAGTGAATTTTTCATTAAGGATATTGCATTAAAAATTGGAATTTTTAAAATTTTCTCTTAAATTTAAAATGGAAAATAGTTTTAAGGCATTAAATATTTTTTCCATTATTATATCTTGCGAAATACGAAAAATACCTAAAATTGTTCTAAGCAGTTCGTAGATAATGATTGCCTTTAAAAATCTCTTCTGTATAATAAAAGAATTATAAATGATTTTATTACTTTCGAAATATCAATTTACAAATTTCATTTGTATATTTGTAAGGCATAGATGAATTTGATTTTTAATATTTCAAGTCCATTACAATGGCTGATGCAACTTGATTTAAAAGTAGTCATCAGAAATTTAATGTTTAATTTTCCTTTGTTTAAGTTTTCTCACAGAGTAAGAAAACGCTATAAAAATAAATAATGAACGATTACCCACCAGTATAATTTCGTTTTTGTATAGGTAGATAGAGTAAAAGTGTACAGAGAGATTCTCGTTCCATTTCAAACGCATGAAACTAAAGAGGCAATTATAACCTTTTATAATACAAAAAAAATACTGAGCGAACTTTATCAAAGACTTACTTAGCGAAACGTTACAAATGCCCACTTAGCTCGGGAGTTTATACATCATAACCATTTATAAGACAGTCTCGAGGAGAGGGTCATCCCCACCCGGGGGCGGACACGAGAAATTTTCCCTTCAACTTAGCCGGCGTTAAAGGGCTTAAGTGTGCTTTTTACTCGGGCATTAACATAAATCAACAGAATCATAACGCGAACGAATATTATGGAAATTTTATTGGGAAAGGTTTGTAATTTCTTAAACTTCTCCATGTTTAAGGGAGAAATTAGCCGGAATGTACGTTAAACTAATAAAGGACTTTGGAGGATAAAGTAAATTTGTGGTTTAATCTGTGCTTTTCAGCTGGCTTTTATTACGCTCTTATTTTTTAATTATTTCTCTGTGAATGCACATGAATATGTACTAGAATATATACTATCCAATATTAAACCTAACTAGCTACATTCACCGCGCTTCGCGTGGATTATTATTTATTTATTTATTTATTTTTTGACGATATGAACATGATCAAGTTAATATTAGTTTCAATTTAAAAGATTTTTTTAATCAGTTTAAATTATACGATAATAACGTAATTTTGATAATTAAAATAATGAAATTTTTCTTATGCTATTTTAATTATTCGGTTTTAAATGCTCAAACTTAAGAATTCAATCATGAAAATTCAAACATATTAGATTTTGGCGCTTATTCTATATATACCAATCAAATGAATCAATTATAACAGTTTTATTGTGATGACATATTAGATACAGGCATATTAGATATATATCATTTTTTAAGAGAGGATTATTGCCGTATTTTATGTGGCGTTTTTACTTGTCAGCTACATTTCAGTTCGTATTTTTTAAGAAACAGAATTTTTAGTTTAATGTAGTAAATTAAGGTAAGTATGCTCAGTGTGAAACTTGCATTTAAAAATTCTCTGTAAAATAGCTGTTTAAAATGAAAAGTAATAAAAAAACTTTGCAATAGAGCGGGCTACAGCAATTTTTAAAAAATAACCGTTTACGTGACATACTAATGAAATACGAGAAAGTCTTATTCACCCAACAAAATCATAAGTTTCATTATTTCACAGCGAAAATTTTATTTCCTATTTACTTGAGTCATGCATATAAAATACGTAACGCCATAATAAATTTTCCTTGCTAAACTCTCTTTTTTTCAATAAACCATTACGACAGACTTGAATTTCCCTTCCGCCGTCTTATCCTTCTAAACCCTCCTTCACCCAGAAAAAAAATCTTTATCTTCCGACCCATCCCCGTCACCCTATAAATCCTTCACACCTCGTCGCGGTTTCTACCGGCGTCGCTTCTTCATTTATACGTCTACATTACCGCTCGGAAAAATGCTCGCGCGGCCGGCGTCCGATTCCGCTTTTTCCCTCGTTTCCAACAATCATCCCTGAAAAGGCGAACCGAGACGGGTATATCGGCTTTCGTGCTCGCTTGCACTGGGAGGAGGGGAAAAACTCGCCGAGAGGTGAACAAAGAAAAAGCCGAAAGCACGAGTGAGAGAACACGCGTGTCTTCCATAACAATCATAAAGCGCGCGGTATATATATGTAGAGAATTAATCGATTGAGATGTCTCGTGCGCAGCTGAAGGGCTTTTTTTCTGAGTCTCGGGGTTTTCCGTGTTCCAACAACATATATATATAAATATACGGATTTCGAGACGTCATAGTCGGCTTAAATTAACCGCCATTCATTTTTCTTCTCTCTGCGTCATTCTCTAGTGCGTGATCGCAGCCGCGTGCCATGCGTAACTATAAGATTTCCGCGATCTATCGCGCCTCTCATTCATCACAGCTGTAGAATTGAATTCTTGAAGCTCTTCCAATAGTCCGTTAATTTGTTATCCGAGCTTACAAGCCGAGAGCTACTAAAGTTTTATATCAATGCGCGGTACGAAGAAAAGCCAACTTGGAAGTTACAGGCGAAGAAAAGCCAAAAACGCGTCTAAGACGAAGAAAAGCCAGTTTGCGCCCTCCCAGACGAAGAAAAGCCAGTTTGACTTCGCAAACGAAAATAACATTTAGATGGCATCTTATAGATATCTTTCAGATAATAAGATAAGATAAAGATAAAAAGATAACCAAAAAGATTAAAAATCTTTTTAAAAAGATAAGATAAAAAGATGATCAGCCAAGATAATAAGATAACTAGTAATTGATTAGATGCAGTCAGTTAGGGGATTTTTCCTCCGCAGGAACGGCGCAAACTGGCTTTTTCTCGTCTAGGAGGACCCAAACTGGCTTTTCTTCGTCTTAGACGCGTTTTTGGCTTTTCTTCGCCTGTAACTTCCAAATTGGCTTTTCTTCGTACCGCGCGACGATATCTATAACTTTGAACCATCTACGGTCCTATTTCATTCAATGGTTTGTGCATACTATTTTCCAATATTTTCTTTTTCAGATTTCTAAGAGCAAACGAAATTCTATCTTTGTATTGTTGATTGATATTTTCCAATATATAATACCACGAAAATGATTTTTTTCTGGTAAAGTTGGATAATTCAAAAGAAGTTCGTAAAGTAGGGAATAAAAAAATGCTAGTACTCGGAAAAACGACTGAAACCTTTGCTCAAGAAATTTGAATTTCATTACTAGCTACTCTTAGCAAGCTGCAGTATACATAAATACACTGCTGCAAGCCCTTAAATATTTACGGTTCTAGGCTGATTGTAAACATTGAAATTTCATTCCTTATTTAAGATTTTTATTTCTTTCTAGCAAAAACAAGTCTAGCATAGTAAAATTTCGTATTCATCTATTCTGTACAATATATTTTACCCTCAATTTTACCAAAACAACGAATAAACTGTTTTATTGCAGTATTACATTTATTATTATTATAATTAAATTATTTATACTGATATATGCATCTTATCCAAAAGCATTTAGAATTCACGCACACGGTCAAACCTCCATAATTCCGCATAATGTACAAGAATTTCGAGAAGCTACACAAGTATTTGTTTCAAATATGTTGATATAAGTTACCATGTAGCTAATGACTTATTATCAAATAGTGCTGGTATCCTACTAAAAAGTGCTGTATTTGAGAGGAAAAATATAAATAAATTACAAATAAAAATATTTTTTTGTGCCACTCAAAGTGCAAAACTACCACACTCACGTAATAATCATATGAGGGCGTGCGATCAAAAAGAGCATAAAACGTGTATATTGTGTCCCTTTCGTTTCCGCGCCATCGATTGCGAATACCAAAAAAGCACCTCACCGTATTGTTTTGCAGAGCGGCGTGCTGAAAAGGCAGTAGATGAGTGGATTCGCTGCGGAGTTGAGGGGCGCCAGGCTCTGAATGAAAGTGGCGACCGCTATGTTGGTCTGCGACTTTGGCACGTAACCGTAAACTTGCAGCAGATCGAACACGATGTACGGACTCCAGCACAGGATAAACACTGCAATAAATTACATTACATTGTAAAAAATATTTGTCTGTTTTTCGCAATACCGGTGTTTTTAATATTTTTTGAAAAAGAGATTTTTCAAATATGGATTTCCACCGTAATACAAACGCCAAGGAGCGAATATAGAAGAAGCAGCTCCTATATTGTTAATCTTCTTTGAGTTGCGCTTTCAGTGTAAAGTTAATAAATATACCAGCCCTTTTACAGGGTTCTTAGAATGGTCTGATAATAACTCTTGATCGAGAATCACATTTTATAAAGGAGATTGCAATTCAAAGAAAATCATATTTAGAGAATGAAAATACACGTTTACTAAAGAATACTTTATATATAATAAGCCGTTCATACAAAGACACTTTATTTTGTTTCTATCTTGCTACTTTTATTTTTTATTTTTTTTTCAATTATACACACAATTTACGATACAATCAACTGTATTTATAAAATAAGTATAAATCACCGTGGAGTAATTTACTTATTCTCAACTGACAGTTCGAGGAAACCAATTTCCCCGCAGAACTGCTGACGGTATGAAAAAGCACTGCAACCACGAACGGAATAACAATTTAAGCTGCATAAGTGTTTCGCCGTTGTGCCGGATTTCAAAGTGCGCTCGAGCGCAACGGGACGCAAACAGTAATAGGATATCTAACCAAGTGAATCTTATACCTTCTGTCCCTTTTTCTTCTTTCTCTCGCTGTCGACGAGTTCCATTTCCAGAGGAATAAGAGAGAAAGGGCCAGGGAGAAGAAGAAAGTGGACCGGTGTCGCTTGCCGCACGGACCGTGACTTCGTTTATCTGTTTATCCTATTACGCTGTGCCGGTGCACGTGCGTGACGGGGATCTCCTTGGGGGTGTGGGAGGATAAAAACGAAGCGAGCGAGCCTTTGTTGCATCGGACTTGCTTAAAGCGTTAAAACAAAGTAGGAAAGGCGCGCAATGTATTTTCGATAAAAATGCGGCGCCGTAGTTGGTTATAGCCGAAGAAACGCGACTCGCTTTATGTCTTTGCTCGTGTGCAAGAGAGATAAGGCTGCTCAAAATATCGTAAATATAATTTCCGAGCTCTATTTTTCAGGGGTCGCTGTTGTGGGTTCGGAAGGGCAAGTGCACGTGCTGTCTCTCTCGCTCTCGTATATGAAAGTGTAAGAGTTATTTTATGCAGAAGTGGAACAACGACTCTTAACAGATAATTTGGGCGATGGAGAGCATGGGCGTAGTACGTTTTCGCTTAACTTGCAACATTTTATATTCATTTATGTTTTATGGTGTTGGTTATAACTCTTTCAAGAAAGAATGATGCATGTTTTGTTATAATAATAATAATTCCGAGGTTTAAATACTTTAATCTTGGTAATTTTACATATAAATGAATTTGTATATACGAAGTATGACAATAGAACTAAAATAAAATAAAGTATAATTGTTACTACACGGGCTAATTCCTTTGAAGTAATAAGCTAATTGAAGTATTTAGTATAACCCTTCAAGTCAATATCTCTATTCCTTTAGAAATGCTTTTTGAAACATCATAATATAATTACTTAATAGCTTGGAAATACTACAAAGTCAGTGAAATTTATCCCAGTCAGACTTTACAAAGATAGAGTTTAAGTTCAACGTGCTCTTAATTTTATGACTACTTTACCGAAAGTTATAATGTAACTATCAAAGATAGAAGATTATCAAGAGGGACGTATTTCACAACGGAGCAACTTAACCCATTAACGCGCAAATGCACATTTTTGTACACACATTTTCAAGTACAGAATTCTATTGGAAAAACAAAGTCATTTTTATCCAAAATCCTATATAGGGGGTTTTCGAGGGTACTCTTTCAGAATCTGCAACTTATTTTGTAAAAAAAAGTCAGTAAGTGTATTATTTTTGAGTTTTTTTAAAAAAAAGCCAAAAAATTTAATAAAATTTTTTTTTCAAATCAATTTTTGTTACTGTTTCGTTTGTTTTGTTTCTGTTTTTGGATAATCATATTACCGTCAGAAATCGCGATCCGAATGTCTGGAGTTTCCAAAACACTGGTTGTGAATCTTTTTTCCCCTTTTAGCTTTTCCAAAATGGCAGATTTTGTGAAACAGCGTAATGTTAAACTTCATGATTTTTTTTCTCGAAATTTATGAACTTAACGAAAAAATGTTATAGAACAAAAAATGCTTAGAATCACTCAAAAAATACGTATGAATTTTTTCAGAAGTTTTTGAACCAATTTTGAATTTGTTAATTTTTAACATTTTTGAAAAATCAAAAAATGTCTCAAAAACTTCTGAAAAAAATCATACACGGAGAGAAATTTTAGAGTAAAAATTACCAAGGTGCTTTGGTAGCGCATGGACAGACTGTCAAAAGCCGTGATATTCCCAGGTTTCTAATACAATTTATAAGTTTCCCAGGAAAAACTACCATAACCACTTTAAAAAAATACCAAATTATCTGAATAAAAATTACCACACTGGTAAAAATTGAGATCTAGTCATTTTTACAAGGTAACCTAAGAATTTTTACTAAGAAAACTGATAAATTTTACCAAATAACCTGGTATTTGTGTACTCGCGCATGCGCACTGCGCATTATTGTGTTTCAGAAGATTGACACTAGAGGCGTGCGCGACGTTAAAATGAAAACAATACACATATTTTCAGTAAGTAATAACGGCGATTCAAATGACTGTTGGTAACAGCTTCCATGGCGCAGTCGGTAGAACGTCGGACTCTCAACCCAAAGATCGTCGGATCGAATCCTGCTTCCGTAAAAATTTTTTTTCAGTTTAATGTTTTTTCATCCTTGTTTCTGTTTCTATTTTTCTATATTAAAATACTATATATCCATCAATATGGGTTAAAAAAAGTTAATTTTTTTAATTTAAATTAACTAAAAAAAATTTTACCAAGGCACTTTGGTAAAAAGTTTGAAATTGTCAGTCTGTCCATCCATTACCATAGAAACTGGTAATTTTGTCTCGAATATTTGTAATTTTCACTACAAAATTTCTCTCCGTATACGTATTCTTTGAATGATTCTTAGCACTTTTTATTCTATAAAATTTTTTCGTAAAGTGTATTTTTTTCGAGAACAAAAATTTGGAAATTATGCGTTACATAAACACACAAAACGTTGAATGGATTGAAGACTGTATAATCGTCATTCTGCCACTATAAATATGTAGTAAAATATAGCGTTGCCCAGTTCTCACCACGGGGAGGTAGACGATGCAAGAGAACCTTCTTCTTTTTTTTTTATATATTTTTTTATGTTTTATATTTTTTATATTTTTTATATTTTATTCTATTCTTTTGAATGTATAGAGAGAAAACAGTTTTTACAAACATGTAAAACACACACCTTGGAGAGCTTTCTAGTTCTTAGAGAACATTGTTTGTTAGAATAGTTTCTTTGACTTGCGAACTGAACGGCATTACTGAATTTGTCATTACATGTTTTTTTTTCCAAACAGCATTTAGCAATAGCCATACAATCATCTTTAGTACCTATTTTTTTGCTCTTACTTGCTGTTGCAACATTGTACAAGACAGTGGCGTTGGTAATTGCTATTTGGATACCTCTGATAAAAATGACATAAGTGACCCACTGTCTTGTACAATGTTGCAACAGCAGGTAAGAGCAAAAAAATAGGTACTAAAGATGTTTATATGGATATTGCTAAAAGCTATTTGGAAAAAGAAAAATATGTAAAGCCCAAATTCAGTAATGCAGTTCAATCCGCAAGTCAAAGAAACTGTTCTAACAAACTAATGTTCTCTAAGGCGATGTGAACCTCAGAATCAACCCAATTTCATTATTTAATTAATAAACATTCGAACGTTTATTTGGAAAAACAATTCTTTCAGGCCCTCCGTGTATGTAAATACTATGCTCAGATTTTTTTTTGTGCGATTCTATCAGCATTTCCATGAGAAGAACACTTTTTGAAACTGGCAAAATTCGAAGTATACAGATCTCTACTTATCGGCATTGCGGCTTTTATTTAATTAAATAAATTCTTAGTAGATTTTTGGAAAAACAGCTCTTTCAGGTGCTCCGTATATGTAAATACTATACTCAATTTCTTTTGTTAGTAATTCTATTATTATTTGCAAAAGATAAATACATTCTAAAATTTGTCGATAAGTACACATTACCCTAAGAACTAGAAAGCTCTGCAAGTTGTGTGGTTCACATTTTTGTAAAAACTGTTTTCTCTCTATACATTCAAAAGAATAGAATAAAATATAAAAAATATAAAAAATATAAAAAATAAAAAAAATAAAAAAAATATATAAAAAAAAGAAGAAGGTTCTCTTGCATTGTCTACCTCCCCATGGTTAGAACTGGGCAACGCTATATTTTACTACATATTTATAGTGGCAGAGTGATGATTATACAGTCTTCAATCCATTCAACGTTTTGTGTGTTTATGTAACGCATAATTTCAAAATTTTTTTTCTCGAAAAAAATACACTTTACGAAAAAATTTTATAGAATAAAAAGTGCTTAGAATCATTCAAAGAACACGTATGATTTTTTTTCAGAAGTTTTTGAGACATTTTTTGATTTTTCAAAAATGTTAAAAATTAAAAAATTCAAAATTGGTTCAAAAACTTCTGAAAAAATTCATACGTATTTTTTGAGTGATTCTAAGCATTTTTTGTTCTATAACATTTTTTCGTTAAGTTCATACATTTCGAGAAAAAAAATCATGAAGTTTAACATTACGATGTTTCACAAAATCCGCCATTTTGGAAAAGCTAAAAGGGGAAAAAAGATTCACAACCAGTGTTTTGGAAACGCCAGACATTCGAACCGCGATTTCTGGCGGTAATATGATTATCCAAAAACAGAAACAGTAACAAAAATTGATTTGAAAAAAAAATTTTATTAAATTTTTTGACTTTTTTTAAAAAAAACTCAAAAATAATACACTTACTGACTTTTTTTTACAAAATAAGTTGCAGATTCTGAAAGAGCACCTTCGAAAACCCCTTATATAGGATTTTAGATAAAAATGACTTTGTTTTTCCAATAGAATTCTGTACTTGAAAATGTGTGCACAAAAATGTTTATAAGGTGGTTAAATACATTTGAAATAATTATGTGAAATTTATGTTGTTATTATGGGGTACAATTTAGAAATTATAAAATTTATAGGAATCAATTGAAAATAAATTAAAAAAAATTACACACACACACACACACACACACACACACACACACACACACACACACACACACACACACAGAACAAAAGTTTTAAATCTACTTTCGTGTTTTGAAACAGATAGTAAACGTACTCGTTAGAATTTACACCGATGAAAGAAATAAAATTTTTATCGCTCACTATACATTTATGCCGACCTGATATCTTTGATTGCGTAACAGACCATTAAAGGCCTTTTCCCTTCCCTCTCTAAATCAGGAGCGTTTCATCACGGGGCCTTTAGCAACAGTGCTCCGCTAACAATGCAGTGTGTTATACACGCAGTTCTCTTTCTCTCGCTCGCTCGCTCACTCGGCAGTCCACAAAATCGCTGTTTTCGCGTTTTTTTTTGCACACGCGAGCGTGCACGGCACAGGGGGGGATAATCGCGGAAATCGTGGAGCGCGCCGAGTTACGAGGGCTCTGGCTTTTTATCTCGTTAAACAGTACTGCTTTATGACCCTAGCTCGCTCTCTCGAAGCTTTTGTACTGCGTGTGCACACGGGAAGAACCGCACGCGCGGAATTCGACAGGCCGGTTTTTAATGAGTGTAGCGCAAGTGCAGTAAAATTTGGTGAATTTCGGGTTCTTTTTTCTGCGCTCTTCTTCGCTCGCGTGCATGAAGCGCGTATTTATAGAGTTACGAGGGGGGAATTTATGTCGGCGACGAGGGAAGTTGGCTGTAGTCGATACTCGCATGTGTGCGCGCGTGTGAGGATGTATGGGCGAGTGATGCTGAATTAAGGGTTCGGAGGTATTGAAATCGAACGAGGAAGTGTGCCTCGGAAACCAAATACTTTTTGGTGTTTTTTGTGGGGGGCGTTTGTTGTGAAATCGGGTAACGCGTTTCTGAAACTTGATATTTCAATCAATGTCTGTAGTTGAACATTTTCGTGATTATTTTGCTTCCTCTTAGAAGAAGATTTTTGATAGTAAAAAGAAATTATTTTTAGAATTAAAATATGTTAGAAAAATATTTTTTTGACCTTTTATTTTTAGAAATCGCCCGTAAGGATGTGTGTGTGTGCGCGTACGTGTATGTACGTGTGTGTAATTTATGTAAATCTCAGAATCAACTATGCCGATTTTATCACAGATCTTATTCTTTTTTTATTTACTTTTTTTATTCGAAAAAAAAATATCTTTTATTCCCATCTCAACTAAAAAGACCACTTTTTTCCTTGAAAATCGGGACCAACGTTAGACGTGTTTCCTTCTTTTAGCTAATTTTACTTTTTTCCCGCCAATTTACTTAGCCAAATACCTGTAACAAAAAAGTGGTCACAGTTGAGATGGGAATAAAGTACTATATATGTGTGTGTGTGTGTGTGTGTGTGTGTGTGTGTGTGTGTGTGTGTGTGTGTGTGTGTGTGTGTGTGTGTGTGTGTGTGTGTGTAACTTGAGAGAAAAATCGGTGATTCCCTCGGGGGATCTCTCTTCGATTCGCTGGTTCGGACAGTGAACCCACCCGCGGGAGTCAAGAGCGACTTTTCTCCCTTCTTACATAATGTATTATTTTTTGATAGTCGATTTTTATTTTCCTTATATACTTTTCAATCCTTTTTTTGAATTAAATTAATTGGAGGGTTGGGAGTATTCTAATGAAGTCGATTTTTAAAATAATTTTGGGCCAAGATTGTCACTAAATTTACCATTTAGAGAATAAAATAGTACATTATGTAACAAGGGACTAAAGTCGTAGATCATTCCAGCGGTTCATTGCCCGAGCGAGCGTAGCGAAGCGAGGGTAGTGATCACCCAAGGGAATGATCGACTTTAGTCCCGTGTTACTATAGTACTTTATTCCCATCGCCACTGTGGCCACTTCATAGATTTGAAAAGTTATTTTGTATTTATGTATTATAATTTTGTTAGTTTTAACCCAATTCACCATAAACGTAAAAAATTAAAGTATGTTACTTTATTCCCGCTAATTTACTTTATTCCCGCCAATTTACTTTATTCCCGCATAATGCGAGAATAAAGTAACATAGTTTAATTTTGTATGTTTATGGTGAATTGGGTTAAAACTAACAAAATTATAACACATAAATACAAAGTAACTTTTCAAATCTATGAAGTGGCCACAGTGGCGATAGGAATAAAGCATTATATGTAACACGGTACTAAAGTCGATCATTCCCTTGGGTGATCACTGCGCGGGTGAACGCACCCGCGGGAATAATCTGCGACTTTAGTCCCTATTGTTACATAATGTACTATTATTCTAAATTAGTACAAAAAAACGACACAAATACTGTAAACAGTTAATAAAGGTATACACTATTTTGTCCTTTAAACAAAGTACCTATTTATATATAAGTAAACGGTTCTTTTACATTTTGAATTATGACGTAAGCCTCATAACTTATACACACACTCCTTAAGGATGTTCAATGGTGTCATGCTGCGGGGCGAGGCGAGGGACGCCCCTCTCTCCCCGCGGACGCTCCCTGCTCACCGCGCACCTCCTCGCGCAGCCTACGAACTCGGTGTTTTGTTTACGTTTTCACCCCCTTCTTTCTCAAATGCCCTGTAAGCGGTCAAGATCCCTCTACGTTTTTATTCTTTGATTATTTTTCTATTCAAATAAAGGTCTTTTAACCTAATCTCTTAACTTTTTATATGAGATTTTTATGTCCAAAGGTCACATAACCTCACTCTCCCATAAGAGCCTCTGTTAAAAACTCGATTTTCATGAATTTTTTTCTCGAAAAAATGCTCAGTATAAAATATTGAAAAAATTCAAGCTGCTTTTATTTTATCTAAATAATGATATATTAAAATTTCAAAGACTTCTGTTAACTTTGCTGTAACCATTGAACATCCTTAAAAAGACTTCAACGTCTTCGTGTGCCATGAACCCAATTCCGCTGTTTAACCAAACTTTACGATTTTCTTATCCCCACTTTGTACATACTACGCACTTCCTCATAATTCAATGAAAGTGAATTGATCTCATGAGCGCTCAAAGGCCCCCTCCACAAGTAATCTCCCATACGCCCTGGTATTCGCACGGAATCAATGTCCCGCGCCCGTGTCCTTATACAAGCGCAGGGATAATTTCGGGCCCCGACGTCGCCATCAAAAGCTCGGAATTACAACCGCTCTTGCGCGTGGATGATCACGGCTAAAGGATAATTTCATCATGTTCGACCGCGAGTGCTCATCAGCGCCAGGGGATTGGGGCGAGAGCCTCGTTATACGGACGCCGATTCGAATAAGCTCTCGGACTAATTATCGCGTATGCGCGAGATTCGCTGCGATCATTGGTTTCGACTTTGGCACACGGATGCACGTATACACTCAGCTCACATCTGTTTGCATAATTAGGTGGTTGAGGCCACTCGATGGATCAAGGATCGAATGAGCCGAGTGTGTGTATGTAGGAAAGGGGGTAACGCGCTGCTGGACGCGTTTTACGAGACTTTTAATTTACTTGGAGAATTTTACGGTTACGCGCTGAAGGAGGGGGCTAAAGTGCGCGCGAGAATGGCCTGAAGATGATTTAGCGCACTTGGCGCGAGACTGACTTTTATGCGCTCTTTGAAATGTCTTTTTTTCCGTTTGAAGAGTTATGAACTTTGAGACGGGATTATTGGCTTTTTTTTGCTTTTTAGAGATGTGGTTAAGAGAGTCGACGATATATTTATTAGTATATTATGACGATACATTTGGTCGAAGTATACAGTCAAACAAAAAAGTATAACAATGCATTGTAATGAATTTTATTCGGCGGCAATAAAACACTGTTTTTAGTATGTGCTAAAATATTAATCTTTTTATCATCAGCCTTATACTTCTTGATTTACAAATAGAATAGATGCATATAATTCGCCTCTGGCGGGGACATTATCATTAATGAAAAACGACTGTTATTATATCAAATAAAAATATTCCGTATATAACCATCATCAGCTGCAACCTTTTCCCGCATCCGGGCGCGTATAAACGAGGCAAATAAAGCAAGGGGGGAATAGCCATAGAGGCTGCTTCACAATAATCGGCAGTATCTCCAGTAATCCCGCACGATAGCCGGAATCATTTTCGAGTCCATTAATTTCGGGTGTGATGTTCGCAGAGAGCCGGGCGGAACATTTCGGTGCGTATAAACTTTCCGAAATCCACAAAACGCTGTCCGCACCATCACCACCTTTTGCCTTCCCCCTCCTCTATATATACGAAATGCTGAAATATAGCGCACGTGCTGTGGTGGTGGACGAGAATAACCAGCGCGAGTTGACAAATGCGTTTCGTCTTTTTTTTCTCTCTCGCTGTCGGTTTTTCTGCTCGGGGCTGTGGTGTCGTCGGCTAAAAAATCCGACGAAGCGCGCGCCCCCCGAGGCGTCTTATAGCTACATAGGACAGGGATTGTCCAGGGTCAAAGGAAGAGAGAGAGACAGAGTTTTCCCGGGATTTCGCTTCCTCATTCCTCGGTCGCGAGCTGGCGTGCACCCTTTGCTATCTCTGTTTACTCTTTCTCATTTCCGCGCGCGCAATCGTTGTCTTCTATATCGGCCGAGGGATTTGCGCTGCAGCACTGCAGACGTTTTCATTTGCGACGGCAACTGTGAAACTGATCGAGCGATTCGCTATGATTCTCTTTATCTTTGCCCGGTGGTTTCGCTATATACCAATGAACTTCTTTTGATTGTTTTTGTATAAGGAATTAATATTACTATCGATATGAGAAAACAAAATTGTATATAATTATTACAGTTTTTTTTTAAATGCATATAGAATTTTTGTAGAAAGGTGAATGTTTATTTTTTTATACTGAAAATAACGATATGAATTTGTAAGTTATATAGTACTTTTATTGTTTGAATTTACCATGGATACTAAACTAATTAAATTATTTAATCAAATTTTGAAATACGAAGAGACATGTGAGGCAAATTACTATTTCCAAATTATTAAATTTGAATAAAAAAACACCACAAATATGTCATTCAACGAAAGATAATATCGTAATTGAAATGAACAAGTCAGTCATTTATCTTCTGTTATACATATATATTCTTCTTTATCCGCTCACTTCGTATATTTTGGTGACGAAAATTTATGTTGTACGAAGTTCCAGCCTAACGTTATTTTTATACAGGAAAATGAAAATGGTCAACTTGGATAAATATTTAATTGTATTTAACGAACCTTCTTATAATAATTAAATCAATAAATATAGCAGTTATATTACCGTAAAAAAGAAATATTCTGTAATTTGTAAGTTGTATATTTTAGAAATAAAGGAAAAATATTGCGATTGAACTCAACAGCATTCCTTATAATAATACATCCTACTAAACATGTATTATGACTTACGAAAAAACGCGGTAAATAAATAAAGAAGACAAACATGATAAATAAATTTGTTTCTTCTTTCTAAACTATTTGAAAAATTTTTTAGCTCAGAGATGAAAGTAAGTCCATCTGAAATGCAGACATTTCTATTATTTGTAAATCAGCAGAAACAGCTAGATACAGTAAGACGTATATGATTTCAGTATTATACCTTATGCTAAAATAAATTTAACATTCATTGTCCTCTCTCCACGTGAAAAAAGTGTATCTTGAAGCTTTGAAAGCACTTCTACCCCCCTCCCCTTGAAAAAATAAAAAAAACTCTATGACATTTTAGCAAAAACGCAGCTGTATAGCATAATTAGTACACACCCTCGTTAAGCGGCTTTCGCTTCGAGTATTTACCAAGCCTCCGCCCACCAAGTCACCTCTTAGATGCGGCGTTTCCCGAGCGCATCATTCACCCTGTGGCACATCCCACTTCCGACTGCCGTTATAGGCACTCTCTCACCCCCTCATCCTCTTACCATTGACTCGACGAGTAGCGGGACGCTAATGCACATCTTACTGCAGAGTCAGGGCTTGAGTTAACAGACGGGTTTGCAGCAGAGGCGCCGCGGGCGCGAAAATTTGTGCTTAGCACTGGCCATGTACATACCGGCGAATTACAGCAAACGGGAGGTGATGGCGTGCGTTAGTCACCGGCGCATGGTTCTAAGTCGATGTTTACCCGCTCGACTGTGTACTTGGGAGGTTCGGGGTCGTAGGTAAAGTTTTAGATTTTGCTAATGCGAAGGTAAAGGTAAATATAGAAGTTTCGAAATGTTTCATATTTTGTGAAATAGGAACGCGTCTTACATGCTACAGCAAAAGAAAAATATACTTTTTATACTATTTTTAAATTTTATAGACGCCTTTGGCAGATTTTGTAGATTAAATTTAGGTAATTGCATATATTAACTTAAGGATGTATTAACCGTAAGGTCTCATTAAAAAATTTAAGACAAATATTTGGTTGTATAATTCGTCAAAAACAGTAATATTCTACAGAACTAACAGTAAACAAATATGTAAAATGTTTTATAAAACTGTGAGGAAAATTTTACGTTGATTTTAGAACATTTTAATGCTTATTTCTTTGATTTTTTGGTATGACTGTACGTCTTATTTCACAGTTTCTATGTTATTTCAAAAAATATTCTCAAAGTGGACATTTAAAAAAATTGAGCTTGTTTATCTAACATACATTGACGATTACACGAAGTTTCAAAGCTATGACACTATTACATCTGTTTTTTTTTTTTTTTTTTAATTTAGTTGCTAATTTTGCAAATTCCCATAAGGCTAATGTTAAATTTAAATTGCAATAATTCCTTACTTATTCTCGTTAAGCCTCTGAAATTCTACGTAGCTCTTTATATTTATGATATTTAATGACTATCAAATTTTGAACAAACTTGTCACTATTTTCGTCTTACATACCCAATACAACCTTAATGCATCGGAGTGATGGTTTTTAGAGATAGTTGCGTTTATGACAGACTACATAAATGTGTATTAAATATTTTTGTCTAGACGTCTGAAGAAATCGAAGATATAATTATTCGAGATACTATAGTCGCACTCTATTCGTTTGAATTTAAACTTAAATAGTAATAGTGAATTTAGTTTTAAATAATATCGAAGCAGTAATATATTTTCAGAATAAATAAAAGTTTTTTCCCAACTCTCTGAGACATTTGCAGCTCAACAGAGCGTGATATGTTACCTCAATTAATTATAAACATTCTAAACGATCCAGTCGGAGAAAAGTTGCCGAGTATGCGTGATTCATTTAACTTTGCCAGCAGGTTTCTATTGTGAACGTTGCTTTGTGTACAAGAGGCAAAAACAAATATCCGCATAGTTTGTCACTTTCGCTTCTGGAAAGCATTTCCGAATAAAACACTCTCTGCAAAAGGAAACTTTTCAAATCTCGCACTCGGTCACAATACCGAAGGCTCAAATGCACTGGCGAGATTTCTTGCACAATCCATTAGACCATCATCACGAGCCACACTCGTTACGGCATCGCCATTATTTAAGTTAAAAGCTTTCGGAATCCACAAAAAGAAGCCGCAAAAGCACATCACCGGTCCCTCCTACTGACCTAAAACTGTCCTCCCTATCGCGCAAACACGAATATATGTATATACACGAATTCATCTCGCGCGCTGTCGCTCTTACGCGCAGGCGGTTTACGTAAAGACATTTGCGCAACGACTGGATAAAGTGATAGATATAAGTAAGGGCTCACCAAAGACGATGACGAAGGTCATCTTGACGGTCTTGATTTTGGCGCGCGGTATGAGGCCGCGCGATGAGGCGCGCCGCGTGTCCCGGGTCGGGTCCTGGCGCAGTGCCGAGCTCTGACGCCAGATCGTCCAGACGATCACCATGTAGCACGCGCTGATGATGATCGCGGGGATGAAGAACAGGATGAAGCTCACGATCGTCATGTACACGCGCCAGTTGACGTCCGAGCCCAGGTCGATCCAGCATTGCTTTTTGCCCTGGTAAGAAGGATTCGATAATTTATTATTACGGGTTGATTCTGATGAAAGAAACATTCTATATTGAAGGTAACTTTTTGTGGTTTTTAAAATATTTCTATTATTGCTTAGTTCCGAAATACCTGTTTCGACATATTATTTCAGTTCATTGTTTCCGATTGCTTTGAAGCTCTATAACAGTGTAAATTTAATGTTGCTTCAATCAGTGTAATATTGAGTAAGTTGCAGAATCAAAACATCAAACCATGTTTTTATAATTTGTACGTTGAAAAATAAAAATAAATCAGCCTGTTTGAATTTGAATGGAACCTCCTACCATAGAATTAGATGTATAGAATAATGTATAGAATTACTGAACAAAGAGTAAAAAATACCATGGGTTTCATTTTATCGCTGCCTTTAGCGTTACTTTCAAAAGATAATGAATTAAAAAAAAAAATAATATATCGATAAAAAAGTAAACTGAAGGTATTTGCGGGACGTAAACACGCGTGAGGTAAACAAAGCGAGCGCAGGAGCGTTAAACTTTGAAAAATCCAAATTGGATATTGCGCTGCCTTTCGATACGACAATTAATTTTCCCGTAATCGAGCGTCGAAGATTAGTGAACTGAAGCAATGGAAGCTCGACCGTGTAGTATAGTGCAATCTATACTTTAACTCCCTTTCCATCTCCGAGAGCTTGTTTTAGTCAGCTGTTCTCAGGCTTAGCTCGCTAATCTTTCTATTACGGAAAACTAATTGTTTCATTCAAGGAGCGCAGGTCTTTTAATTTCGAATTTTTTCAACGTCACGAAAGTTCTATTATTATATACTACACAAAATTGTATATTTTATAAATAACACTTCTGGTATTATCTTAATGTTTATTGCTAAATTTACTTGAATATCATAATTAAACTATTTTCATCGATAATTTAAAATTATTCAAAGTTATTAGTATTAAAAACAATTTTAAATTGAGAATTTACTATAACTAAATTTAATTCTTAGAATCAAAGCTATTTACAAAGTGAAAATCTGATTTTTGCGACAGGCAAAAAATAACTTCGTGATGTCTGTTGACATGAAATTAAACCTTAAACATGAATTTTCCGCGTAAAACTGTTTTTCTTCTACTTCGCAATCACGCTAGCAAATGCCGCCATTGTTTAGCGTGTCCTTTCTTCTTCATATACGTACCTCGACTATTTTCTCTTCGTACAGGAAAATTATCGGCACGCTGAAAAGAAAGGAGAGGCCCCAGGCAACGGTCACTAAGGCTCGTGCTCTGCACCCTACGGAATCGAAAAGTATTATTTCATGAAAAGTCACTTTAATATTTCATAAATATTATTAATAAAAGCTTTGCAGCGATAAAAAATAGTGATTATGGAATAGTGAAACTAATTCTGGCGTGATGACAAATTTTTTATCGGCGTTATGTTGTAACAGGTTACTCATTCGTGTTGCACTTTATGAACAAAAAAAAAATGGAGTTTCACTACCGTATATTATTTTTACTCATATTTGTTAATGAATTTTTCAAAATATTTTTTCGTATAGTAAATTTCTCTCTCTACGGTAGTATCCAAATAAAGAAATATTTTAGGCCGATCCTTAAGTACCACTTCCGACTTCTTTGTTACATCGTTATATAACTCTCGGGAGACAGCTTCGACATATTGGCCGCACCTCAGCCGTTGACCCGTTCGATCGTAAATTACAGTCGACTTGCGTGGGAAAAAATTACGATGAAACTTAATAAAGAGGAGAAAAAAAAGGAGAAAATCAACGCGAAACGTTTCGGACGAGAAAAATTTTGAGTGAAAAGGGAGTATATAGGAATCGCGGTGGTGGCGGTGGCGGTCTCGTCGAAAAATATACGTGAATAGCTGTCGAGTGCACGCGTAAAGATACCGAGCGGATTATTCAACCCGAGAAATTTTATGAGGGTCGCCTGGAGCGAGAGAGAGAGAGAGAGGGAGAGAGTGAACGACGACATTCGTCGCGTCGTCGTCGACGTCGTGGGGACCTCCAGGGGAGTTTCTCGGTGACGAGACGAAGAAAAAGAGCTCTCGCGGTGGAAAGAGACGACGACGATGACGACGCCCTGAGCGAAAGCGAAATTCCTGATTTTTTTCCAAGATTCGCAACACGGGCTTTACGAGGAAGCGTTTAGTACGTTCTCCACGATACGGTGCGCCGAGTGGATTTGCCGTAAAATTTTAGAGTTATCAAACGATTTTTGGAAATGTTGGTGAATTCAGTTGGAACATTTTGTTAAAGAAAATATTGGGTAAAACATTTCGCAGGATACTCCTGCAAAGCTACTCTCTAAATTTGAATCAGTAAAATTCACTGAAAATCAGTTATAAGTATAAACCAAATCAATTGAAATGTTCAATGAAAGCTAAAAAACAACTGAAATTTCAGTTGATTTGGCATACTTATAACTGATTATCAGTGAATTTCACGGATTTAAATTTAGAGAGCAGTTCATTATTGGGGAAATCTGTAATAATTAGAAATCGAATCGTTTAGTATTAAATAGAATGTCAAAATAGTTGGCTAGTAGTGAAAGAAGTACCAAGAAGAAATCAGCTCAATCAATTATAGTTATATATTTGCAGTTATTTGAAAGTATAATCACGAAATGTAAAACAGTGAAAAATCTACTACTTCAGTAAAAGTCGCGCACCACCGAAATAGTAGTGAATATGCACTATTGATATAGATTATTTCGGTAGTGTAGAACTTTTATCTACTGAAATAATAATTTTTCACTATTTTACATGTAGAGAGTATATTGAGATATAATGTTGAGAAAATACATACAATGATCTAATTTTATTCTATCATTTAAATAATATAGTACATTTCGATACTAGTGCGATAAAGTGGCTTTTACCTCTTTTGATCGTTTTCACTTGAGCGAAACGTGGGTGGAAAGGTCGCACGTTCAATTCACCTTCCCGCTCGTATATCGAGCAGTATTTTTGACACGACGAGTACAAAGCTTGATTTAGCGCATGCTTCTTTATTCGAGCGTGTGCGAAATTGAGCTCTCCACACGGAGTGTGAAATTGCTTCATAGAAATGTCAAGGAAATTAAAAATAAAAATTCGCAGCAAAACGGAGTACATAGAAGTAGATACGGGCCGAATATAGTCAGACGCTGATTACCAAATACGCGTGATGAGTTCTATTCATTCGTTCTCTTTTTTATTTAGACCATACAAAATGCTGGTGATGAGTTAATTACGATAAAATAGTAAATTTATTAAATTAATCATATACGAACCTTTGAAATTCAATTTCCAAATTAAAAAAAAAAAACAAAGATCTTTCGTTAACAGTGCCAGGTCTCTCTCTCTCTCTCTCTCTCTCTCTCTCTCTCTCTCTCTCTCTCTCTCTCGTACTCTTACGTTTTTTGACTCCCCCTGTGTCTAGTGCTCTCAAATTAGAAATCAATTCGACACCGGCGGATCGTATAATTGACGATGAGAATTTCCGCAAGTGCTTTAGAGAGCCCTACTTTATCAGACCGAAAAGTCTGCACCATATCGCCACCGCTGATGCTGGCGAGAGAATCGAAAGTGATTACTCGCTCACTCGCAGCACCCCAGCGCAATTCCAGAACTGATGATCGCGCTATGTAGAAGCCTCCCGGCGTCGATGAATTGTATACGAGCCCGGTTTTTCAGCGAAACCTTTTCGGGAATATGGCGGAACGCAATATTTATTGCCGCGTATATAGATATTTCGCTTCTTTTGGGGCGAGTAGATTAACAATGATCGGATTACCGGGAGATAAAAAATGTCACAGTAAAAAAAGAGTATAAAATTATTTTTCACTTTGAAATGAGGGGAATGGAATTAAAAGATAGGGGCGCGGAACCCGTATTAATGCAAAGTTATATGTGTTGTCGTTCGGGGTGTTATTACGGTTCAATAATAACCTTAGTATAAAGCTTTATTTATTTTGTTGAAATATATTTCATAATAATCTGAAGGTAACCAATGTGCAGCAAAGTATTAATATTATATTCTTTAACGAAAATAATGGATTTCCCGAGGATTATTGTTTTAGTAATTTATTATTAATTTGTCGTAAATGTGATAAAATTAAAAGTACATATAAACATAATATTAAGCAGACGAATAGAACTGTTCAGAAAAATTTACAGGTGTTTTTTCGGTGAATTGAGAGTTTGAAGGTTAAATCGTATAATCTTGATGTAAGATGTAGCCTAAAACCAAAAATATGAAGATTATCAGATATGCAATTTTACTTGATGAGATAAGAAGAACATTCTGTAAATTCAAAATACAAGAAGAAAGATAAGGATTACCATTTGTATGGTAAGAAAGATTTCGTATTAACCTTGTTGTGCTATTTGATGATACCAATATACTTAACTAGGTACTTTCCCGAATTTCATTACTTACATGCAGGTAATATATAAATTTGATTTTGTAATATAATATTTAAAATTTGTATTAACACTGGTTATTTATTGATTTATAAAAATAAAAGTATGTTATGCTGAAAAAACAATATAAATCTATTATCAGACTGAGAGAAATTTTTTCTCAAAATGTTTATATTTAACATGGCATTGTAACTATTAAAATATATATGTTAATAGTTACAATGCCATGTTAATAGTTAAAATACCATGTTAAATATGAACATATTCTTCTCTCAGTTCATGACTTGAAAGGATTCTGATCTATCTGCAAATCAAATAAAAAAAATAAGCGAACGTAGTTCCGTATGTCACAGGATGTCATATTCAATACTTATTACATAAGATTCTTGTCCAGTCATCCAAAAATACGTCGTGAGAAATAGCAATATATTGTTATTATAAATAAAGTAGCACAGTACAATAACCGGCCATTAGTGATTTATCACCCAATGGATAATACAGAGTTCGAAAGAATTTTCTGAAAAAATATCATAGTTATTTTCATTCCGCAGCGACTCGAAAATCATGAGGAATTCCGGGCGGTGCTATCGGAATCCTCACGATCATAATTCTCCCAGCGTCCGTGGCGAATCAAAAACGAAGAAAAAGAAGGGACGCCACCGGGCGTGGGAAGCAGCAGAAGAAAAGGAGAGGGCCGCGAAGGGGGGAGAGAACGAGAAAAGGACCGTCGTGTGTATATATACTCACAGCTCCTGGAGAAGTTCATCGGTCGGGTTATCGCGTCGTATCTGTCGATCGAGAGGGCGACGAGCACGTAGGTGGAGCTGTAGGTGACGACGGCCTGCAGGAACCTGATTATCTTGCAGGCGACGTTGCCCGCGTACCACGAGACCGTCGACCGCCACACTATGTCCGTTAGCACCGATATTAGACCCACCATTAGATCTGCAACAGAGGAGGAAGGGGAGATCGATCGGTTATTTGTCTCTATTAAAGTGATCGAGCTCTTATATTGCTGGATCTGGCGCAAATATCGCGCGTTGACTGGAACTCATCGTATAAGTACTGTGGTTAGATACCCGGAGGCAGGCGCGATCTTATTATTATGTCGTCGATATCTTTTTCTTAATTCGAATGCGTCCTTCCTCAGTGGTGTATCGAATTTATGGATTTACTAGTGGTGATATACGGACGAATGGCAAATGAAGGACGTGATGGTAGGGGAAGGTAGGGAAAGGTTCGTTGATAACCGTTAGATTATAATATATATATTGTATATTCGCATCGAGATATATGATAAAATATTTATACGTTAATATAGCATTGTTCGAATATGTAAAATATGTAAATCGAACCTAGCTTTTTAGTAATCCTTAAAAGTTATTATATTATAAATTACTCAAGATTTTCCTTTGCCTGGTAATAAAAATTGATAATTCGACGAAGCGAAATTTTCACTACATCTACTCTGTGTCAAGAATCACGGTACCTATAATATACATGCAGCGAGCGATAAAAGCTAAATATTTATTTTTAATACATTTTAAAATAGAATGTACGATATTATGAATACTTATTTTCTTGAAGAGAAAATTTGTACAACCTTAATTGAAGCGTTTATATTCGTAGCAGTATAAATTTTCCTGATAATTTAACATATTCAGTTTGTATAATGCATGGAATTCTTATTATTAAACGTTTCAAAATTATAGTTAATGCCTAAAATGTTTCAAGAATTTTTACGTATCATTTAATATATATTTAAAAATGCATTCTCACTTTGAAAACGTATTTTTATATTTTAATAAATACCTAGAGAAAACAAGTTATATATATATAATCATACATATTATCATCATAATATATAAAATATTATTAATAATCGAATTCATTGTCGTGTTATTTAGTATATAAAAATGGTACCGTAAAGGCTTTGCAAAATTAAAATCAATAAAACAAAAATAACTAATTAAAAATTAGATAAATTCAAACTGCACATTGAATTTTTCTTACAATGCTTTCGTAAGAACGATCGGAACATACATAGTTTTTTTTAAGGAAAATAAAATGTATCCGATACATCGGACCTATTGTTATCGTTACAACCTTTGAACACATAATATAAATTCTTTAAATAAGCAAGCGAATATCCAATATAAGCAAATTTCACTGCGCCATTTGTGTCTCGCAAAATCGAGGAAGAACCGTAACTTCTCCTTAAACAAATAAAGCTATCCCTCGCGAATCCTCCGTTCTGAAAAGCAGCGCAAAAGAGGGGGACACGCAAAAAAAATAAAGCAGCCTCGACAAAAAGCGAGTAATGAGAAAAAAGATGCGCCCCAAAGAAGAAGAAGAAGAAGAAGAAGCAGTGGAGTCGATTCCATTCACGAATTCGACCCGCTCGAGCGATTGCACGGGAGGGGAGTCGACGTAAAGTATTACGAGCCCGCGCGGGAGTAAAGGAACCCGAGAAACTTTCTGCCAGAGTCGAACATTAAGAGCACGGGCGGGGCACTTAAAATTCAATTTAAATTTAATTAGTCTCAAAAACGACGGAACGCTTATAATCAATTTGGCTCCTCGCGCGCGCGCACGCGCAATTTCCGCGTGTGCGGTGTCAGTCACGCGCGGCATCGACGCATGCGCTACGGGTGGTCGCCAGGCGTTGCTTCTGCTCGCATCAGGGAGGGAATGGGGAAGCGGCGAGCGTAAAAAGAGAATTGCAGAGTTCGGGAGTTTTATTTTTTTTGGGGGGACGAGGGTTAGGCGGTTGGCTGTTAGTGAAACGAAAGCAGGAGGGAGTGGGGTACGGAGGTTCTCGGTTAAACGATATTTTTGAGACGAGAGCCTCTTTACATTTTATGTAACAATGCCCTGCTAGAAATTCATCTATATAAAAGGGCCAAGAAGTTAGAAAATAGCTAATAAAATTGGCTAATTAATCGCTATGGTGAAAGAATTTTTCGACCATTATTTGCCTATTTCTTACATTGCCATAACAACAAAATATTCGTATTTGATTTACATACTAATTTTATCTTTGATGGAATAGCATTAAATTGCATTGAATGGCTTACCAAAATATAAATAAATAACATTAACTAATAAATCATTTGTTGTACTCTTTCTATGAATAATTCAGCAAAACTTTTATTTCTCCATCTGATTCTGTCTCTCTTACTCCTTGTCATAACACCAAGCTTTCTGCTAGCCATTTTCACACTAAAGAAACTGATCAGTTTTAATACCTTTAAAATACTCAAGAACAAGCTTGTACTTGCCTTCGAAAAACTCATTCTATTTTCCAATCTATTAAATGGTCAAATAATAGGAGAAAAGGCGTTTCATCGGGAGCTAGAAACTGGACAAGAGAAATTTCTATTTTATAGCAAGTTTCTAATATAAATGGTCAGTTATTAGTTATAAAATGTTTTTGATTTCCAACAGGGTGGTGTTAGAACAATAAAAGGACTGTCGTAAGGATTGTTATAATTGTATAAGATAATTTCTTTGTAAATTGTCAAACTTTGATATGACATAAATTCTGGCATAATATATGTCTTTAAAAAAAATTTTTCTTTGTTTTGCTGTTTGTGATTATTATGAAACAATGTATTTTTAATACCGATAATTAATTTTTATTGTACGTGTCCTGTGTACGTATTATTAGTGTTATTACACCTTTTTTTTTCAAAAAACAGTCAGTGTTGGGTCGTCGTAATATAAATATAATTCACCATAAAAATAAAGAAAAAAATGACACTGATTTTCTACTTCTTCTGTATTTTAGAAATGCTAAAGATGTAAACAAATTCTTGACATTTGAAAATGAACAATTTCATATTATAAATAAGATAAATTTGTAATTGAAATTGTACGTTGTAAACTTTATAAAAATCTTTTTTTGTCAAGGTACAAACAAAAAAATCACGTTCATGAAATTCCACCTGTTTACTCCGCGCAAATACTACACTTCCAAAAATTAAATTAACCTTATTCACGCGATCCTTAACAAGTCCCATACGAATGATTTTACACCTTGACGAACACCACGTAAACCTTATAAAACGAATAAGACCACTCAATCTCGATTACTTTCGCACTTTATCACCCTTTACCCTAATTACACACTCACTCACCGGACCGCTCCGTGTGTACCCGGACCGTTGCAAAGAGCAAAAACTTCCCCACCCCTTTTCCTCATTCGACACCGCGCTCGCGATTTTAACGATCATCGGCTGATTGGCGTCGTAAAGCACCTCGTGTATATATATATATACGCCCTACTATACCCACACTCGCAAATCCCGCGCTGTGCTCATCGGCCGGCTCGATCGGACGAGTTTTCGGCACTGGTGCGGTCCGCGTAGTAAAAATTTATTCTCGCGATAAGGCTAAGTTGCCAATAACCGAGACACCTCACGATCGAGTTCTCGCTCATTTTAATCATCGTCCTCGAGAGCAGAACTTTCGTGGCTGGCTCACGAGATTTACTCTTTGACTGGGAGAGAGCAGAGCTGCACGCCGCTGAACTTTTTATTTTCATTCTAGCGGGACTGAGGCGGAACGAGGAGCGTGATGTATATGCGCGGATTCGCTGCTTAAGTGCACTTTTTTATGTAGAGAGTGCCGGGTATCGAATTTCTAAAATATTAACAATTTAACGCGCGGCACTCTGTGCATTAAATTTATTTATAGGAGCATGTTAAATACTACTTTCCGGTCAGAAATGAAATAGCTCTTGATTTATTAGGAACGAAAAAGTAACTCTTTCATCTCGAATATCGGCGATTCTGGGGGATTATGGTGGCCCAGAGTGGCCATAAAAGTAAACGTTATTATATTTAATAAAAAAGTAACGAGTTATTATATTTAGTAAAAAAAGTGTGATGCTTATGTATTATAATAATCTGAAAGATATATGAAATAATCGCGATATTTAAATTTCGCTATAGTTTATACGCGATTAGTGAAATAATCTGCAATTAAAGTTTATCACATATTGGTTAATATATTTATTATATAAAGTCCAGCTAAGCCTTCCATCACGCCCACCTCGCCCATTACCAAACTACAGTAACCGGGCTGGCGAAATAAAAAATATTTATTTGTAAGTACAGTCGCGCATTATACACCTGCGAACAAAAGCGCGCGCGGGCGCGAGTCGCGATAAATAAGAATCAATGCCCAACAGACACGCGGAGACAAAGACGTTACCGCGTCCAACCGCGACTTATCCCGAGTGCCGTACTGTATTCAGCGACAAATCCGTAATCTACGGCCCGTATTTTTCTTACTCCGCGCGGCGGCGGCGGCTCCGACGTTATCTCCATCGAGCAGCGAGTGCCTTTCGTTATGCGCGCGCGTATTTTCGGCTATACCCTTGTAATAGAGGGCTTTTCTTGGGAGTTTCTGCGTCGTCGTAGTCGCCGAGTTATGCAAAAAGTATTTGAGGATCTGCACGGTCGATCGTAATTTAGTTTTGCTTTTTCATAGAGGAAGCTTTGTAACGGTGAAGAAAATTTTGGAGACAAAAAATGTACAAAAAAATGTTTTAAGATAATCTTTGCTGAAATTCGGTGATTTTGGGAAAATTAGTTTGTACGCGCGCGCGTGTGTGCGGTGGATGTATGTGAGTTTGTATCCGGCCGATATCTCGAGAAACATTTAACTGATTTTGATCGGACAAAGCTAATTCACTTTGTCTCGATGGAGATTCTCAGTCCGCTAACTGATTTGAGTTTTTAATGATTTTTTATTGTTTTATACATGGAGAGAAATTCGATAGTTAAAATTACCAGAGTGCTCTAATAATTTTGTCACAGACTGACTCAAATGGACTTTTTACGAGATTTTTAACAAATTTTACGAGGCATAAAATAATTTTTATGATTCACATTCGCAAAATTAGAATAGTACGTGGTAAAATTTATTTTGTGCCTCGTAAAATTTGTTAAAACTCTCGTGAAAATTCCATTTGAGTCAGTCTGTGACAAAATTACTAGAGCACTCTAGTAATTTTAATCATCTCTGTTTTAACTATGGAATTTTTGTCTGTGTAACCAAAAATGATTATGAATTTTTCGTTTATTGATTTTTCCATATTATATCGTCCACGTCAAAAGTTAGTCCATTACTTAAAACATTACTAGGAACGCTTTTTTACTTATTTTGGAGTTAACAGCTTTTTCAAAGTATACCAGACAAACAATTCAAACCCTCAAAACCGAATATCGGACGAAAATTTTTTAAATATTTCGACTTTTAAAAATCATATGACTTAATACATTTTTGATTTCATTCAAAATAATGGAGCATCTTCAAATTTTATTCAATTATTATTTTTTTGGTCTTATATTGTTCGGAGAAGAATTCCTAACAAATTGCGGAACTCGTAAATATAAAATATTTGTTCTGTTTCAAATAAGAAAACATTTTCAAAAGTATAGTCAACTTAAAAAGTGATCTCTTTTTTAGAAAACCTAAGTTTAGTAATTAGTCAAGACATATTTTTTATTTCTGAGTTCCGCGATCTGTTAGGAATTCTTCTCCAAACAATATAAGACGAAAAAAATAATAATTGAATAATATTTGAAGATGCGTCATTATTTTGAATGAAATCAAAAATGTATTAAGACATATGATTTTTAAAAGTCGAAATACTTCAAAATTTTTCGTCCGATTTTCGGTTTTGCAGGCTTAAACTCTTTGTCTGGTGTATTTTTATAAACATATTAATAAAAAGTGATAAATACAGTTTAGTAATCAATTATTAATAATCTTTAGTAATGCTGATTCGCGACTTGGATCATATAGCCAATACAACCTTAACATAATAAACTTTTTTTGAAAGGTCTTCAAATTATCTACACTTTCTTTTTTAAATTATCTTTATAGTCTGTAATTTGTTGTTAAGGAAAATGTGCTTTATACTTCTTTATAACTAATTTCTTAAAAAATATCTTATTTATTTATACAAAATTTTGACCACTTTTGGAAATCTTTAAACCGAGGTTGTTATTTTGAACATGGATTTGAAGTAGTTTTTAGAAAACTAATACGTGAATGACAAACTAGTTTGATTTATTTTTAATATCGCGATTTTTAATTGTAAAAGTATATATCTGTTGTTTTTTAATGATAATCAACAAGTCGCAGTTCATGTCTGTCATACTAGTAGAATTTAATGTTTGACTATCATTTCACACGTTTGCTATGAAATTATTCACTATCTGTTTTTGCTTTTATCCTATTATGCATGGTCAAGCTCATTATTTGCCTACGTTCAACAGAGGCGCACGCTGTTGAACAGCGCTGATTGAGCTAAAAAGTAAAACTGACAAGCACGTTTCATGGCGTTCCGCACAAAACGGAATTTGCGGCGGGTGATTGAAAAATACAACAATAATCACAAAATACTTCCAAGTTTCCTTTATTGTAAAGATTGATAAAACCAAAAACTAAATCACAACGACAAAATCAACAACTTAGCTTCTTCTTAGCAACGGTCTTTTCTTGTTTTTCGAATTAATCGCAACCTTAGTAAATATATGTATATAATCAATAATGATTAATTTATTTTTTGAGTATTTATTATTAATATGTATTCGTAACATATGGGATCAATTATTATAGCACAAAGTAAGATAAAACACTAACGCCACAGTTAGTGTTTACTAATATTTTAAAATAAAATAAGGATACCCCGGCGGAAATCGATTTTATTATTTGCCTAATAAATAGCTAGTTTCACAATAATCGTCAAACACCAAACACTTTTCTTGGCCATTTCTATCTATCAATGAAACGATTTTTCCGGTCATATTCACAGAATAAGTCTTTTTACAGATTTACATTAGCTTATACTTTTTTAGTTAGGAAATGGCTAGTAAGAGGCTTGCTATTATGACATGACAAGGAGCGAGGAGACAGAATCAAACGGAAAAATTATTGTTTTTTTCATTTTCGGTAGCTATCATTTTTAATATTTATTAATTTAGTAAAAACATGTTAAGGTTGTGTTATCTCCATTATAAATAAAGAATATGATAAAAAAACGCTGCAAATTAATTGGCACGTAGCTTCCTCCAAATTAATGTATCTTTCCTATATGTATAGTATATATTTTAAATATAAAATATGTTTATTCATTATACTTTTTTTTTCAATGATTTAATAATTTATTAATATTTTAAAAATTACATATTTTTTTTCTTATTATTGAAATTATTTGTTATTTGACACTTATTTTATTAAAAAAAAAAGTAATATTTTAAAATATAAAATTAAAAAATTACTATCTACCCTGAGATCAACTTACTCATATTTTAAAAATCATATATAATAACTCCATTTTTTACATTATAAATATATTATTATTCAATAATTGTGTATCTATTATAAATAATTGTGTACATATTATAAAAATTGAAATTATGACGTGTTCTTGTTTATGCACATACTGATTGTGCACATATTAATTGGGCACACTTTAACATTGGCATATATCTATATATATAGATCTGTACCAATGCTATCTGTGCACAATAAATATGTGCACAATCCTTATGTGCATAAACAAGAACATGCCGAAATTATACTTCTAATTCTGATTTTTTTTTTAATGGTCCGTTACAATTTTCGTCATCCTCTTCTTTTATTTTCAATAAAATATCGTTAATTGTTAATTTTATCATTTCTTACGCCATCTTAATAAAAAAAAAGCAAATAAAATATTATGTAAACACAAATATCAGTGACAGCTGATAAAAACATTTACATAAATTTCTGAAGGCAAAATGAGTGTATATAAAATTATATGCCCATGAACCATAACCGTTTCAACTTTAAAATTTTTATCTCAAAATTGAGAGAGGGTAATTCTTACTATATTCTCTTCAAATCGCGATTATTCGAAAAATTAGTTCAAACTCAAAATAATTGGACAGCGTATCTGACTAATTTCATGTTTTCTGCAGAGCTCCCTGTAAATTAATCTCAATAAAAAACAAAAGCAGTAACACGCGCGCGTATCGCGCGTCATTTCCATTTTCTAGTAACATATAGATAAAACCGTTCTCGAAAAATTGCTATTTGAAAAGAGGGCTAAAACAGTTTTAACTTCAAATATCTCTGAAATTTATAAACTAATGCTTTTACACTAACAATTCATGTAATAAATAATACACAAACGCTACACCTCTATCAAATCTAGATCTCCATCAAATTTCAAAGTAATTAAATTTTACTCTAGTTATTGTGCGACGTAGAAAGTCATTTCCAGAAATACTAAAATTTTAAATATCAAATATCTCAAAAACTAACCATATAATCTGGATGAAATTTTACATAGGTATTGCCTATATCGCATACAAAATAGTCTATAAATTTCAAACTGATACGTTAAGTCGTCATTCAGAAATTAAGATTTTGAAAAATACGTAAAAAAATTTTAACCTTAAATATCTCTAAAAATTATGAGACAATTCTTTTACTTAAAGAACTTATACGATAAACATATAAACTCTACATCTCCACAATATTTCAACATGATTAAACCAATTCTTTTTCGCTAGTTATCATACGACAAAGAAAATGACTTTGTAAAAATACTAAAATTTTCAAAATCAAATATCTCAAAAAGTAATCGTACGATCTTGATGAAAATTCGCACATATATTATCTATATCACACAAAATTGTCTATAAATTTGGAGCCGATTCATCGAACCATTCTTGAGAAATTACGATTTGAAAAAAAGATTAAAAAAAGTTTAACCTCAAATATCTCTGAAATTTATTGACCAATCATTTAGCCTAAATAACTTAGCCGAGAGCTATCCAAAATATACCTCTACAAGGAATTTCAAAGTGATTAAGTAAATTTTACTAAAGTAAACGTGCTTCATACAAAACCCATTTTTTCATTTTAAAATTTTTTTTCTCAAAAACTGGTCAACAGAATGGATTCAAATTTTTACAGATTATAGCTATTTATATTCTGCATTATCATGACTTTTTTCAAAAAAATTGACCGTTTATTTTTGGAGTTATAAGCTTTAAAAAAAAAAACACGTTTTTGTTAATAACAAAAGAACCGCAATAGCTAATATAATTTTTTTTAAATATAGGTTTTTTTATGCTCTTTCGAATGCTATCTATCTGATTCAAATATCTCAATGTTATCATTAAAAAAACGCATCGGCAAATCAAAAAGAGGATTTCCCTCTCCTATTCACACAAAGAAAACAAAAAAATGTGACCTGTCCGGTTAAAATCGATCGAATAGATCCTGAGATAAAACGGTATACGTACATACAGACACCCACACACACACACACACACACACACACACACACACACACACACACATACATACACACACACATCCATACAGACATTTTCTAAAATCATGTGATTCGAACTTCTATCACCTCTATTCGTGTTTCTAGAGCGATTTAAGGAAACTTAAAAGTTTACTATTACAAAGCTTTCTCTAGGAGGAAGCAAAAAAATCGTTTCATCACTATCCAAAAATTAACTATTTTTACTAGCGATTTACTACGTTCCTGGCCATTTTTTGATAGAGAAATTTCTACTAGAGTATCTGTGTTGTACATTACAATTTTCCATTTAAATTTAACTTGCATTTAAATAGTTCCAAAGGTTTTTGTTGGAAATTCACATTTACTAAAACTCGGCAGTGCTAGCATATTTGAACATCCAAAAATGACCGAAATTCAATAACCTAGCTGCTTTTACATAATTCTTCATTATAGAGTTTACAGAAATTGAAAGGTTAATTACCGTATTTCAAAATTATTTCAAAATAACTGCAAATGAATAAAGCATCAGAGTAGTGACGTTTATTTGATCAGGAAATTATTCCGGGAATCTCTAAAAAACTGCGAATCCCGAAGAAGTGAAAATACCCCGAGAAAATCGCCGAAATCCTGCCTTAATATTCGATACGCAGTGCAAATATTTTCTCCGCTCTTTCTCCCATCCTCTTTCCGGTTGTACATACATATGTACACTCTCAGTTCTACGCTCAAGCCAACGGAACAATACGTATATACACACACCTCTACGTGGGAGACTCGGAGTCGGACGTCGTCGTAACCCACGCGCGTACTTGAGTGTAAGGAACGGAGAAAAACGTCTCGGCGCGCGACAATGGAAATCTCCCGTGTGCCCTCGTGGGCGTTATCTCGAGTAAAAAATTACCGAATGCACTTACGTGAATTAAAGCGCTTTATTAGAGATGTCGGGTAAGGGGATTTGATTCCGTATAGCGTGGATAAGGCTGGTGTGTATGTGTGTAGGTATGTTAATTGGAGGCGATGAGTTGAAAATGATTTGAAATAAGTAACGCAATGCGAAGTCGGAGAAATTGTTTAAGTGGATTAGTTCATTTATACCGGAAAAATCAAGTGTTACAAATTTGAATTACAGCTTGAAGTGACAATAATAAAATATCTATTTTTCTTCTAATATTAAAAATACTCTTAAACAAATTAAATAACTTTTCATGATACATTATATTGTTCTATGAGATTTTCCTACATGAATAATAATATGTTATTTTAATCTTCATATAAAGATACCTGTTTTGCCAACTAAACTATAAGCTAAATATATATATATAGTAATTAAAATCCGCTCGAATCTGGCAACAAAGAAAGATACGTGAGTTGTTTCAGACATTTTACTCAAGTGGATTTTGTTATACTAGAGATCGATCTAAACTAAAATAAGACATCAATTTACTTTTTCTGTTCCAAGACAATCCGAACTTCAAACGAATAAACCTTTAAAGTTAATGTGGATAGATGTTGAAAGTTGGCGTAATGTCAAAAGAAAGGAATATTACATGTATAAGTATAATAAAACTCGAACGAACTAATTTCAAAAATTTGATTCTATGGAATAATATATAATAATGAATTAGTTTTCAACTAAATTAATTATTTAAAAATCCGAAATTAAATATTTATTTAACAGATTTATTAATTATAAACAAACAATGACAGACGATTACTAACAGAATCTATGCGAGTGAGTTTATTATACTTTTTACAAAATTGAACGTCGATAATTTCGCTTGTAAATAAAAGTTAATGAAAATTTTTTTGAAATGCATCAATCATTTCCGTCTTTATTAAGGCGATGTGAAACCCTAATTTCAATATTTTTTAAATCAACATTGAAAAGTTTATTTGGAAAAAGACGGTTGTCAAGCGCTCCGTACACGTAAACACTATATGCAGAAATTTTTTTGAGTGATTCTATTAGCATTTTCGTTAGCTATGCTCGTTTGAAAAGTAGGTCAATTGCAGATTCCTACTTACCGACAGTACCGCTTTTATTTAATTAAATAAATTCTCATCATTTTTTTGAAAAACACGTTTGTCAAGCGCTTCATATATGTAAATACTATACTCAGATTTTTTTTTGGATGATTTTATTGGATATATTTTCGTGAGATATACTCGTTTGAAAAATAACGTCGGTACTCAACAAATTTTTAGAGTATAGTATTTACATATACGAAGCGCTTGACAATCCTGTTTAAAAAAAAAAATACTTAGAAATTATTTAATTAAATAAAAACCGCAATGCCGGTAAGTAGGATTTGTATAATTTTGATCTAGTTTTTAAACGAGCATATCTGATGGAAATGCTAATAAAATCAGTGAAAAAAAATTGTTAACATAGTATTTACATATAACTTGTTCGGAAAATGTATGCGTCTGTAAACATAATCCTGTAGAGCGCAAAATTCTAAGAAAAAAGTTCCTTTACCATTTTTTCATATGACTAGTACTTTTTTAGTAACTGATGTGTTTAAATTCTTTGTTTTTAATAGAAAATATATACCTATGTTTATAAGATGATATCTATAGATATACAATTCCTATTAAAAACAAACAATTTAAACACATCAGTTACTAAAAAAATACTAGTCATATGAAAAAATAGTAAAGGAACTTTTTTCTTAGAATTTTGCGCTCTACAGGATTATGTTTACAGACGCATACATTTTCCGAACAAGTTGTATACGGAGCGCCTGACAAAATTGTTTTTCCAAACAAACGTCCGAATATTAATTTATTAAATAATGAAATTGGGTTGATTTTGGAGTTCACATCGCCTTAAAAAGAATATCAATGTATAGAACTTATTTATTCGAGCCATTATAAGCGATGAAGCTTCTTAAACCAGGGATATAGAATGAAACTTCTTTTGTGTGTCCCTGATTATACGAATTCTTTCCATATGATATAAAAGGTTGCAACTTGAATAGAATAGAATTCGGAAAATAATGCAAATCGAATTTAGTGGATTCTTTCTCAATCGCTTTCAAGTGTTGCAGCTGACTTCTGGTATCCCTTTGAGCTCTAAAGATCCGAGAACCGAGCAACATTAGATAGAATTTCATTGTTTTTGCTCCTTTTCTGCTTTCAAAAATACTCGCACCATATTTTCGTAGAGTGTTACGCGATCGGATGTTTAGAATGTTAGCAATCGTGAGAAAATACATTTCAGTTAACTGTGTGAAGTCTTTGTTATAAACTTATTTGTCTATTAATAGAGATTCTTGTTTACTAACCTGCAAAAGCAAGTTGCATAATGAAGAAGTTCATTCGTGACTTCCTTCTCTTTCCGATTGTTAAACCTAGTAGTACAGATATGTTGCCAATAACAATTATAACAAACAGCAATGACAGGACCGTGAATTGTTCAGCCTGCAAAATAAAAGAGAGAGAAAGCGATTAAATTACACTGCATATTCCAAAGTTTTCAATAAATAAACACTATCACGATGTTCATGTTTCTTAAAATGGTAATTTCAATCATATTAATATAGTATATCAAAGAATATTTCTTACTGTAGACAATAATAGTAAATATTCATTATAAATAATATTACTGATTTTCGACATTATATCAACGTATTTTTAAAGGGCCTTTAATATCACTTCATTTCATTTCAAATAATTATTGTTTACACTCGGAAAGTTGTTGGGTATGATACAGTTTCTTCAGAAGTATCATGATTTTTCAACTTAAAAGACCGACGATTTTTCATTGTTTCTATACAGAACACTACCTTTTCGAAGAGAAAAGTAAATGGAACGATGTACTTTTGCGTAAGTAATAAAAATTGTCAGTCGTAAAAAGTGGGAGCAGAAGACCTATCTCGAAAATACATAAGGAATCGTCGTACAAATTCAAAGTAGATTTGGGCATCGTTTTCTTTGGCAAAACGAAACTATGTACTTTAAAAGTTTAAAAAATTTTATACATCTGATTTAGTAAAAAGTTTTACTGGTCGTAAACTGGACAAAATTTTTGAATATATATATATATATATATATATAGCACTCGAAATCTTCGAATTCTTTATCCTGTACGCAGATTACACTCCAAACTTTAAAATTACGAAAAAATTTTGTGACAAAACTTAAAATTTGAAAAAAAGACATCAAAATATTTTTACGTACACGTATAAATACGTCTTTTATTTGTCAATAAGTTTCCTTAACACGCACTTTAATTAAAGAAGACCTATAGCGACATAATTCCTCTTTGTGCATAGTGTACTTACACAATCGTATCCCTTCAAACCTTTTTTCTCTCGCAATTATCAAAACATCCGCGTTTCAGCTCCTAACAAAAGAAGCGTCTCTTCCCCCTCTGCCTTTCTAGAAAACGCACGCACGCGTGCGCACTAAATATAGAAAGTCGAGCGCATCGAATGTAATGTATAGCAAGACGTGTGCGCGCACGTTCGTTTATCTCCGGCGCGGCAAAGAGACGCATTCTCCTGTTGGGGGCACTCTCAATCAAGGATCGACGCGATGCCCGTGCCAATAAAGCTACAATGTGTGTACGAGAGCAAAGCCGCCGAACCCTCGGTAAATTTCCGGTCGTTCGCGTCTCGATAATTGGGATTTTTTCCCGATAATCGTATGTCGAAGAGAGAGTAAGGGAAAGACTCGTGCAAAGATCGAGAGAGACGAAAGAGAAGACGTATTACAATCAACGTATAGTTAATAAATTGTATGGGAGGATGAGAAATGCTAAAATGTGATTGAGTTGGGTATAAAGCGTTTGGGAGTGGGTGCGTTTTTTGTATTCCATGATTGGAAGACCCCGAAAGCTCTCTACTTTTTTGGCTCTGTAACTGCAGAAAAAGAAAATGCTTACGTAGCAGCTACTGATACAAAATTTATTTATTTAAGTGAAAAATGTATTATGATGATAATAGGAAAAAAGAATAATACAGTATGCTGTTGAATTATACAGTGCTCATTTAATTTGTTCGTGTAGCTTTGTTATAACCATCAGGCGTTGTAAAATGATAAAGCATTTATACAAAAACTCTCCTACTAAAATTGTTATTTAATATAGTATGCCACAAAACCGGTAAAAATTTTGCTTCCTCCTAGAGGAAACTTTGTGATAGTAATTTTTTTCGTTTTTATTGTGTGATGGCGGGTTAAAAATTCGTTTCTTGATTCGCCGATACGTTTTTGTTTCATTTCGAATTATCGATTTTCTCAAAATTGATTTTTGCTTTTGCTTCCTCCTAGAGGAAGCTTTGTGATAGTAAATTTTTGAGTTGTTGTAAAAACATGTTATAATTGTGTTCCGAGGTGTTAGGAATCAAAATACATGGTTTTTGAAAAATGTCTGTATGGATGTGTGTGTGTGTGTGTGTGTGTGTGTGTGTGTGTGTGTGTGTATACGCCTGGATCTCAGCCTCTACTCGGTCGATTTTGACCGGACAGGTCTCATTTTTTTTTTTGTTTTTTTTGCGTGATGGCGGGTCAAAAATCCGTTTTTTGATTGGGGCGATGCGTTTTTGTTTTTTTTCAAATTTTCGATTTTCTCAAAACTGTTTTTTGATTTTTTTAATGATATGATCGAGTTATTCGAATCTGATGGGTAGCGTTCGAAAGAGAATTAAAATACCTATATTTTCTAAAAAAAAAAGTTTCTAGCTATCACGGTTCGTTTGTTATTAACAAAAACGCGTTTCTTTTAGAAGCTTATAACTCCTAAACATAACGGTCAATTTTTTTGAGAAAAATCATGATAATACAGAATATAAATAGCTATAATCTGTTAAAATTTGAATACATTCTGTAGGCTAGATTTTGAGTAAAAAATTGAAAAATGAAAAAAATCAGTTTTGTATGTCCAATGATTACAAGAGTAAAATTGACTTAATGGCTTCAAAATTCCTTTTAGAGGTAGATTTTTTATAGTTCTCGGTCGAGTTCTTTGGGCAAAATGATTGGTCCATAAATTTCAGAGATATTTGAGGTTAAAAATTTTTTGACATTTTTTTAAAATCGTAATTTCTCGAGAACGGCTCTATGTATCTGAATGGGGTGGGTGGCATTCGAAAGAGAATAAAATACCTATATTTTCTAAAAAAAATTAATTTTCTATCTATCACGGTTCTTTAGTTATCATCAAAAACAAAAACGTGTTTTTTTTTTAAAAACTCATAACTCCATTTTATGCGTTTTTGAGCCTAAAAAGCAAGGCTAAATTCATTTTCGCGATTTTACATAATTTTAGAGCAGAGGGAGAGAATGAATTTCTTTACACGATAGGTAAAAAAGTCACTTTTTAGAATTATTAAAAAAGATTTATATTTTATTTTTAAAAAATGCGCAGTGATATCTACCGCTAGATGGTGTGGAATGAGGAAACGTCATTGAGTAGGCATTCGATGATTTTTTTTAATTTTTAAAAACCAACCAACAAAATGAATTAAAATGTTTAAAAATTATATCTATTATAATCTGTTATAATTATGAATTATGCATTGTGAATGCATTATATTTTGCATTATTATAATTTATTTGTGAGTTATGAAATTAAAAAAAAAAACATGTTTTTGTTAATAACAAAAGAACAATGATAGCTATAAATTTTTTTTTTCTTAAAAAATATGAATTATGAAATATAAAAAAAACACGTTTTTGTTAATAACAAAACAACCGTGATAGCTATTTGTTTTATTATAAAATATAGATATTTTACTTCTATTTCAAATGATAACTTTATTTATCAGCTCAAAATTTATATAAATTTGATATAAATAAATAATAAATAAATAAATAAATTTAAAAATGAACAATTTTTAATATTCATAAATGAATTTAATTATAATTATGCAATAAATTTTTTAAAAAATTATAAATTTTGTTATAAAAATTAATTAAAGGAATTAACAAATTACGGTTGAGGAAGCTACGTGCCAATGAATTGGCAGCGGTTTTTTCTAATGATCAGATCGAGATATTTGAATCGAATGGATAGTATTCGAAAGAGCATTAAAATACCTATATTTTCTAAAAAAAAATTTCTCTAGCTGTCACGGTTCTTTTGTTATTAACAAAAACGTGTTTTTTTTTAAAGCTTATAACTCTTAATCTAATCTGTAAAAATCTGAATTCATTTTGTCGACTAGTTTTTGAGAAAAAAATTGAAAGGTGAAAAATATGAGTTTTGTATCTCCAACGATTACGGGAGTAAAATTGACTTAATCGCTTTGAAATTCCTTGTAGAGGTAGGTTTTGGATAGCTCTCGGTCGAGTTCTTTGGGCAAAATGATTAGTACAGAAATTTCAGAAATATTTGAGGTTAAAATTTGTTAACCTTTTCTTCAAATCGTAATTTCTCGAGAACGGCTCCATGTATCAACTCCAAATTTATAGACAATTTTGTATGTGATATAGATAATATGTGTGCGAATTTTCATCAAGATCGTACGATTATTTTTTGAGATATTTGATTTTGAATATTTTCGTATTTTACAAAGTCATTTTCTGTGTCGCATGATAACTAGAGAAAAAACAAAAATTGGTTTAATCATGTTGAAATTTTGTGGAGATGTAGAGTTTTATATATTATCGTGTAAGTCGTTTAGGTAAAAGAATTGTGTCATGATTTTTAGAGATATTTAAGGTTAAAATTTTTTTACGGTTTTTTTCAAAATCGTAATTTCTCAATGACGACTTCATGTATCAGCTTGAAATTTATGACTATTTTGTATGCGATATAGGCAATACCTGTGTAAAATTTCATCCAGATTATATGGTTATATTTTTAGATGTTTGATATTTAAAATTTTAGTATTTTTGAAAATGACTTTCTTTGTTGTCGCACAATATAACTACATTAAAATTGTTTTAATTTCTTTGAAATTTTGTAGAGATTAAAACTATTTTAGTCCTCTTTTAAAATCGTAATTTTTCGGGAACGCATTTATGTATACTAGAAAATAGAAATGACATGCGCTATGCGCTATGCGCGTGTGTTGTGTACCTGCTTTTGTTTTCTAATAGCCATTTATTATTTTTAAGGTCATAACTTTTTTCTTACATCGGAAATTCCAAAAAGAGCACACAAATATGGACAGGCACACTACTAGAGATAAGTACCCAATGTGTGAAATTTCACGAAGAAAATATAATTTGAAGTAAAGGTTATTTAGAAATTTTAAAAGGTTTTAACGATAATATTACAATCGATTATTTTATTTATTTTTCACACATAATTTAAAAACAAAATCATACCTATTATTTTATTCATATTTTATACATATTTTTAAAATTAATACTTTTTAATCTTCATAAATGAATTTAATTATAAGTATGTCATAAATTGTTGCAAAAATTATAAATTTTGTTATTAAAAATTAATTAAAGGAATAAGCAAATTAACCCATTACCGCCTGAAATAACAAATTTTCGTGCGCAAGTTCAAGCCTACAATTCAAATAGAAAAACAGGGTCATTTTTTCTCAAAATCATTTATAGGTGATTTTCGAGGGTACTCTTTCAGAATCTGGCATTGGTTTTGCATAAAAACTTCAAAATCCTTATTATTTTTTGGGCTTTTTAAAAAAAATCGTGATTTTTTGCGTCAATTTTTTTTTAAACTTAATTATTTTATGCTAGCCGATTTTAAATTACCATATAATCAATAGGAATCGTGTTATTAGTGCCTAAACTTAATGAAACCATGGTTATAAAAGTATTTTCATGTTTCGGTTTTTGAAAAATGGCCATCTTTGTACAATAGTGTTATAAAAAATTCTCAAAGTTTTTTGAATCACTATTATTTTCACAAAAATGGCCATTTTGCAAAAGCCATAAAAAATCTTGATTATAAATTTACTTTCAGATTTGTACAATAACAAGTCGTAGATCCAATATGAAAGGCTAACATAAAAAAAAAGAAATAATTCTATTTTAAAATAGAGTATTTAAAATAGAAAATAAATAATAAGTGACCATTTTTTTTTTAAATAAAAAATGTCCCGAACAGCTCTGAAAAAATTCACACGTATTCTTTGGCTAACTCTAAGCATTTTTGGTTGTATAAAATTTTTTTGTAAAGTTTATCCTTTTCGAAAAAAAAAATTCACGAAGTTTTTTATAACACTATTGTACAAAAATGTCCATTTTGCAAAAACCGAAACAAGAAAATACTTTTATAACCATGGTTTCGTTAAGTTTAACACGATTCCTATTGATTATATGGTAATTTAAAATCGGCTAGCATAAAATAATTGACTTTAGAAAAAAAAATTGACGCAAAAAATCACGATTTTTTTTAAAAAGCCCAAAAAGTAATAAGGTTTTTGAAATTTTTATGCAAAACCAATGCCAGATTCTGAGAGAGTACCCTCGAAAACCACCTATATATGATTTTGAGAAAAAATGACCCCGTTTTTCTATTTGAATTGTAGGTTTGAACTTGCGCACGAAAATTTGTTATTTCAGGCGGTAATGGGTTCCCTATTGAAAAATCTCAGGTGATTTCTCAGGTGAGATCTCATGTAAAATCTCACGCCAAAATCTCACCTGAGATTCTGCTCCAGATGCTGCAGAAAACTTACGTTAATTGAAAATCAGCTTCTTCAATATTGGGAATCGCCTTTTAGGATGTTTTACCCCCCAGATGAGCTCAAAAATACATGTTTAAAAGGATTTTACACAATTTTTCAATTTTTAAAATTTGATACATGAGATCTCAGGTGATTTCTCAGGTGATATATCATGTGAGATCTCAGGTGAGATATCATGTATCAATTTTGAAAAATTGAAAAATTGTGTAAAATGCTTTTAAACATGTATTTTTGAGCTCATCTGGGGGGTAAAACATCCTAAAAGGCCATTCCCAATACTGAAGAAGCTGATTTTTAATTAACGTAAGTTTTCTGCAGCATCTGGAGCAGAATCTCAGGTGAGATTTTGGCGTGAGATTTTGCATGAGATCTCACCTGAGAAATCACCTGAGATCTCACCTGAGATTTTTCAGTAGGGTTAAGTTAGAGAAAGCCACGGGCCAATGAATTGGTAGCGATTTTTTTTTATGGCACACCTTCTAAGTATGATTTTTATGCTTTCTCATTATGTTAGAAAATGAACCAACTTTGTTGGTTAGCATATCAATCAAGTGTAGTCATTTTTACTTAAGTTTAACATCCAAATATAATTAAAAGTATTTTAAACTATAATTATATTTTGACCCATCTATAATATAATATTTTCACGTGTATAAATAGTTATTGTTTATCGACTATAGCAACATAATCATGATAGGATGTTTTTAATTTAAAAATTGACAAACAGTTCGCCAACCCTTGCTTAACATTTCTACCAGGGCATAACACAAAGTATACGAAAAAATCGTATACAACATGTATAGACAATTAAATTCGAATACGCTTGATAAAACCGTTTATTGAGATTTACTCAAACTAATGAAACTAATGAATAAATAACCGCATCGCGACGAAGCTAAATAAAAAGTCAGCAGCACCGATATCTCTTTCCACTACGGCTCTCTGCTAGCCCCGTATAAATCATCGACGAGCCTTATGCACAAGTGTATATATATTTGTTATATAGTCTTCAGTGTCCCAACGAGCGCACTCGATTTATATCGCGACGACGATGCCTCGCCACACCAGTGCTGATCGCGTTACACGCGTCATCGTTGTTTTTCCCACTCGCATCGCGCGTCGTCCGATGGAAAATCGAGTTCTCGCGCTCTTTTTACAATTCCGCGGACGCGCCCTCATTTTTTTATTTATTTTTTTTTTTTTTATCGACTCGAGAGGGATCAGATTTTCCGAGTGCGCACGCGCGGTATATGCATAAAAGGTCAGGTTACGAGATGCCACCGTGGGGGATGAACCTCATAAATTAAAGGGAGGCGTCGCTTGTTGCAAAGTTGAGGTTTATTTGCTCGTAATGGGTGATTTTAAGTGTCGGTCGAGCTCGGAGAAGTGTCCTCATGCGTGGTTAGGCACCTTGTTTACGCCTTGCTGTGTTTATCTTGGCGATGAAATTAATTAATCGAATGTAATTAAATTGAAGGGAAGGCTTTATGTGATAAAATTTTTTTTAATTTGAATAATATTTGGGCATATTAAAATAGTAAAAAACCGCTGCCAATTCATTGGCCCATGGTTTCCTCAAACTTAATTTGCTTATTCCATTAATGAAGTTTTAATAACAACATTTATAATTTTTGCAACAATTTATGACATAATTATAATTAAATTCATTTATGAAGATTAAAAAGAATTAATTTTTAAATTATGTATAAAATATGAATAAAATAATAAGTCCGATTTTTTTTTTTAATTATGTGTGAAAAATAAATAAAATAATTGATTGTAATATTATCGTCAAAACCTTTTAAAATTCCTAAATAACCTTTACTTCAAATTATATTTTCTTCGTGAAATTTCACACATTGGGTACGTGTCTCTAGTAGTATGCTGTACGTATTTGTGTGCTCTTTCTGTAATTTCCGATCTAAGAAAAAAATTCTAACCTTAAAAATAATAAATGGCTATTACAAAACAAAAACAGGTATACAACACGCGCCCATCGGTACAAAGCGCATAGCGCATGTCATTTCCATTTTCTAGTATACATAAATACGTTGCCGAATAATTACGATTTCAAAAAAGGACTAAAATAGTATTAACCTCAAATATCTTCGAAATTCTACATCTACACCAAATTTTAAAGAAATTAAAACAATTTTAATGTAGTTATATTGTGCGACAACAAAGAAAGTCATTTTCAAAAATACTAAAATTATAAATATCAAACATCTCAGAAAATAACCATATAATCTGAATGAAATTTTACACAGGTATTGCCTATATCGCATAAAAAATAGTCTATAATTTTCAAACTGATATACATGAAGTCGTCATTGAGAAATTACGATTTTAAAAAAAACCGTAAAAGAATTTTAACCTTAAATATCTCTAAAAATCATGAGACAATTCTTTTATCTAAAGGACTTATACTATAACATATAGAATCTACATTTCCACAAAATTTCAATATGATTAAACCAATTTTTGTTTTCTCTAGTTATCAAGCGACAAAGAAAATAACTTTGTAAAATACGAAAATTTTCAAAATCAAATATCTCAAAAAGTAATCGTACGATCTTGATGAAAATTCGCACACATATTATCTATATCACATACAAAATTGTCTATAAATTTGGAGCTGATACATGGAGCCGTTCTCGAGAAATTACGATTTGAAGAAAAGGTTAACAAATTTTAACCTCAAATATTTCTGAAATTTCTGTACTAATCATTTTGCCCAAAGAACTCGACCGAGAGCTATCCAAAACCTACCTCTACAAGGAATTTCAAAGCGATTAAGTCAATTTTACTCCCGTAATCCTTGGAGATACAAAACTCATATTTTTCACCTTTCAATTTTTTTCTCAAAAACTAGTCGACAAAATGAATTCAGATTTGTACAGATTATAGCTATTTATATTCTGCATTATCATGATGTTTCTCAAGAAAATTGACCGTTTAGTTTAGGAGTTATAAGCTTTTTAAAAAAAAAACACGTTTTTGTTAATAACAAAAGAACCGTGATAGCTAGAGAATTTTTTTTTTTTTAGAAAATATAGGTATTTTAATGCTCTTTCGAATGCTATCAATTCGATTCAAATATCTCGATCTTATCATGAAAAAAAAGTAAAAATCATTTTTAAGAAAATCGAAAATTCGAAATAAAACAAAAACGCATCGGCGAATCAAAAAACGAGTTTTTGACCCGCCATCACACAAAGAAAACAAAGAAAATGAGACCTGACCGGTCAAAATCGCTCGAGTAGAAGCTGAGATCCAGACACACACACACACACACACACACACACACACACACACACACACACACACACACACACACACACACACACACACACACACACACACACACACACACACACACACACACACACACACACACACACACACACACACACACACACACACACACACACACACACACACACACACATATCCATACAGACATTTTTCAAAAATCATGTATTTTGATTCCTAACACCTCGAAAAACAATTATAACATGTTGTTAGAATAACTCAAAAAATTACTATCACAAAGCTTCCTCTAGGAGGAAGCAATATTTTCTGTGATTCATTAATTTGGTAATTAAAAATATCTATAAATTCTATACACTCTCAAATATAAAAATATTTAAATAATTAAAATAAGTAATAAATTATTATATTTCTTATAACAACATAATCAATTTGAAATAATAACATTTATGCCGTGTAAATGTATAATTAATATTTTTTACCTATTTTTTAAAACAACATCAAGGAGAATACAATAATTACCAGAAATAATGAATGTGTTTCCTCATTTATATTATCAAGTTATTAATAATGGTATAATATAAGCACGCAAACCATTGTACATATGGAAAAGGAATCATAAAAATAATTTTGTCTAAATATATTTTTTTAATTATTTTAAGCTCTATTAAAAGGTTTGATTGATTCATGTTTTATTCAATTTGATTATCATATACCAATTACTTGTATTTAACATAATGCAATTTAGCCAACATTTGCATTAAATGCTGTCTACCAATGTTGCATTAATTTTCAATTTTAATTATAAATGCAGAAAAACATTATCGAATACTTCCGAACAACTTAATTGTATGATGAAATCCCATCCCTTTACATTTAACAAATAACCCATTAAAAATATTCTTCTTTCGATTAATTACCATAATTTCGGCAATATCTTACAGTAATGATTCGACTTCTTTTTTTCATGAAATATTCAAGTACCCCGTCATTAATATGAAACAATATTGTGATTTACGATACTATATTAGTGGAAGGTTAAGCGAAATGATCAATATGATTGTCAGTTCAAAATGCTCCTGCCAAGCTTCGTTAATCTCCACCGAAGCAATTTACAATATTTGATGCTTATAATCAATATTGAAACAATACGGCGTGTATACAAAGTTGATGTTAACACACCTACTGTCACTTCAAACAGAAGACAATATTTTGCCATTTATCTTAGTTAAAAGTAATAAAATTGGAATTTCCAATCATCCATTAATTTTTTAAATAAATTGTTATAATTTCATACCATTTTTATGTTGTTTTTAATTACAAGGTGACATATTCTGTTTAATAGTTGTCCACTTTGTCCTCTAAAACCACCACTTTGATGGGGTCGGAAAACTAGTGCATTTCGACCGATCATCAAAGTTAAGTAACATTAGGTGCAATTACTACTAAGATTGATAGATGAGTGATGCAAAGCTAACAAAGTTATCTTGAGTTATTTTGCCCAAGGAAGAAATCTAACTATAAACGAGGTTGGTCTTTTTACATCTCTTGAGAAAGGTGCATACATAGAAAGTCGATGTAAACAAGAGCTAGCTTTCCGAGCCTGCAGTGAGATAAGCATGCAGGAGAAAGGTACCCATACTAGGCAATCGCAGAAGCTGGGATTTGAATACAGTTCTGTTTGGGTAAATAAAAATCTCGAGTCGAATGTTCGAGGCTTTATTTAGTAATTCCGCTTGAGCTTCCGTAGTTAAAAAAAGGCACCATTCCGCATGTCATAACGTATTCATTAAAACAGTTCTCTCTCTCTCTCTTTCTCTCTCTCTCTCTCTCTCTCTCTCTCTCTCTCTCTCTCTCTCTCTCTCTCTCTCGCTCGCTCGCTCTCTCTCTTTCTCTCTCTTTCTCTCTGTCTGAAAAAGAAGTAGAGATGGTACATTTTTTACACTCTAACAGGAACACCACTACTAATATTTATAATAAATACAAGTTAATGTTTAACGTTGCTTTATACTTGAAAAATGAATCAAAGCTTTCTGGTTATAATTCTTGCCAAGCCTTAATCACATTTTAGCTAGATTTAAAGCTGTTTCTACGAGTGCTCGACTCGTAACACCGAGCGCCGTTTCCAACGCTCTTGCCCGCGCTCAGACGTATAACAAAGTAGGCGAAAGATCGCCACTCCACCTAGTCCCGTGCGGCCCCGCGCGTTCCGTTGAGAAGGCGAAGGTAGTTGAAATAAACAAACTCCAAGGTGATGTGCAATTAATTAAAGCTATTTATTATAAAGAAGACTAAAAAATGGATATTTGGTACAGCGGTGTATATAGTGACACGAGGACTCTTGTCGCTCGGGCAGGGATGTTAAGCCACCTTGCATAGGTGTGCACACGTACGCACACGTACGCACACGCGTGCGCATACGTATGCGTACGTGTACAAGTGGAGTCAGCTGCGTCTGTAGGGCATTGTAAAAAGATTATTATACAATTAAAAATAAAGAATATTTGGAAGTTGAAACTTGTGTTCAGGTAAGAAAAACTATTGCTCTTTATAATTTTCATATTTATCGCGAGTTTTAGCGATAACAAATTATTATACTGCCAAGTTTATCGTGGATAACCTAGCATATACTAATTGGTAAATAAATTAATAAAGATGAAATTTATAAGTTAAAAACAGTCATATATCTCATAAAGAATATAATTGGTAAAATATATAGACACAATAATTTATAATTTGTTTATTAAGCATTAACTTTCATAAGTACATGCATGTAGCATTACAGTGGCTTTCAAAGTTCATTTACATTAAAAAAAAGCTGTTCCTCTGAGTTGTTAGTATATTCCTTAGTTGTTATCAACATGTTAGTTAACTTTGTCATCAACAATTTGCAGTTTAATAAGTGTAAAGTATTTGAAAAATAACTGTATAAGTATGTTTATTGCGTCCGCACCTACACTTTCATAATATCAAGTTATTATAAAGTAAAGTCACTAATAATTGCTCTATCCAACTTTATAAGCATTGACATATATATTAGATTAAAGTATAAAATTAAATTATACAAGCAACCGAGTAGCATCATCTTGACATTATATCGTTTGATATTCTATAAAATAACCTCTGAAGTGTAGTATAGTGCATATATGTGAGTATGTGCTTGTGCACATATTAAATAAGCACACTTTGATCGAAATGATTCAGAATTGCTCAAAATCATTAGCGACAAAAAAATGTTTGTCATATAAACAAAAATAAAGGTATATTGTGTGTGTATTGTGAACCAGATTAAAGTAGGCAGCCTAAGCCAAGTTGTAATTATAAAATCATCTGCATTGTAGTGGAGCTGGATATATAAATTTTTGTTCAGTTATTTATTAAATTATTTAGAAAAAGACTACAGTAACAGATTTTTATTAGCTGCTTCCATTGGAATTCTTACCCCGAGATCCATGTGCATTTTTAGATTTGGCTACTGATATTTGTCAGAAGGATTGTTAAACGGTATCTTTTAGTCCTTGCGAGTTATATTGCTAGATTCCAGTCTATTATTATTTATATAAATATAAACTGTCTATTTTTATTTATGTAAATATAGAATTTATGTAATAGTAGACTGGAATGCAGAAATATCAGTCGCAAGGACTAACAGATACCGTGTAATAATCCTTTTGAGAAATGTCAGTCGCCAAATCTAAAAATGCACATAGGTCTCGAGGTAAGACTTCCAACGGAGGCAGCTAATGAAAATCTCTTACGATAGTCTATTTCTAAATAATTTAACAAATAACCGAACAATTTATATATCTAGCTCCACTAGAATGCAGATGACTTTATAATTACAACTTGGCTTGCGCTGCCTACTTAATCTGGTGAAAATTGGAACTGAGGCAGCAAATGAAAATCTGTTACGATTGTCTTTTTATAAATAATTTAATAAAGATATTTATTAAATTATTTAGAAAAGTACTATCACAACAGATTTTCATTTGCTGCCTCTATGGAATTTTCCCCTCGAGATCTACGTGCATTTTTTTATATAGCGACTGATATTTCTCAGAATGATTGTTACAGGGAATCTATGCGATATATATATATATATATATATATATATATGGGTAACTTCATGTCAACTGTGACAGGTCAAAATTTTCAAATTGTTCAAATTTTTTTTACTAGTTCCACATTAGCCCCAAAACATAACCCTAGAGTTTTAGAGCAAAATATTCAATGGTTCAAAAGTTAGAATTAATTGAAAATTTTAAAATTTTGAATTTTTTCATAAACCTTCAACATTCATGATTTTTTAACTCAAAAACTTGAAATTTTTTGTATAGGATATTGAATGGGAAAAAGTTTCCAAATTGTAAGAAGAATTGCTCAGAATTTTTCCAGATCGATGCCAATTATATTGCTAATTTATACGTAAGAAAATACCATACAAAATATGCTTAAGGCGGCTGCGACATGATTAATATCCCTCGACAGAGGCTAAAAATTTGATACAAAATGTTATTTTTAAAATGAGACCTCGGTGAAAGTGGAATGCAAACTCAGAAATAAGTAACAGGCAATGAAATCTGTCAAAACAGTGAAAAGTACTATAACTATACTATAACAATACTATAACAGTATTTTTCACTGTTTTGACAGATTTAATTGCCTGTTACTTATTTCTGAGTTTGCATTCCACTTTCACCGAGGTCTCCTTTTAAAAATAACATTTTGTATCAAATTTTTAGCCTCTGTCGAGGGATATTAATTAATCATGTCGCAGCTGCCTTAAGCATATTTTGTATGGTATTTTCTTACGTATAAATTAGCAATATAATTGGCATCGATCTGGAAAAATTCTGACCAATTCTTCTTACAATTTGGAAACTTTTTCCCATTCAATGTCCTACACAAAAAATTTCAAGTTTTTGAGTTAAAAAATCATGAATGTTGAAGGTTTATGAAAAAAATTGAAAATTTTCAAATTTTCAATTAATTCTAACTTTTGAACCATTGAATATTTTGCTCTACAACTCTAGGGTTATATTTTGGGGCTAATTTGGAACTAGTAAAAAAATTTTGAGCAATTTTAAAATTTTGACCTGTCACAGTTGACATGAAGTTACCGATATATATATATATATATATATATATATATATAGGTCATTCTCTGCGAAATCGACAGGTAAAAACTAGATATCGCTATAACTCTGAGAATATGTTCTATGAAAGTTACGCTAACAACATATTTATTTATAATAATGCTTTAAGTGACTCAGATAATGACTCTCCCTCTCTCGCTCTCCCCCCCCCGAGTCTATCTCTCTCTCTCTCTCTCTCTCTCTTACTTTCGTTCTTTCACTATTTCTATCCCTTTTGCTGTGTCACACCATCCGACCGGAAGGCCCCTTTTTGATCCTGAAAAATGGGGTCGAAATAATTTCGCAATCTGTTAAATTGATTTCGAAGATTTCGAGAAAAGATGATCGTGAAGAATAAAAAAATTTTCAATTTTACTTTTGCCCAGCTAACCTTACTTTTGCCCAGCCAATTTTACTTTTGCTCCTCTAATTTTACTTTTGCCCAGAAAATTTTACTTTTGCCCCGCAAATTTTAGTCTTGTCCCGCTAAGTTTTCTTTTGCCCCGCAAAACTGATTTTGAGTCGCTTTTCACGGGCGAAAGGTGGCCTTTCGCATGGAATAAAATACTTTTCACCATACCCTCTGGCCGAAAGTGATACATTCCCGCCCGGCTCAAAAACGGGAATGTGATCTTGTCGGCCCGGGTGTGGTGAAAAATAGTATACGCCCCACGGAAGTAAAATTGGCCAGCCCACATCTCGGGATGTCTATTAAGGTAGCACCACCACTAACGACCGCCACTATGAAAACTACACCATAATTTGTTGCTAACTTGTTACACCTATACCGAATTTTTTGATCAAGCCGTTCCCGAGATATCCTGGCGGTCCTACCTTTAGACTTAAACTAGCACCGCCACATCTCTAACTTTTGAACGACACAACACTTTTTGACGGGACAGGTGGCATAATTTGTTGCTAATTTTTTGCTTCAAGATAGGCAAGGTCCTGAATCTCCAATAACAAAATAGCGCCTATTGGCGGTACCTGGCCATCCCCCGAATTATGTAATATCTTTAAATTACGAATAATTCAACAAACAACTATCGGATACGTTATTACTTAAACATTTTTTGACTGGACAAGTGGCATAATTTGTTGCTAATTTATTGCTTCAAGATAGGCTACGACGCGAATTTCAAAAAACAAAATGGCGCTTATGGGCGTTACCTGGCCAAACATCGGCTTACGTAATTTTCTTAAATTACAAATTATTAGATAAAAAAATTTTGGATATTTTGTAGCTAATTTGTTGATAATTTGTTACACTAATCCTGATTTTGTCGCTCAAGCCATTTCCAAGATATTGTGACGGTGCTACCTTGAAACTTGAGCTAGCACCGCCACAGCTGGAACTTGTGAACTGTAAAACATTGTTTGATGGGGCAAGTCGCATAATTTGTTGCTCATTTGTTGCTTTGAGATCGGGTTGGACCCGAAGTCGACAGTCCAACGGGAACGCGAGAAATCGACTTTCGGGCACTCTCAATTGTGTTTTATTTAGTAAAACGGTAAGCAACAAATTCAAAACTGTGAAAAATTTTGTTGCGTATGTTGCTACGTTGTAACAGTATTCTCGAATTTGTTGCTTTAAGGTAGGCTACATCCCGGAGTCGAAAGTCGATCGAAAACCCAAAAATAGTGTTTTGGGTGCTGTAAATGATGTTTTATTCAGTACAAATTTATTCAGGAAAAAACAGGAAGCAAAAAATTCATAACTGTAAAAAATGTTGTTGCTGATATGTTTCTAAGTTGTAACTTGATTTCCGAATTTGTTGTTTCAAGACAGGTTAGGTTTTGAGCTAGATAGACGATCTAAATGCAAAAAACATGTTTTGGGCGCTGTAAATAGTATTTTATTTAGTAAAATGATAAACAACAAATTCATAACTGTGCAGAATCAGGGCCGTCTTTGTGCATAGGCCGAAGAGTCCCGGCCCCAGGCTTTTGGGGGGCCCCGAAGTGCCTCCAAAAATAATATTATATCCATATATATATATATATATATATATATATATATATATATATATATATATATATATATATATATATATATATATATATATATATATATATATATATATATATATATATATATATATATATATATATATATATATATATATATATATATATATATATATATATATATATATATATATATATATATATATATATATATATTCATATGTAAAATATATGAAATGAGCGAATTATAATAGACGTGCAACAATAAACAAAACAATTATTTAAACAATTTTTAAACCCTAGTAGCCGGGGATATGAGGTCCACGCATATAAGGGAGTCATGTAGTCATGAAAAAATGAGCAAAACTATTATTTAAATAATTTTTAAACCCAAGTAGGCGGGCGATATGAGGTTCACTCATATAAGGGAGTCATGTATACATGAAAAAAAAGCAAACCGATTATTTAAATAATTTTTAAACCCAAGTAGCAGGGGGACGCATATAATCGAGTTACGTAGACGTGCGACGTAAGCAAGACTTTTATTTCAAAAATTCTTAACCTCTATAATTCAACTCCCTTATATGCGTGGACGTCGCAGCTCCGGCTACATGTAATTAAAAATTATTCAAATAACAGTCTTGCTTATTGTTGCATGTCTACGTGACTTCCTTATAGGCGTGGGCCACGCGTCCCCCGGCTACTTGACTTTAAAAATTATTCAAATAATCGGTTTGGTGATTTTTCATGTCTATATGATGCTCTTATATGCGTGGACCTCGCGTCCCCCGGCTACTTGGATTTAAAAATTATTTAAATAATCGTTTTGCTTATTGTTGCACGTCTACGTAATTCCCTAATAAGCGTGGACCTCGCATCCCCTGGCTACTTGGGTTTAAAAATTATTTAAATAATCGTTTTTCTTCTTCTTTAGAATAGGGCCCCATTTGATTTTAGGCCTAGGGCCCCATGGTATTGAAAGACGGCCCTGTGCAGAATGTTGTCTTTAATATCTTGCTATATTGTAACAGTATTCCTGAATTTGTTGCTTAAAGATATGTTACGTTTCGAGTATAATAATCAATAGCAAACACAAAAAAAACGTCTTTTGGACCCTGTAAATCGTATTTTATTTAGTAGAACGGTAAGCAACAAATTTATAACTATGCAGAATATTGTCTTTAGTATATTGCTATGGTGTCATTGTATTGCTGACTGTTGCTTCCCAAAAAATCCGATTGTTGGGGTTTTAGATCGACTTTCGGCTCCGTGATCTAGCCTATTGTGAAGCAATAAATTCATGAGTACTGTAACAAATTAAGAACGTATTAAAGACAAGATCCTGCTTAGTTATCAATTTTTTGCTTTCCGCTTTACTAAATAAAACAACGTTTACCGCGTCCAAAACACGATTTTTTGAGTTTTCGATCGACTTTCGACTCCAGGATCTAGTCTATTGTGAAGCAACCAATGCATGAATACTGCAACAACTAAGCAACATATTAAAGACACGATGCATAGTTATGAATTTGTTACTTACCGTTTTACTAAATACAGCACGATTTACAGCGTCCAAAACCCATTTTCTTGCGTTTTCGATTGATTTTCGGACCCGAAACCTATAGCCTATCTTGAAGCAACCAATTCGGGAATAGCTCTACAACGTAGCGATATATTCGTAACCCCGTTTGCCACAGTAATGAATTTGTTGCTTATCTTTTTACTGAATAAAACTACATTTACTCCGTCAAAAACACGATTTCTTGTGTTTCCGATCGATTTTTGTACTCGAAACGTATCCTATCCTTAAGCAACAAATTCGGGAATATGGTTACAACGTAGCAACATATTGGATGCAATATTCTGCGCAGTTATGAACTTGTTGCTTACCGTTTTACTGAATAAAACATTATTTACAGCGTCCAAAACACGATTTTTTGGGTTTTCGATCGATTTTTGGACTTGAAGCTAGCCTATCTTAAAGCAACAAATTCGAGAATACTGTTACAAAGTAGCTACATACGCAACAAAATTTTGCACAGTTTTGAATCTGTTGCTTACCGTTTTACTAAATAAAACATAATTTAGAGAGCCCGAAAGTCGATTTCTCGCGTTCCCGTTGGACTGTTGACTTCGGGTCCAATCCGATCTCAAAGCAACAAATATGCAACAAATAATGCGACTTGTCCCATCAAAAAATGTTTTACCGTTCACAAGTTCCAGCTGTGGCGGTGCTAGCTCAATTTTCAAGGTAGCACCGTCACAATATCTTGGAAATGGCTTGAGCAACAAAATCAGGATTTGCGTAACAAATTAGCTATAACATATCCAAAAGATCTTTGTATCCATTTTGTAAATATCCAAAAGTTTTAATATCTATTTTTTTTTTTTTAATTTCGGATCGTAGCCTATCTGAAGCAATAAATTAGCAACAAATTATGCCACTTGTCCCGTCAAAAAATGTTTTAGTAATAACGTATCCAATAGTTGTTTGTTGATTTATTCGTGATTTAAAGAAATTACTTAATCCGGGGGATGGCCAGGTACCGCCAATAGGCGACATTTTGTTTTTTGAGATTTGAGACCTAGCCTATCTTGAAGCAACAAATTAGCAACAAATTATGCTACCTGTCCGTCAAAAAATGTTTTTTCTTTCAAAAGTTAGAGCTGTGGCGGTGCTAGCTTACGTCTTAAGGTATCACCGCGAGGATATCTCGGTAGCGGATAGAGCAACAAATTCGGGATAGGCGTAACAAATGAGCAACAAATTAGTAATAAAATATCCAATAGGCTAATATTTCTGCTGGAAAATTAAAAAAAAAAGATCTCGGAAACGTTGAAATCAATATACAAATCAATCGGGTTTAATATTAGAAACGAATGTTCAGAAAACGTTGAAAATCAACATTGAAGACAAAGGTTGGGATGATGTTGAAACCAACGTTCAAGGCGAACGTTGGGAAGACGTTGAAATCAACGTTGAAATTCAACGTTCATGGCGAAGGTTGGAAAGATGTTGAAAATCAACGTTCAAAGCGAAGGTTGGGAAGACGTTCAAATCAACGTTGAAAACCAACGTTCAGGGCGAAGGTTTGGAAGATGTTGAAATCAACGTTCGCGGCTAAGGTTGGCAAGACGTTGAAATTAACGTTGAAAAACAAGCTAAATCAAGGTTTTTTCAAAGTTGAGAAATATTGAAAATCAAGGATGAATAAACGTTGAAATCAACGTTGATTTTCGACATTGCTGTTTTCAACCGGGTCCCTCTCTCTCACTCTCTCTCATTCTCTCACTCTCTCTAGCTTACTTTTTTGCTTTCTCTCTATTTCTATCCCTCTTGCAGTTTCTCACTTCATCTCTGTCCCTCTCTTTATATCTTTTGTCTTAGACGCTCTCTTTCTCTCTATTTGTCTGTCTCTTTCTCTCTCTTTGTCCGACTCTCAGTAGTCTTAGTCTCTTTCTGAGACACTCCCTCAGTCTATCTCCGAGACTCACTCCCCTCTCTCTCTTTCTCTCTCTGTCCTTGTCTCTGTCTCTCTTTCTGTCTCTGTGTCTTTCTGTCTTTCTCTTAGTCTCTTCATTTTGCCACCTAAGTAAATATTTTTAATATATAACAGCATAGCTCCCTTTTCTCTCTCTCTCTCTCTCTCTCTCTCTCGCTATCTCTTTCTCTGTCTCTCTCGTGCGCTCTCTCTCCCTCTGGCTTTCTCTGTCTCTGTCGGAGACTCCCACTGTTTCTCCCTTAGACTCTCTTTCAGTTTCTCAGAGTTTCATTCTCAGTACCACTCTCTCAGTTCCAGTCTCTCTTTCTGTATCTCTCACTGTTTCACTAGTAGAATCTGTCTTTCTTTTAGTGTGCCTCTTTCTCTCTCCGTCTCTCTTTCTTTCTAAAACTCTTTTTCTGTGTTTCTTTCGCCCTATCACACTCTTTCAGTCTGTCTCCGGAATACTCTCGGTCTCTCTCTGACTCTCTCAGTCTCTCTCAGAATCTTTCTTTCCCTCTCCCGTTCTCAGATTTTCTCTTTGTTCCTTTCTCAGACTATCTCTCTCCCATTCTCAGACTATGACTCTGTCCCTCTTACTGTGTCTCACTCGGCCTCTCACAGTCTCTCTCCCTCTCTTCCTATCTCTTGGTCTCAGTAGTTCTCCCCTCTATCTTTTTCTGTGTCTCTCTTTCTTTCTCAGACTCTTTTGTCTCTTTCTAGGACATTCTCCCAGTCTATCTCCGACTGTCTCTTTCTCTCTGTGTCCATTTCACTTAGTCTGTATCTTTTTATATTTTTCTGTGTCTCTCTCTTTCTCAGACTCACTCTCTTTCTTAAACTCTCCCCCTCTCAATCTTTCTCTTTATTTTTCTCCCTCTCGCTGTTTCTCACTCAGCCTCTACCCCTCTCTTTGTGTCTTTTTGTCTCGGACACTCTCTCTCTCTTTGTCTGTATTTCTCTCTTTTTCTCGAACTCTCTTCTCTTTTCTGAGACACTCTCTCAGTCTATCTCCGATTTTCTCTCTCATTCTCTCTCTGAGTTTGTATGTTAGTGTCTCTCTGTGACTAACTCGCCCCTTTATCTGATTCTTTCTGTGACTCCCTCCCCCTGCCTCTCTCTCTCTCTCTCTCTCTCTCTTTATTTTCTCTCGATGACTCTATGTGTAGCTCTGTTTCCTCCATTCTCTATCTTTTACTGTTTCGAATAGACATACTGAAAAACGTCCCTTATAGACTGACTGAGGGATAAAGCCGAGAAAATCAAAAACTCTCTTTTTCTTTTTATCATTTATGAAATTTATAAGTATTATTTTCACAATGATAATTCAAATATATATTAATCAACATTAATTGTTTATGATTAATGTCTTTTAGTATTGTTTTTCTGCTTGCTTCAAGTTTTTTTTCAATTTCCTATGATTTTTAATTTAAAAAATGTTCAAACTAAAATGATTAATATTTTATATTAAAAAAGTAATGACTCGTTTATAATTCGTAACTACGCTCTTATTTATTCATTGTTCTTTATTTTATTTTTTTATCTATATGATTTCTTTTGTTTTTTTTTTTTTGTAGAAAATGGGTAAATTCCATGAAAATTGGGATGGTTTTATACCTCTAAGAGATGCACAAAATAAAGTCTGCGGTGCTGAGTGTCAGACATGTAAAAAAAAGTTGGTCAAAAGAGACTCCGATACTCTTCTTAATCACAAGTAAATTATTGTGTAATTTTTTACAGCGATTTTTTCAGTTAATGTTATGACAGATATTGAAAAATATAAAAAATGTATTTGTATTTTAAGGAAGTATTGTAAAAAATCAAAAAATGTGCAGGCCTTGCAACCACGTGATATAAACGTGCAAAACGCTGAATCAGTTGCTGTACCTTCACGTTCAGAACCTGTGGATGAACAACTTTCACAAGAAGTTGAAATATTTAATGTAAGATTATTTAAAATTTTTTTTAGTGAATATTTACTGAAGTGAAGCGTCTTAAGGAGGATCTTTCGCTAAGGAGTGTATTTAATGTGTACTTCCTTGGGCCCCAATATTTGTATTCAACAATATCAATGTTGTTGCTAGCAAAGTAATCTAAAATCGAAATTAAAGATGAACCAATCGATTTTATAAGTAAAAAATATATAAAATTTGCTTACATAATTAATTCAGAAATTCTATGAAATTTAAAAAGCTGTATGTCACACATTTTGTTTAAATTTTCGTGATTAATATTAAATACCTTGTTTGACACACCTTAGTTGACACATATATTTTTTTATTGAATCTTTTTGTGGTGGTTTCTAGAATGCATATACCTCTTATTACTGGCTAGAATAGGCTGGAAGTATAAAAATTATACAAACATACAAAATAAAATCGCACTATCCCATAAGGCTATGTAGCAATGTAACCTCAAAACTCAATTTTTATTAATGTCGTATTTTATTATTCGTCAAACTACATTGAAATTTCGCACAGAGATTGGAATAATCATTATTTATCACGTATTTCTATTTTATTTAAAAATATTGGTTTTGATTTTGCGGAAGACCCTCCTCAAAACGATATCTGATTAGTTGTCTTTGAAATGGTGCTAGATCTAAAATCATAACCTTTAAATATAGAGCGCGTGGAGCGCTAGTAAATGCACGTAGTTTCTAAGAATTTTCGAAATAAAAATAATTTTTTATTGAAAAAAACAATTATTTATTTAAAAATTATTGATATTGAGATAATTTTAATATTTATTTGCTTTCTATTTATTTCAGAGTTTATTTTTAAAGATTTTATTAACATATTCATTTTGGGTATTTAAATAATCAACATTACTTTTTAATCTTCTCAGGATGAATTTAATGTTGACAAATCATTGGATTCATCTATGTCATCGTCAGAAGAGGCTAATGTCACTGCAATGTCGAAAAGTATTTCTCCTACAAATTCTTCAAAGAAGTACAAATATAATGATCAAATAAATATGCTCCTTATGAAGTTTTTTCTATCTACTGGGTTAGAATTCGAAAAAATTTCATCCCCTTTTTTAAAAGAGTCATTCAGAATTTTAGGTATCGATTTACCATCAAAGGATGAATTTAAATCTACAATTTAAAAAAAAACATCTGACGAATTATGTAAAAGCAACTGCTCGTATGATTATTTAAATATAATGTGTGTTCAAACGTACGAAAATGAAAGTTCATTTATTGCCGTAAGTTTAGCTTTAAATTCTGAAAAAGAATACATTTACATAGACTCTATTATTATCAGCAAACAGACAGCTGATAATATTGAAATTGATAGAAAAATGCATCTTGAATCATTCTGTGATAAATCAGTTAAAAAGGTTAAATATCTTTACAAGATAAACATTAAGTACCTTACTTATGATTCTTTTGTTGAACTAAATTGGAGCAGTGAAGTAGACGGTAAGCGTTACCATAGAATAGTTTGTTTATCTGTATTAATACATCACTTAAGGAAACCAGAAAAGCCTATTCAATTCAAAAATTCTAATGAATTAAATGCGTATAAAGAGTTTTATAATACAATAGATGATTTAGAAACAAAATTTAAAAATGTCTATTATTCGTTGGGTGAAGCTACGGAAGATTTAATGACTGCTATCTATAATGAAACTGTTCCATTATGTGAGACTATTATGAATGTAATATTCAAATTTATCAGCAATGTTGCGTTAGCCGCAAATTTTTTAAATCATAAATATAGAGGACATCACTTTTTGGAATTCAGCTCTTTACATGAAATGATGATGCAATTTTTCGAAGAGGCTTTACCCAATGAAGCATTTGAAATTCTTGGAGATTATCTTGTTAAAGGTGGAGCTTTCAAGCGTCTTTTCGAAAAAAATTCCAATTTTGATCCTGAAAGGTTTTGGCACGTAGCAAAAGTGTACTGTAAAACACAATTACCTAATTTTGCATTGAGTATTCTAAATATTCCAGCTATACCTAGAAAAATAAACATGTCTAAGTTTTTAAAATTAAGATCTAATTTCGTTGATAATGCGTCTGAAGACTCTAAGCAATATGTAATGTTACAGATTTCACTTATGATAAATGACAACTAATTCTTACCTCATCTTTTATTTTAATTTAAGAGCATTTTTAATTGAAATGAAAACTGTGATCAAAATAAACCAATAAAAATATGAAAATAATTTTTAGTATGTAAGGAAGCGTAATATGACTAACTTTATGTAAACAGTAGTACTAGTTGAAGGTTTTCTCTGTGTTCAAGGCTAGTTACTATTTAGTATTCACTTTTAGTATAAGATTTATAGTTGAAAGGACCAAATTTTAATAAAGCTTATTATTAACACTAAAGATAATAATGAGCTTATCTTTGTGATTGTCACTTTGTGATATTACTTTAATGATTAATAATATATAGTAAAGACTAAATGAAAAAGTATGACAACAGTTTCAATACCTGTGATCTTAATAGTCAAATTTTTTGAATATGAATGATTTTAGTTTGAAAGAAGCGTTTTCACATTATTGTTGGATACTTTTCTGTGTACTGTGTAATAATGTAATTACGTATAGAGCGTTGTTTACTTTAAAAACATTGTATATAACTTACATCACGTCTATTCTGTAAGTTGATTATAAAAGAAAAACAATTTCGTTTAATTTGTTTGCTTTCAAAAGTAATTGCGTTCAAAAATTAATTCTTTAATTTATTTATATTGAGAAATAATTGCATTCAATCAGCAAGTTTTGTAAATTTTTGAAGAATGAAATAAAAAAGTTCAATATTTTGTAAAAATATATAAAAATATTTATTAACATACATTCTTTTAATCTATTGTTACATGTTTTCTCTTTTTATTTTTAGGTTTGCGATTTGAAACTCCACCTATTATATTTAAATATCGTAAAGAATGGTATATATCCAGTAAGTTGCTTGATTTTTCATTTCGTAATCGATTACGATAAGCATTATGCACGTAAGTCCATTCTGAAAAAAGCCCTTCAAGTAAAGCTGTCGAAGCGGGTATTTGCATTAGCTTAATAGCGAAATTAACTAAGTTTGGATAACGAAAATGAAGTAATCTCCAGAATGCTATTGGACTTATGCATTTTTCCGCAGATCTACTTAGGCTTGGTCTTTGTGTGATAAATAACTGCAACTCTTGAAAAGATTGTAGATCTAAGTGTTCTTGAAAAAATGAATTAACAATATTATTTTGATTTTCATCTAATAGTTTTCCTTGATATTTGTGATGCAAAAAATTTGCTGCATATGCTACAGGCCAAATTGCTTTTTTTATTCGCATGCGGATCAGTTCATCAAACTCGTGTGTAGGAAGTCTTAGCGACAACCATGATTCGGTCGAGTCTGCGATATTAAAGTTCGGATCTTGGCACTTGTTAATTAATTTGGAAATTGGATCAAGGTTTTTGATTACATCCTTTAATTTATTTTCGAATTCTGTAGAAAAGAGATCGTCGACAATTTCATCTAAACTTTCGACATCTTCAATTAAAAATATCTCTCGCAACTTCGGTAAATTTTGAACAACACTTACACATGTGTCTCGTATGTAGCAAAATCTAGTGTCCGGAAAATTTTTTAAACTAGTACCTCCTAATCGATTTAATAAAGAAGCCATTTTTGGCTCATGAAAAGCATTAGTAATATCGCGGAGTTTCTTTATGAAATCGTTGTCCACAAAACTTTTCATCAATAAATTTGCGCTATGGCTAGAACACGTTGACTGAAGTAATTTATCACCACTGCTAGTTTGTGCTAATCTACTTCCGCATACAATTTTGCTATCATTGTCACTAACTATGGCATAAACATTAGTTTCATATTTAACTTTAGCTAACTCGATAGCCCTTTCAATATTTTCAGCTAAACTTTGACCATCTTCTCTTTCAAGGGATGTGTCGTTAAACGTTAAGTATGCTTGAGTCACATCACTATTTCTAAGCGAAAAAACTAAAAACTTTCGATTAACATTTTTGTTACGCCATCCGTCGACTAACAATACACTATCCGTCCCTTTCAATAATTTCTTTTTTTCACTTTCAATGTCCTTGTGCACTTCGTTTAAAATACCGTCACCAAGAGTTTGCCGAGACGGTGGCTTGTACTTAAATTTCAAAGCACACAATGAATCAACAAACTCTAAAAAATATTCATTTTCTACAACTTTGAAGGGTATGCTGCAGTTAAAAAAAAACATAGCTAATTTTTTATCCATTAAATACTTTAGAGTTTCTATATCAAAATTATTAATGTCCTCCTCAGTTTCGTCTTCCTCTTCCTGAAACATACAGAAAATAATTCTTTTTCTATGTTTGCCGTATATCAATTACTAAAAAAATTCAATTTCAATTTTATTCAAACTTTAATTTAAGGAGAAAGTACACTGAAATTTTGGAAAAAGTGGTTAAAAGTAGTTTGTGTACCAGGAGCGTAAAGTGGGCTTTTTTTGACCGAGTGTGGAGTTTGCAGTGCGAGTCGAAGGCGAGGTAGCACGTGCCGAAGACGAGTACTGCAAACCACACGAGGTCAATAAGCCCACTTAGCCCTTGGTGCACACCATAGTTTTTGTGATGCATGTATTGATTTTCGCGTTTTTCATGGTTATGAAGTGAGAGAAAATTAACAGTTTTTTTACACGGCCACTGCACACCTATAAATATTGAGAAAATATAGTTTTATTATTTATTAACATTTTTTTTTTGAAATTATAATATTTTCAAAATTTTCAAAATATGACTTAAAAACTCAAAATTTGCAGTTTACAAGAAAATTTCGTCAGCGAGCAAAAAAAAAAAATTTTTTGCCCGCTGCCGACTTTTTTTGCCCGCCGGTAAAAAAGCTGGTACTTTACGCCCGCTTAATAGGTACGAAAAACACGAAAATCGTGCATGTGTTACAAAAAACATGTTTTTTATGCTTTAAAATTTATTAAGCTTTAATTTATTAATTATAAATGCGTTATGTTATTCTTGAACATAATTTAGACTATTTTACTTGAATTAGAATAAAATGAAATAACAATTGCTAAACAAGTAATTTTTTAAAAATTAACATTTTTGGTCTAAAATATTCTATAGCTTAAAATAACCAAAAAAAAAAAAATTGATACAAATTTAAGGACAAGTTTTTAACATTACGTGAAAGGTGCTACAGAAATTTGTAAGAGAAATATGAATTAACGCAAAAGTTCGAAATTTTAGTGTACTCTTCATAATAACAATATAACAATATTTGTAAAAAAAAATAAGTACGTGATTGTTAATTGGTGCAGGGCTTCTTGAAACATTTTCATTGTCGTTCCCAGCCTGGGTCACAGTTATGCCACATTCTCTACGTCGACTTTTACAAGAATCACTACAAAATTTGAAAATAATAATAATGCATAATAATATATAATAATGGATAAGAACTTAGACAAAATTTTGAATAATAGTAAATTATGCAACAAGGGACAAAAGTAGCAGATTTTTCTCGCGGGTGAGTTTACTGGCAGTATAAACACCCAAGAGAAAATCTACTTTTGTTCCGTGTGGCATATTAGTTTATCACGCACCTACGGAGGAAAAAACTTGTACAGTCCATATCTCCTGTAAATTGCCACCCGAGATGTCTATTAAGCTAGCACTGCCACTAACGACCGCAACTAGGAAAACTACACCATAATTTGTTCATAATTTGTTACTAATTTATTGCTAATTTGTTACGCCTATCCCGAATTTGATGCTCCAGCCGTTACCGAGATATCTTGACGGTGCTAGTTAAGTCTTAAGCACAGGTAGAGCCTATATTTAGGCTTTCCGGCAGCCTAGAGGTTAAGCAACAAATTCAGGAATACTGTTACAATATAGCACAATATGAAAGACAACATTCTGCACAGTTATGAATTTGTTGCTCACGTTTTTACTCAATGAAATAGTATTTACAACGTCCCAAACCCGTCTTTTAGGTGTTCAATCGACTTCTAAATCCGGGATCTAGCCTATTGTGAAGCAACAAATTCAGAAATACTGCAACAACTTAGCAACATATAAAAGACAAGATTCTGCATAGTTATGAGTTTGTTGCTTACCGTTTTACTAAATGAAACACGATTTAAAGCGTTGAAAACAACGTCGTTTTCTTGCGTTTCGATTGATTTTTGGAAACGAAACATAGCCTATCTTGAAGCAACAAGTTCGGGAATAGCTTTACAACTTCGCGGTATATTCGTAACAACGTTTGCTGCCACAGTTATGAATTTATTGCTCAGCGTTTTACTGAATAAAACTACATTTACTGTGTCCAAAACACGATTTCTTGTGTTCCCGATCGATTTTTGTACTCGAAACGTATCCTATCTTTACACAAAACATTCAGAAATACTGTTACACTATAGCAAGATATTAAAGACAACATTCTGCACAGGGCCGTCTTTCAATACCATGGGGCCCTAGGCCTAAAATCAAATGGGGCCCTATTCTAAAGAAGAAGAAAAACGATTATTTAAATAATTTTTAAACCCAAGTAGCCAGGGGATGCGAGTTCCACGCTTATTAGAGAATTACGTAGACGTGCAACAATAAGCAAAACGATTATTTAAATAATTTTTAAATCCAGTAGCCGGGGACGCGAGGTCCACGCATATAAGAGCATCATATAGACATAAAAAAATCACCAAACCGATTATTTGAATAATTTTGAAATCCAAGTAGCCGGGGGACGCGAGGTCCACCCAAATAAGTGTGTCATGTAGAAATGAAAAAATAAGCAAAACGATTATTTAAATACTTTTTAAACACAAGTAGGCGGGGCATATGAAGTCCACGCATATAAAGGAGTCATGTAGACATGAAAAAATAAGCAAAACGATTATTTAAATAACTTTAATCCCAAGTGGCCATAGGATATGAGGTCCACGCATACAAGGGCCTCGCCTTCGGCTCGAGCACAAACAGCGCGCTGCGCTGGCAACGAGAGTGAGGTTAGGGAATAAATATGCAGCATTTTTTCCATTTTCAGCGGAAAACGAGTACGAACTTTATGATAGTTGTGTTAAAGTTTTATATTGCACTCGGGAATACAGTGGGTTGTATGAATCTGCGCGTTTGTCGCTCTCGCTTCGCTCGCGCGACAACTCTCGCGCAGGTAGCACACAGCCCACTTTATTCCGTTGATGCATAATATACTATTAAATAATAGTTTTGCTTATTTTTTAATGTCTTCATGACTCCCTTACATGCGTGGACCTCATATCCCCAGCCTACTTGGGTTTAAAAATTGTTTAAATAATCGTTTTGCTTATCTTGTCATGTCTACATGACTCCTTTATATGCGTGGACTTCATATGCCCCGCCTACTTGGGTTTAAAAAGTATTTAAATAATCGTTTTGCTTTTTTTTTCATTTCTACATGACACCCTTATATGCGTGGACCTCATATCCCCCGCCTACTTGGGTTTAAAAATTGTTTCAATAATTGTCTTGCTTATTGTTGCACGTTTACGAAATCCCCTAATATGCGTGGACCCCATATCCCCCAGCTACTTGGCTATAAAATTTATTTAAATTATCGTTTGGATTATTTTTTCATGTCTTCATGACTCCCTCCTATTCGTGGACCTCGCGTCCCCCGGCTACTTGGGTTTAAAAATTGTTTAAATAATTGTCTTGGTTATTATTGCACGTCTGCGTAATTCATTCATATGCGTGGACCTCAAATCCCCCGCCTACGTGGGTTTAAAAATTATTCAAATAATCGTTTGCTTTATTTTTTCATGTCTACATGACTCTCTTATATGCGTAGACCTCCCGTCCCCCGGTTACTTGGGTTTATAAATTATTTAAATAATCGTTTTGCTTATTATTTCATATCTGGGTAATTCCCTCATATGCGTGGACCTCGAGTTCCCTGGCTACTTGGGTTTAAAAATTATTTAAATAATCGTTTATTTGCTTATTATTTCATCTCTACATGACTCCCTTATATGCGTGGACCTCATATCCCCCGCCTACTTGGGTTTCAAAATTATATAAAAAATCGTTTTGCTTATTTTTCATGCCTACATGACTCCCTCATATGCGTGGACCTCCTATCCCCCGCCTACTAAGGTATAAAAATTATTCAAATAATCGTTCGGATTATTTTTTCATGTCTACATGACTCTCTTAAATGCGTAGACCTCCCGTCCCCGGCTTCTTGGCTTTAAAAATTATTTAAATAATCGTTTTGCTTATTTTTTTATGCCTACATGACTACCTTATATGCATGGACCTCCTATCCCCCGCCTACTAAGGTATAAAATTAATTTAAATTATCGTTTGGATTATTTTTTCATGTCTTCATGACTCTCTCCTATTCGTGGACCTCGCGTCCCCCGACTACTTGGGTTTAAAAATTGTTTAAATAATTGTCTTGGTTATTGTTGCACGTCTGCGTAATTCCTTCATATGCGTGGATCTCAAATCCCCCGCCTACGTGGGTTTAAAAATTATTCAAATAATCGTTTCGCTTATTTTTTTCATGTCTACATGACTCTCTTATATGCGTAGACCTCCCGTCCCCCGGCTACTTGGGTTTAAAAATTATTTAAATAATCGTTTTGCTTATTTTTTCATGCCTACATGACTCCCTTATATGCGTGGACCTCCTACCCCCGCCTACTAAGGTATAAAATTTATTTAAATTATCGTTTGGATTATTTTTTCATGTCTTCATGACTCTCTCCTATTCGTGGACCTCGCGTCCACCGGCTACTTGGGTTTAAAAATTGTTTAAATAATTGTCTTGGTTATTGTTGCACGTCTGCGTAATTCCTTCATATGCGTGGACCTCAAATCCCCCGCCTACGTGGGTTTAAAAATTATTCAAATAATCGTTTCGCTTATTTTTTTCATGTCTACATGACTCTCTTATATGCGTAGACCTCCCGTCCCCCGGCTACTTGGGTTTAAAAATTATTTAAATAATCGTTTTGCTTATTTTTTCATGCCTACATGACTCCCTTATATGCGTGGACCTCCTACCCCCGCCTACTAAGGTATAAAATTTATTTATATTATCGTTTGGATTATTTTTTCATGTCTTCATGACTCCCTCCTATTCGTGGACCTCGCGTCCCCCGGCTACTTGGGTTTAAAAATTGTTTAAATAATTGTTTTGCTTATTATTTCATTTCTGGGTAATTCCCTCATATGCGTGGACCTCGCGTCCCCTGGCTACTTGGTTTTAAAAATTATTTAAATAATCGTTTATTTGCTTATTATTTCATGTCTACATGACTTCCTTATATGCGTGGACCTCCTATCCCCCGCCAACTTAGGTTTAAAAATTATTTAAATAATCGTTAGGATTATTTTTTCATGTCTTCATGACTCCCTCCTATTCGTGGACCTCGCGTCCCCCGGCTACTTGGGTTTAAAAATTATTTAAATAATCGTTTTGCTTATTTTTTCATGCCTACATGACTCCCTTATATGCGTGGACCTCCTACCCCCGCCTACTAAGGTATAAAATTTATTTATATTATCGTTTGGATTATTTTTTCATGTCTTCATGACTCCCTCCTATTCGTGGACCTCGCGTCCCCCGGCTACTTGGGTTTAAAAATTGTTTAAATAATTGTCTTGGTTATTGTTGCACATCTGCGTAATTCCTTCATATGCGTGAACCTCATACCGCCCGCCTACTTGGGTTTAAAAATTATTCAAATAATCATTTCGCTTATTTTTTTCATGTCTACATGACTCTTATATGCGTAGACCTCCCGTCCCCCGGCTACTTGGGTTTAAAAATTATTTAAATAATCGTTTTGCTTATTTTTTCATGCCTACATGACTCCCTTATATGCGTGGACCTCCTACCCCCGCCTACTAAGGTATAAAATTTATTTATATTATCGTTTGGATTATTTTTTCATGTCTTCATGACTCCCTCCTATTCGTGGACCTCGCGTCCCCCGGCTACTTGGGTTTAAAAATTGTTTAAATAATTGTCTTGGTTATTATTGCACGTCTGCGTAATTCATTCATATGCGTGGACCTCAAATCCCCCGCCTACGTGGGTTTAAAAATTATTCAAATAATCGTTTGCTTTATTTTTTCATGTCTACATGACTCTCTTATATGCGTAGACCTCCCGTCCCCCGGTTACTTGGGTTTATAAATTATTTAAATAATCGTTTTGCTTATTATTTCATATCTGGGTAATTCCCTCATATGCGTGGACCTCGAGTTCCCTGGCTACTTGGGTTTAAAAATTATTTAAATAATCGTTTATTTGCTTATTATTTCATCTCTACATGACTCCCTTATATGCGTGGACCTCATATCCCCCGCCTACTTGGGTTTCAAAATTATATAAAAAATCGTTTTGCTTATTTTTCATGCCTACATGACTCCCTCATATGCGTGGACCTCCTATCCCCCGCCTACTAAGGTATAAAAATTATTCAAATAATCGTTCGGATTATTTTTTCATGTCTACATGACTCTCTTAAATGCGTAGACCTCCCGTCCCCCGGCTACTTGGGTTTAAAAATTATTTAAATAATCGTTTTGCTTATTTTTTTATGCCTACATGACTACCTTATATGCATGGACCTCCTATCCCCCGCCTACTAAGGTATAAAATTAATTTAAATTATCGTTTGGATTATTTTTTCATGTCTTCATGACTCTCTCCTATTCGTGGACCTCGCGTCCCCCGACTACTTGGGTTTAAAAATTGTTTAAATAATTGTCTTGGTTATTGTTGCACGTCTGCGTAATTCCTTCATATGCGTGGATCTCAAATCCCCCGCCTACGTGGGTTTAAAAATTATTCAAATAATCGTTTCGCTTATTTTTTTCATGTCTACATGACTCTCTTATATGCGTAGACCTCCCGTCCCCCGGCTACTTGGGTTTAAAAATTATTTAAATAATCGTTTTGCTTATTTTTTCATGCCTACATGACTCCCTTATATGCGTGGACCTCCTACCCCCGCCTACTAAGGTATAAAATTTATTTAAATTATCGTTTGGATTATTTTTTCATGTCTTCATGACTCTCTCCTATTCGTGGACCTCGCGTCCACCGGCTACTTGGGTTTAAAAATTGTTTAAATAATTGTCTTGGTTATTGTTGCACGTCTGCGTAATTCCTTCATATGCGTGGACCTCAAATCCCCCGCCTACGTGGGTTTAAAAATTATTCAAATAATCGTTTCGCTTATTTTTTTCATGTCTACATGACTCTCTTATATGCGTAGACCTCCCGTCCCCGGGCTACTTGGGTTTAAAAATTATTTAAATAATCGTTTTGCTTATTTTTTCATGCCTACATGACTCCCTTATATGCGTGGACCTCCTACCCCCGCCTACTAAGGTATAAAATTTATTTATATTATCGTTTGGATTATTTTTTCATGTCTTCATGACTCCCTCCTATTCGTGGACCTCGCGTCCCCCGGCTACTTGGGTTTAAAAATTGTTTAAATAATTGTTTTGCTTATTATTTCATTTCTGGGTAATTCCCTCATATGCGTGGACCTCGCGTCCCCTGGCTACTTGGTTTTAAAAATTATTTAAATAATCGTTTATTTGCTTATTATTTCATGTCTACATGACTTCCTTATATGCGTGGACCTCCTATCCCCCGCCAACTTAGGTTTAAAAATTATTTAAATAATCGTTAGGATTATTTTTTCATGTCTTCATGACTCCCTCCTATTCGTGGACCTCGCGTCCCCCGGCTACTTGGGTTTAAAAATTATTTAAATAATCGTTTTGCTTATTTTTTCATGCCTACATGACTCCCTTATATGCGTGGACCTCCTACCCCCGCCTACTAAGGTATAAAATTTATTTATATTATCGTTTGGATTATTTTTTCATGTCTTCATGACTCCCTCCTATTCGTGGACCTCGCGTCCCCCGGCTACTTGGGTTTAAAAATTGTTTAAATAATTGTCTTGGTTATTGTTGCACATCTGCGTAATTCCTTCATATGCGTGAACCTCATACCGCCCGCCTACTTGGGTTTAAAAATTATTCAAATAATCATTTCGCTTATTTTTTTCATGTCTACATGACTCTTATATGCGTAGACCTCCCGTCCCCCGGCTACTTGGGTTTAAAAATTATTTAAATAATCGTTTTGCTTATTTTTTCATGCCTACATGACTCCCTTATATGCGTGGACCTCCTACCCCCGCCTACTAAGGTATAAAATTTATTTATATTATCGTTTGGATTATTTTTTCATGTCTTCATGACTCCCTCCTATTCGTGGACCTCGCGTCCCCCGGCTACTTGGGTTTAAAAATTGTTTAAATAATTGTCTTGGTTATTGTTGCACATCTGCGTAATTCCTTCATATGCGTGAACCTCATACCGCCCGCCTACTTGGGTTTAAAAATTATTCAAATAATCATTTCGCTTATTTTTTTCATGTCTACATGACTCTTATATGCGTAGACCTCCCGTCCCCCGGCTACTTGGGTTTAAAAATTATTTAAATAATCGTTTTGCTTATTATTTCATGTCTGGGTAATTCACTCATATGCGTGGACCTCGGGTTCCCTGGCTACTTGGGTTTAAAAATTATTCAAATAATCGTTTCGCTTATTTTATTCATGTCTACATGACTCTCTTATATGCGTAGACCTCCCGTCCCCCGGCTACTTGGGTTTCAAAATTATATAAAAAATCGTTTTGCTTATTTTTTCATGCCTACATGACTCCCGTATTGCGTGGACCTCCTATCCCCCGCCTACTTAGGTTTAAAAATTATTTAAATTATCGTTTGGATTATTTTTTCATGTCTTCATGACTACCTCCTATTCGTGGACCTCGCGTCCCCCCGGCTACTTGGGTTTAAAAATTGTTTAAATAATTGTCTTGATTATTGTTGCACGTCTGCGTAATTCCTTCATATGCGTGAACCTCATACCCCCCGCCTACTTGGGTTTAAAAATTATTCAAATAATCATTTCGCTTATTTTTTTCATGTCTACATGACTCTTATATGCGTAGACCTCCCATCCTCCGACTACTTGGGTTTAAAAATTATTTAAATAATTGTTTTGCTTATTATTTCATTTCTGGGTAATTCCCTCATATGCGTGGACTTCGCGTCTCCTGGCTACTTGGTTTTAAAAATTATTTAAATAATCGTTTATTTGCTTATTATTTCATGTCTACATGACTCCCTTATATGCGTGGACCTCATATCCCCCGCCTACTTGGGTTTCAAAATTATATAAAAAATCGTTTTGCTTATTTTTTCATGCCTACATGACTCCCTTATATGCGTGGACCTCCTATCCCCCGCCAACTTAGGTTTAAAAATTATTTAAATAATCGTTAGGATTATTTTTTCATGTCTTCATGACTCCTCCTATTCGTGGACCTCGCCTCCCCCCGGCTACTTGGGTTTAAAAATTGTTTAAATAATTGTCTTGATTATTGTTGCACGTCTGCGTAATTCCTTCATATGCGTGAACCTCATACCCCCCGCCTACTTGGGTTTAAAAATTATTCAAATAATCATTTCGCTTATTTTTTTCATGTCTACATGACTCTTATATGCGTAGACCTCCCGTCCCCCGGCTACTTGGGTTTCAAAATTATATAAAAAATCGTTTTGCTTATTTTTTCATGCCTACATGACTCCCGTATTGCGTGGACCGCCTATCCCCCGCCTACTTAGGTTTAAAAATTATTTAAATTATCGTTTGGATTATTTTTTCATGTCTTCATGACTACCTCCTATTCGTGGACCTCGCGTCCCCCGGCTACTTGGGTTTAAAAATTGTTTAAATAATTGTCTTGGTTATTATTGCACGTCTGCGTAATTCCTTCATATGCGTGAACCTAATATCCCCCGCGTACTTCGGTTTAAAAAATATTCAAATAATCGTTTCGCTTATTTTATTCATGTCTACATGACTCTCTTATATGCGTAGATCTCCCGTCCCCCGGCTACTAGGGTTTAAAAATTATTCAAATAATTGTTTGGATTATTTATTCATGTCTACATGACTCTCTTATATGCGTAGACCTCCCATCCTCCGACTACTTGGGTTTAAAAATTATTTAAATAATTGTTTTGCTTATTATTTCATTTCTGGGTAATTCCCTCATATGCGTGGACTTCGCGTCTCCTGGCTACTTGGTTTTAAAAATTATTTAAATAATCGTTTATTTGCTTATTATTTCATGTCTACATGACTCCCTTATATGCGTGGACCTCATATCCCCCGCCTACTTGGGTTTCAAAATTATATAAAAAATCGTTTTGCTTATTTTTTCATGCCTACATGACTCCCGTATTGCGTGGACCTCCTATCCCCCGCCTACTTAGGTTTAAAAATTATTTAAATTATCGTTTGGATTATTTTTTCATGTCTTCATGACTACCTCCTATTCGTGGACCTCGCGTCCCCCGGCTACTTGGGTTTAAAAATTGTTTAAATAATTGTCTTGGTTATTATTGCACGTCTGCGTAATTCCTTCATATGCGTGAACCTAATATCCCCCGCGTACTTCGGTTTAAAAAATATTCAAATAATCGTTTCGCTTATTTTATTCATGTCTACATGACTCTCTTATATGCGTAGATCTCCCGTCCCCCGGCTACTAGGGTTTAAAAATTATTCAAATAATTGTTTGGATTATTTATTCATGTCTACATGACTCTCTTATATGCGTAGACCTCCCATCCTCCGACTACTTGGGTTTAAAAATTATTTAAATAATTGTTTTGCTTATTATTTCATTTCTGGGTAATTCCCTCATATGCGTGGACTTCGCGTCTCCTGGCTACTTGGTTTTAAAAATTATTTAAATAATCGTTTATTTGCTTATTATTTCATGTCTACATGACTCCCTTATATGCGTGGACCTCATATCCCCCGCCTACTTGGGTTTCAAAATTATATAAAAAATCGTTTTGCTTATTTTTTCATGCCTACATGACTCCCTTATATGCGTGGACCTCCTATCCCCCGCCAACTTAGGTTTAAAAATTATTTAAATAATCGTTAGGATTATTTTTTCATGTCTTCATGACTCCCTCCTATTCGTGGACCTCGCGTCCCCCCGGCTACTTGGGTTTAAAAATTGTTTAAATAATTGTCTTGATTATTGTTGCACGTCTGCGTAATTCCTTCATATGCGTGAACCTCATACCCCCCGCCTACTTGGGTTTAAAAATTATTCAAATAATCATTTCGCTTATTTTTTTCATGTCTACATGACTCTTATATGCGTAGACCTCCCGTCCCCCGGCTACTTGGGTTTCAAAATTATATAAAAAATCGTTTTGCTTATTTTTTCATGCCTACATGACTCCCGTATTGCGTGGACCTCCTATCCCCCGCCTACTTAGGTTTAAAAATTATTTAAATTATCGTTTGGATTATTTTTTCATGTCTTCATGACTACCTCCTATTCGTGGACCTCGCGTCCCCCGGCTACTTGGGTTTAAAAATTGTTTAAATAATTGTCTTGGTTATTATTGCATGTCTGCGTAATTCCTTCATATGCGTGAACCTAATATCCCCGCGTACTTCGGTTTAAAAATATTCAAATCATCGTTTCCCTTATTTTATACATGTCTACATGACTCTCTTATATGCGTACAACACCCGTCACCCGGCTACTAGGGTTTAAAAATTATTCAAATAATTGTTTGGATTATTTATTCATGTCTACATGACTCTCTTATATGCGTAGACCTCCCATCCTCCGACTACTTGGGTTTAAAAATTATTTAAATAATTGTTTTGCTTATTATTTCATTTCTGGGTAATTCCCTCATATGCGTGGACTTCGCGTCTCCTGGCTACTTGGTTTTAAAAATTATTTAAATAATCGTTTATTTGCTTATTATTTCATGTCTACATGACTCCCTTATATGCGTGGACCTCATATCCCCCGCCTACTTGGGTTTCAAAATTATATAAAAAATCGTTTTGCTTATTTTTTCATGCCTACATGACTCCCTTATATGCGTGGACCTCCTATCCCCCGCCAACTTAGGTTTAAAAATTATTTAAATAATCGTTAGGATTATTTTTTCATGTCTTCATGACTCCCTCCTATTCGTGGACCTCGCGTCCCCCCGGCTACTTGGGTTTAAAAATTGTTTAAATAATTGTCTTGATTATTGTTGCACGTCTGCGTAATTCCTTCATATGCGTGAACCTCATACCCCCGCCTACTTGGGTTTAAAAATTATTCAAATAATCATTTCGCTTATTTTTTCATGTCTACATGACTCTTATATGCGTAGACCTCCCTTCCCCCGGCTACTTGGGTTTAAAAATTATTCAAATAATCGTTTCGCTTATTTTTTCATGTCTACATGACTCTCTTATATGCGTACTAAAATCAGGATTAGTCTAACAAATTAGCAACAAATTAGCTACAAAATATCCAAAATTTTTTTATCTAATAATTTGTAATTTAAGAAAATTACGTAAGCCGATGTTTGGTCAGGTAACGCCCATAGGCGCCATTTTGTTTATTGAGATTTAGATCGTAGTCTATCTTGAAGCAATACATTTGCAACAAATTATGCCACTTGTCCCGTCAAAAAATATTTTAGTCATAACGTATCCCATAGTTGTTTGTTGAATTATTCGTAATTTAAAGAAATTGTGGATTTGAAGGAAGCTGATGGCCAATAACTACCAATGTTTAAATAAATTATTTTTTATTTTAACAACGTTTCGGACATTTTTTTATGTCCCTCTTCAGGTTAAATTTTGTCAAAGTTATTAATCGGAAGAATTTTCCGTTGTCAATTTGATTATTGTTGACAACGGAAAATTCTTCCGATTAATAACTTTGACAAAATTTAACCTGAAGAGGGACATAAAAAAATGTCCGAAACGTTGTTAAAATAAAAAATAATTTATTTAAACATTGGTAGTTATTGGCCATCAGCTTCCTTCAAATCCACATTATCTACTACTACCATTAGCTTCAAGAATCAAACTATCAAAATTTAAAGAAATTATATGATTCGGGGGATGGCCAGGTACCGCCAATAGGCGCTATTTTGTTTTTCGAGATTCAGGACCTTGCCTATCTTGAAGCAAAAAATTAGCAACAAATTACGTCACCTGTCCCGTCAAAAAGTGTTGTGTCTTCAAAAGTTAGAGCTGTGGCGGTGCTAGCTTAAGTCTAATGGTAGGACCGCCAGGATATCTCGGGAACGGCTTGAGCAAAAAATTCGGTATAGGTGTAACAAATTAGCATCAAATTAGCAACAAATTATGATGTAGTTTTCATAGTGGCGGTCGTTAGTGGTGGTGCTACCTTAATAGACATCCCGAGATGTGGGCTGGCCAATTTTACTTCCGTGGGGCGTATACTATTTTTCACCACACCCGGGCCGACAAGACCACATTCCCGTTTTTGAGCCGGGCGGGAATGTATCACTTTCGGCCCTGGTATGGTGAAAAGTATTTTATTCCATGCGAAAGGCCACCTTTCGCCCGTGAAAAGCGACCCGAAATCAATTGTGCGGGGCAAAGGTAAACTTAGCGGGACAAAACTAAAATTTTCTGGCCAAAAGTAAAATTAGCGGTGCAAAAGTAAAATTGGCTGGGCCAAAATAAGATCAGCTGGGCAAAAGTAAAATTGAAAATTTTTTTATTCACGATCTTCTTTTCTCGAAATCTTCGAAATCAATTTAACAGATTGCGAAATTATTTCGACCCCATTTTTCAGGATTAAAAAGGGGCCTTCCGGTCGGATGTGGAATAAAATACTATTTGCAACATAGGACAAAAATAGATTTTTCGCTTGGATGATAATACTGCCCTTGCGAGAAAATATTCGCGTTCGAGCAGCAAACTCACCCGCGGGAAAAATCTGCTACATTTGCCCCTTGATGCATAATGTACTATTATTCCACATTCGACTGGAAGGCCACTTTTTCAAACAACTTCGCGAAACAACTTCGTCGAAACAACTTCGCAATTTGTTAAATTGATTTGGAAGATTTCGAGAGAAGAAAATCGTGAAGAATAAAAAAAAATTGAATTTTACTTTTGCCCCGCTAATTCTACTTTTGCCCCGCAAAACTGATTTCGGGTAAAATATGTTACTTTCGCCCCGCTTTTCAGGGGCGAAAAAGATGGCCTTTTGGTTGAGGTGTGGAATAAATTAAATTTTATATGAATATATGTGATTTCTAGGAGTGTCTTAATTTTATAAGCAATGTAATTTATAAAATGTACAGAAGTCACGTTTGCAACAAACATTTTATTAATAATCTCTAGTAAGTTATTGAAATGCAAAGAAAGAAATTAATATTTTAGTAAAACCATATTTTTTTTTATAAACGTTGAAAAGGTTAAATAAAATTCAATAAAATTCAGTACAATTTTCATAAATAGAAGATCATTCTGAAAAAAGGTTTGTTTACCGATGAATCTGTAATCTTGTCTGGCTGATGGTTTTTAAAAGAGCTTGGCAGTCATTGCACATAGCTGCTTCGATGACATTAGTTTCCGGATTTCGTAATTTCGTAAAATTCGACCAATCTATCCTAGTTTTCCTGATCATATTGATCCTCGTTATAGAACCCTTTAAAATAGCAACATAAAAGTTCCCATAATCATCATATTTATAATTAACAATAAATATCTTTATTAAATTATTTATAAAACGACAATCGTAACAGATTTTCATTTGCTGCCTCAGTTCCAATTTTCACCAGATTAAGTAGGCAGCGCAAGCCAAGTTGTAATTATAAAGTCATCTGCATTTTAGTGGAGCTAGATATATAAATTTTTGTTCGGTTATTTGTTAAATTATTTAGAAATAGACTATCGTAAGAGATTTTCATTAGCTGCCTCCGTTGGAAGTCTTACCTCGAGACCTATGTGCATTTTTAGATTTGGCGACTGACATTTCTCAAAAGGATTATTACACGGTATCTGTTAGTCCTTGCGACTGATATTTCTGCATTCCAGTCTACTATTACATAAATTCTATATTTACATAAATAAAAATAGACAGTTTATATTTATATAAATAATAATAGACTGGAATCCAGCAATATAACTCGCAAGGACTAAAAGATACCGTTTAACAATCCTTCTGACAAATATCAGTAGCCAAATCTAAAAATGCACATGGGTCTCGGGGTAAGAATTCCAATGGAAGCAGCTAATAAAAATCTGTTACTGTAGTCTTTTTCTAAATAATTTAATAAATAACTGAACAAAAATTTATATATCCAGCTCCACTACAATGCAGATGATCTTATAATTACAACTTGGCTTACGCTGCCTACTTTAATCTGGTTCACAATACACACACAATATACCTTTATTTTTGTTTATATAACAAACATTTTTTTGTCGCTAATGATTTTGAGCAATTCTGAATCATTTCGATCAGTGTGCTGTGCTTATTTAATATGTGCACAAGCACATACTCACATATATGCACTATTCTACACTTCAGAGGTTATTTTATAGAATATCAAACGATATAATGTCAAGATGATGCTACTCGGTTGCTTGTATAATTTAATTTTATACTTTAATCTAATATATATGTCAATGCTTATAAAGTTGGATAGAGCAATTATTAGTGACTTTACTTTATAATAACTTGATATTATGAAAGTGTAGGTGCGGACGCAATAAACATACTTATACAGTTATTTTTCAAATACTTTACACTTATTAAACTGCAAATTGTTGATGACAAAGTTAACTAACATGTTGATAACAACTAAGGAATATACTAACAACTCAGAGGAACAGCTTTTTTTTAATGTAAATGAACTTTGAAAGCCACTGTAATGCTACATGCATGTACTTATGAAAGTTAATGTTTAATAAACAAATTATAAATTATTGTGTCTATATATTTTACCAATTATATTCTTTATGAGATATATGACTGTTTTTAACTTATAAATTTCATCTTTATTAATTTATTTACCAATTAGAATATGCTAGGTTATCCACGATAAACTTGGCAGTATAATAATTTGTTATCGCTAAAACTCGCGATAAATATGAAAATTATAAAGAGCAATAGTTTTTCTTACCTGAACACAAGTTTCAACTTCCAAATATTCTTTATTTTTAATTGTATAATAATCTTTTTACAATGCCCTACAGACGCAGCTGACTCCACTTGTACACGTACGCATACGTATGCGCACGCGTGTGCGTACGTGTGCGTACGTGTGCACACCTATGCAAGGTGGCTTAACATCCCTGCGCTCGGGCCGCTCGCTCTAGGCTACTGACCGGTACAGTCGCAACGCCGCTAATAACGTCGCAGACGCCCTCTATATCGCGTATCGCACGCCGTGGCGTGCGGTTCGCTTCGCTCTTAACCTTATGACCGAACAAAAGCTAAAAACCGCTGCTAACTGCTTTAGCAGAATACTTTCTCAAAGAGAATTGATAACTTATATCAAATAATTTTTTAAAATGTACATTTAAATATAAAATGTTATTCTTTCTGCATATCTGATTTTCCATAAATACAATTATTCAAAATGATAATTATATTTAAAATAGTTATGTAGTAATTATTAAATTGCAAATTAAAAAGTTTAAGGTTTTATCACATGCTATTTATTGAATTTATAAAGTAATTGCATTTATTCGAAATTTCTTCGGCGTTTTCTTCGAAAACCTGCTAACTCGGTGTTTGCTTCAAAACCCCGCCAACTCAGCGAAGACTTCGAAAATCCACCAACTCATAGAGTGGTTTCAAAAACCATATAACTCGGAGAAGATTTCAAATATCCTCTAATCAGGCGTTTTTTTATTTTTAATTTTGTAGTGGCAGTTCTAGGATGTTAAAGTACAATTTCTGTATAAGCGATGAAAAAAATATTTACGATTTTTCCATATTTTTCTTTATTTTTTTTAACCACTTAATACTATCCTTTTGATAGGTAATTTCAAGACTTTTAAGAAAATGTGACTACTTCCAACGGATATCCAAACCCAACGCCGTAAAAAAATATTTTCGATTTTTCCATATTTTTTTTATTTTTTTTTTAACCGACTTAATATTATCCGATAGGGCCGACAAAAATATGGATCGATAGGGGATTTTAAGGCTTTTCAGAAAATGGATCTACTTACGACCGATATCCAAACACAGCGACGAAAAAAATATTATTTTCGATTTTTCAATATTTTGCTCTATTTTTTTTAACCGACTTAATATTATCCGATCAACTATATAATTGAACTTGCACAACGTCAAAATAAGCTTTAAATACCTGACAAAGATAAACTTGATATCTCTGGCCTGTTTCGAGTTATGCTGCGAACAAATTTATAACACGCACACGCACACACACACACACACACACACACACACACACACACACACACACACATATACACACACACACACACACACACACACACATTTTATAGGAAATGCATATCTCGACTCAGGGAGCTCAGAAATATCGAAAATCATCGAAATCTCGAGGGCGAAAAATTTCACCGTTACCAAGCTTTCTCTTTGAGAAAGCAAAACGTGACGTTATTATCGGGGATTCTAGGTAATTTTTAGCTAAAAATTAACCATATTCTGAAATAATAACTACAAGTTAAACGGCGCTGTGAATATTTCTAGAAAATTAATAAATTTTCTTTTTCTTCAAAAAATACCAGTTTTGGTAAATTTAACAGAAATTTTATCAGTGCCGTTCAGTGAATACTTGTTAAAACAATGAAATCCATTTCTTGGCTTCAAGTCAAAGATTCAAGCCTAGATACAGTCATGCGTCTAATCGGAACTTCAAGTAATAGTTTCGAGGATTTGTCGATTAATCACGTTCGATTTTCACAATGCATCATCTAATAACACTATTTTTTACAATCTATAACTTTCTATTAATCTCTATTCAAATGTACACTAATGCACTTACAACTCACAATCGAAGTAATAAACAACATAATGCCAAATTATACAAATTTTCTAATGTAATTGAGCTCTTAAACCGCATCAATTAAAACTTTAAATACCAATGTGATGCTGCTATCTGTACGCTATACGCACCAGTGCAGTACATGAATCAAACTCGCGCAACCACGGAATTACAACTTTAATCAAAATTCACGCGTTCTTCGTAACCGCGATCACATGAAATTGTCTGCGAAGTTATAATTGACGTAACCACCGTTAAAAACCCACTAATTACAACATCTCGTAGCATCGTACAGTCTCTACACCTATGCGCATGCGATATAGAACACGCAGCCAATTGAGAGATCAGTGTAGCGACGGAATTAATCTCCAAACATCTCCACCAAACGCTAACCGTTATCTCAACCTCATCCACTTTGTACTACTCTACGCCCGAATGTGCCACTGCGCGCTCGACAGTCTGTTTGATCACCCCGTCCACGTGTGTTTGTATGTGTATATGCAATACGTTTCCTCGAGCGCTTCCTAATTCGTTTGTGCCTGTGTGTGTGTACGCGCACCTATGAAAATGACATTCCGACGGCATCCGGATACAGGGTAGGCGAGTAAATAAGCGTGGGTGAGAGACTAACCGTTCTGTCGAAACCAGAAGGAAACGACGTCAGGTATAAATATGCGTATATCTACATATATGTGTGTGGCGCTTAATACTTTGCAGCGGCCACTTCCGATCTCGTAATTACGCAGTAGCATATTACAGCCGCGCGCTCTCTCTCTCTCTCTCTCTCTCTCTCTCCCTCTTTTTGCTATCGCACGAGTGAAACTACGCGCTCCGGGCCGTAAATTCGCGGGCATACACGACGCAGCTGCAGCGGCAGCATATATACATATATGCGCACACACACGGTCGTGAGGGGCGATAATACGCGCGCGAAGGAACTCGTAAAGCGCGCGCCGACCGTACAGGATTTTACATCGCCGATGAATAATGCAGAAGCACTCGCGAGCTTTTTTTACGCGTGAACGGCTGAATTTTTCCGACAAAACTGCAGTCCGTGATATGGCAATTAGAAAGGGAGGGGGGAAAGTATGTATATTCAGTGGGGCTGTGAGGGTGAACACGCGCTGGGTTGTAGTGGCTTTTAGCATTTTTTTTTTTTCGTGCGATGCGATTGCACGCGCGGCACAGTTGTCGCGAATAGGGGCACTTTGGTAATGGCCGCGCCCGTAAATCGTTCGTTCTCGCGCAATCAATTTTATTATTGAAAGCTGCAAGTACGTGAGGACGGGCCGTAAATCAGCCTCGCTTCGAGTTATACAGCAGAGCAATGCGCAAGAGCGAGCAAACAAGCAAGCGCGAGCTTTTGAGTTTACAGCCGAGTTGCGTCTAATGTGCCGCGCACATGGCGCGCGCTTACATAGTACGCTGTGGATTTCTTAATCCTCGATGTTGTGCGTGTTTATGTTTGCGTATATATATACCAGGGGAAAGTAAATGATACCGAGGTGATTTGCGTTTGCAAAAGAGTATAGTTTTGTTTTTTTAAATACATCGATAATTTTAGTTCTTCCAAATATATGTATAAGAGGCATTCTTGTAAAGTGTGTACTTAAAGTACATAAATATAGCTTAACATGTGTGTTACGGGCATGTGATTCTAGTGAAGTGTCTGAAACTCATTTCTATTACCAAATTAAATGGATTATTCCTATGTTACATATGAGAGCGTAAGTGATACTCAGACACGTGAAGAGTTTAATACTTTTTTTTCTCTGGAGAACGAATTTTTTTTTTTTGGAAAAAATCGTATAAATACACTAGGCTGGAAAGATTGGATTTCCCTCGCAATAGAAAAACTTATGAAATGGAATCAAAACTTACGGATTTACATGTAAAGTGTGCATATTATTTGCATATCTAGCTGTGTTCGTTTATGCTCCACTTTAATTTCTCGCTTTTAAATATTTTTCGTGCAGGGAGAATTTACAACGCGTTTTTTTTCTCGCTAATGTTCTCAAGTTTCTGTACATAGTCGAAACGTAACAATATTAGTTTCTATCTAAAAAGCACGCTTTTACTATAATGTACGTAAAATCTATAACATAAAATGTAAAATCCTTTTAAATTTCAGAGATAAAAGCCTTGTTTTTCCGTATTTGCAACGAGTGCTGCCAAAAAATAGTGACTGTGTCATTTCGTTCTATTGTAGTAATAAGAATAAAGTTTATTCTTCTATATAAGTAGTCTATCTATCACTGATATTAGTTAACGACACTGACTAATCACCGTAACGACATCCCATCCAATCCGTCAATTGCCAAGATCAAATTATAATTCAATTCAACATACACCGCACTCGTAAAGTCGTCGCTCACAGTGAACTATTCACTTGCGGCCGCTCATGCAATTTGGAGACCACCGGGAACGGCGGAAACGCTTATTGGAGAAACGCGCGCTCCGGCGCAACGGGAGCTTTCGCGCGGAACAATCAAAACGCCTAATTCGAGAACCCGCTTAACCGCCGGGGGTGCGCGCATAAGCGATATACAAACGTTTCACGGGTCATTTGCGAGATCGGTTATGCGATACAGTTTTTACTTTCTATTGCTGGAAAATGTATCCGCGTATTTGTGAGGTTGTCGAATGACGTATGTCTCTTGGCTTCTCTTTCTTATTTCTTGAGCGACAGTCGCAAGGTTTGCAAAATAACGCTAATAAAGGTATTATTATTCACGCATTACCAACTTTGACAATTCGATTTGTTTTTCAAATATAAGTTTGTAATTTCGCATTAATTTATGCATGATGAGAACGCACCTCACGAAATCAAATGAGTCTCGAACTTTTTTATATGAAACACAATGTGCAAACTTCGTAATCTTAAAGTGTAACTTTGAATTATGAGTTTTTTTTCTCTCTTTTCTACTGTCATAAACATCACATCAAGTTTCTAGTTTTACATTAAAATAACGTCGTAAAAGATTACTTCGGCGTTTACTGAAAGAGAGACTTCTTTTAAAGTTATACGAGAAACTGCATTTCCATCGCTAAAAAATCATACATAAATTAACATAAATAATAAAAATACCCTGCCGCATAAAGCTGAATCACGTCATCAACGAAAAACAAAGTGGCATTCCCCAATCGTATACGTGGAAGATTTTAATTTCGAATTCCAGAAGCATCCAACTTGCACGCGCGCTTAATAACACCCCAGCTGTATCATTTAATACACCAGCTTCGATGAAACGCAAACAGTTTATCTCGCGAAGCCACACATTTCTACGTTTACCTCTCCGCCTTCACTGCACCTCCCGAAATTGCAGTACTCGCGCGCCGATGTAAGAAAACGAAACGGTCCATCATTATCGCGGCCGATAATTCAAGGGTTCCTCTCCCTCTCTCTCTCTCGCACTCAGTCCGCAATACAGGGGACGCGGGGCCGCTGTCTCCAATTATTGCGCGCGTCACAAGTGCGAAACGCGATTGCCCGTAGGCGCGGAGTGCGTTTGCTTCGCGCTACCCGGCGTAGTTTCAGATATGACGCTGCGGGCACACCGGCGAGTATTAATTTCCGCGTGAGCAAGAGAGACACGCGCGCGTTTGGTGCGGCCTTCACTGCTGATGCTATATCCAGTCAAGAATGATTGTTTCCATAAAGATAGATTGTTGTTTGACGATGTTTACGTGTTATTTTTAGCGCGACGTTGATTGCGTGAGTTTATTTTTGGTCGCCATGTATTCGTTAAAATTAACTGGGAAATGCAATTTATAAATACATGCAAGAATTAAATGGAAATTGTGTCAGCAGTAATTCAGTTTGAAGAGTCGTCCGCTTCGAATTGTTATGAATCAAGGATATTGTTAAGGATATTTGAATGTTACTGTTGGGATTTGCGTGCTTATGAGTATATGAGTATGTGGAAAATAAATGTAGAACAGCATTTTTAGAGTATTAGCGAATGGATTCAACGTAAATAAATTAAACTTTAAATTTGAACTTTCCCTGGTAGAAAATTAAGCATATTTTATAGCTAACGTGTTAATTAAATGGAAGCATTTTTAGCAAAAATCATAATGCAAAAATACAATAATACTATTATTTAAAATACATATTTTATGAAGTGTAAATGCCATAATTTATTTCGGATTGATATACATAATTATGAAATACAAGGAATGTTCGTTTGTGTTAATTGAAAAATAGCTAACTTCTGGTTAACATTTCTACCAGGGTTAGCATTAAAAGAAATTAGACTCATGCTCGCATTATTGACTTCCTTTCGACTGATATTTTCTTCCTATCCACGAGTCTGCTTAGATCCGACCATAGGGATCAGGAAAAAATACCTTTTCCGATGAGTCTCTGTATCTCAACTGTAGATCGGATACATCCTTAAATTTCACCATGTTTTCATTTTTTCGGACTTTCTAATTCTATAAAATTGTATTAAGATTTTTAATATAATAATTTTAAACTTCACTTGAGATCAGTAAAGTGTATCTCAAATTTATTGGAAAATAGGGTCGTGAAATGAAATTAAATTAATGGTCTTTTGAAGCAAACTAGACAAATTGATGAACTTAATAAACTTGAAAATATTAAACTTATAAAAAGAAAATGCGTATACCGGACAGTTTGTATTGTGCGCATAAATAATTATTTCAATTTTTTTCGAAGAGCCATAGAATATAATCCAGTTTTTCTATAAAGATTCCATAATAGATGGTGCGATGAGTGTAATCCACAAGTTCCTGTAATAATATACCTATACTTTCCAAAATAATATACCTATATATTTTCAATAAAGTAAAGTTCATAATGTGCTTGAGAAACGTGAGAAGTCAGTGTAAATTTCATTTCGCAGGACAACATATTTTATTTTGTTTCGGTATCAGATTCCTTATTTTTGCCTTAAAATGAGCATTTTCCTTAAAAAATATCTTTCCATGATTACAGCACTCATAATTAGGCAAAATATACGAGTTTTAAAAAATACCTTGCGAAAAGTTCGATGTCTCATGCAAGACTGGAGTATGAGAGGCAGCCGTTTAAGGCACTCTTTTGAAAAAAAAGTACCTAAACGGCTACCTCTTACATGCCAGTTTCGCATAAGAAATCGAACGTCTCCCAGCTTGTTTAAAAAAAATAGGATATGCAACAGGTGCGGGGTATTTTTTTAACAAGTGTGATTGTCATACTAGTATTCTCGCACTAGTTGTACAATATACTATTAAAGCAAAATAACCAAAGTTTTTTGAAAAGTTCTCAGTCACTTCTGCATTTTATTTTTCATTCAATTAAATAAGCTTGATGCGATTGAGTAGAGAATATTGACCTATCTAATCGGTTTGTTCCCCTAAAGCATTCGCTACAGAAATAGTTTGTTTACTCCAAGCGTCAAAAATCTCGAGTGCAAATAAATAACATGAATAGAATGACGGATAGCCGTCAATAACGTTAAAATTAATCATGAATTTAACATGTTTATCGTTCAATTACCGCTCATTATTCACAATTTTTAATAAGATACGAACAGAGCTCGATATCGCACTATAGTCGGGGAATGACAAATGTGACACGTGCGTTTTTATTGTGAATCTGAACGCGCACTATCCCTGTATCGGGTAAACATTCAATCATTCAATCAATCAACCTTTTTTCTATCTTTAGCGTCACGTGCACGCTACAATGCCCGAAAGAAGAAAACTATAAGGAAAAATATAACTATATATTACATATACGCATAATATGAATGGATCGTGCTTGATAGAACGCGTCTCCACGCGCATAATAAATGAATAACAATCTCGACGTCTCTACCTTCCTTCGTTCAATATTTGTTCTAGTCTTTCCTCCCCAGTTTAATACTGTTCAAATCGCTAATGTGGATAAGAATATATTTATTATTCTTAACGCTACATAATATTAATAAAGTCACCAGAGCCATTTACAAAATTTTATTTAAAAAATTCAGTTCATGGAATTTTCAAATAATATTTGACTTCTCACTTTTAACGCTTACCTAGGTGAAAAACAGGTCAATTACATTTACGTATTTATAATTGACGTTTATGCCTGTGAACATAAACTGTAGTTTAATATCGATATAAAGTACCTGATGTGACTGCAGCCACGATTACATTATCAATATTTCCAATGATAAAAGTGTGCTTATATAGTTAATGGATGCATCGTTTTATCAATTTATTTAATTGCCTATTATTATATGATAAAATAATAATCGTAGAAATTTTATTTACTCGAGTTTCTCATCTCCTTAAAAAGATAAGCAATTTTGTACAACAATAATGCAGGAAATATGGAAATTTTTCATTCTGCTTTCAATAACACTCAGCAAACACCTGTTGTATACAAACCGATACAGCCCATTAATTATAGTTCTCGACATTAATTTACAATCCAATATCTTTCGCTGTGTACACTGAGAAAGATGAGAAGGTAAAAATACACACAGCTTCTCGGGCGCTTTATATCTGTTGTACAAGTGTACGTAAATTAAGTTAGCAGGCGGCCGCCGAGAGCTTATCTCTCCCCATCTCTTCGCCTACATCTCCTTTAAAGCCACGCACATGATCACACACACACACACATACACACACACACACACACACATACACATGATGTATACTCGCGCAGCAAACGTACACTCCTTTCTTGCCCTCCTGTCACAATTCAAAAGGACCGCCGGGATTTTTTCCGAAAGGCGAACAGAGAGACACGGCCAAGAAAAGTATATACAGCCGTCGTTAAAGCGCGGAATATCGCTATAAATAACGGTTCGAAATCCACGGCAGCCATCCATCTCTGCCTCAGTCGTGATTCATCTCCCTTTTTCTCTTTCTTTCCCTCTCTCTTTCCGTGGCGTCGCCACGCGCTCTCGGCCCATTATTGCATAACTGTTTCGCGTCCTCGCGTTCGCGCGCCGCGATAACAATCGTCGGTTTGCGCTTATACAGAAGCGTTGAAAGCGAGAGAGAAAGACATAGGGAGGGGAGGGATAGCGGCTTAAGGGAAGCTTTAGCGCGCATCACACTAACTCTGGCGAAGGGCAGCCTCGGGGTTATTTGATCGACGGAACGATGATGAGTCAAGGAGAGCGGAGGAGGAAGCGTTGACCTTTTTCGGAGCCGGAGAAGGAGCAGGTAAGGAAGTTCCTCTCACTCGAGCGCGCGCCCGCAGCATATTGCGTTCGGGAGGGGGATATGGATGCGCGATGATACGTGGGAGGAGGAACTTGGTTTTAATTAACGCGAGAATCGCGAGGATGTGTAGGGAAATATCGTTATGTTCGGAATCGTTTGAATCGGATTACCGCTGGATTAAGTTGCCTGTGGGTTTCGCCGAAAGATAATTGAAATTTGAAAACAACTTCGTCGATCGGGCGGGTCTTACTTTTTTTAATAAGTGATTTTTTTAATAACGATGATGATGATTTTTGTAACCCCGATAATGGAAATAAATCAATTATTTGTTAAAACGCGATTTTTTTATTCTTAATTGTAATATGATACAATTTATTATAATTTTGTATTTTCGAGGACAATTTTTTGAATTATCAACAAATTCTTTGTTATAAATTAAATCATTTTTTTCATCACTACTTTTAGCTGAAAAATACTTTACGTATTATTTTCTTTTACGTTGAAATTTGAGACGAATATTGGAACTAAACATACAAAGTTAAAGAATTATACTTCCAAGTATACATTCTGAGTTTAATGAATACGCTTTGTATTCAAAAGAAACTCGCCACTCATTACTTACATTCCTTCATAAATGCGGCTAGCAAGCTAATTAAAATACAAAAAGACTGAATTTCTTTAAGTAAATGGTGCGGAAGAATGTTTTGATCTACATAAAAGTGCGGTATAGAAGCTTGAGGTATAGAGCAGTTTGTCCACTAATAAGTAGAAAAAGTCGGCTTTGTTCGTACAGGTTTTACTACTGAATCTACATTATAACAATATTGTTATTATATACTTCTCCCTTAGTTCTCCATAACTATATTTTATCTTTATTATAAGTATCTTAACTAATTTTGGTTATTAAAATATCATTAATGAATTAAGATTAATATTTATCGAATGACTATATTCCAACACCGAATAGTTCAAAATAGGTACAACGTGTGTTTAAATACCGATTTCTTCATGCAGCAATAAAATAATCAATTCTCAAAGCACCCTTTATTTTTTACAACAACCAAACAACCACAACAAGAACGATTACCACAGTTACTCGACGAAAAAAAGAAGGAAAGAATTCCAGTAACCCGGAACCACTGAGCTCGCTTCATATACCCTCACGTCGTGCTCGCTTCTGTTTCCCTATAATACACGTGAGCCGAGGATCTGTTGGCCAGGGCACTTTAATACCCGAGCGCTCGAGCTCGCTCGTGCGAGGACGACGACGACGTCGCTCGTGAAATCGCCGTCGGCGCCCCTTTATCGTCTCAGCGAGCCTTAGAAACAAACGCCTTAAATGGCGCGCTGATCGGCGATGCGCGAAGGTGACGACGGGTACGATGGCAGACAGGCAGGCAGGCTCCTCGTTGATAATCGCCATGCGTGGGATTTTTCACGGACGCTATAGAATTTTGTGTGGATGATCTGCGTGGGGTTGGTGGTTTGTGGGTCGTGGAAAATACAGTTGTTCGAAATACATTTTTAGTGACATTTTATTGATTCATATTTAGAGAGAGTAAGGTTTTGATTTAGGACATTGCTCTGAAACCACCCAACTAAAAGATAAAACCTTCTTTTTCAATGAATTCCCTTTTATTATTTTAAATAATAATACTCGTTTTTTAATATTTATTTATTGTATCTTCTAATTTAAATGTAAATGCTCATAAACGGCACTACAAATCAAAATACTAACAAATAAAGGTAATAGTTTGCATATTTGATAGAAATATGTATTGATATTTAGCGTCACTCATGTATATAGCATTAAAATTCAAATAACGTACATCAATGTAAATGTAAATATTGTATTTGCTATAATGAGGGATATTTGAAATGCATCTATGTCAATATTAACGTTACGGCTATACTAGTGCTAAAAAATTCAGTTTACTAAAATAAACAGATAATAAACGTTATTCAACTGAAAAATGGAATATTTATTGACTTTGTAATAAATGAATATACTAAGACAAATGTTACTTTACAAGTAAGTTACAATAGGCATAGTTATGTATTCAAACTTGAACATGAATAACAGGGTGTCTCGTAACTTTAGTCCTGTGTCTGAATATAATAGCGACGAGTGCTTAGTGTTATATAATCGATATTAACAATAGACAATGCGATTCTCCAGTCATTGTTTAAAATCACATTTTCTTTGTGTATAAAAGTCCTTAAATCGATTAAAACATAAAATTTATCAATTTTAAACTAAAATCATTTAAAAAATCATAAATATAATTGTATAAAATCTTCTATTTATAATATCCGAATTCCGATAGAATCGCGCAATATAGCCAAAGGAATTAAATTAAATAATGTAATTAACTTCGAACTCAAAACTGACGTTCCTGAAAATTCCTAATTAAGTATATACTGACGTAGCACACGTTTCCAGCTCAATCGAACAAGTTTACAATGCAATTGCATTTTTCAGCTCATTGCGAGAGCTGATGAACTGGGAAAGACGGCTAATTGATTTCCTCAAAGCAATCCAAGCCAGCCATTGTAGTCGGTCGGAGCGCGTGTTGGAATCGAGATCTATGTACGAAAGCGATGGAATTCCCGAGATTCTCAAGCGCGAAAATCGTGCGTACATGTGTGCTCGATACGAAATATAGTTATTAATCAAACCGAATTATCTATAAATAAATATCGATTCTAACTATAAGCTAAAAAAGAGAATCTTGTCGTAAAAGAGCTAGTGGCATATTATTACACCCTGCTTTTGGGTGGCATTTTTTAGAACTCGTACGATGCTCTATGATAAATGCATTATTCTCCAGTAGGCGGATGCCATATTATTTATACATAATTAAATATTGTCAAATGCTATTGTTACGAATGAGGCTTTGCGAATGATTAATAATACTGTTATGTGTTCGTCTACCATCATCGAACATAAGAACAAAAGCGTTGCCAAACGACTAGTTTGTTGTTCTCGAGTTAATTAGTTGATTCGAGACGTTGTTGTTGATAACATGTTTTATTGTATCTGTTTATGATCTTAAATAAAGTTATATGTTATTCTTTTGTAATTATGGTTATTATTAATTATTGTATGTGTGTGTGAGTGTAACAATACATAAAGAACGATTCGGAAAAAAACAGCAGGGAATCAAACCCGGATCTTCTGTTTTCGCGACCAACGTCGCGACTTTCGTCGAGTTGTCGTCATGTCGCAAGTGCAACCGGGCTCCAGCTATTACATTAGGATGTCACACGTATGATTCTATCTGTTGCGACGCAACAACATTGAACATTCATAACGTGCTTCTTCTTTTGTATTCAAGATAACAAAAATCCGAAACTAACAAAATGTCGACAGCATTTATGGTAAATGCATATGTGTACGTGCCTAGAACGATATACGTTTTTGTACATGTCTATATCGAAGGACTAAAATTTTATGACCGTATTATCTTTTTATTACATCCCAGCGCTTGACGCTTGTGGGTCGTCGTATGCGACCCATATGGGCTTTTCGGAGACAATGACTACATCGTCGAAAACTCTTAGCCAATACTATACACTATCAGAAATTCCACCAGTTACCCTTAGCATTTATAATAGACACACCCTCCACTTTATCTCTTCCTAAACCTCCAAAGAAAACGACAAGATTCATCTCAAAAGTGGTAGCGTGCACATTTCCCACGGAGAACTCTATCAGACAACGCGATATACTTATAAACTCATTCTAACTACTTATCTAAGTAATTGTATTTTTTTTAATAAACATCTATTATTTTTTTATTGTTAACAAAAGTGTAATATTTCTTCATATATTAATTTATATACGAAAACGAGAATCACGGAAATCGCGTGCGTTCTACTTAGTGCGAACATACACGGAGAGAAATTTTGTAGTGAAAATTACAAATATTCGAGACAAAATTACCAGTTTCTATGGTAATGGATGGACAGACTGACAATTTCAAACTTTTTACCAAAGTGCCTTGGTAAAATTTTTTTTAGTTAATTTAAATTAAAAAAATGAACTTTTTTTATCCATATTGATGGATATATAGTATTTTAATATAGAAATAGAAACAGAAACAAGGATGAAAAAACATTAAACTGAAAAAAAATTTTTACGGAAGCGGGATTCGATCCGACGATCTTTGGGTTGAGAGTCCGACGTTCTACCGACTGCGCCATGGAAGCTGTTACCAACAGTCATTTGAATCGCCGTTATTACTTACTGAAAATATGTGTATTGTTTTCATTTTAACGTCGCGCACGCCTCTAGTATCAATCTTCTGAAACACAATAATGCGCAGTGCGCATGCGCGAATACACAAATACCAGGTTATTTGGTAAAATTTATCAGTTTTCTTAGTAAAAATTCTTAGGTTACCTTGTAAAAATTACTAGATCTCAATTTTTACCAGTGTGTCTGGTAATTTTTATTCCGATAATTTGGTATTTTTTTTAAGTGGTTATGGTAGTTTTTCCTGGGAAACTTATAAATTGTATTAGAAACCTGGGAATATCACGGCTTTTGACAGTCTATCCATGCACTACCAAGGCACCTTGGTAATTTTTACTCTAAAATTTCTCTCCGTGTAATAATTTTTATAATTTAACCTTTTGCACCTCAACACAATTTCCTCAACACAATTTAAATATATGAAAGGTTACAATCACAACGGCTTACTTTCCCTCTGTAAATAAATCCTTCTTTTTCTATATGATGAAACCACTAATTCGACCTACGCCAAAAAAAATAATGAGTAATATCTGGCCGGCCATGTTTTTTTATGGCTCTAAAAAATGATCATTCTCTCTCCCCCGATGAGCGAAGGACTGCAAAACAACCCCGAAAGAGCGAGATTCGAATTACTGTCACGGATAGGTTTCCATCGACGTTTAGACCACGTAGAAGACGAGCGAAAGACCGTCGACTCAATAAAAGAACAACTAGCTCGCGATGCACTCGTCATGGCATCGCGACGTTAGCCCCGTGGTTGAGCGCGAGACTACAACCCTTGGGTCTGAGTTCGCGTCCCACTCATCGCTTATATATTTTTTCACGCTTAATTATTTCTTTTCCTTATATGTACGTACCAGCACAATAGACTTATTCGTTGCTCTCCAGTACCTATATATACGGACAGTGCGTGTTCTGCCGAAAATCACGCACCGCACGTGCTCTCTTGCCCGTTGAACGTGGCCGAGCGCCCGCGCGCAATCCATCACTTATGGTACGAGAAATAGGCTGCGTCGAGCGGTGATGCGGAAAAAAAGTCAGCCGCGGCGGGGGTACATCGTCGGCAGTTAATATCCCTCTCGCGGAGCTGCAAGATGAGCGTGTGGCACGCACACGCATGCAGCCGCTGAAATATGGCGGACTGTAAATGCTCTTGTCTATTTGCGTCGTATAGTTTAGGCTTTTTGTCGCGGCAGCAGAGGCGATGGGCTCGCGGGATTTCATAGACAGCTCGTTAATTAGAGGGCGGTGCTTTGTTGGCGCTTCGCTAATGGTGCGTCTGGTGTATATTTGAGTTTCGGCTGCCCCTTCTTCTTTCTATTCCTGGGATCTATTTTATTGCGAAGATTTTCATTTTCGGTTGACAGTTTAATTTTCTATACGTCGAGTAAAATCTTTATGTAAGATTTTAAAGATAAATAATATTAAAAATCTTGCACAATTTCGTACAATCTCTTTGAGGTTAAATTGGACAATAAATTAGGTTTGTTTTACATTGTATGATTATTTAAAATTAAAGTTTCTTTATATATAGGTATGCATGAGTATTAAAATACCTTTGAAATAAAAATGATTTATTTGATTCTCGAACCATGTAATCTTGATCTACGCGATATACATATATATATAATACGTTTGAATTACCAGATGTGATATTGAATAGGAGCTCGTCTCAGTAATACAGGATTTGTGCCAAAAGACGCGCAGAAATGGTTTTGACGCACAAATATATGTGGGCGTGCCTCTGGAGGCAATATCACGAGGTACGGGTAATATCTCCGCGGTTGCGTGAGCGCAGTCTTTGTCATTCGATATTCGCCGAGGGACATCTATACACTCGCTCGAGGCGAGAGAAATGCGCGACGCGAGATTCGTCCTCGTGTGTAATAAGGATATTTCGTTGAAGCGTGGTCGGTATGCGGGTATGCGAATAGCACGTACGCGCGACTCCCATACGTATTATCTGTAGGTAATGCAAGCGAACGAAGCGATGTATTGAAATGTTCCAGCGCACGTTCGATGTTCGAGCTTTGACAAAGCCGTGTGGTGCGTGATGCGTCGTATATGAGGATTGCTTCCTCCTAGAGGAAGCTTTGTAATAGTAAAATTTTAAGTTTCGTTATAATCGCTCTAGAAACATTATTAGAGGTGTTAGAAGTTTGAGTTACATGATTTTAGAAAATGTCTGTATGGATGTGTGTGTGTGTGTGTGTGTGTGCGTGTGTGTGTGTGTGTGAGTGTGTATCGCTTTATCTCAGAATCTACTCGATCGATTTTAACCGGACAGGGCTTATTTTTTGTTTTTTTTTTATCCGAATTCAGGAAAAAAAATCCAGTTTTTAATTCGCCGATACGTTTTTGTTTTATAATGAATTTTCGGTTTTCGAAAAATTGATTTTTTTAACCAAGGATTCAGATATTTGAATCGGACAAATACCACTTCAAAGAGTATAAAAATACCTATATTTAAAAAAAAAATTTATATTAGCTACAACGGTTCTTCTGTTTTTAACAAAAACGTGTTTTTTAAAATAAAACTTATAACTCCCAAACTAAATAGTCAACTGTTTTGAAAAAAATCATGATAATACAGAATATTAGCTATAATCTGTAAAAATTTTAATCCATTCTGTCGACTAGTAAAAAATTGAAAACTGAAAAAAATGAGTTTTCTTTATCCGACGATTACGGAAGTAAAGTTGGCTTAATCGTTTTGACATTTTTTTGTAAGGGTAAGGGTAGATTTCGGATATCTTTCGGCTAAGTTCTTTGGGCAAAAAGATTGATTCATAAATTTAAGAGATATTTCAGGTTAAAATTTGTGTAATCTCCTTTTCAAATCGCAAATTCTCGAGAACGGCTCGATGTATCAGCTCCTAATTTATAGACAATTTTGTATGTGATATAGATAATATATTTGTGAATTTTAATCAAGATCGTACGATTACTTTTTAAGATATTTGATATTTAAAATTCTGGTATTTTAAAAAGTAATTTTCTTTGTTGTACAATAACTAGAGTAAAAATGGTTTGATCTGTTTAAAATTTTGTGGAGATAAAGAGTTTATATATTATTTATTACATGAGTTCTTAGGTTAAAAGAATTGGTTTATGAATTTCAGAGATATGAGATTAAAATTTTGTTAGCCCTCTTTTCGCGCTTGTTTTGCCAGTAGGCCAATAGAATAAACAAATTTCAAGCGCGTTAAAATAGGCAATACCTGTGTAAAATTTCATCCAGATCATATATGGTTACTTTTGGAAATATTTGATATTTAAAATTTTGGTATTTCTAAAAATGATTTTCTTTGTGGCACAATAACTGGAATAGAATTGTTTTAATTGCTTTGAAATTTTTTGGAGATGTAAAGTTTGTACATTATTTATTGTATGAGTTCCTTGGATAAAAGAATTGGTTTAGGAATGTCAGAGATATTTGAGCTTCAAATTTTGTTGGCCTTCTTTTGAAATAGTATTAAGTTTTACGAAAAAATGTGTAATTTCTGTAAATATTAATGAAGTTGTCGATTATTCAAAAAACATGTAAAATGAATAAACATATTTTATATTTGAACTATATACTATACATATATAGGAACGATAAATTAATTTGGAGGACGCTACGTGCCAATAAATTGGCAGCGATTTTTCATTTTACTGTTAGGGCTAACACACGTACAGGGAATAAGCTCTTATCTCTCCTTATTCCCTCTTATTCCTAACTTATTTCTAACTTTGTCTAGACCTAGTCAGAAATAAGTCAAAAATAAGACTGAATAAGAAGGAATAAGCGCCAATTCGTTCTACGGGCTCTAGTCCTCAAGGTTATCGTCGATTCGGAACAGAGTTTGAGTGGAGGTCAATTGTTGCAAGAATATTTTCGACAGAATATTTAATTATGTACAGTATTTTATGAAAATTTGTGAGTGATTCATTAAAATTTAAAATACATAATGCCTTAAAAACTTTTTGAAAGTTAATTAATTCTTTTAAGTAAAGTGGTTTGCATTTCACTATTAGAATATAAACGTAAAGTTGTGAATAATGTGAAGGTTCATAGTGTTTTTTTAATTAACGATTTTTAAAACATATAGTATTCCAGGAAATATATTTCCTGAAAACACTAGATTTTCTGGAGCCTGTAAAAAGAAACTGCAACTTGTGATTTTTCTAATTAAGTGTCAACATGCGACGCACGTTTTGCGATGGCAAAAAAGACCAGCGCCCGTTGAGCAAACTTTCCAGGTATCGATTCACTAGATTTATTTACTCGTATACGTTTTCGAGCGAAGGCGGATTTTCAAAACACCCGGCGCTTTTCATTGCAAAAAGAATTTGAAACTGCACTTTTGACATCGGGTCGTATGAGCAGCCCTTACGCATTAGATTTCGATCAACGTGGAAGTTGATTTTGACAAAGTTATAAATAGTAAAAAATTAAAATAACATGTACACTTTTCATTAGAATGCACGTTATTTTATATTCTTATCCGAATTTGTTTAATTATTTGGATTCGTATTTACTTAGAATGACAGAGGTACAATTAAACACTATTCATAATCCATAATTTTACAAAATCTCAGTAAGTTGTACCTACGGTAAAAGATTTTTAAAGAAGACAATTGTTCGCGTAGTTTGAACAAAAGGCTACTTTTTAAAAAAGAAAAATAGAAAACTTATAGGTAAATTAATAAAAGTTTAAAATGTACTTCTGAAAGCCACAATAAAAAAGTTTTGGTAGAATTGCTTTTTTCAAAAGTAAGAACCGAACTAAATTATTGGATCTTTACAATATTAATAAGTAAATAGAAACACTCAAAAGATAACAAAGAAGTTTAAAGGAAATCTGAATATTCTAAAGTAACACCAAAGTGGCGAAACTTAAATTATAATAAAATCATAATTAATAGTAATTTTTGGTCCGTAAAATGCAACGGCCGTGGAGCGAACATTATTTTTCGTCATACCCAAGTGTCAGTAAAGTACGGACGCGTAAAACAATTTTTTTTTGCAAATTTAATCTTTTAGTATAATTTAAAAATTAAATCAAATATAAATTCTTCTTAGATGTCAAAGTAAAATTAATAAATCAATTAATAAGTCGAACGTTTTGCACGGACGTACATGCACGGCGATCTTAACGAAATGCGCGTAGAATGCGACGAAAGTTATTCTTCCTCCTCTCAGGACTTGAAAAAGAGAATTTCCTAATGGAAATCATCGGGAACAGGGTATAAAATATCGAGTTAAAAATGGGAAGAAAATTACGCCGATGGTAGATAGTTGAAGAGATTAATTTAAAACGGGTGCCTTTTTATTCTTATTTAGTCGCAAATTCATCCGTTTCTGGAGAGTATCCTAAATTTAGTTGCAAACATCAATTAGGTTGCCAACCACATTTGCGGTTTTATCTTTATTGGCAAAACTGAAACTATGAATTTTAATGGATGGTTGAAAGGGTTTTTAGCTAGCCACAAAATCATGAATAGAGTATTTAATATTATGGCTTATACAAAGTTATTTAAAAACGAAATCAACTTTATTTTTGTCAAAACGCTAATAGAAGTAAAAGTAAAATATCACGGAAAAATTTTGAATAATCAAATATTTACAAAACTTATTAAAATTTGAATAACAATTTATTTAGTCCTTTACTAATTTATACGTACCTTTCCCGAAAGTAATTTAAACTTCTTGGAATTTGTTAGGCTTCAAAACTGAGAGTTCAGAAGTTGTGCATAAATGATATCTAACGCGCGTCATCGGTAGCAGATGTTATGCAGTCCAAGATAAATAAACACGACAGAGTGACGACTCACTGAAGCTGACGTTTAGCAAATTTCGTTAGATTTGCTACCTTTGAGACTTTATAATATCCATTTAAATAAAACCTGTTTCTTATTTTTTCACAAAAAGCTCAAGTCGATATTGTAAACAAGAATTATCTAATGTTCTTTATATGTAAGAAAACAAGTTATTCAAAGTTTGAAGCTTCTTCAAAAGCTTCTGTTTAATTTGTACGTAATAGAAACTTATTGAAATTCCCAATCTAGATTTAGTAACCGCTAAAACTCGTTACGCACGCTGATGACTCGAGGAAATTATAGCTAAGCTTGAATTACACAATTTCCATTTAGCTAGTCACTTGATCTTTTTTCACATTCTTGCATACATCAATCATACACAAATATAGAATGATATCTTAAATTTCAATTTTCATACAAAATATATTTTAATTATCAACTGTGTAAAACAGCTATTGCGTAGCACTCATCTATATCCAAACCTAAATAGACTTGCAATTGTCAGACTGCATTGTGAGTCCCATTAAACATGGAATGTCTCTTAACCGACGACCACAAGCCTTCCTATTCTGAGATGCACTTTCGGCACATACATTTATAGCTCTCCAAACCGAAAGTCTAAAACGTACCTCATTACACATATGTGCGTACGAGACGGGATAAATGTGTACGTCATACATATGGCGCGCTCGCATTAAATGAGATTCGGAGATGCAATTATGTTAATGTTAAATCTAGCGTAACAGTGAACATCGAGTGAAGAAATTTGTTTCGTTTTGCGCAATTTTCCCTCCTTTCATCCGCACTCTCGCAAGCGAGTCCTGTTAAGTGAGCCTAATATAGAGTCCGTTATCAAAGTGCTAAAAATGTCTTGTGAAAGAGAACGAGAAAACAATTTGCGCGCATTTCGCGAGCGCGTCACTTTTTGTCGTTTGTCAGGACTTTTTCGAGCGAATGTGTTTTTTAAGGTTAATTAAAATTAAAAGTCCACATAGATGTATTATAAAACGGTTGTTTTTTTTTTTATAAAGTCTGTCGAAATTCTTTTAAAATAAAGAGAAATCATATGTATATCCAAAATATGCACATTGACACATCGTGTTTTTTGTTATACAGATGTTATTATATTGTTATGTTTTGATTATACTTCATTTCTACCTTTATGATTTTCATTTGACTATATTCTTGTTTATACATTTATGTGTTAAAATTTCATGCTTCGATAAACGCAAATATGTATCGAATGTTTATTTTTTATTAAAAAATTCATTGGTTCTGTAAAATCAGAGATGATTTACCAATTGATAAATAATGATAATATTTGTTTGTCAGGTTATAAAAAAAAAGAAGCGACATAGCATTTTCTAATTGAAAAACAATATTTTGTCTTTGACTATTTATAGCCACATTTGACTTTAAGAAATCTCAATAAAACTTTAATCTAACTTTTGCATACTTCTATAATTAAGAATAAATATTATCTTGACTACGCTGTAGATACGTACACGTATAGGCAATAAACATGTTATATATTCGATAATATTGACGCATGCAAAAGCGTACGTGAAAGTTTGGCTTTGAAATATTTTCATTAAGGAGGTTCTAGGGTAAGTGTGCCATTTACTGTGCCCGCTTCAGTTACTGTGCCCTTAGATCATTTTCATTTATAGTGGAGTACAATCATGTTTAATCATAAATATCTAAATTTTTATATACAGTTCAATTCATGCTTTTTATTATTAAACTCACAGTATGACTTAATTATTCTTATAATATATTTAAAATAATTTATTAAATTTCTCATCGCGATTTCTATGATTTTCTTATCGAAATGCTTAAGAATATGCCTATACAAAAGTGATTGAAAAACTATAAAAATAACATTTTTCATAATAAAAAAAATACACTTAATGTTTATAAAACCCATCTAGTTGATAAAAGGACAATAACAAAGTAGTTTTCATTAATATTATTGTTTAATTTAATATAATCCAGTAACTAAAACGAATTTTCGGCATGTTTCTATTACTGTGCACAGTAACTGGACAAGTTTTCATGAATTTATTTAGTTACTGTGCCCCTTCGCGGTAGGCTACTCTAATCTTACTTTTTTATGCTTGAAAAAAAAAAAACAACAAGGGTTCCTAAAAAAAGATTAACTACTAAAACATAGTTATAATATTTGTGATGAATATATGATATACATGTGATTTGGAAGCTTTATTAAAAGAAATTGACTTATAAGATTGATATTTATATTTAATAAATAAGTATTTTTTTTAATTAAAATCGTGTAATTAATCTCTTCCCGATTACTCTGTACCATTCAGTCTAATTACAACAACGTGCACTAAGTGACACAGGATTAAATACAGTGTCTAGAATCTAAGGCACAGTAATTAAAACACTGTACACTAAGTGACACACAGTAATTAAAACAATGTACAGTAACTAACACACAGTAATTAAAACAATGTACACGAACTGACACACAGTAATTAAAACAATGTACACTAACTGACACACAGTAATTAAAACAATGTACACTAAATGACACACAGTAACTAAATTAATGATACAGTAACTGATGCAAAGGCTTGTGCTATTATTTTATTAATTATTTAATATTCCTTACATAATATTGTATTAAAAAGGTGTTTATTCTGCTCACAGAATATATAATCAACATATAAAGGTCTTAAGATGATTAAAATTGAAAAAAAAAAAATAGTAATTGATTAAATACTACGGACAACGCCTTAATGGGCACAGTAACTGGCACACTTACCCTATTGGTTTTGAAGTTTTCTACAGGGGTACTGAAACTTTCCATAAATATAAATTAATGTATCGAAAAGTTGTATCCGAAAGTTCAGATTACCTTTTAAATATTTAATAAAATAGTGTATTTCTACTAAGAATTAGTACGTAAACACTATTTCATTAGTGAATATTGACTAATTCGGCAGTGAAGCAATTTTAACTAATAATCAGTGGTTTTTCCACTAATTCAACTTTAGAGAGTATGCATTACGATTTTGAGCAAGTAATTTTATATATATATATATATATATATATATATATATATATATCTCATCTATAATCCAATGGTATCATTTAATAATTTAATTAGACTTTCCTTAGAGCATGCGTATTTTCAAACTAAATAGGAGACCAGACTATCTTATGTACTGTCGCACTATCTTACTTTGTCAGCGCGAAGATGCAACCATCGTCAGAGCGTACCTTGTCAAAGCGAGTCGCGGCGTGCAGACTCGTAAATTACTCGCTGCAGTCATACGTTTATTGACGGTAGAAAACGAAACTGTTGTAAATGTCCGTCGTGAGCTAAGCGCTGTTTATAGGGACAGCTGCGCGCATGCGGAGAAGGCCATGGAGGACGCGAACGATAAATACTGGCAATTAAAGGCTAAGTAACTACAGTAATTGTATAAACAATGATCTCTGGCTGTCCTTGATGTTGATCTGAAAAATTTGCATGCCGATTTGTTTTGTGACTGAGTTTTATCATTATTGGAAATGGAAATACTTTCATCTGACGTCTGGTTCTGAACATATATTTTGACATTTATAACGAACGTCAGGTAAGCTCAGTTCGATTTCAAGCTTATGCCTCAAACAACTCGTACCATGCATAAAGTTAGTATGTGTTATACAGACATAGAGGATGTGCGATCGATGAAGCGAAGTTTGAGGAGATGTCATGAACCGACGTGAACGCATATAAGTTTGGAGTAAAATTTTCATAAAGTCCATTTTAAAATATTCGAAAAATTTCAGATATTTTCTACCTATAAACCAGAATATCAAAAAATTTTACATTCGCCTGTCAAAATATAAGTAATGCATTTTTATACTGGAAAACCAATTCCAACTTTAAAGCTTTTTGACAGTAGTATCACATTTATGCGATACCTTTTTTGTAATAGTTTTGAAATCTTGACATTTGCGTTAAATATTTTCTCACACGGTAAACGACTAATGGTAAGATAATGATTATTATATGTCTATAAATTTTTTCATCTTCAAATAGTTACTATATACATTTAAAAAACAAATTTAAAAAATCTTCTAAAATCATCTTTGGGCTTGTACAACATTAAATTAAAAAATATTGATCTAGCGAACTTAATCGACAAACAACAATTCCAATATTTCCTGGAAAACAGCTTCCCTCGATAATAACGGAAGTAGCAACAGCAACATCACCGCTCCACCACCGGCTTCCGGTGCCGGGCGCATATTAACGAACAATACACACACATACACTCACACACACATACACACACACACCCACGCTTAAAGGTCGCCTTTTTTCGTCAGCGTGAAACTTGTGCCGGGGCTAATAAATCCTCGCTCGTAAATATCTCTTGAGTACTCGGCGCACGTATGCGACGCCAAAGCGCATTTAATCGTCATTTCGCCTGTCGTTCGTCCAAAATCCGCAGGTCTTTGTTCTCGCTGTTTACTTGTGCGTGCTGTTAGTTCCTTTTCTGGCGATATCTCTCAAATTCCGCCAATTTCGCGGCGACGCGTGTCGTTGTCGCGCGAGTCGAGGCGTCGTAAAAATTTTGAAGAGGAAGGAATTCGGAGGAATTGCAGTACGGAGTTGTTTTTATCGCGACGATTTTTACGGTGTCTTGGTGCGAGGGACCGATATTCAACTTGCTGCTCTTTATCGACGTGTTTTCAGACATTTTTTTGGCGCTCATTCTTCTTTTTGTCGATATGTACATTGTGTGCATCGCAAAATCATGTTTTTTATATATACATATATAATATATTGTTTTATTACATATTTTCTCTAGAATAAAAATGTGAAAACTAAAAATAACTGAACCGTGTTTGGTCATACTCCGTTTATTAGGTCTTGAGACGTTAATGTAAGAGGGAAAAAATAATGTATGAAAATTATTTATATATTCAACGGTAATTAGAGAAAAAAATGGGTTTTATTATTTCGAAATTTCCAGAAAAAGTAAAGTTTGGATATTTGTTGGTGCATATAATATATTGGCTGGGCTGGATTTGTTAAACAGATATATTCATTCATAAATAAATGAAATTTCTCTAAATGCCTCCAGACAATATTAAAATGAAATTATGAATATCTCGAAAACTAATTTTGAATCTTGATAAAATTCTACCACGTATAACTGTATACGCTATTTTCAAGTTAATTTATGAACTCTATTCCGAGAAATAGTCATTCGAAAAATGTACAGCTCAATTATCCTTATATTTTTACCTAACGAACACAAAATTTCAAGACGATTTAATACATTTTACACCAATAATCGTTGGATATAGAAACACAACTTTTTTGCACATTATTTTTTTTCTATCTATTCTTCCTTAATTAATCATAGGAAAACCTTTAAATTTTAACAGATTTCATTTTAAATTAACTTATTTAAATAACTAGTAAGATTCACGCACGCCTCACGCGCTTTATTTTTCTGCCTAGAATGCTTTCCAATTAAAATTAAAACATATAATCTTTTTTGTTTATTAAAAATTATTAACTTTTTATATTTCAATTTTTTGAGTAAATTTTAAGGTTACACTTTCAACAAAAGTACAAGGCAAAATTTTTAATTTTAAATTTCCACGCCATATCATCATCTTCTATTTAACAACCAATCAAATCAGTCTTATTGTTATGACAGATTTAATCCATCACTTGTTTAAGAGAGAATCAGTAAATATTATAGCTTCCGGTGCCATTTTTTTTTAATTGTTGAAAATTTTATTATGCACATTTTATTCAATTTTATTATATTTATTTCTTTTTATTTGATAAACGAAATAAAAGTTTGGAAAATTGAGAAATTGCAATAAAACAAAAGAAAATGAGACGTAAGAAGAAAGATATTCTTTACAGAATCAAGAAAGCGAAAACAAAAACAAATGTTCAAAACATTTCTGACATGATTTATAGAAAGCTTCCTTAAGAAAAAATTAAAAATTTTAATTCGAAGTGACCTGCGAAAAAAATACGTTTGCCCGATGTTTTGAAAAAGTATGGTTTGACTAAAGTTTGGCAAAACTTATGCGATGAGACATTGCTAAACTTTCCAATTCATGATTGAACGTATTAAAAGAATTTGACAAACATTTCGCAAAGCCTTTGCTAACCTTTTTTAAAATATTCTACTCACCATGAATTGTGAAGTTAAACGTTGTCTCATTGCATACGTTTTTCCTATTTTTAGCCAAACAAAACTTTTCTCAAATGTCTCCCAAACGTAATTTTTTTACACGGGGAAAGATATTTTCTGCAATGCTCAATATACAATAAGTAACTAAACATTTACAAACATGCGAAACGCACGCACAACAAATTGCGTGCGTCACTACATCCGTGTACTCATAAAAGTACATTTTTTACGCAAGTGTTTCAACGCGAGAAGTACGATGAGTATTTTTAATTCTGGTTTTAATAATTGTTACAAAAATCTTGTATCATTCTGTTATTAAAAAACATTTTGAGCAATATTTTTAAATGTTACTTTTATGTTTTAAAATTGTTGTTACTCGGAATTTAGATAGAATAAAAAATTGCCTAGTCGAAATAGCTTTGAAGACATTTATTTAAGAAGTTGCAATTCATGGCGGTTCACACGTACTTGTTAGCGTTGCACAGGTGCACTATTACTCACGAGGGCCATAGTCATTCACTTATTTATCCCTATAAAATATTTTTCTAAATAAATCCTTTTAAAGAGAAAGCATTCTATTTGAACTTAATTTGTCTACTATTCGTATTATGAATATAGATAGTTATTTTCATTTATATAACGCTAATTTGATTTAAAAAAATAATACGGTTCATAAATCTTATATAATTCATAAATCTTATGAATTTAGTCTACGGTGGCCAATAAATGTGATTAGTCATCGTTATTAATTATCAGATTATTAACTTGAAGTCTCATTCCAGAACATACTTTCATTAAGTAACAATCAGGTTAAATTTATTAGGTATGTATCTATATTTTATATAATCTAATATACTCTGGTAGAAACGAACACCATTTTTTACCAAGAAATCACTTGTTTCTAGAAAAAGGCTAAAAAATGTATTTACTTTTTCACCATCGCAACGGTTATTCCGGCTTTATTTTCCTATTTATTAGCCAAAAAACTAGACTCAATTTTGAATTTTCAAGAAAAAACTAATAACAAGCTATTTAAGTGAAAAAATTACTATTTTAGTTTATATCTTTTTAAGTACTGCAAATGAATTTTACTCCAATATTTCTTATTTATATACTTCAGTAAACTATCGGTTTTTGTTAGATGTTTCTAATTATACGATTAAATTACTCAAAAATATTTAGACGAATATTTCGAAGTTACGTGACTCTAGCGTCTCGCCATTAAATGGAGAATATGACCGAAAAAAGTCGCCTCATCGCTACCAAATAATTGACTATTTGTCTTACCTATTTACTACTTCGAAATTTCTACCAGCATAGAGATACCTTTTTCATTAAAAAAACTATTATTCCTAGGATTTTTAAACAAATGCTCATAACGCTGCCCACTGTACATGAAAATGGTGAATAGCTAGGTTATCGTTTACAATGAAAAATTATTCAAAAGCTCTTCTCTGGTGGAAATCGATTCCATTCTTTGCTTTATAAATAGCTAGTTTCACCAATAATCGTCAAATTTCTATCCATCTATGAAACCATTTTTCCGATCATATTCACCATTTAATAGACAGAATAATAGAATAAGTTTTTTCACAAAGGACCCCGCACACGATGTATGGGAAAAAATCATCCGGTCAAATTGAACGAAACGTTGGAAAAAAATAGATCTTGAGGTCCTGAAGAAATCTATCTTTTTTCAATTTTGTTCAATTTGACCGAATGATTTTTTCCCATACATTGTGTGCGGGGTCCTTTACATTAGCATATTTAGCTAAGTTGGCCAGTTTTTTTAGTTAGAAAATGGCTAGTAAGCGGCTTGCTATTATGGCGAGGAACGAGAGAGACAATCAATCGGAAAAATCAATGTTTTCGTTTGTATCCCCTGAAACCGTACTATAAAAAAATTAAATACCAATAATTTGTGTTAAAGTTTTGGCTAGCAATCTTTTTTTAATATTTGGTTTTAAATACATGATTAGATTACAGAGAAAATTTAGTAACAACATTTTAAGGTTACCTTATCTCCATTAAATAGAGAATATGACCCGAAGAATCGTTTCATCACTAACCAGAAATTAGCTATTTTTACTACCTATTTATTAACTTCCTAGATACTTTTGATAGAGACAATTTCTACCAGGGTTTAAACTAAAGTGATTAAAATTATAATTGGGTAACTCGTGTAATAATCATTTTCAGAAATGAAATATTTTTTGTACATTTTAAAGTTCATTAAGATCTATAAATAATATAAAAATATTTGCAAATTAATTATAGAGTTTTACTGATGTAAAGTAATGTAGAAAATTAGTATATTGTTATTAAAATTTCGGTTTATTATTAATCAATTTTAATACTAATTTAATATTTATTATTATTTTATTCGTACAGTGAAACTAGTCTTTATATAATTTTTTAAGAATTAGATTAGTAATTCGAATGTCTAAATCCGTCAAATTATTTTTATAATCATCAAATGAAATAGACACTGCTAAATAAAATAAATAAATAAATGATTGGACTATCTCTAATAGAAGAGTGTCTTTTACTACCATTCCGACTTTAACAGTTTTCCAATTTTTTGAATAACCAGAGAAACAACGGAACGTATGATTTTTTCCTTCGATAAATTTTTAGTGTCCAATTTCAAATCCTTTACTATCACGATCGCTGGAAACATATCCAGAGCTCAAACCAAACTCTCATTTGGTCACCGCTAAAAGCTGAGAAATAAAAAAGCCCATCCATCACCTGTACCAGCACGCACGTAAAAACCATCACCTCTTAATATTGGCTCAAAAATAAAAAAATAAAATAAAACAAAAAACTGGAGGCAGAGACTATCGCGTTATTGATTTTAATTGAATTTAATTGAATTGAACGTGTAAAAATCTCCCGTGCGTACTATATAAACTTGAAGGATACGCGCGCAGACGCGAATTCGCATCGGCGCGTGCGAGTCAACACAAACGATATACAAATCGATGTGCGGAGCCCACCCACTGCCTGGCTGCCTCTCGACGCCCACGTACGGATACGAAAACATATCAGAATTTTAGGTATTATACTACTGGAGACTACTGCTATACCTATATAGGTGTGTATGTTTTGTCGTATACAGTTAGTCGCGCGGAAGACTGAAATTCGATTAGTCCACTTATAAAAGACTAAATTTTGTTCATCAATCGCGCCAAAAAAAGGAAAAGACGATAAGAAGCTTATATTATATATAGACGTCTAAAAGAAAGCCGTCGTATACAGAAATAACACTCGAAATTTAGTGTAAGCTCCAAAGTTGGTTGTAAATTGGGTTAAAAGCACTCGACTTAAATTTTATTCGTGCGAGAATCGTGCAATACGATAATTTAATAATTTTTAAAGAAAGAATAATTGTTAATGTTTTGGTTTTTGCTGGCTATTTTAAGCGATTGCTGTTATCTTGAAGGTTTCATTGACTAATTCACTGGCAATAAGGAGCTTACTGCTCCATCATGTGTGTGAATGTAGCTATATGCATTTACAGGCGTGCCATCATGCAAGATTCCAATTAGATCTTGGTTTATTCCGAAACCACCGAGTCTAATTACGATTAATTGCCTTGCAACCATGTAACAGATACCTGGCTCAATTGCATTCAGAGTAAATTGTTACAGGAATCTAAAAGGACTGAAATTTTTCTCATTTGTTTAAAATGGTTTCGTCATAATTGAGGAAATACTTAAATACTCATATTATTTCATCAATTAGCTCTGATTTATTATTATTTTCAAAAGTGTCTTCGAAAAAGTCTAATGGATAGAATCACTTGAAATTTAAATAAGATATTCTTCGCAAATTTGCGAAGTGCATGACAAAGCATTTTTTTAAAGTTATCCAAGTGCTAGGGATAATAATAGAATTAAGAATTGAATAAGATAGAGCTCTACAATTGTGTTTCACATCTACTTAATCTTACTCACACAAACGTCAAAATTAACATTGGGTGCCTATGTACACTCTTGCGAAAACGAGGAAATGCAACGAACCTGAAGAATGCAAAAAATGATGCACTTGTAAATGCATCTTAACTTGTGCTTTACATACCTCGAAATAATTTAATATGCTACACGGGGTAAATTTTACCCCAGCGTTAAAATTGCTACTACACTTACACTTCTTAATATAATGCTTCAGAAAAATTAAAACAGTTCTTTGCAATATTTTTATGTTAGGTATGCTGTTACGTTGGATCACACCTCACCAGGTACAGTAAAGGTTGAAATTGTTAGTTTATATACATTGTGTACACGCTTCCAAGTAGAGAGATGGAGAGGATATTTGGAAGCTCGGATTGAAAATTAGTCTCTGCGAGACACGTCAAACGTTCTAAAAGGTTTGAAAAGTCGATTTTCCATCGTCAACGTCAGTACTTTGTGTGAAAACATTGCTTCTATTTGTTTTCTTCGACACGTCAATCCATGAGAATATCGAAAAATAACTTTTTCATCGCCAAAAAGACTTTTGATTGGACGTATTTTTTTAAATATGCAGGTTTAACTAAACTTTGATGGTGAAAGCGGTCGCGCATCAGTTCGTATAATGAATCAGTACTTTTACTATTGATACTATAAAGATCTCTGAATTCCAAAAGTGTTTTAATCTTTCAAAACGAATTTTTCTGAAAAATAAAATTTTAATGAAAAATCTTTTTCATTAAAATGAAAAAGATATTCCTTTATTTATTTGCTCATTGAAAACTATTCATATAGAAATTGGCACTTTGGTAGGGTAGCGGAACTGCAACTCTGTGCCTGAAACCGAGGCGATCGTTTAGATGATTTTTCGCTCTTAAGGGGGTTATAACCGTACAATAGCAGTCAAAAGTACAGTGGGTCGAATGCCGTACGCCTAGCGCTCTCCCGAGTCTCCCCACTCTCAAAATTTCACGCGAGACTGTATACAGGCACACATAGCGCCGCTTCATCTGTGTGTCCACACATAGAAGCGCTCCGTCTCACAGTGGCAAATCTGAGCCCAAAAACGATAAAAAAATTGATGTTTTAAGAGAATTTTTGAGATAGAAAGTTTTTCTTTGCGCGGTTCGATAGGGGTGATCATTACCTATACGATAATCCGTTTTCGTTGAAATGACATAAGTCCTTTTTCTCGCAGGCTTGAGGTCACTATGCAACAGTTTTTGGTTTCGTTAACTCTTTTTGTCTTTTTATCGATGGTGTGCACTAATCTTTAACAATTTATAAGAACTGCTATTTTGGTAATTTCCAGCTCTGAAAACTTTAAGTTAAAAAACCGGAAAAAATTTGGAGGGATTAAAAATATTGAGAAAAACATGTAACAAAATTTTGAGCGGAAAAAATTTTTGATCTTAAATTTATCAGAGAATAACCATATATATGCACACACACGCACGCACATATACATATAGGTATATTCAGTAACATTAGTACACATCATCGATAAAAAGGCAAAAAGAGTTAACGAAACGAAAAACTGCCGCATAATGACCTCCAGCCTACGAGAAAAAGGACTTGTGTCGTTTCAACGGAAACGGATTATCGTAGGTAATGACAACTCCTATTGAATCGCACAAAGAAAAACTTTCTATCTCAAAAATTCTCTTAAAACATGAATTTTAATCATTTTTAAGCTTAGATTTGCCACTGTGCGTCTGCGTACACACACACGCAGCGTGCCTTCGTTTGTTTACACGCATACAAGGACACGCGCGACCGAAGCTACCTACTTTAAACAACTGTATCTAGAAAACGGTGTCGCTATAGGCTTTCTGAATTTTGGAGAGCATATTGAAAATATCGTCATTAATAACGTATCAATTTTTTTTTTTTCAAGTTGTAAGAAAACTTTTCGAGTTATTGACAGAAACGTTCATTTTTTTGTGCACGTCCCATAAGACTACGTGTTAAATCTTGTAACTTTGAAAGCTGATATCTCCAATACGGTGTCGCTAGGATTTTTCAGTTTTGAGTATGTTACGTATCATTATAATATCTATCATTGAGATTTTTTTCAGAGTTTTCGTAAGAAACTCGAAAAAGGTAATAACCCCCTTAATAAAGTGTTGGCTAGGTGACTTGAACATATTTTCCGTGTTTAAGCCTAAGAAATGTGACATACATATCTAAAAGATAGTCTTACAGCGGGTGATGAAGTAAATGCAGCAAACCCTGCAGCTTTCTCGCCGTCTCCGGGACACATGAAGATCTGACTAATGAGTCTGCTCTGAAGTTTTGCATCGTCAAAATAAAAAGGTACGGATTTTCGAAAGCGAGTAAGGAAAAAGGTATAGTCACTGGCTGGGTCAACTATAGGCTGCAGGAAGATAAACCCCAAATACATACAACTACTCATATAAACAGTCAATTAATGATAATCGTACAGCAATTTCTTATCCACTAAGTACGATAATTAAGTGAAATAGGACAGCTATATATTTCTGTACATAAATTAGCATCTAATTATCATTACTTTAATGTTAATAGAACTATTTATGCATAATTTTCTATAAAATAATACCGTATAATTTATCTTTACCTTTACCATTATAAACGAAAACCACAATGACCAGCCAATTAATTCAAGAGAAGCACGCTACTAAACGAAGTTATACGAAAGAAAGTAGTTATCACAAATTTTCTGTTGCTTACATCCCTGGTGGAAATCGATTCCATTATTTGCCTATCAAATAGCTAGTTTCACCAATAATTGTCATAAACTAGACACTTTTCTTGGCCATTTCTGTCCATCGATGAAACCATTTTTCCGATCATATTACTTAAAAGATATTAAAGTTGACCAGTTTTTTAAATTAGGAAATGGCTAATAAGAGGCTTATTATGACGGGGAGTGAGAGAGACGGAATCAAACGGAAAAATCATTGTTTTCGTTTGTATCCCCCAAAACAGTACTATAAACGAATTAAATACCAATAATTCGTGTTTACGCTTTGGTTAGATATCTTTTTTTAATATTTGGTTTTAAATATACGTGATCAGATTACAGAGAAAATTTAGTAAAAACATTTTAAGGTTACCTTATCTCCATTAAATAGAGAATATGACCGGAAAAGTCGTTTCATCACTACCCAGAAATTAGCTATTTTTACTATATATTGTTACATAATTGAGACAATTTCTATCAGGGATTTACCACATAATATAATTTTGCCTTAAGCTTAAGCTATTAGCATATCTCTCAGATAAAGACACCATTTAAATGGTCCAATTTACTATTTAACTGCTCAGGATATAAATCTCTTTTTAGTGGTAAACAAAAAATTATCGTAGGCGGTCTAATAACACTTCTGCACATATTGCGTGTCAATACGCAATACCTGCAGGCCACAAATGCCGCGTCCGGTTATCTGATGAACTGTCATATAGATGCATGAGCGCGCGCCCAAAAAGAGAAGCACAACACGGACCGCGAATCGGCTCGTTTACAACGGCGAATTGCGTTAAATCGCCGCGTGCGCGGTTGCCTGTTCGGTGTGATTCTCTTTCTCACGGCGGTGCAGATGTGTGCAGCGCGATCGCTCATAGTTACGACGCAGATGTAAATTCGCGCTGCTCGCGCGGAAATGTGCGCGAGATGGATGAAGGACCGAGTGTGCAAGAGGGGTTTGTGGATACGAGTACGAGGGTGACTTTGTAGCGACGTACTCGAGTTGCTTGTTGAGCGCTTAAAAAGCGGCGAGGGAGGGAGTGAGGGAAGGAGGGAGAGAGGGAGAGAGAGAGAGAGAGAAAGACAGAGAGAAAGAGAGAGTGAGAGAGAGAGAGAGTAAATTCATTAATATACTGTAACGAATAAATAATTCCCTGGCTGCTCGTTGGTTTATCCGTAACAAATATAGTGCATGAGACGGCGAAACTAGCGCACTTCGTGCAATGCACGCCGCAAGAACACCTTTAAATTTTGACTCAAAACTTTGCAGAATGATAGATAATTACATTACGGAGGGCAAGCGAATTTGGATAAATCGTTAATCGTAGCAACAATCGAGTTATAATGAATTACTGCTGTCGGGCCGGTACGGTAGGTCGCATATACTCGGATCCTCCTGTCTTGAAATAAAATTCTTCCCCAGAAAATCTTCGTGCGACAAAAAAGGATTCCTCCTGCGCGAAAAATCATCATCCCGCTACATGAAGCTTGACTTCCTGTTGTAAGATAATTCCTCCTTCCATAGGAAGATATCCTCTTGGCCCTATTTTTAGCGAAAATCCTCTTCCGAGAGGCAGATTCTCGTTGACATAGGAAGATCGTTTTCTGAGTGTAATAGAGGCCGGTATTCCAAACTCCCTTAAAGTAGATAGGAAAAATGCCGAAAAGCGCGATAAAATAAAAATCCACTTTATTGCACTACTTCGCGGATAATTTTAATAACTGATCAACAATCAGTACTCATTCTCTAACTTTTACGCTGGTAGCTCTTATTTCTCATGTTAATGTATGCGTAATTTATTAGAAACTCTAAAACTAGAGTAGGATAAAGTACATGGCGATATTCTGTGAATTTAAATATTGATTGGTTAATCTAATAAATGATCACGACGAGCCATAAATTTGTGTAAACTTCTTTATTAGTTTCAACTGATAAGAATTTTTCCATCGGTCTTACAGTCTTACAAATTAAATTAAAATAATTAATATTTATGGCAGTCAGATTGCCCTTGTTTATAATCACCCCCGCAGAATCTAAAATAAAAACTTAATTAAAACCTGGAAAAAACTTTGTTAGCAAAGGACGATCTGACTGCCCCCTACCACCAAATTGCCCAACGTTTCGAGCTCGCTCCGGCGGCTCCTCCTCAGGGACTGAAATGAAACCCGCGATACACCTCCTTATATACCCTCTTCTTTTCTCTTACCCCCACCACCATCCACTTTCCCCTCTCCAACTTTCCATTCTCACTTAAATTATTGTGTTTATGCCGTTTTTTGTGAAAACATACAAGAACAGATGTACAAATTAATTATTATTGATGATGAACGACAAATCAGAGATCCGTCACTTTCGCAGCGTTCACGAATTTTCAAGTATTACAGTTAAATTCAAGTTCAACTAGTAGCTTTAATTTCGCGCCACAGAATCAAAGCTCCGCGGCTAATCGCCGTGGAATTTTTCGCACAGTTGGTAGAAGCCCGAGAGCTGATGTATAACGAGAAATTATCACGTTTTATTGCGCGGCGGAAGTAGTAAAAAGGTGTGAGGGGAGGTGAAAGCACTGGGGAAAGAAGGAAATTGTGGTGTACCGCGGAATGGCGCACGACGATGGCGAGGAACTCGTGCTCTCTTTCGCTACGTTTTCTCTGAATGGCAGTCGCGCATTTTCACAATTACGCACATGGCTTAATCATAAAGTGCTCAGGATCGTAGAAATGACTATTATTTTCACACGTAGTCTATTATCCGGTGCAGATGAAAAGTTACGTTTCCTCGTACAGCATTGTATACTTACACTGTGTACTTTGTGTTACGCATTCATTTTATGTGGAATTTATGAAATGTATGTAAACTTAACCCAACCTGATTAAAACAAAGTTCTCGTGGGCAATTGTAATAAATAAACGGTCGAAGCGAAACTACGATAACGAATATTGGCACGAAATCAAGCTTTATATTTTCAAGCAAAAAGATCAAGAGATCTGTTGATTCCAGCACTGAGCCTTTGCCAATAACCATTTGCAAAATGAGTTTCTGTTCCGTCGCCGAATTTCATCAGGCGGCATTCATCTGTATAGTGTATAGATATAGCTAGTCCTGTGACATCTGTATCGTACATCATTTCCATTGATTAAAGCTATATTTGCTTACTCCAAGCTGTTTCATGCTCAGTATCACGACAGGTGTCCTTCGTACTGCAGGAAGAGTCGAGACAGGTGTTGGCTACGATCGCAAAGTCCTTATCTGCATAGCTCTTTATTTGAAGGGGCGCTGTTAGGGAATGAACGGAAGCGCTGAGGAAACGCTACCTTATGTATGAAGTCAAGGTGTATTTGGTCATTGATAAGTCTTTATACTTGATAAGATTGATAAGTCTTTATACTTGGATATTTATTAGATAGAAAACGGGAACTGCGTTTGTATTTAACTACTCGTTTAAAGAAAATTCTCCTATACGGTCTGGTTAAAAGTATATATGTTAGATTTTAATGCACCGTAATGAACGTCAGAGTGTTTTGAGATAATTATATACTAAGATACAGACCTTGTACAAAATAATTTTTATTTATATAAAATCTGATAGAGTGGGAGATTATAAATGTTAAAGAAGTAGAATTAATAAACTGGAAAAAATGTTTTAACCTAAAATTATATAATTGCAAATGCAGATATTGTTCATTAAAGAAAAAGTCATACAATGTTTCAATTTTTTTTTCTAATTTTAATTTAATTTTAACGTGCAAAAGCTTATTTTTTTCCTTGAATAATTATCTAAAGATCCGTCGTTGGCAAATCTCGAAATAATCATTTCGGAATTTTTCAACGGTGGATATCTAAATAATTATTCAAGGAACCAAAAACGCTTTTGAACGTTGAAATTAAATTAAAATTTAAAAAATTCGAAACATCCTTTTTGATAGCGTTGCATATTGCTGTATTATTTATTAGCATAATATTTAATCAATTGTCATATAAAATTAAATTTATGTATGTACAATTATATTTATTATGATATTTATTATTAATATTTAAAATAATCTATCACTAATTACAGTAAAGGTTAAGAGTTAATTATGTACATCGAATTTTACTACTAAAACGTTCAATTTCACGTACCGCCATATTAAATTTAGAATTAATTGTGAAAAACAAATTAATTAAATTATATAAGAGAAATTTTTATTTTTAAAATAATAACCATTTTTTAAGTTTTTCTAGTATTTTCACAATATTAATTTTAAATTTAATAATTTAATTTAACAGAATTACCCTATATGAAAAATTAGGTTTAGAATGAAAACAATAAACAATTTCTCCAGTATTTTCATAATATTAATTTTAAACTTAATAATTTAATTTAACAGAATTACCCTATATTAACGGCTGAGAGGAACTATAGGCGCTATCTCGGCGCGAGCAGCGAATAACGCGCTATTTCGGCGCAAGCTCCGAAAAACGCGCATCTCGGCGCGAGCTCACAAGAACCCGCTATCTCGGCGCGAACAGCAAAAACGCGCTATCTCAAGCAGGATTTATTTATTTATTAGGAACGTCGTCTGTCAAAATATTTTTTCCAAGCTTGAGATTAGATCAGTTTCTATCGGAGAGTCGGGCAGAAACAACTAAGCAAAGTGACTTTTGACGCTCGACCCGCTCAGGCTGCTTTTATCGGAGCGCTTAAGGTAATTGTCAAGTAAACAGTGCCCTGGGGAATGTTTCTGAAATTTTAACTGTAGATTAATAATTATTCTTTACCGGTGGTTCACATTTGGGAGAGCTCAGCGGTGCCGTTTCCGAAATATAAATTTCCAAAGTTTGGACTTTTAATGCGTAGGTTATGGGAAGAGGTGTCATAAAATTGGTCGATCAAACGAATTTACCTGTAAGTGATGTTCGATCGTAATTATATGAAGTCCTCGCTCAAGTACATTATACTGTAGTTTCCCTTCTGTCCCCAAGACAGCACACGTATTCAGAGTCCAAAAACCAGTCCCACCCCCTCCCCTGCAACTCCGCGCAGCGCGCGCTCTCTTCATATACCTAACATCTTAATAGCTAGGGAAGGGGAAATAATTCATTATTTTCAAAGGGTGGGTTGTAATGTACTCGAGCGAGGACTTCATATAATTACGATCGAACATCACTTACAAGGTAAGTTCGTTTATAAAAATCACACCTTAAACTCGTGGATTTTTTTTTTTTTAATTTATTTCTTGTAAAACAGATTTAGCAAAATCGTTACTATTCGGAACAATTGGTCTTTTATAAAAGTTTGCAAATACTTTAGAACGCTCAGACCAGCCTGTAGTACACCTTATTGTATCTAAATCAATACCTCTTTCAAAGGCAACTGACGTAGCGGCGTGACGAGTCGAGTGGGCGGAGAACATATCTATTCCCTTACCTAAACCCTTCTTAATCCATCTACTAATTGTTTGTGTACTAACCTCTTTATATGGTCTTTTGATTGCAATGGCCAGTTGCTTACATTCATTTCTTAAACAGGCAGTCGTATTTACATACAAGTTTATTGTAGACGCAACACACAAACCTGGTCTTCCAACGAAAAATTGCAATTTTAAATAAGGCTGGTAACGGTCAGGACCAGACGTTTTCAACAGATCTGGTATTTTTATTTCCAGTTCATCTGGGACTTTTGATATATTATTAATCTTAATTTTACTCAGCGTTTGTGCTCTTTGAGCGGTACTTAAAGCTACTAACATAAGAGTCTTCAAGGTTAGATTTTCTAGACTAGCAATATCTAATTTTTCTAAATAATCAAGTACAACCGAAACGTTCCAAGTTGACGCATATTTGGATCGGGCAGGCTTAAGTTTAAATACACCCTTCATAAATCTAACAATGCTCGGATGTTCGCCAACCTTATCTTTAGCAATTAAAGAAATTGTACTTCTACATGAGTTCAATGTTCCATAGGAAGCCTGCATTAAATCTCTCTGTCAAAAAGCTTAGAACAAATTTTGGTTCTGTATAAAAAATGTTGATATTGTTGCGTTGGCAGAAATCATTCCATTGTTTTAGCACACTACCATATTGCTTAATTGTAGATTTACATAAAGAAGATATCACAATGTCTAAGGCTTCTGCTGGCACATCTCTCCTCGCGAAAGCCTGCCGGATACTCTGCACGCAATCAAACTTAGATATTTCGCTCGTGGATGGGTCTGAGACCTTCATGATGATAATAATAAATCTGATTTAGCTTCGAAGATTAATGGCCTTCCAATGATTAACGTTTCAAATAATCGAAACCAAGGCTGCTTCTTTCAAAAAGGTACAATTAAAATGCCATATGTCTCTTCGCGTTTTATTTTTGCAAGGGTTTTTAAAATCAAAGAAAAAGGCGGGAATGCATAAAAATAAAACTGCGACCACTGAATTGTAAAGGCGTCAATGTAAGAGGCATTGCTTTCTGGTTTCCAGGAAACAAACCTTTTACATTTCGTATTTCCATCTGAAGCAAATAAGTCAATAGTCGGTTCTCCGAACTTCTTAATAACCTCTTGAAAATACTTCTCATTCAATTCCCATTCTATGTCAACATTCCTTATTCTTGATAACTTATCTGCTATTACGTTTTTCTTTGATGGAATATACTATGCTATTAGTATATTTTCTCGATTTTCAGCCCATTGCCAAATTTCGCGGGCTAATTCGGCCATATTTACCAAATCTCACTCCATCCATTTTATTTATATACGATAACGCTGTCGTGTTCTCCACTCTCATTGTCAGTAAAATCTGAGAATTTTTTACATCTGATGCTAATGATTCCAAAGCTATTTTGATTGTAAACAGTTCCAAGTAATTGATATGACATCTTTGTTCCTCTTTTGACCAAAACCCATAAATTCTTTTAGAAACATTGTAAGCTCCTCAGTCTGTTGTTGATGCATTAGTGTAAATCACCATATTATACGACCCGTCTTTTATATAATGGATCCTATTCATGATATTATCTTTCCACCATAATAATTCCCGACGAACCGGTGCTGATATATTTATCATTTTATTATAGCATCCTTAATATAAATTGAGCGATCGAGATTCGTTCGGTTTTCGAGCGTTTTTGCGAGGTATCTCGAAATCTCGAATCGATCTCGAAACTCGAAAGAAACCGAGAAACAGCGAAGAGAGGGCGCGCGTAGCGCGCCAAATTAACGCTAGTTTATCATAAACGATAAGTTGGAAAATCTTTTCTTTTTCCAAAACTTTCCTGTACAACCACCCGTATTCAACTACTGGACAAGCTGAAATCAATTTGCCGATTAACTTAACAAAACACCGAATGCTACAAGAATCTATTAATTGAAAAATCTTTTTCCGCTTTTCAACAGGTAATTCAACTGCATATTTTTCTGTATCAATTACAAAACCTAAAAATTGACAAACTCTAGATGGAGTGAGATTTGATTTCTTAAAGTTTACACGAAATCCTAACCATTCTTATTAGAATGGTTAAGATTATTATCTTAATGTCTCATTGATATTTTTAAAGCATTTTTCAGCCGAGTTTTCGATACATAAAATATCATCCAGATAGATCACTGATGAAAATCCTAAATTTCTTAAAAATTTTACAACTGCTTTCATAATTTTCGTGAAGACAAACGGCGCTGTACATAAGCCAAACGGTAAACAAACAAATTCGTACAACTTATTGTTAAATCTAAATCTGAGATATTTTCTACTCTCTTTATGAATCGGTACAAGGTAATATGCGTCTTCTAAATCAATCTAATCTAAATAATAATTAAGAAAAATTAATTAATTAATTCAAGTTTGAAATGATGTTTTACAATAAAATTGTTCAGATGTTTTAAATTCAAAATAAATCGATAAGATCCATTAAGTTTTTTAACAAAGAAAAAAGGGGATAAAACCTGATCTTCATCATCTGATCATCAGTGATCTTTCTCCATCTATTATAAAAAATCTTTAATCTACCAGTCGTGCCACTTACGTTGTCTAATTCTTTTTCTCTTGCGTTTCTGGCCTGTTTGATAGTCTCGACTGTAGAAGCAACTGTACTCTGTGGATCACGAATTGTTGGTTGTTTCTGAAAAACACCCTTTGTTTCAAACGTCCTCTGAAAGGTATGGGAAAGGCAAATGGGGCTTGTCTTTTAAATGTTTCTTTGTTGCAGGACCTTTATTGAGTGCTTGAATTTTTAAATTTTCACCTATTTTATTTAATGCCCTTGCTTCTTTTAACTTCTCAGATAACTCTTTTCCAAATAGAAAATCATCTGCTTTTGTGTCTTTGAGAATGGCTCTAGTCTCTTTAGTAAGACCAGGTTCAATGAAAGCTTTTCTTGTATTATGTACTATATGTCTGCTTATGTACTATAGCTGACAGAATTTTTCCAGTATCGTTCACATATTTGAGTAAACTCTCCAAATCAAAACTTTCATCATTCTCAAAATACAATTTAGTAGAAATTGCACCAATTATAGACAAAGCCGTACTAGCCATCTTCTGAACTTCGAGCATATGATTACTAAAAAAGTACGACATACAACAATTATTTATCTATAATATTTCAAATCATAATTCTATAATTTTATATCTTCTTTAACTTACTCTCTAGCAATAGCCTACTCTTTCATAGTAACTGCGACCTGTGGAATTAGTTTTGGTGCCTCTAATTTAGATACGCAGGCGTATTTCTTTAAAATCGACTCAATTTCCTCTTTTTTCATTCCTTCTTTACAAAAGAATTCATGGTTCTTTAAAAGTTCAGTATCTACTTCCATTTTTAATGCCTGACTTTCCGTTGGATCCTCTCCTAACTGAATAAGGAAACAAAATTACATTAGAATTTTATACCTATTATTGTCAATTTCTTTTTTTTTTAACCTAACCCGAAAATAAACAATAAAAATAAAAAACAAAATTAATTAATTACTTTCTAATTATGTATCTATTTCAGCATTTACCACTTAGTAAACACCGGTGAATTCTGTACGTCTTTGTCTCGCCAATAAGCGAGCACAGACGACTCGCTGCGTCTTTGTCTCACCACCAAGCAAGCCCAGACAATTACGGACGTCCTTTGTTTTACCAGACTCGTAAACACGGGCGAATGTTGGATTTCTATCTATTGCTAACTAAGTCTCACACACTAACATTAACTATAATTCAAAACTCTTATCTCTCTATAAAACTTACAATCTCTAACCACTCCTGGTTCATCTTCTCGTCAGCACTATCTCCCAGATTAATCTCCTTTACCTCCTGATCCTCTTCTGCCTCCGACGTAATCGCCCTCAGTCGGCTGACTCGTTGGCGAAACGACTGCATTTGTTTCTGGAGGATCTTTATTCTCCTTGTTAACGACGGCGTCGGTACTTTCTGCAGCTTCCTTTTCTTTCTTAATCCGATCTACTTTCTCGTTCAACTTCTGCACTTTTTTCAGAAGTTCTTCAATATTTTCTTCTTTCTCGCGACTTCGTTTCTTTGATTTTTCCATCTTCAAATTGAAAATCAAAATTCACGCGACCGCGGACTCTGATCACATGCGTCGCCTTTTTGCTTCCTCCTAGAGGAAGCTTTGTAACAGTAAAATTTTAAGTTTCGTTAAATCGCTCTAGAAACACGAATAGAGGTAATAGAAGTTCGAATCACATGATTTTAGAAAATGTCTGTATGGATGTGTGTGTGTGTGTATGTGTGTGTGCGTGTGTGTGCGTGTGTGTGTGTATACGCCTGGATCTCAGCTTCTACTCGATCGATTTTGACCGGACAGGTCTTATTTTTTTTGTTTTCTTTGTGTGATGGCGGGTCAAAAACTCGTTTTTTAATTCGCCGATGCGTTTTTGCTTTATTTTATATTTTCTAAAAAAAATTACATTAGCTATTGCGGTTCTTTTATTATTAACAAAAACGTGTTTTTTTTTTAAGTTTATAACTCCAAAAATAAACGGTGAATTTTTTGAAAAAAAAATCATGATAATGCAGAATATAAATAGCTATAACCTGTAAAAATTTGAATCCATTCAGTCGACTAGTTTTTGAGAAAAAAATTAAAAAATGAAAAAATGCGTTTTGTATGAAGCACGTTTACTTCTGTAAAATTGACTTAATCGCTTTGAAATTACTTGTAGAGGTAGATTTTGGATAGCTCTCGGCTAAGTTTTTTGGGGTAAATGATTGGTCAATAAATTTCAGAGATATTTAAGGTTAAAATTTTTTTAACCTTTTTCCAAATCGCAATTTCTCGAGAACGGTTCGATGAATCAGCTCCAAATTTATAGACAATTTTGTGTGTGAGATTGGTAATAATATATGGGCGAATTTTCATCAAGATCGTTCGATTACTTTTTGAGATATTTGATATTTAAAATTTTCGTATTTTGCAAAGTCATTTTCTTTGTCGCATGATAACTAGAGAAAAAAAAAATTGGTTTAATCATGTTGAAATATTGTGGAGATATAGAGTTTATATGTTTATTGTATAAGTCCTTTAGGTAAAAGAATTGTCTCATAATTTTTAGAGATATTTAAGGTTAACATTTTTTTACATATTTTTCAAAATCGTAATTTCTCAATGACGAATTAATGTGTCAGTTTGAAATTTATAGACTATTTTGTATGCAATGTAAAGTTCATCCAGATTATATGGTTAGTTTTTGAGATATTTGATACTTAAAATTTTGGCATGTCTGGAAATGGCTTTCTATGTCACCCAATAACTAGAGTAAAATTTAATTGCTTTGAAATTTGATGGAGATCTAGATTCGATGGAGGTGTAGAGTTTGTGTATTATTTATTACATAAATTGTTAGTGTAAAATAATTAGTTTATAAATTTCAGAGATATTTGAGGTTAAAACTATTAAAACTGTTTTATTTTTTCCAATCGTAATTTTTCGGAAACGGTTTTATGTATATGTTACTAGAAAATGGAAATGATGCGGATACGTGCGTGTGTTGTTTACTTGCTTTTGTTTTTTATTGAGGTTAATTTACAGCGAGCTCTGCAGAAACATGAAATTAGTCAGATATGCTGGCCAATTATTTTGAGTTTGAACTAATTTTTCGAATAATCGCGATTTGAAGTGAATATAGTAAGAATTACCCTCTCTCAATTTTGAGATAAAAATTTTAAAGTTGAAACGGTTATGGTTCATGGGCATATAGTTTTATATACACTCATTTTACCTTTAGAAATTTTACATAAATGTTTTTATTAGCTGCCACTGATATTTGTGTTTACATAATATTTTATTTGCTTTTGTTTTTTTATGAAGATGGTGTAATACTCATACTTTATCATTAATCCTGTTTTATCGGCTGAACACGTCAAAATCATTAATATTAACAATATTTTCTTACTCGCCCACCCGAAAGTACGTACTTTCGGCCCGCATCTCCGGGCCGAAAGAGAAACTTTCGCATCCTATTTTAGACCAACCGCGCGCTCTGATTGGCTGCCGAAATTTCCTGGCCCGCGGCGCTTCAGCGCCCGCGCGCATGCCCGAGGAAAGATGTTTGTGCGGTGTGAAGGTTAGACACGTACGAAATAAACAGAGGAAAGTACACGGGTGACGAGAAAAAAGTTAGTTGAAATAAAAAGTGGTTTTGTTTGATCGTGGTTATTGTTTTTTAAACGTATGGACGGGAGCGTCCGAGAAAAATATGTTTGTGCGGTGTGAAGGTTAGACACGTACGAAATAGACAGAGGAAAGTGCACGTGTGACGAGAAAAAAGAGTTAATTGAAATAAAAAGTGGTGTTGTCTTTTTTAATGAATGTGTTTCTGATGCCCGCCCCGACCAGCAAAACCTCGGCTTCGCCTCGGTCTTGCAAATGTCGGGCGGGCATCAGACCATCTGTACAATAGCGAAAGTAGCAGACGCCCAAAAACCAGCTCTCTACGCCGGGCCGAAAGAAAAAACAGTCGGTAATATCGACCGAGCTACCCAAAGCGGCCGACAGAGGCACTACTATCGAGCGGGCCGAAAGAAAAACTAACACTCAAACACAGCTAGCAGACGACAACGTAATTTTATCAATTATTTAACAATTACAGAACGTACTTTCGGCCGGGGAGTAAGAAAAATAGTATACAATACTTGGACCGGAAATTGGATGCCCTGGCCGTGCGTTATGACGCCCTCGGCTTCGCCTCGGGCGTCATACCACGCACGGCCCGGAAATCCAATTTCCGGCCCACGTATCGTAATATACTATTATTTGAGTCTTAAACAAATTGTTAAAAATTTGATGATCCACATTTTCTGCATACTAATAATATCAATAGAAAATTAGACATTTGTTATCTTAAATAGTATATTACGATACGTGTGACTAAAGTGGCTCTTTTTTGCACGGCATGAGGTTAATGCCCGAGCGCAGCGAGGGCGCTAAACGCCGTGCAATAAAGAGCCACTAAGTCACGAGTATCGTATACTATTTTTTTTAACGGAGTGTGCGAAACTCGCCTTCTCGTGCTAGTTTTGCGTGCGCGAAGTAGCTGTTTTACACACGGCGTGCGCGAAAGTCGCGCATGCGCAGATCAATTTACTTTCGCGCACGCCGTGCGAGAAACAGCTACTTCGCGCACGCAAAACAAACAACAAGGCTAGTTTCACACACTCCGTTAAAAAAAATAGAGTTCGATACACGTGACCGAAAAGGGTCATCATTGCACGAGTGTTTTTGTCACCCTCGCTTCGCTCGGGCGACAAACTACACCCGTGCGAGAATGACCCACTTCGCACACTTGTATCGAAATAGTACATTTCGACACTGGTGCGGAAGGTGATAATTTACTTCATGTGACGTTTTTCGCACGAGCGAAGCGAGTGCGAAAAGTCACATGAAGTAAATAATCAACTTCCGCACTCGTTTCGAACGGTATTTTATACCACGAGCGCTGAAAAATCATACCAAAGTTGTGATTTTGAGGTTAGAGTGGTATAAATAACTATTATAGCATGGTGTGACCAAAGCCCGTAATTTAGTCACCCCCATCCGTGCCCAAAGTAGTCCTTTTTGCACCGTGAGGTTAGCGCACGAGCGTAGCGAGTGTGATAAACACGGTGCAAAAAAGGACTACTTTAGTCACGGATAGGGGTGACTAAAGTACGGGCTTTGGTCACACCGTGCTATAAAATATGTATAAACACTCTCTAAAAAGTTTTCAAATTCATCCTTAATACTTGTTATTTATTTTGAAATTTTCACATATTATTTACCAACTATATCTATATACATTCACTCATACTCTGTTTATAAATACACCGCCTTATTTTCATTTTGACTCAGTGACTCGTCAATCCTTTGACATTGATTATATCTCGACTTAATACGATATTTTGTATTATTTTAATAGTTATTTAATAAGACAGAATTCTTGGCGTACTTTTAATCGAAGTTTTTATATTTCTTTATATTGTAAGTTATATATGTATGTTTTCTGTTATCACTATGTAATTGCATTTTGTGTGTTGGTCTAAAATAAGATTGTTTTCATTGTGTTATTTAGTCTTGAGAAGGGCTTCTCATCGAGAGCTGAAACGTCGACAACTAAGAAAGAATGGCACTGTAGATAAATGTTATGGGCTTCCTAAGATTCACAAAGAACACTTGACACATAGAATAATAATATCATCGATAAATTTTCCGACGTATAGACTTGCTAGATTTTTGTCTAATATATTGTTCAAGATAGTAGGTAAAACAAATTCATATATTAAAGATAGTTGAAGTTTTTATGATATAATGAAAGATATTGTTATTCCGAATGATCATAGGATGGTTTCATTGGACGTGGTGTCTTTGTTTACAAATATACCTTTAGAGTTGTTGAATGATATTATACAAGATAAATGGTCTGAAATTAAAGTACATACTAGTTTAACAAAAGATGAATTTATAAAGGCACTTAATTTGGTTTTTAAAAACACAATTTTTTCTTTTGATAATAGTTTCTATGAGCAAAGATATGGCTGTCCAATGGGATCACCTTTGTCACCTGTTATAGCGAATTTAATAATGGAAAAATTGGAAAGTGTTGCTTTGTCTAAGTTGGTTTTTCAGCCAATTATTTTTAAAAGATATGTTGATGATATTTTTGCAGTTGTACCTGAATGTTTTGTGGATGAAATGGTGGATGTGTTTAATTCTATCCATGATAGAATTAAATTCACAAAAGAAGTTGAGAAAGATAATCAATTGAGTTTTTTTAGATATTAGAGTCATTAGAGTTAATAATAATAGAGTGAAATTAGATTGGTATAGAAAACCTACATGTCAGGTAGATTTTTAAATTTTGATTCTCACCACCAATTCGGAAACAAGACAGTTGCGATCAAGGGTGTCATTGACAGAGCGATTCAATTGTCACATAAAGATTTTAAGAAAAAGAATTTAAATTTAGTTAGAGAAACATTTATTAAGAATAGTTATCCGGTAAAATTTATTGATAAAATGATTGATGAGAGAGTGTGGGAAATTTATAATGGTGGATTGAAGAAACAGGCAGATAATCAAATAAGGAATAGAAATGGAAAGAACGCATATTTTAGTTTACCATATGTTAGAGGTTTGTCGGAAAAGATTAGAAGGGTTTTTAGTAAACATAATATTCAAGTTTTCTTTAGAAACGATAATAATTTAGAAAGGTTATTTAGTAATTCTAAAGACAAGGATGATAAACGTTTAAAATCGGGAGTAGTTTATAAAATTAATTGTAGGGATGTAATGGTTGTTATATTGGTCAAACGGGTAGATATTTGAAAAAGAGAATATATGAACATCAATATAGTTTACGCAGCTCAAGTTGTACATCGGGTTTGAAAGAACATTGTTTAAATAATTTGCATTCTTTCGATTTTGGGAGTGTGGATATTTTTGAACAGGGGATTAAGAATAAATATAAGAGGGAAAGCCTTGAAAGTATTCTATTCTACATTCTAAGAAATCGGAATAATGTAAATTTAATGATAGAGTCAAGTAAATTAGATAACATTTATCATTCTTTATTAATTTAAGTGAGAATGGAAAGTTGGAGAGGGGAAAGTGGATGGTGGTGGGGGTAAGAGAAAAGAAGAGGGTATATAAGGAGGTGTATCGCGGGTTTCATTTCAGTCCTTGAGGAGGAGCCGCCGGAGCGAGCTCGAAACGTTGGGCAATTTGGTGGTAGGGGGCAGTCAGATCGTCCTTTGCTAACAAAGTTTTTTCCAGGTTTTAATTAAGTTTTTATTTTAGATTCTGCGGGGGTGATTATAAACAAGGGCAATCTGACTGCCATAAATATTAATTATTTTAATTTAATTTGTAAGACTGTAAGACCGATGGAAAAATTCTTATCAGTTGAAACTAATAAAGAAGTTTACACAAATTTATGGCTCGTCGTGATCATTTATTAGATTAACCAATTAATTACCAGCGAGCATTTCCTACATATGCATAACCTATATTGTCTATATGTAACTTTCTTAAGTAAATCATTCCCGTGAAATAAGAAGAAAACGTTCCCGGGGGGCCTCAAAACTCCGCAAGGCTCATGTCTCATTACTCAGAGCACAAAACTTCACTGTACAATCACCGTTATACCTAGTCTCAAGCCTGGAAAAAATATTCCGGCAGACGACGTTCGTCACTCGCCGCGGGACACACGCAAGCACGTAGGGCTGCCACTACAAAATTGGAGAAAAAAAATCCTGCTTGAGATAGCGCGTCTTCGCTGCTCGAGCCGAGGCGCATTTTTCAGAGCTCGCCCCGAGATAGCGCGTTGTTCCTCTTAGCCGTCGATATGAAAGCCGTCTTTGACAAAGCAGTATACTAAGTAAGAAATCAATATATATTAATTTTACATGCAAAATTAAGTAGGCAGCATTGTCATTAGTTTAGAAACAACAGTATTATTTTCTATATGATAACCGAATCTTACCTACAACCAACCACCTGATGAGGGAGGTGTTACGTCCGCGAGGTATTTCTGCGGCAGCAGTTGAACGCGCTAAATTTGAGTTCGTCACACCGATCGAACGTCGACACACTTACGAAATAACATCGACTTGCGAAAATGCTGAAATTTATATTTATTTAGGCCATTTCGGCGATGAGTAGATTTTGGCCATTTATGCTCAATCATTGCATTGTAAAAATCAGTCGGAGCTAAGACTCTACTGGCAACATTTCTTTTAGCTGCGGCTCCATCTGAGAGCCAGCAATTTATTTTATAGATTTTTACGGAGTAAGACTCCAAAATTTATCATGTTCATATAGTGCACGTTGTCACAAAGAAATGATATCAAATTTTATATTACCTCTCATACGCGTTTCGACGAATTGTAATCATTATTGCATTTCAATAAATATAATTTTAATTAACACGAGTGAAGTCATTGAACAACTGCCTGTACTTCACGTTGGATATTACCAAATAAAATTATTATATTCATTGGTTGCCGACTTAACAGTAGGACTATTTCTTGAATGAACAATATCTGCATTTACGATTATATACATAATTTTGGGTTAAAATTTTTTTCCAGCTCATTTACTCTACTTCTTTAAGATCTATAATAAATAATCCCTCACATTATCAGATGTCATATAAGAAAAATAACAATTATTTTCTTCACGTTTTGTATCTTCGGATATAATTACCTTAAAATTATGCTAGAACATCCATATTAATTATTACAACATTTTTTTATTATTTATTAAAAAAACTAGAAAATTTATAAAATTATGTTGTTTATTTAGTAATGACAGTTAAATGTTAATTTCCCGTAACATAAATTAGAAAAAAATAAGATTTATTTTAGTTGGCATCAACACTCAACATATATATCCCCACATGTTATACACGACCAGTACTGGGCACTAATAAAGTTGCCAATATTGAACAAAATAGACATTATTTCATTTTAAATGATAAGTACTCAGCCACCAAGAGGTTTATTTCTTCCTAAATGTTTAAAGAAGAAATAGAAATTATTAAAAAAATATATATACATATATGGTTACTCATATTTACCCTATTTGTCTTTCACTAGAATACAGTAAGAGTAATTTCCAGAAACTTTCTTCCTTTTAGTTCTACATGACGTCAGCCATAATGTATTCAGATCCCAATAAATAGCCTAATTCGGGGAAAACGTTAAGAATGTACTTGTGTGTGTTTTGAACTTCTGTGTGCTTCAAGACAGAGACGAGTGCTGAAAACATCTCACCCGAGTCTGAAATAGCTTTTCTTCCCGTTTTACACACCGTACTTTTTTAACGAGAGCATGATAGGGCCTTTTTCATGCATGGAAGTTGAGTAGGTGATTGGGCATTTCGAGTCGTGCACAATACAATTAATAAATATTATTCCCCGCTTGAGTTTTAACAAGATTATTTCACGCTAGGGCGGGAAGTAATAATATTATCTTTCACTTTTTCGATGCACACTCAAAATGAGCAATTTTCTACTCTACTTCCAGACATAGGAAAAGGCTCATTTCTGGCTCAAGTTGTAAAAAAATCTTTTCATGTGCTGAATCAGTAAGTCTCAAGATAATACTTTTCCAGCCAAAATGAATCTGCTTTCATCAACTTCACGTCTTATAGAAAACTCTTTATATTTTCGATTATATTTATGAATAATATAATTTATCAATATCTTAAAACTTTTACATTAGTAATAAAATGTAATTTGCTCATGATGTCCATTTTACAATTTCATTAATATGTATGAATAAAGAGTAAACATATGACTACATGCATGTGGGTGTGTGTATCAATCTTAATTAAAAAATTCTTTAACTCTTACATGACATGGTTAACACTTTATCCATTCGACAGACTATGAAGATGAAGTATTCGAAGTCCATGTCTACGAAAAAAGATTGCAATGTCAAAATATTACATTTGTTTACTGTTTGAAATACTAATATATTTTACTTTAAAATATGTCTTTCTATACGAGAAAATTTGTTGTACCTCGTGACGTTATCTAATTGCAACGAAAAGCAGTCTTCCGATGAAATTTGTCAAACGAATCCTATATTTATCCGCTAGTGACGATGAAATTTGTCTTTCTGTAATTACACGCGTCTATGAATATATTGACTCGTAGGTACTAGTTAGAAGCGATTTCAGGTCAGTCCTAGCTCTCGACAAAGTACAATTAATCACTGAACTTCCATGCAGTTACAATAATTGCACCTCCTCGTACGAGAGCTATGCGTACATGCATCTTTTTCACTCATTCCAATGAATAAATAATCCACAACCTATTTGATAAGCTGTTACAAATACTTCAGAGGCATTCCCTCCATTATTCAGACCGAGATCCCCCCCTTCAAATAGCCATAGAACAACAGACTCTTCGCGGGCGTATTTCACGGGCTGAAGGGTAGGTAAGGCGCGCCAGTATCGACGCGCATCCAACCAGTTGGCCTCCTTCCGTCGGAGTCTAAAATTGCCTATCGGGAAAAGCACGGCGACAGGCGCTGGGTGCGAAAAAGCTCATAGTGGCGCGCGTGAGTGTCGGAACGCGCGCTCTAGACAGAGACAGAGGGTCGCAATGGTCTCAGACATGCGAGCGATGGACTGCGTGTGTACACATTATACGTATATGTTGTAGTTGGGCGTCGCTCTCTCTCTCTTTCTCACTCTCTCTCTCTTTCTCTCTCTCTCTCTCTCTCTCTCTCTCTCTCTCTCTCTCTCTCTCGCTTTCGAGCTGATCAAAATTTATCGAGACTCGGAATTCGTCTTTGGAATCGCGTGATGCGCAATCCATTGCCGTTTGCAGTTTTTCAAACAGGGCTCGAATCAGAATTTCGCACTAATTTACGTGCGACTGTTTTTGAACTTAATGGGTTTAGTGTTCGAAACGATTATATATGGAAGCGTCCAGCAGAAACGGGCCACCGAACGCGCGCGGTGCCTTTTTTCACGTAAAAGGCGCTCTGTTTAACTCGTTCATAATCGTATGCTGCGTCTTTGAAAAAAAAACTAAGGACCTATATCGATAGATTTTTTCCTGCTCTTTCCAATGGTGCCATTATTTTTATTGCGAAACGCTTTCTTCCGGACGAAAACTCGAGTTGAATATTAAAAGCCATTTTTCTCAAAGTATATCATGTTTTTTTTTCAAAATAAACTACACCATTGGAAAGTACAACTCTTAAGCTTCAAAACCCTATCTTGGAGAAGTTGGAGAAATAAAGGGTTTAAAAGTAACAACATGAAAAAGACAGCGCCGAGGGTCCGCGCGAGCCCCTCGCGCCCGTGCGTACGGCACGTTTAAGTGCACGCTCTATTAAATTCGCTAATAATCGTGTACCAAGTCTCTGAAAAAAGAACTAAGGACATATATCGATAGATTTTTTCCTGCTCTTTCCAATGGTGCTATTATTTTTATTCCGAAATGCTTCCGAAAGGTAATATTGTTATGCCAGATTAAACAATCTATAAGGTTATTTTAAATTTCTGTTTCACTGCTTTCAGTGCGTTCATGGATATTTTTATGTTTAATATATTATGTTTTTCAAATTTTGTTATATAACAAAGTTCATTGTAATATTATACTAACTATTACAACTAGATCCACAAAATTATGTCCACGCATTGGCATTGTAAGTTACAAAACATTTTATATTTACAAAAAAGAAAGGGCGAAATAGCACATCGCGTGTATTAATCCGCCTTTGAGCATAGCGTAAAAAGTTCGAGCACCCGCTGTCTTTTTGATCTTACTATTTTTGAACTTTTCATGTTTCAACTTAAAAATATAATATTTTATAGTTTCAGACTTGTACTTTTGAAGAATATAATTCATTTTGAAGAAAAGACTGATATTTTATTGAAAACATAGAGTTTAAACATTCAAATGGAATTTTCAACTAGAAGGAAGCATTTCGGAATAAAAATAATAGCACCATTGGAAAGAGCAGGAAAAAATCTATCGATATATGTTCTTAGTTTTTTTTTCAGAGACTTGGTACACGATTATTAGCGAATTGAATAGAGCGTGCACTTAAACGTGCCGGACGCACGGGCGCGAGGGGCTCGCGCGGACCCTCGGCGCTGTCTTTTTCATGTTGTTACTTTTAAACCCTTTATTTCTCCAACTTCTCCAAGATAGGGTTTTGAAGCTTAAGAGTTGTACTTTCCAATGGTGTAGTTTATTTTGAAAAAAAAAACATGATATACTTTGAGAAAAATGGCTTTCAATATTCAACTCGAGTTTTCGTCCGGAAGAACGTATTTCGCAATAAAAACAATGGCGCAATTGGAAAGAGCAGAAAAAAATCTATCGATATAGGTCCTTGGTTTTTTTTTCAAAGACGCAGCATACGATTATGAGCGAGTTAAACAGAGCGCCTTTTACGCGAAAAAAGGCACCGCGTGCGCTCGGTGGCCCGTTTCTGCTGGACGCTCCCATATATAGAGAATCGTTGTAACAAATATCGATTATAGAAAGATAAAAATTTACCCTTTTTTTTTATCAAGCATATACCTTACTATTTCAACATCGAAATTGTAGTTTTATACGTGTACACGGCCTTTTAGTCTGTCGATTGGTTTTTGCTTTCTCAAAGAGAAAGCTTCTTTTTCTGAAAATGGACTATTACGTGATGATTGAATGTCAAGCGATTTACTTTTGTCAGTCAACGCGATTACAGTCGATATACGTGTGAAGTTATTTTATTTGTTCATGCCTATATTTTTGCCTTTTTTCCTTCTACTTCCGTCCTAAAGTGCGAACAGTTTGATGTATTTTTATTTAGGGACAAGATGATATAGCTTTGACTATCTGTGAAAGTTTTTAAATAATCTTGCGTCACGAATACAATATCATTTCACTTTCAAGAAATAGAAAATTCATTATTAACGATGATAAATTAAGTGTTTTATAGATTAAAAATGATACTAGTAATATTGAACTTCGGACATATTCTTAAGTTATTTGCTGATATCTCAAAATGAAGAACCACATTGACCTAGATTTCTAAGATATGGGATACTATACGCATATCAAAGTATCTTTTGTAAATTTTTCACGAAAAAATTTATTTCTGCTCTTACGAAAGAGTTGCCTTAATTTTTTATAATAAAAAGTCAATCTACCGACTAATCACGGCCGCTATCACTAGACTATCTACTTGTCATCATATTGTAATTATTGTACTTTTTCCCTTTTGTTATTTCTGCATTTTCTTACGAATCTTTTTTCATCATAACTTAACAAATATTTCACTAAGAATGCCATACAAAACGTTAAGATTCATCAAAATGTTGATATATAGTTTGAAACATTTTACCTTTACAAAGCTTCGCGTTTGAGAAAGCAAAGGCCAAAATATTATTCATTTATTTTAGTCATGCCTCAAAGTGTAATGGGCGATTTTCGTCCATTTACCTAAATAAATAATTTTATAAAAATAATTAAAATATACGACAAGAAAAAGAAAGCGAGAAATATACGGTACCAGAAAGAGAGAGAGAGAGAGAGAGAGAGAGAGAGAGAGAGAGAGAGAGAGAGAGAGAGAGAGAGAGAGAGATGAGAGGAAGCAGCGAAAGGCCGAAAAATGGAAAGACGAGAGATCAACACTAAGCAAGGGAGTAAAGCAGAACCGTCGATGCGGTCACACGTAAATTATCGCCGCGGCAGAAAACATGGGGAGCAAGAAGGAAGAAAGCCATAAATATATTTTGGCAGGATCGGTGGCTCTGCACCGTGATAACTCCTTTTTTACGGGTCAGAGTGGCCAGGCCACCGACTACAAGAATCTGGGTATAACGCCAGTTGTTAGTCATCGATGCCTCGGCTTTCTAACACATAGATGCGTAGGTGTATCCGTGAGTACGAACGCAGAACAGCTGTTCGCGGACTCTTGGGTGGACACTGTGAGATGCTGCGGAAAACAGGGAACCGCGCGACTATACGTACGAAGAGTCCGCGGGCACCAGTAGCCAGTGCATTTTACCATATTTCGAAGGGCAAAGCTATGCCCGTCAGTACATGAGGTTGTACAACTCCTTCCCGAAGGGCGAAGCTTTGCCCGACTGCGCACTGAAGAAACCATAAAAAGACTCTGTCAAAATACTGGCCGTTGAAATCATAAAAAGGACTTAGAAGAAAAAGCCCTCGCCAACCTCTTGGACTTAGAGCATCTGGCGCAACACCCGACAGGGACTTAGCCGCTTTCACCTACCTCAGACTACTCTAATACACGTAAAGTATACGAATTGCGTAGTAGTAAAGTTCAAGTGAGTTCGGGTGCGATTCTGATCGTTAACTTTGGTTTTTGCATAACTTGCTGGTCACGTGGCGGGGCATTCCCCAGCTATATCTGTCTAACTTTGTAAATCTATAAACGACGGGAGGCTCACACCCAACCGCGTGTTGCTCACTTAATATGAAACAAGTGTATGTAACTTCTGGCGCGACTCTGATCGTCAACTTTGGTTTTGCACAGCTTGCAGATCGCGTTCCCCAGCTATATCTGTTTAACTCTGTAAAGCCATAAACGACAGGAGGCTTCCGCCTAATAACATAACACTTAATTATTCTCGACATAACATTAGGTAAAAAACTATCTTTTCAAACCTGAGCAAAATGAGTTTCTTGGAGGCTACTTGAAGCTTTTTTAATATTTACCTTAAACGCAATAAGCTAGGCTTTATTTTCGAAATTGATTATCGAAAATTGTAGAATGTTATTCTTTACCGCAAAATAATTACATCTTCTGTTGCCGATACAATATTAATGCATTAAAATGTGTGCAAATTGTAAAACTAAGAAGCAACAATGACATTAAATATACTGTCTAAATTTGAATCAGTGAAATCGACTGAAAATCAGTTGTAAGTATACCAAATCAACTGAAATTTCAGTTGATTTAGTATGCTTATAACTGATTTTCAGTGGATTTCACTGATGCACGCTAGACCTTCAATAACCATGAAAAGCTTCTGTGCAAGGCCATGAAAGCCTAAGAATGAATAAATTCACCGTTAGCTGAGGGATTTACGACCGTACAAAAATACGCATAACAAGGCAAGCGAAAAACGTTTTTATTTACTCTCTAAATTTGAAACAGTGAAATCCACTGAAAATCAGTTATAAGTATACTAAATCAACTGAAATTTCAGTTGATTCAAATTTAGAGAGTAAATAAAAACGTTTTCCGCTTGCCTTGTTGTGCGTATTTTTTTTAGGGTCGTAAATCCCTCAGCTAAGGGTGAATTTATTCATTCTTTGGCTGTCATGGCCTCGCACAGAAGCTTTTCATGGTTATTGAAGGTCTAGCGTGCACGAGTTAGTACATTTCTGATTCAGGGCCATTTTGGCTAAATGGAAAAGCTAAACATGCTAAAATTAATATTTAGTTTTTGCGCCAAGAACATAACAGGTAGAATTATGCGCGCTTTCCTTTTTTGTTTTTCTACCTCACATGTTTCGCTGCCTCGTTAAAATTTTCAATTTATTTACCCGTTGCTATGGTAAGAAGAAATGAAGTTGGGAAAAAACCGTGCGATCAGCGGCATAGTTTTTTTCAGCGTCGTTTTTTAATCATAATTTTCGATATTATTCTTTTTTTTTCAAATAAAACCTCTTTTTATCACGAAAATTTTAACTTTCTACAAATCTCTTTCCTTTTGTGTAGAGTATATTTCTTTTTCATTGACTCTTCCTATAATGAAAACGTATTTATTGCCTTCGATACCGTTTCATGGATAAAATATATGACTATAATTTAAATTAAAATGTAATATATCGTGGCCTCAAAGGAATATTTTTTAAAAATAGATAGATAACTCTTTTGATGTATCGTAGAGAACTTCCTGCTAAAGTGTGTCGCAGTTTTAGCACTTGCACTTATTCGTAATAAATTTTAAAAAAGCTACTAGGAAGATGTTAACGATAGAGTAGAGAAAATACAAATGTAAGTTATCCTTTAAGACTATTTTAAAATCTTCACAGGCTAGTACCATGCACCTTTTACCTATAAAAAAGTGACGTCCATTTTAATTAAAAAAGGATAAGGCCACTTTCCTCTTCATTTCTATATTTCTAAAGTACAAATTTTAATGTTACTGCTTATTCTCCTAGAAAAGTATTTGGTGCAAGTTTACTACTATCATCAAATTAATTATCCCATATTTTTCAATCCATTCACATAGGATATATTTGAAAAATATCCTATTTTAACTACAACGGTAAGTATAAAGACAAATCTATATATAGTACTAAAAGATATCCATGCTCCATATGTTACAACGTTAAAAGCCTAAGTCAACAATAAAGAAATCCGTATATCTTTATTAATACCGAACAAGACATCAGAGACCATTTCTTTCGACGCTCGAGCATCGCCATTTACGAATCCCTATTCGGTATTACCAGCTTATCCGTCCGAGGGGAGACGAGCCCCGGTATAAAAGCGATTTCCGTTCTCTGGGCTCGGACGAACGATATCGGGAAATTCGCTTTGCCGAAGGGAGAAAAAGAGGCAAGCGGACCGAAAAACGCATTCAATATACTTGGCTGGCGCGCACGCGCGCGTGCGCGTTAGCTTCCGAAATAAAAGTCATATAAATCCATGCCTTATTTACGAGGCCATCCGCCTGCAAGTTTTGACTGCGCTGCATACTCGGCTCCCCCCTTCCATCGATTGCTCGTAGATCTTCGTCTCGGTAACATTAACCCAGTTCCCAAGCTTTTTCCTTTTTGCGCTGTCTATTATGCTCTTCCTTCGCTCGCTTTGTACTTCTGCTTTCCCATGCATACCTTTCCATACGCAAATACATTGATTCGGCCATCTATCTTTTGTCAGTCTCTCTGCTGCGCGTATTTTCGTCTTACTCCGTTCTTCTTCAATCTCTCATCATTGTTTCTCTCTCCCTTTTACTCGAACCTTGTGGCTCTTGTGCTCCTGCAGCGAATGGCTTGAGCGACGGCGATGAAAAGAGCAAGGCAAAGATTGCCGGAAGAGGTAGCGCGTGCGCTCGAGGTGCTGCTACATAAATATACCCGAGCGCTGATTTTCCGCGGGCGCCTTGAATTAATTAAGTTGACGGAGGAAGCTTTTAGTCACGGTTTCCGTGGTTTTTTTTTATGGATTATTAAAACTCGCTGTTCTACGGAACAAGATGAGACGCCAGCTTATTAACCGAGTTGTATAGACTTACTTATAATGAGCACTGGGGTGATACAGGGCAGCTTTTATTACAGAATTTCCTCAAAAGACAAAATTTTATTGCTTGAATTGCGTAAAAATTCTTACGAGTTTAATGTTCACAATGAAAACCTTCAAATAATCTGCAGTGAAAAATAATCTGTACTTGCGTTATTTTGTTTTTTTTTTCTTTGTTTGTTTATCAACTTTTTAATGTATTTGACTTACAGAGATGAAATAATTCTATTACTTAAAATTAAGCCGATTTACAATTAAATTAAACAGTTCTTCATTATAGTGAAAACTCTGCAGAGTATTTTGAAATAATTTTAAAATTATTATTGAAACTCACCAAACTGCAACACTTTACGATCATTTTGAACACTCACCTGAAAAAAAATAATTACTACATTAGAAATGATAGAAAAAATAAAAATGCATATAAATGAAATTTATTTGTCAAATTTTCTAAGAGAAAAAAAATTCAACTTATTAATCAAAAACTGTGTCAGAATAATTATACTCTCGACACTTCTATTAGAATGTCTCATAGGACTTTTCATAGTGCTCGTAAAATTGCCCCCCACATTTACCTTCGCCACACTGGGATGCGGATAATATAACTTGTAATTTATATGAATCCCACAGTGGTGCATCTGGCCCGCTCAATCCCCGCCCACTATGTAGCCTCCCGTATTGCCTCCTAATTTCATGTTTAATATTAGCAGTGAATAAGCCGCATGAATATTATTACACGCGAAACGAAGCTATTCTCATCTTCCAGAGAAGGAAAAAGAACGAGTGCAGGATGTCTAAAAATTGCTGATATTACCTCTCTCTCTTTCTCTCTCTCTTTTCTCGGAAGAAAGCGAAAACGTTAAAGACAGTCTCGTGTGGCTGATTTCCGACGCGAGATGAAGGCAGCGCGTGCGACGTGGAGATTGAAACGATACGCGTGTGGCGCAGGGAGGAAAAAAGCCTCCGAAAAAGAAGAGGAGGAGGTGGAAGATGATGTTACGAACTGCACGCGCTCATCTTTGCGAGAAGGAATTGCGCGTGAGAAAGTTTGAGGGTGACGACGAAAAAACTGGTAGGGATCTAATGCGAAGAAATTCGCGTGGCGGCTGCTTCCATCGGGTTTCTTGCATCTATAGTCTTTATTCGTTCCGTCTGACGCGTGGGCAGTGGAATTGATAAGGAAGGAAAGTGAAATTTTTTTTCCGTGGATAAAAAGCGTGTTTGTCAGATGATTTATACATGCAGAGTAATGGACTTTTTATATTCGGTTATGAAATTATACCTATGAATAAAATGAAATATTTTCTTACTGTTTTTGTTTTAAATATAAATAATGCTTATTTCAATTATATCATATCATAAACCAAGATAACCGAAATTGCACTGTTCTGTAAAACTTTAACTTATAAGTATGAGCTGAAGAAGATTATTTCATTATTCTATAGCAGAATTTATACTTGCTTTATAAAATGCATAACTTCTTAAAATTCTTTAAAAATTTATTTCACTAGACCTATTCTTATGAAAATTCTTGAAAGGTAGAACCGTTCAATTCTATGAAATTGGGTAAATAGAAAATCCTTTAAGAGCCGCCAATATTTATTTTCTATAGATCTTTACCCTTCTATGTGCATTGAAGGCGCATAGCAAATATGATTTTTGTATCAATGATATATGCTATATAAAAATTTTCGCGATAGCAACGTTTATTTCGATATTATTAGTTTTTAATATGAAATGTACATAAGGAATATTATTTTAATTTAACTTCTCTTGTACATTGTTACAAATCAATAAAATGCTATTATGATAATTATTAATTATTTCAATTATAACAAATCATGACAATTTGAGTATCAAAGAATAATCACGAAAATGTTTTAAGAGTCTTGTATTTTAAAGATTTACCTATTGCAAAAAATTTGCATGTCTATTTCTAAACTTATACAAAGAAAGTATTGAATTTCCCATACTGGTATGAGATTGATATTGCTAATAAGAATTTTTTCCGATTCATTCACTTTACCCCATATCAAATTTCCTTTGACAGCTCCAGGAAATTGGGAGAATCTGCCATTTTCGCTTGATGAAGCCTCTTGTTCGGCGTGACAAGACAAGTAGATGAATGATGATTTAGGAAAATCATTTATATACTTATTTTTTTCTGTAACCACAGATTAAGATGATACGTTGGTTATATTTTTAGATTACTAGGTAATGTAAAAGTTTCGATTAAGAAACGAATTGGAGATTTTCAGTTTTTTGATAAAATCTACGCCGTGAAATATATTTCGATAAAAAATCTTTTCGCTATACCTTAATCATGACGTTCCGGATATAAAATAACTTTACTGAATGTGGTTTAATGTTTAAATTAAATTATATTAATAAAAAAATGGAAACGTCTAAATGATCCTGCTAATATGAAACATGATTTATGTCGTAAAATTTTATTAGTAAATCGATATAAATATTATTTTGTTTTCTCAAAGCATTTCATTCTGTATACAAACAATTTGAAATAATTCGAATATTTCAATTTTGTTAAAATATAGAATTATTAATACGCATTTCCTCACGTAGACACTTTTTGAGATATATGTAAAGAGTAACTAATATTATCAAAAAAATTAATAAAGACTTTTATTTTAACGTTAAAATGAGTTTTCTAAGTTTTCTTATAAAAATCTATTCAAATAAAATTCATTATAGTTACATTATACAATAATTATAATATTTTTTAAAATTAGAATAGTTTTTCAATGTCGGTCACTATACTTATCTCGACTTTTTGATAATTATAACTACCTATTGATATTTGTAAATGATAAGAATATAAATATTTGCAATAATGAAATTACTATTAAAACTTTTGATACAAATTATTTTAATTTATCATAAATATTTCTTAAAAATTTAGATCTTAAAATTTTTTATTTCGCAATAAATTATTCTAACTAGTTGTGCATTGATTGACCTGCCTGCAAAAATAATCTTTTTTCAATGTTTAATACTCTTACAAATAAAATTACTTATGAATTGCAATTTGCCAATAAATATTTAATGAAAACTATTTTTTCATAAAGTAATACGTTTTCAATTTCAAAACAAGAATATTAAAACACTTTCGATCTATTAAAACCTGTTTTGCCGTACAAAATACCTGTTTCGTTGTATGGATCAATTCGTATAAAATATTATAAATAATATTATCGTTTCATATTTTTCTTGATGTAAATCATAAAGAAATGTTATAAACCAACAAAATAAACTTATCTTAAAATAACATTTTTATTATGTGTGTGAAGGTAGATTTTTCATTTTTCCAATATTTCCGTTTACAGGGAGTAAATATTATTTTAGGAAACATTGACGAAATATCATACTTCAAAAATGAACGTAAATAAGTATTGTGTGGTAAAATATATTTTGTGTATAATTGTATATAAATATAATTTATAATAATTTATTATACTGCATAATTATAAAAAATTTGCGGGTTTCAAAGGCCTGAAACGCTGTCAATGAACATCCAACTCATAGTAAGAAACAATTTTTTGGTATAATCAACAAAATAATTCATTTTTATTATCAATATTATTTTTTATGTCAGGCTCATAATGTTCTCGTAAGTAATGTGATATACTTATGTAATACGAAAATCAGCTTTAAAATTATTATTAATCGGAACGCGTATTATTCACTGTTATACTTTCTAAAGAAATGGGAAAAACTAAAAATAATATAAGAATTTGTAAAAAATACGCTTTAGTTAGAACCCTAAAAAAAATAGCGAAAACAAATCGAAGAAAAAACGACGAGTCAGAAAGACCTCCTTTACGATGTTTTCAATCCCATTGGCTTTGAACTTTTAATTAGTCAAGTAGTTGAAGATACGTCGGTCTTTATATTTTCGGCTGCAGTATAAGATATACAGGCTTCGTGGGTATGCGAAAAACGCATCCGCTTCGATCTTCACAACTCATGCTTCTAATAATTGGCCACCAAGTCGTAGAAGCCACTTCAAGTGGTTTGGATAACGGTATTTTTTGGGTGCTTAATTAGTGCTTTCGCTTAGTGGTTTGCTTAATTTTTTTAGGTAAGAAGGAATAGCAGCGGATATCCTTTCAAACACTAATAACAAGAACATGTTCTTTGTTGGTATACGATATCAATAAGGCATTTAAAGTTGTATTGGCCGTAAGATCCCTGCCAAAAGTTAGTTTTTCGCGTTAAAGCTGCGATAAATAATTATGTAAAGCAATTGATCAATTTTTAGTTCTCGCAATCAATATATTAATGCAATTGGAATATTATAAGCTTTAAAAATAAAAAGTCAAAGCAAAATTGTATTCTCGGCACTATTTTTTTAAAAATCGTCATTACGTTGAAATTAGTGCATTTTGACGATTTGAAAAAAAATAGTGCCGAGTTCACAATCTTGCTTTGATTTTTGATTTTTAAAACTTATAATATTCCAATTGCATTAATATATTGATTACGAGAACTAAAAATTGCTCAGTTGCTTTAAATAATTATTTATCGCATTTTTAACGTGAAAAACTAACTTTTGGCAGGGACCTTACGGCCAATACAACCTTAATAGTGCCTGAAAAATCATTATATACATGCGGGACTCAGAGCAAAAATAGGTTAAGTTATATGCTTATAGATATAAAACTTAACTCGTTTTTACTCTGAGCTCCTCACATATGATTATAAGTAATTAGTTTTGCAAATTATTCGAATTGCTAGAATATAGATCGTGCACATTGATTAATGAATATTTTTGTCACATAAATAATGAACACTACAAGAAAATTATAGTAATATAGTAATTTTATGTTTTTACAAAGAGCGCAAACATCATGAAGATCATACAGCAAGAGGATTATTATGCACTCCGGCAGTAGGTTTTATAAAATTATTTTGCTTTTCATTTTTTCTCTGGTATTTTGCTTTCATCATAAAAAAAAAACCGCTGCCAATTCATTGGCACGTAGCTTCCTCAAACTTAATTTACTGATTCCTTTAATTCATTTTTAATTCCAATATTTAAAATTTAATACTTCAGAAAGACAGAAATAACAAAACTCCAACATAATTTATTCAAATTTTTATAGATTATACATTTCCACAAAATTTCACATACATAAAATATATATCACAATTGCCTATAAATTTGCAACTGATATTTAGAGCTAAATGTCTAGAAAAATTTTAACCTCAAATATCTCTGAAATTTATGAACCAATCACTTTGCCAAAAGAACTCATCCGAGAACTATCAATAATATACCTCTACAATGAATTTTGAAGCGAATAAGACAATTTTACTCTTGTAATAGTTGCACATATAAAACTCTTTTTTTTCATTTTTCAATTTTTACGTTTTTCTTAATAACAAAAGAACCGTGATAGCTAGAGAATTAATTTTTTTAGAAAATATAGGTAATTTAATTCTCTTTCGAATACCACCCACCCCATTTAGATACATAGAGCCGTTCTCCAGAAATTACGATTTAAAAAAAAATTGAAAAAAATTTTAACCTTAAATATCTTCGAAATTTATGGATCAATTCTTTTGCCCAAAGAACTCACTCGATTGGTATACAAAATCTACCCCTACAAAGAATTTCAAAGTGATTAAGCCAATTTTACTATAATTATTGAACGACAAAAAAAAATCACTTTTTTTTATAAATTTTTTTTTTTCTCAAAAAATAATGAATAAAAAAACCTAAAAATTTAGTAAGTTATAGTACTTAATACCCTTTATAACCAACAGAATATTCATGTTAATATCTTTTTTAATTTCGAAATATAACCTATTTACAAAAAATTACGTTTTCATCAATAACTTATGACGAAATATAGCTACCGACTTTTTTTTTTTTAAATTGTAGATAATTTTATCCTACATACAGAGAATTCATGATATATAAACAATATTTGTTCTAAATATTAAAAAAATCGAAAAAAAATTTTTGAAAATTAAAAAATGGCTATAAAAAAAAAAATTAAATTTTACAAAAATAGAATATTGACCCTAATTGTGGAAGCAAAATCTAAAAAAATGATCACTCTCCCGTTAAAATCGGTCGAGTAGATCATGAGATATCATCGTATACGGACACACACACACACACACACACACACACACACACACACACACACACACACACACACACACACACACACACACACACACACACACACACACACACACACACACACACACAGACACACACACACACATCCATACGGACATTTTCTAAAAATAGTGTATTTCGATTCCAAATTTGCTAAATAACATTTCTAACAAATTATCTCATAAACTTTTTTTTTTACTATCACAAAGCTTCCTCTATGAGGAAGCAAAAAAACTAGAATATTAAAATGACTACGAATTTCATGGCATGTTTGAAAATATAGCAAACTCACTTGTTAATATTTCTCTAATGAAATGCTTTAATAATGTTACTAAAGTTAATTTAAAAATATTAATGCTTGTAAATTATTTTTTATTATCAAGTATATTTATATAAATGTACAAAGTATTACTAAGAATTTTTTTAAAGTTGAAAACAAATTAAAATCACGACAAATTCTTTGAATTTCTTAAAATGAGATTGTATTTTTTTACTTGTTTTATTCCCACTCCAGAGAAAAAATGCAACAATTTTTTTACGTAAGTTATACGAAAATTCTCTTTGACATGCCATGCATCATGGTAAATTGAGGCTGTGTATGGGAGCTATTTATATTTTATAGTCTAGTTATTACTCATACTATCAGCACTTTATTAAAAGATTTTATCACTGGAAATTATTAAACTGATAAGTGTAATGAAAAACTAACACTACAAATGACATGTTAATACGTTTTATTTATAAAATAATAGTTTTAAGTAAGAATGAATTATTAATTAAAAAAATAGATTTACATTTTTTCAATGCTTAGATAATCATTAAAATATCATATTTCGGGCCTTATATAACTTAATTTCATCAAAGAATAAGCGTATCGATCTTGTGAAAGTCTGAGATGAAAAAACCGCAAAATAAACTCAACGAGGTAAAATAATTAAACCTTTGACAAGTACCAGTACTCTTTGGTAAGTTGAGAAAGCACAAATTCAAGATTTTGATAGTGAAATTTAAGTTAAGATTAAATTTACATTTTTTAAATTTAAATAATAATATTAAAATATTAAGATATGAGAGAACTCGCTATGGTCTAATCATTTAAAAAAATAACTTAAAAAGTATTTTAAAATTTTAAATTATTTTCAGAAAATATAGTGTTTTATTTCAAATTTCAATTTTTCACTATTATTAAGAATCGTAACTGAAACTGTATATAATATAAAATGAAAGTAACCTAAAAAAGTTTTTGTTCACTTTTACAGAAAATTTGAACGATACGAAGCTCAAAAATATGCGAATTTAAAGCTGCAGTTATTAATGGTTACTCAATAAATTCTCGTAACGCTAATGTAGGCAAATACATTAACTTTTGAAATAACTCGCATATAGAATTTATATTTACTAAAGTTTATATAACTTGTCATTAATGCTGCGATTGAACTAATAATAAGAAGTTCAATAAGAGGAATTTGTAATTTAACTAAATAAATGTAATATAAAAAAACCACACATTTTTTATCGATCGAGACCATAAGAGCCATCAAGGTATTATGAGTAACTTACATTTGTTCTTATATACCTATTATATAAAGTTCGTTAATTTATTTTATTTTTACAGATATCTGAAGTGTTTTTATGAGCCTTGTTGCTCTGCATGGCTACTCTAATAAGAACTTTGAGTGCAATGGATCCACCTGCCGTAATTTACGCAAGTAATGTCGACCTTCAGTTTTATACAAAAATTTCTTATTTCGAAAAACTCAATACAGAGGTACTAATTAATCACTGCAAAATCGCTGTTTCAATTACTGCAATGTTGACAAACATTGTCAAGCCGAAGTTCAAGACTTTAGAAGATGATACTAGTGTTGCTACTTATGCTACTGTATCTATATAATTACAGTTAAATCGTTATTTTCTAAATTATCTATATTACTGTAAACCGTATTCGATGGTAAATTATTTTGGTTCACAGCATATTTCTTTGGAATAAATACGTAGAGTTACTGCACCGATGAATGACCGTTTAAGGCCAACGAATGACCAGGTCACGTGATATTTTCAATTGCTTCAATAAAATATTTTGAAAATATTAAATAGTTGAAAATCTAAATTTTTGGACTTTTGAGGCAGGGGAACAGTTTGGTATATCCATGAGTAATGAAAATATATTTATTCAACATTAAAAAAGAAAAAAAAGGTCATTCACTGGTGTCTGGACACGGACTGGTGCATCGACCCTATCAATTTCATTAAAGCATTAGATCTATAGCTCAATACTGCGTGAACATGGCACTTTCGATGACTTCCATCGAATACGTTTCTAATTCATCAGAGGCGACCAAGTAGAGTAAAGCTGTATTAAAACAAACTATATTTTATTAATGATTCCGAAGATTGATCTTTTATATTTGTTATCTGTGGCTGCATTTAAAATAAATATTATCGAGCAAAGACTCATCCATACCAAAAGATATACTATAATTACAAAATATATATGACCAAGATTGAATTCTAGAATACAAAAATACTGGATGTAAATTTAATGTTATTAATCACAAATCTGTTGCAGATATTTTAAAATAAAAGTCGCGTATCAGCCATAGATTTCCAGAATAACCGCTCTAGTGTTGCAAATTGATTGAAGACTGCGGGGCCAAGATCCTAGGAGATTAAATAAAAGGCTTGAGAAGTCGTGAAGGAAGTCGCGGAATTTCAATAATCGCGTGCATGTAGATCATATTTTTTAAATAAGTCTTAAATTTTTCGATTCCTTTTATTGAATGTCCGGCTGTATTTAGAATTATTTTATAAATATCGGTTCTGTTGCATTATAAAAATATTTTTCTCGAAGCAGTCACTTGAAGTTTAAAATTGCTAAATAAAGAAAAGATATTATAATTTACACAAATTAAATTATAACGTATAAAATTATGCGTATGAATGTCCTTTTTTATCTACGGTAATTTTTCTAACGACATCAACCTACAGTTGCCTGAAGGAACTACATTCGGAAGTTGGTCGAAACTTCTTTCAGTTATACGTGATGCTTATCTGTAACCTTTTTTTATAGAATGCGGATTATCTACCACTAAGTAGATTTTTGGAGTTGAATTTATGTGATACTTATCTATTTCTTGTTTTAGTTACGTATGCGGGCAAATCTACAATACTTTTAACTATTGCGTAAGTTTTCTTTTTAAAGTAATTTATTGCTGCTATTAGTTTCTGTGCTTCGCAGGTCAAGCTAATAGTAGAAATAAATTACTTTTAAAAAAAACTTATGCAATAGTTAAAAGTATTGTAGATTTGCCCATATATTTAAAATTATAATTATATAAACAAATTATTCAATATAATGTATCAAACCAAATATTTTCGGATTATGAAAAATTTTTTTAGGAATATTGAAAAATTAATATAGATAAATATTTCAATTATCGAATCCAACCATGGTAGGGAGACTTCGCTAATATCCGAACAGTCACCAGTTGACGAACATTTTCTTTAAATATATGAGAGTATCAAGCTTTCTATATATTGTTATCTAACATGTCGATAATTTTCGAATCTTTGAAAATTTTTATTTCATTCTATATTTATTTATTTATTTATTTATTCAGTTGAACGGGCAAAATTGCCCTTTACACGATATAGATAATTACAAAAATTACAAAAATAACAAAAATTACAAATTCAAAAATTCTTTGGGTGGCACAGTATATATATATATAAAGATTCTGCACATAAAAGAAATTATCTTGTTAAGAATAAAATCATAAAATCGCCGCTATTGAGTGTTTATTCACTGGCGAAGTATTCATTCACTGGCGAAACGTATTTAGATACTAAGATCGCGTGTTCATTTACTGGTTTTTAGGAGATATTTACAGATTTCTTTTAAACAAAATTTCTACTTTTATTCGTTATCTAAAATTTTGCCACTGACGTAAAGTTTGAAGATTTTCAAATACGAATTAAAAAAGATTTTTGGTTTTAATACATTTTTAATTTTCTTAACTAAATAACAAAAATTAAAATTTCCTTATTCGTTCATTCACTGGTGAAGTGACCCTACTCTCTCCCTCTCAGTTCTCTGCATTTATTTTTTGCGCTTGATCTAAGACCACGGAAACCTATAAAGAAGTCACGATTTCGATAATAACGGGAAGTCACGATTTCGATAATAACGGGAAGTCCCGGCATCTATCAACAATTGAGTGAAATGTACGGGAAAATGGAGAAACTGAAAACGAAAATAATTTACGTAGTAATACATCATGTAGAGTTACTATAGACGAAAAAAATTATTTTTGTAAAAAATAGGCGCAAAAAAATATTTTTTGAAAACAAATTGTTTTCAACTACTGAAAATCTTATGTTACAACATAATATCGCTGAAAAAGAGAAAGCTTTATTTTTGATATCACAAATACAAAAATTATTGTATGTTATCCCAGAATTATATTACAAAGGAAACAAAAAGCAAATATCAGTAAATTTTGCAGGAGTTATTTTCGTTTACAAATATTCTGAAAACAAATCCGAAAACAATGTGAACAGAACTTTGATGATTAAAACAAAAACTTATAGAACCATAAAAAGTTCCGGCCAGAATTGATTCAGGGTATCAGAATCAAAGTTCTGTATTATTTATACACCTTTGTAGTGAACATAAATTTTTTAAGCAATGGCTTAATCCTTCGAGTACACACTGGATTGTAACGACCCATGGAAGTTTTTGTTAAGGTGACTTCAGCGGTCTAGTAGACAGATATACAAACAATTGAATATAACTTTGCAGGTTTAAAAAATTACCCAATTTTGATATCAGTATCTCGCTTTCAAATTGAACAAGGAATAAAATGAGACCTTCTAAATTAAAATTGAATGAAAAACAAAAATGATTAGTATTTCTTATTGATTTTGTTTTTAGTAGACAAAATCTACTTTTGTAACATTGGAAATTTGCTAACAAAAATTTGTTTCGTTATGTTATGAACCCTTTTCCCTGTTATATTAGTTTTTAGATTGGAATGTATGAACAAATTATTACAATAAAATAAATTTTAATAACTTTAGGTCTACTAGACCGCTGAAGCCACCTTAAAAATACTGTTTATGAATTTTTCTAGGTACCTAAGACATTATATTTGTTCTCAAAAAGTGTATAAATACATCGTCAAGATATCCAAGCTCATCCATGAATTTTTCGGTTATGATATAATTGATAATTTCAAAAATACAGCTGTTTAAAACTGTGTGTAGGTACTCGACGGTCGAAAAAAATAAGTGTGTACTCGAAGGGTTACTGAAAATAACCGTTTGAGATCCGTGATGACTACTTTAGTTATACAATATGTAAAATCCCCATTAAACAACAATTATTTAAACGATAGAGCACTGTATAATATATATTTTATGAGCTAGAATATGATTTCATTTCAAGACCAATATTACAATGAAAGAATTAATTCCCATTTGAATAAAATTTATTATAAAACGCTCATTACTTCAATGCAACAAAGAGTATATGCTAAATCCATAATGTATGCACATACACGTACGATGTCATTAGATATATGCATGTCTATAGTTACAGATTGCACATTTCGTATTTGTAACTCAATATTCAATGGGACATTTTCGTTCTTCTACACCTGTCGATATATTCACTGTTAAAAATATCATTAAATTTAATGCACCTTTAATGTACACTCGTGCATTAATTTTCATGAATTTGTAACTTAAATATCATTTTATGCACATCTACCATAAAATTAATGTAAATCCATACAATATTAATGAAAGTACATTAAAATTATTGCACCTGTACATAGAAATTATTGTACGAGTACATGAAATATCTGTATTGCATGAAAATTACGAGTGTAAATTAAAATTAATGTCTTATGCACAAAGTTTAATGAACATGATGATAAAAATTACAGTTCACGTGCATTAAAATTAATGTTGAAGATAACGACATTTAATTACATTTCATAATATTTCATTACATTATACGAATAATTAAATCAACTAATGTTCATTAAATTTAAAGTACCATGCTTTAAACTTCATGTACATAAACACAAATCATGCGGTTCACGTGCATTAAAATTAATGTGAATATGAAACAAATTTAATAAACTTCACATGAAATTTCATGACATAAAATGAAAAAGGCTTTTCCAGTACTGAGCATTAAATTTGAGTAACGATCCATTGAATTTCATTCACATTCGCATAAATAATATAGTTCACGTGCATTAAAATTAATGTGATGATATTAAAAATTTAATAAACTTTACATGAAATTTTATGACAAAATGAAAAAGGATATTCCAGTTCTGAGCACTACATTTGACTAGCGATCCATGGAATTTCTTTACCACCCTGATAGAAATGCTAACCAACCGTTCACCATCCGTTCACCAAATCGCAAGGTTTGGCCAACCATTTAACCAATGGTCGGTAATAATTACCGCTTATTTCATCACGGAATAAGCCTTGCGGTTGGCCAATAAATGTTATAATAAGAAAATTGATTTCTTGATACAAATAAATGGCTCATTAGCTTCGCAAAATGGTGGCCGATGATAGAGTCTAGGTGGTGCGCGCCGTAGGTTTGTGGCTGTAGGTGTTAGAACTCATCGAATACGTCGTCTAGGTGGTCAGGGTGACCGATTACGAAGTCTACGTGGTGCGCTCCGTAGTTTTCTGCATCTAGGTGTCGGAATGCATCCCATACGTGGTCTAGGTGATCGGGGTAGCCGATTACGCAGTCTAGGTGGTGTGCACCGTAGGTTTTTGACTGTAGATGTTGGATCTCATCGAATGCGTCGTCTAGGTGTTCAGGGTGACCGATTACGAAGTCTAGATGGTGCGCTCCGTAGTTTTTTGCATCTAGATGTCGAAATTCATTCCATGTGTCGTCTAGGTGTTCGGGGTAGCCGATGACGATGTCTAGGTGGTGCGCTCCGTAGTTTTTTGCATCTAGATGTTGGAACACATCGAATGCGTGGTCTAGGTCTTTGGGGTAGTCGATTACGGAGTCTAGGTAGTGCGCACCGTAGGTTCTTGGCTGTAGGTGTTGGATCTCATCGAATACGTGGCCCTGGTGTTCGGGGTAGCCGATGACGATGTCTAGGTGGTGTACTCCGTAGTTTTTTGCGTCTACGTGTCGGAATGCATTCCATGCGTGGTCTAGGTGGTCGGGGTAGCCGATGACGGTATCTAGGTAATGCTCTCCGTAGTTTTCCTCGTTCACCACGTTTGCGATGTGTTCCAACACCTGGAGCCAAAAAACTATAGAGCGCACCACCTAAACGCATGATCAGCTCTTCCAAAGACCTAGACCAGGCATTCGATGTGTTCCAACACCTAGATGCAAAAAACTACGGAGCGCACCACCTAGACATCGTTTTCGGCTACCCGAGCACCTGGGCCACGTATTCGATAAGATCCAACACCTGTAGCCAAGAACCTACGGTGCGCACCACCTAGACTCCGTAATCGGCTATCCCAAAGACCTAGACCGCGCATTCGATGTGTTCCAGCACCTAGATGCAAAAAACTACGGAGCGCACCACCTAGACATCGTTTTCGGCTACCCCGAACACCTGGGCCACGTATTCGATAAGATCCAACACCTACAGACAAGAACCTACGGTGCGCACCACCTAGACTCCGTAATTGGCTACCCCAAAGACCTAGACCACGCATTCGATGTGGTCCAACACCTAAATGCAAAAAAACTACGGAGCGCACTACCTAGACATCGTCATCGGCTACCCCGAACACCTAAAAGACGCATTCGATGAGATCCAACACCTACAGCCATAAACCTACGGTGCGCACTACCAAGACTCCGTAATCGGTCACCCAGAACACCTAGACGACGCATTCGATAAGTTCCAACACCTAGAGCTACAAACCTACGGTGCGCACCACCTAGACTCAGTCATCGGCTACACAGACTACTTAGACCACACATAGAATGCATTCCGACACCTAGATGCAAAAAACTACGGAGTGCACCACCTATACATCGTCATCGGCTACCCCGAACACCTGGGCCACGTATTAGATTCACCCTGAGATCTTAATGCATAAAACTACGGAGCGCACCACCTATAAGAGTCCATCATCGGCCACCCCAAAGACCTAGTCCACGCATTCGATGCTTTTAATTATCGATAGTTCACCATCCACTGGCCAACCGTTCGTTAATATTTTTGTTATTCGTTGGCCAAAAAGATTAGCCAACAGTTGCAGTTAAGCCATTTTGGTTGGGTTATTTTCTACCAGGGCATCCGCATAAATAATACAGTTCACGTGCATTAAAATTAATGTGATGATATTAAAAATTTAACTAATTTTACATGAAATTTCATGACATATAACAAGAAAGTCTATTCCAGTACTGAGAATTACATTTAAGTTATTGTTCTTTTAATTTTATAAACATTTTCATAAATACTACTATGCAAGGGCATAAAGAGATTACTGTTAAAGCAAGACAAATTTAATGCATCTACATAAAATTTATATACTTTTTACAGGAAATGTGTTAACTTTAATGAATATTTACATTGAATTACAATTAAGTATGCCTTAAATTTTAGTATCAAAAAGAAATTTTTTATCGCATCTAGTTTAAATTTATTTTAAGAAAATCTCATGACAGTACTAATAGAATCGCTTCAGAAAAATTCTGAGTATAGTATTTACATATACGAAAGGCGTGAAAATTGTGTTTTTCCAAATAAATGTTTTGGAATTTTTTAATTAAATAAAAATTGTAATGTCAATAAGTAGGAATCTGCATTTTTGTCATTTTGATCCAATTTTTTCAAAGAGTATATCTCATGACAGTACTAATAGAATCGCTCGAAAAAATTTTTTGAGTATAGTATTTGTATGTTCGGAGGGCGTGAAAATTGTGTTTTGCCAAATCAATGTTTGAAAAGTTAATTTATTAAATAATGAAATTAATATTCAGACGTTTATCTAGAAAAACAATTTTGTCAAGCGCTCCGTATATGTAAATACTATGCTCAGAAAATTTTTTGAGTAATTTTATTAGCATTTCCATCAGATATGCTCGTTTAAAAACTAGATCAAAATTATACAAATGCAGATTCCTACTTACCGGCATTGCGGTTTTTATTTAATTAAATAATTTCTAAGTATTTTTTTTTTTTTTTTTGAAAAACAGGATTGTCAGGCGCTCCATATATGTAAATACTATACTCTTAAATTTTTTTGAGTAATTCTATTAGTATTTGCATAAGATGTACACGTTCAAAAATTATGTCGGTATTTCACATCAATTTAATTAAGTTTACATAAAATCGAACTCGTTTACTTAAAATATTGTTTAAATAAATAATTCTTAAAAGGCATTAATATTTTAGTTAGTCAAAATGTAATATCAATTGTATTAATATGGATAATGCACCTTATGTAGATGAAAATGTCAAACTTCTTCAAGCGAGCGATAGCGTAACGGATAGCGTGCGTGCGTAGTAACCCAAGGTTTGCGGGTTCGATTCCCGGTTAGGTCGAAAATTTTATGTAAGTTTTTTTCTGCGATAATAAAAATGCGATTAATTAAAAGTTACAAGTTCTTTAATGAAAATGCGAAAATTTATAATATTAAAAAGTTATATGCATAAATTAACATTGTTGCTGGAATTAAAAAAAGTGAGGTAAGCAAAATATATAATAAAATTTGAATCAAAATAAATAATTTCCACTACAAACTGTGTAGCACTATTACATTTTCTAAAAATTTTTTATTTTCGCAAAATAAAAAAATAATTTGTTGAATAAAAAGAAAAAAAATATTTTTCAACAAAGTAAATAATGTTTTCAAGTAAAATTTTATTAGTATAACGTCTTTTGCTAGAAATTTCAAATATGCATTCAATTGAAATTCCAGTTTACGGGATTTTTTTTAATGTGCAGCGATGAAATTTTCCAGTACATTTACAGTACATTACAGATTTGCATAAATTGTAATGCAGATTTGCATTAAATGTAATGCAGATTTGCATTAATTATAATGTAAATTTGCATAAATTTTAATGCAAACTTGCATTAATTGTAATGCGGATTTTCATTAATTACAATGCAGATTTCCATCAATTTTTCATACATTGTAATGCAGGTTTGCATTAATTGTAATGCTGATTTGCATTAATTGTAATGCAGATGTGGATTAATTGTAATGCAGATCTGCATTAATTTTAATGCAAACTTGCATTAATTGTAATGCAGATTTGCCTTAATTGTAATGCAGATTTGTATTAATTTTCAGTTATTTGTACATTTATTTTCAGGTAATTTCATTAATTTGGTTTTAATTTACATACTTGAAATTTGCTTCATTTACATGTTCATTAAATTTAATGCAAATCCTTTTAACAGTGTTTAATTAGTGACTATAATACGTATTGTTTGTGTCCTCGAATACCTTTCGGCTGTATGTATTAATATTAAATTTTGAATTAAGGCTGATTATTTGTCACTGCCCTTGCATCCCCGGGGGATAGTTTACATATTACGTAAGTTACATTGTTCATGTGAAAAGTTATCAAGCAAATATGTTGATGTAAAAAAAACTCAATTACTTGTTACGCATTTCTTTTTGTTCTAAATTGCACAATATTTTCATTAAATATTATTTTTTCACATAATGTCAGTATATTCATGACAACTATAACAAACATAGCTATGATTTCTTCATCTGAATGTATCACACTTCGAAAGACACATTATTTCCACCCATCGACTATCACAATACCGTAAAACAGAGAATCTCAAACAACGCACACATCATGCTCAATAGCATTCTCGCAAAGCTCCCGGAACACCATCGACAATAGCTTATATAATATACGTTAGAGCGAGATCTGGCCGAATCGGTGAAAAGTTATTTTCGATCTGACATTAGGGAAAGGGCGAAACCCATGAATGGGGAGGAAGGGGAGTACATAATAACCGCTGGTGGACCGCGATAAGCGGGCGAACTCTTTTCTATACATCCCTCCCTCGCGGGCTTTCTCTTCACTAATTCACCTGCGTGATGCATGCGGGCGGTGCACGCACATATTTGTCGTCGTTCGCGCCGCTCCGCGCGCGAGGATATTACTTTCGGAATTCAAATCGTCCGCGCTGCCGCACATTCCTGCGCGATTTAGCGTTCTCTCGGCGTCCTCCCTCGCGCGCGCGCGCGCGCGGAATGAACGCGTACGATCGTAAAAAGTTATGAACTCTTTTTCTCTTTCGTAAGAGAAAGAGAGAAAAGGAGAGCAGCAACGGTACATAATTTTTCTGGAAGATCGAAGCGCCCTTGCGTCTCCTACCAAACTGCACGAATGGTGAGTCGCGCGTTCCCTTGGTTTGGCGCCGCGTGTCTCCTTTTCTTTACATGCTTTTTCTTAGTTCCTTCGCTTTGTCCGATTCCTACTTTCCATTATCGTTAAATCCCATCACCCGCGGTATTTACTATTAAATTTTATGTAATTCTAGATTTATTACAATTGTTATTGGTCCTGCTTTTGTTGTTGATTTTAAACTTATCATTCGCCGATGTATCTGGTAATCGACTATAGGTGTTTAGAGATTATACTTCCGTAAAGGAATGCCATCAAATGATTACGCGGCAGTAGTGGAATTCCTATTGTGAACGCAAACAATATAAATACATCGCACGGAAAATTAATATCTTTTAAAATAATTGTAGGGAGCGTTTTCATGGCAATATTCAATAGCAGACAAGGAGATATAAAATCAAATTTTAGACGCTTAATCTAATTTTTAGATGTAAAGAATGTTTTACAAACGTTGAAAGTCGTAGATAGAAAATAAATTTGTAGTTAGGAAAAATTTATAAAACTGTCTCTATAGAAAGGTAACAAATTGAATAAAAGTAATTGTTAAAGACCCAGAGCTTGAAGATTTTATTAAAGTAATAATATAAGTATCTTATTAAGAGAAAAAATTCAAATTAATTTAAAAATATAACAATCATATTAGTAATTTACTATATTTATACTAGTAAGATTACTAAATACAAAATATTACTCCTCCCGTAATAAAATTAAGATTACGAATAATCAAAAAATGACAATAACACGTTTGAAAAATGGCATTATATTTAATACTTTTTGAAATGTGAATTACTACATATATGTGATAGAGAAACAATAAAGAAAACCGCTGCAAAAATTTGGTTTGATGTCCAGTTTAAAACGACTTGTACTCGAGATGCCCGCGATAAACTTTATGTCAAGGAATGGCTAAGTAGAAAGTTATGGTCGCTGCAGTGTCACCCAGTAATCATGGTAAGATGATGTATTTATCTTTATAATTGAAATTAAAATGCTGTATACTGATTTTAAAATATCAAAGGGCGCGGCAGCGCCCTGCTTGGCGAGTAAAAGAACGAAGTGACTAACGAGCAAGTGGGGCGTTGACGCACCCTTTATTCTTTGGAATAGTCCGCTCCAACCTTACTTTTTCCTATTCTTGATAACAACATTTTTTTACTCTTTATTTGAATACTTAAATGCATTCCATTAGATAGAATCTTTTATGTACTATCCATATCTGCAATTTCATGTTTCAAGATTCTTTCGTTTTCGTATACTTTTAATAGTAAATTTGCCCTCTCAATTTTCATCTCATTTTTCATTTTCTTCGTCGTCTTCGCGTCGTCGTCGTATTTTAATCCTATACCATACGTATGTATAGGCACTATTAGACAGTGGTTCTACTTGTATCCGAGAGTGGCGCTATATAAATTTTTCTACAGGGCTATATACACGCACATTCGTAATCATGGTATAAGAAAACAAGGTATGTCCATTAGGCAGACGCATTTTCGTCCGGTTCGCGCAGGCCCGTGGTGACGTCACAAATATGGCGGAATAAACTATAGTTTATGCATTCTCCCCACAGCAAAACTATAGTAAAGTGTAATACACAAAAACAAAAATTTTGGAGCAAAGGCATTTTAGGTTGAGTGTATAAGTGTATTAAAAAAAGGCGCAATTAAGTATTATCTATTTCCAAAATTGGCGTATTTGCTTTTTCGTAAAAATGCCAACTTGTTCCGTAAAGTTTTGCAAAAAAAAAACTACAAAACAAAAAGATGAAAATATAAGATATTTTACTTTTCCATTTATCAAAAGGTGGACTTATCAAATCATCAGATGAGTTCATATCAATAGCAAAAGTATTAGAGGACAGTTTTTCGGCATTCCATGGGCCCAATGATTTATCTTCAGAAAAAAAAAATCTTCAAAAAAGTGGCTGCATTAACTCGCATAAAATTAACAAATGGACAGAATGATTTCTCTCTTAAAAGAATGATGACGGAAATGTGAAGCCGAAATAAAACCTTTGCGATTGGTCAAGTCCGTTTAAATGGAACCCGTGATTGGTCTGCAGTGACGTTAGCTATTAGCTTAAGGTCTTAACTGATTCGTCCAAATAAAACCCATATAATTTGAAATTATATGAAATATTTAAACTAAAGATATAAGTTATAAATTGTATTAATGATTTAAAGTTTAACATTGTATAACAAAAAAGTATTATTACTTTGTCTGTAGTTAATAATGAAGGACTATGAAAACTGTTCTGAATACGGTTAAATTTCTAACCTCGAAATTTTTGTATTTTAGGAATAAACTAAAATAAATATAAATACAATCCAAGTTTTAATAGAAAATATTGGATGAATTTGTGTATGTTAAAAAATAAAATGAATTTTAGATTCATAATATTTCAATATTAATAATTGTATAAGAGGTGAAGCGAAGAGCGCGCGCAGTGCGCTTGAACTGGCTAGTTATTAAAGATGATGCATTGTTATGTTTTGTACGGACTAGAACTTACATTCGTCTAAGACTCATAAACAGAAACTCTTTTTTAAATAAATTGAAAACAAAAGCAAAAAAAATGGCGAAAATATGTAATTAAGGTGATGTGATACCCTGATTTCAATATTTTTTAAATCAACATTCAAACGTTTATTTGGAAAAAGACGACTGTCAGGCGCTCCGGACATGTAAACACTATGTTCAGAAATTTTTTTGAGCGATTCTATTAGTATTTTCGTTAGCTGTGCTCGTTTTAGAAATAGGTCTTTCTGTAATATATAAAAATATGAATAAAAAACTTATACTCTATGAAAAGGAATTCTAATAATAAATAATTATTTTCTTCTGAAAATTTTATCTTACCGGTTCTATACAATAAATTAATTTGTCTATAAAAAGAAGAGTATATATACTATTATTATATATAGCAAAAGGGATTTCTTGATACAATGAAAGTGTCATTCCATTTTTTTTTACAAATACAGCAGCCTCACACGATGCAATTATCATCATGTACCCACACGAAAATTAAATCTATGAAATATGGTATCATCATTCTTTACCGTTATAAAACTTTGTAATTATTATTGAAGCTCTTAGAAACTTGTGGTATCTCCCTAAAATAACACTTTTTAAAAAAGTAAAACTTTGGCGAGTATAAGTGTATTTGTAATCTCTCTCCCTCTCTCTCTCCCTCCCTCTCTCTTTCCTCCTCTCTCTTTCTCTCCCTCTTTCTCTCCATCTCTCTCTTTCTCCCCCTCTCTCCCCCAAAGGAATATCATAGTTTAAAACAAACACATGAAAGAAGTGGAATCAATTATTATTTTATATAGACAAGTACATTTTTGTGACATAGAAATATGGAATTATTTTCATAACAAAAAATCATAAGTACTACTAAAAATAAACTCATGAAACTGGTGGAATCAATTAAGTGCAGGCAAGTCAATTATTATAATAAAGAGAATTTTTAAAATAAAATTTGTTTAATATATATTTACTATAAAAATTTGTATAAAAAATAATTACGTCTAACAAAAAATATTACAAAAATACTAACATAATAACTGTAATTGAAACACAAAAAGTAAAAAATTTTGCGTAAACATTTTCGAAGTATAGATCATAGAAGTCACCACCCTCTAAAATAGTTTAACCATGAGCTGTTATACATCATAAATTCATGTAAGTTTTTCATACACAAGTCAATCTACCTATTATCTGCAAATATGAATTTTATACCACTCTAACCTCAAAATCACAACTTTGATATGATTTTTCGGCGCTCGTGGTATAAAATACCGTTCGAAACTAGTGCGTAAGTCGATTATTTAGGTGGTGTGACTTTTTCGCACTCGCTTCGCTCGTGCAAAAAGTCACACCAGCTAAATAATCGACTTCCCCACCCGTGTCGAAATGTACTATTAATTAAACATCTTCTTAAACTGTTAATGTAATTTTTAAAATTTTGGGAAATTTTCTTTTAAAGACAGAAGATACTTGCATGTAGTTAAAGGCGCTCGTAAATGATCACTCACGACTCACCATTGACTCTACCTTTATTCATTCGTAAAACACATGACATAACCCGACAATAAAACGGTAAGTCGTAGTCAACTCGATGCCGCGCGGCCTCGCTATCGGCGTCCGTAGACTCCGCTCGCTATAGATGATCGTCGTGCGCTGCCGATTTCTCGGCGCTCAGCGGGGGCCTTATTCTTGGCCGATATACACGTACTTAACAGCGTTTATCGTGGTCGGTATATCGCTTGTCCAATTAGGTCATGTAAAGTTGGAGTAGAATGTTTTTGGCAAAGTATGTATATTATCAGCGTTGTTTTCGCGTGTGGTAGCGCTAGCGATGTGGGATTAAAATGTGCGGTTAATTTTGAATTCATTGATAATGCAAGTTGGTATATATATACTATAAATATAATAAATATATTATAAAACATAATTATATTTAGTGACATTGAAAATTACGTTTAAAATATATTTATATTATATATAAAGCAATTTTAATTATCAATACATAGAAAATGAATGGGATTCTATCTCTACATAGTTAACGCGGTCAAACGTCTTAATTATTCTTTATTTTTTTCATGATTTTAATATAATGTTATTATATATTAATTTATATCATAAAAGATTAATGTTCATAACACGAAACAGGTCAATAAAAAATATTTTGCTTTACAAGAAAAATTGTTTTATTCTCATCTATAAATACACGTAAAAATGTTTAAAAAAAAATTATACCTTTATGTAAAGACAATGCAGAATGCAATTCTGAAAATGAAAATAAGTATAATCTACAGATTATCAAAAAACTAAGTACAATATAATTATTAATTAGATATCAAAATTACGATCTAAAAATTCTACAGGCCACTCTTCATTTTCATTATTAGCTTCATCGTCACCATCTTCCGGGATCTGTCCATCGTCTCCTTGTTCAAATTGCTGATTATCAATATCGTTTCTTTTCTGCAAATAGCATAATTCAATACTTGAAATAAGCTTTTCAATATTTGAATTGATCATGCGGAATCCGTTTTCCATAACTCTAGTTTGCTCGTTAAAGCTGTTTACTAGATGCTTTGATAAAGTTGACATGATAGTATTTTGCTCTTCTACTAGTTGCAAAGTTGGTGTTTCATCTATCAAAAATATTTGTGGTTAAAAATATTAAAATATTATCTGCATTTAAGTGGTTTTAAAAATGTCAATTTTGCATTTTATTTTACCTGTTTTTTCAACTTCTTTCTACCAGTCTCCTCCATATCTGTAAGATCAATATCTCGTTTTGATGATAATCTTCCAACGGATGAGCTTGATGGTCCCAGCATTAATAATGGGGGTGATGGTGGTCTTGGACGAACAGTTACGTCAGTGTCTTTAGATATGTCTCCCATTGCGACTAAAATTCTTTTGTCTACTTCGGTTGGGCACGTAGATTTCCTACCAGCATTAAAGTTACTTCTTTTATTTCTAGCACTATGCACTTGGTCTGCCCACACCTAAAACAAACCAAAAATGACATTTTTTAATGAAAAAATTAAATAGAGCTTTTAATATTAAAAGCAAAACTAAAAATAGATGTTATTTGTTTTTTAATGAAAAAATTAAATAGAGCTTTTAATATTAAAAGCAAAACTAAAAATAGATGTTATTTAAAGAAAATTAAATAAAAAATTACTTGTTTCCAAGCAGCAACAGTTTTTCTTTCCGTGCCTATAGCATTTAAGTTTTCTTTTAGTTCATCCCATTGTTCGTTACAAAAATCTTGATCATCTATTTGGTTTCTGGCAAACAATGGATTGCGTTCCATGAAGGAAATAATCAAGTTTATCTGGGATTTATTCGATCGTACCCTGGTACATGATGTCTGACTACTGAAAAAGAAAATTCTGCAATTATAATACCTTTGAATTTTTATCATTCTATTAAGATATATTTTAATTGATATCGTGTCAAAATTTAAAAACAAAACACAATGAAGTAAAATCCAATGAATATAATAATGAAGTAAAATCCATATGCAGCACGTGCATCTTTACTAACAATTAAGAATAAAAAATGTAAATAGTAAAAAAAACCTATTATAAATACACAAATTATATATATTTTTAATATTCTTACAGTACTTACGTATTTTTTGACATTTTTGTTAATATTAATACTTAGTTATAAGTAGGGACGAAAATTCTTTAGCTTAAGCACGTTGTTGCCTCGAACCGTTTGTTAAAACAAATGAGGATCAAGAAACAAATGAGGATCACTATAGCGAATTGAAGCGGCATAAATTCGAACTAAGGTTAGGTTAGTAAAAGCGCGAGATTTGAAGATGTTTACTATGCCGACATTGCAGTAATGGTGTATATGTATATATATATTTAAGGTAAGTTTGAACAAAATATATTATATATCATATTAAAATATAGAAATAAAAAAAGAATATAAAAATTAAAAAAAAAAAAATAAATTACAGGGTACTCACATTTTTTATGAAATATTAACTCTAATTTAATAAAGTTTTTGCTGATTGCTGTTGATAGACGTTCAACTGATTGAAGCATATCCTTATGCTTTTTAAAAACTTCATCAATATCTGAATATAACTAAATATGGTGTATTCTTTACGTTCTGCTCCTTAACAAGTCCTAATTCTGGTATGACACTCAATCCTATGCCAAATTCTCCAAAAATATCACATATTCGTTCTTCCAGATCTGTTAATTGGACTGTATCTTCGTTACAGTTTCCAGTTTTTTGCAAGCTGCAAAGAAGTGCTGCTTTGTTTTTTTTCGCAGAAAGTCTTAAATTATTCCATGTCTGTAAATAAATGAATAATATATTATGTTAATCTTTATTAAATTTCTAGAATTTCTATTCAATATTTTACAGAATAGATTCATTTAAAATATTTTAAAATATTGGGAAAAGTTTGATGCTCTTAATTTCTATCAATACAATATTAAAAATTTACTAATTACATTTATTAAATCAAAAAGAATGTTCAAGTCAAAGAAACGGGATACTACTAAAATTATTACACACCTGTTGCCATTCCAGTTCTGATTTTTGACAACGTCCACAATTATTGAGCTCTTCAGTTAATTTTTTCCACATGTATCGGTATTTCTCTTGGCCAGAAGCTCCTAATTTTGTTACTTGTCGACGGGGAAACAAAGTATGTTCTTCCATAAATGACACCAAGTATTTTAACTACTCAGTCGAAGACCGGTTCTTTTGGCTATGAAAAAATAATTAAACAATTACATCTGTAATTCTTATGACAGTTATTTAATGTGTACCGAGTAGAGGAAGCAAATGGCCTTGCTAATAAGTGTGGAGATACTATCAACATTTTAAGATGATTTAATAATTTTACTTGTATCTAGAAAATCAGTGTGTCAAAGATGTTAATATAAAACATTAAAGGATGTCTTTTTTTACAACTACCATCCAACACCAAACATTCGAATGTAAGGCCATGTACTTCTTTTTACATGCACTGGTTAATAATAAAATAATCTAAGGTGCATAGGAATGACATCTACATTTATGAATAATTATAAAAATTTTGTTTATCAAACTATTGAAGTGTTAATAAGTAAGCATTTAATTTTAAAGAAAGTTGTAAGAATATTGTAATTTTCTATAGTAATATAAAACATAGTAAGGGAAATAGTAAAATATTTTTAATAATAGGTAATTTTAAAAAATTACCGTTTCCATCATTACCACGATTTTTAAAATAATAAAATATAACTTTACTTACCCTCTTTCACGCATTTCGTAAAAAATGTTTATTCCTTATTGAAACGACGACATTTACTTGATTACTTGCCCATAGGTAGTGCACGAATAAAGTAGGTAGCACTTTTGGTTGGTCTTGTAGCACTTGAGTTCTGGAGTACACGCACAAAAGTTAATGCTCACAAGGTGACAACTCTAATCTCTTACATTTAATAAACAAAAAAAAACTTACAAGGTTGAATCTTCTCATTTAATACGCAAATTCTCACTGTATTCTTCGTCTACTTAGTACGTGAACTTGTGCGTATCAGTGTCAGTGTGTCCTGAGGCTAGGTTATGTCCTTACACTTGTTGTTTTGGTTACATAAGAGACTAGCGGAAATACACTGAGGATAGTCTAAAGTCTTGCTCCGAGGTGACTTATACGTGTGGTTAGTTTATATATATTATTATGAAGTAAATTTTATGTAATTTCTAATAAAATTTTAAATTGTGTGTGTGTGTGTATATATCACACACACACACACACACACACACACACACACACACACACACACACACACACACACACACACACACACACACACACACACACACACATATATATATATATATATATATATATTTGAATTTATAAATAATAAAAATATAATAAATATTAATACATAATATAAATACTAATTTAAATTTAACTAATTATTTAAATATTTTTTACAGTTTTTCAATAAGCTTCTATTGACAAAATGAATGTTGCAGCTTTTTTGTTATTTGGAGAAATTGCAATTGTAGAAAGAGAAAGAGAAAGACGAAGGCGAAATCGAGCATATTATCAATTGAAATTAGAAAGGAAGAAGTTAAGAGATGCTTCAAACCCTTTTTTATTAGAAGAAGAATATTTTCAAAAACATTATAGGTATTTAGAGTATTTTATTATTATTCCAATGATTAATTATTGTTATGTTATAATTATGACAATATAAATTTTTTTATTGCTTAAGAATGCCACCACACTTAGCAGTAAGATTGTTGGAAATGTTAGAAGACCATATAATTGCTCAAGGAAGATCAAAAATACCTACACACTTGCAGTTATTGGCGTCTTTAAGATTTTTTGCTGAGGGTAATTACCAGAAAGGTGTAGGAAAGGATTATCACCACCCTGTAAGCCAAACAACGTTTAGTCGCTATTTAAGGGGGTCCGAAAGTCAATTAAAAATTCAAATTTCGCGCCACAATATAGCAGACGAAAAAATAAGTAATTTGCCCATAACAAATAGTAAAAACAATATTACGGAAAACCAGGACTGCATTGCCCTCCGTTACATTATTATCTATCATTTTACAAAGTTTGAAGTTTCTATATAAATATTTCGCTGAATGGCATTTGAATAATGTCTCAAAATCAAGTAATTCAAATGCCATTCAGCGAAATATTTATATAGAAACTTCAAATTTTGTTAAATGATAGATAATAATGTAACGGAGGGCAATGCAGTCCTGGTTTTCCGTAATATTGTTTTTACTATTTGTTATGGGCAAATTACTTATTTTTTCGTCTGCTATATTGTGGCGCGAAATTTGAATTTTTAATTGACTTTCGGACCCCCTTAAAAAGAGTTGTGGTTGCTCTTTCTATGATAGCTAACCAGTTCATAAAATTTCCTTCAAGTCGAGAAGAAAGAGAACAAATGAAAAATAAGTAAGAAGTAATTACATATTTTTACTTATTACAGAATAACTTTATATATTTTGTTTATAGTTTTTTACAGTACAATAGAATTCCAGGCATTCTAGGTTTAATGGATTGTTTTGTTGTAAAATTTGTTCGGCCTCACATTAATGAGGAGGCTTTTTTCCACTATAAGCATTCTCATTCCATGAATGTGCAAGTGGTAAATTTTTTATTTCAATTAATAAAAATGGGCAGATGTTTTTTTATTAGTATGAAAATAATATTTGTAGGTCTGTGACCATAATTACATCATCACTAATCTGAGGATTTGTCCTGGTTCAAATAATGACAGGTTTATTTGGAAACATTCGGATATGAGATCTCATATGGTAGAACTGCGACAAGATGCTGACATTGTTAATGAAGAAGGAAACTATTACTTGATTGGTAAATATATATATATATCTAATTAAAAATTTAATATAATACTTGAAACTAAATTTATATTTAAAACTATATTTTTTTGTAGCTGATGGTGGTTATTCACCTTCTCCTATAGTATTAACTCCCATTGTGGGTGCACCACCATTATCAAGGGAGGCAGAATATACCAATGAACTTGTGAGAATTAGATGTAGAATTGAACAAACATTTGGCATTCTTACAAATGTTTGGCAATGCATTAGTAGGAGACGTGTTCTCTATTACCGGCCTGAAAAAGTAGCTTTAATTATTCAAGCTTCTGTTACATTGCATAATTTTAGAAGATTAAACGGGTTAGTTAAATATCTAATTTATAACAATCATATTTGCTGTTTAATTTTATTACAGTTGAACACTTTCTTTAGGATTCAAGATGATGTACCGGAGCCTAATTGTATTCTTAATGAGAATAATATAGAGCGGCATTATCAAGATAATTACCGTGCTGGCATTGCAGAAAGAAACCACTTAATACAGCTTTATTATTAAATATTTTTAGTATAAAAAAGTGTTTCTTTACAAATGTTTTAATAGTTCATAAATGTTATTATTATCATCTCATATTGATAATTACTGTACATTTATTTAATAAAATAAGCACTTATTTTGAAACCAGTATAAAAACATTGTCTATAAAATCCTTTTATCAATTATTATTAATAATTATTTATATTTAATAATTTATTTATAATTATTTATTTATTTATAATTATCAATTAATATTATAAATCTGTATGTGTGGATAATAAATTAATATTAAATTTTAATATTTTTGTACACTTTCAAGAAATTTTTAACACTTTTTTCTATACTTCTATTTTTGTTTTAAATTTTTAAAATTAAAATGTTCTTCATAATCGTAACTAAATAAGTCATAAAATATTTTATTAATAATATTATAATTAATATCATTTAGTATTAATTAATATGATTAATTATTGATTATTAATAATTATTAATATTACAATTAATATTATTATTCATACTTGTAACTATTAATAAATCATGAAATATAGAATTATTAATAATATTATTATTAATATATTATTAATATTGTATAATTATCTTGTGAACTTGAAAGTTTACGATACATAATATTACTTACTATTATTATTAGTTTACGATAATGTTTTATCCTAAAATCCTTTTTGTTTTACACTTATATCGCTATTAGAACATACAAAATTCCTCATATTTTATATCGTTATCGGAACTAGCATATCGCGCGAAATTCTAATATTTTTACATCGTTTTACTACCTTTTCGAAAAACATTTAGCCGTTACCGCTTATATCGGGGCGATATAGCCAATAGCTTATATATCAGCCAAGAATAAGGCCCCGGCGGTGCAAATCCTCGCTCTCTTCATCGCGTGCGCGGGCCATCTCGGCCAAATCTAGGGCTACTGTCTCGGGACGCTACTGAGCTGGGCTGCCGTCGCTCGCCGCTCCGCTGTCTTGACGCTGTCGACTGCTGCTGGCGCTGGGGCGTCCGCTCAGGCGATATAGTGACTGCGCGGCTTGGCTGTCCGGCAGAGGCAGCTACTGGTCGAAACGTCGGCGGTAGCTAATGGCAGAGGCAGCCGAGAAACGTCGCTACCCTGTGATTGGCGTCGTCTTCTGTCGCCACTGCTCCTGCCTCGATGGCGTGCGCAAGGTGATACTTGTGCCAAGACCTTTTGCAGCTACCGGTCCTTAGGCAGAATCCACACTATACCCGCCCCCCCTATCCGTACCCCGTATCCGTACCCCGTCGGATTTTCTTGTACAGTTGGCTATCTCACAAAGTCTATGGTCCTCGAAGACATCGATAATGAAAACGAGAAGCTGATCTGTGAGAGTACCATAAACTTTGCGAGATAGCCAACTCTACAAGAAAATTCGACGGGGTACGAAATAGGGGGTACGGATAGGGGGGGACGGGTATAGTGTGGATTCTGCCTTAATACTAATTGCCATGCAACACCTCGCGCGGCATCGATGCCGGCTCTCTCTCTCTCTTTCTCTCTCTCCGCTGCCAATTCCTCAAAACAAATACACAACCGTGTTACTACACACGTAAACAATGTCTGTAGGCACGGACTGTAGCCATAGCGGGCGCTATGAGGCTCGACCCGACGAGGACACAGCCTGCTGGCGTGCTCCTCGTCACAAACTATAAAAAAAATGCATTTTGAACTATGGCTTCTCTACTTTACTAGGTCATGAAACGAAGTTACGGTGACTTTCAGAAAGAACTCTCCATAACATTCTGAGACGATCAATTCCTTACTCGCGCGCTCTCAAAAACCATTGGCTCTTCGAGCGGTAAAATGCAAAAAATTTAGGATGTAAGGAGGAACAAAGGGGGGAAAACTCAAGTACCCCTCGAGAAACGAAATGTCAACAACTCTACACGTCAGTCTCACGCGTCGAACTGCACGAATTCTTCTTTTTACTATTGTGCCGACGCCCCCGTGGTTTCTCATAAGAGGGGAAACCTCCGAAAAAATCCTCTCTTTCTCTCGCAATCTGCGCCGCTAATCCGATCCGTAGCGCCGATAGGCCAAAGTTTCGTAATAAAGGCTTCCGACCTTGCGTGATGATGTTTTCTGCGAGATTTTCGAAAAAATTCTTTGACCGCCGGCGTGAGAGGTATTTTCCCCTGAAATGAGGGGGATGTGCAATAAAAAAAGTTGGCTTGTTCCTCGACTTTGCCAAATGATTAAGTTTTGCAAGTTATTATATTCCCGCTAGAAATTCCGGTGTCGCAGGTGATGACTTTATTTAGGTGCTAGGAAATGCTTCTGGCGATCGGGAAGGGAGAAGTTGAGCTATATATCACTATATTCCTTTAATAATAAATGATTTATGTTAAGGTAATTAATAGTAATTTCCCTTGTTTTATTTCTTTTTACAAATTAATGTTCGATTGTTTATCTGATCAATACATTTTCAACCTCTTTTTGTTTGCTAAGGGGATTACAATCTATAATTCACAAGAGGTGATAACAATATTTCAAAACAATTATTACTTACAGATGCATGCATGTAAAATCTATATTTATCGTATTGAACCTTTTATGCTTTATTATTGCATTTGTTTGTGATCCATTACCTTTGCAACCATTGAAAATAAAAACGAGTTATTTCTAATAGAAAGGAAAAATCACAAAGAAACTGTTTATGGATGTCACTTGGTAATAAAAATATTTCAGAAAAATAGAACTTTTCTATGATATTGTTTTGCGATATTAATTTGTGTTCATCGTAACACTATGAAAATTCAAATAATTCATAATTAATTGAATTATCCCTACCAAAATTCTATTTTCCATTATAAAAGAATTTTCCAATATTATTCAGCAGACATCAGATGAGGCTATTGAATAGATATGGCTTTGCTATTAAGAATATCGGAATTCCTTAGCGTTAAAACGACTCTCTCGCATTAAAGGTACATCACAAATGACAAGCGTTGAATAAAGTAACGAAATTGAAGCGTTGAAGAAGCGGCATACTGTGCGTGGGTGCGTTTTTTAAATTTAAAGCCTCGAGAGCACACGAGAAGAATCGAAAATCCTTGTCGACTGACTACGTGGATGGGAGAAATTTTTACAAACACCCGACCCACGGTTTTATTATCCAATTTTTATGATTTCCCTCACTCGTAGGCGACAATCGTGGGTTTCGGCAAACTGGAACTCACCTCTTCGGCGAAAATAATATTTATGAAATCCTTTGGAATATACTGTCTAAGAATTTGCAAATATACTCGGTGAAATATGTAAGTAAAGCTTATGTTTTCTTTTATGTATATAATGAAAGGAATATTTTATATTTTCTTAATGGCGATGTTTTAAATAACTATGCTTTAACATTCAAAGTCGTTAGCAATTTAAAACGAGTCCACGAAAGATTTTCTTGCCAAAGGAGAGAAAAACATTGAGAAAGAAAGCACGATAACGCTTATGTTCAATATCTCGAGGAGTATAGGACGTAGAATATCACGCGATAAAATGAGGCATCAAATTCTATCTTTAGGAAGGAAATCGCCTACGAATCTCGTTAACTCATTCTTGATATTTTTATATATCTATTTTTATGAAAAATGTCATTGAACGAAAGTGGATTTATCTATTACAAACTGAAAATTTATGAAAAAGCACGTAACGTAAATTTAAAAAAAAAAGACATAAAAGACCAACAAAATCAGTAAAATTGTAAGATATACGTTGCTCTGCATTCGTTTCAGTACAAAAATTATTTTTATACTATAAAAAATGTAGAGTACTTATAGATCTATAGTTATACTAGCAAACATTTTTATTGAATTTAAGAAGGCTTTTTTAATGGCTATAAAATAATTTTTTAAATCTATAAAATAATTTTATTTATTTAAAAAATTTTGTCATCAATTAAAAAAAGGATTTCTCTAAAAGTGAGCCATCCTTCAGTTTTTCGTGCAACAATTATTTATTTATTTAAATCAATATTTCCCAAGGTTGATGGAAGCCTAATTACATGAATAAAAACATTTTATAGATGTCCCAGGACAAAATATTTGACAGATAAAAAACGTTTAATGTCAGTGTAGGTATACGAATTATAAATCTGGAACTTTATATTTATTTATTAATAATGACTCTCGAAATGAAACCGTGATTACGTATATAAAAACTATCCGTGTCCTAGAAGTTTAAGAGAAATGACTTTTTCAAGTAATTTTTCACTTTCAAAGTCACACTGCCTTATCTTCCCCTCCTTCCGACTGCATGGCTTTAAAGACGGAAAAAAGGTCGTACAAGAGGAAAAAAAGTGAATTTATAATAGAGATGACTCTCCGCGAATTGCGCGGGTCCTGGCGGCGAAGAAGGGCAATTTGTTTAATAAATGAGCCCTCGGGCGAGAGTTCGTGAACCTCCTCCTGAAGGCTCCTGCGGTCCTTTGCATTCGGCCAAGATATACCCCCGAGCTGGGGTAAGGTACTGCAATAAAAAAAGCCCGTAATGTCAGACTCGCTCACACACACACACACACACGCATAATACACATACACGGAGAGAAATTTTGTAGTGAAAATTACAAATATTCGAGACAAAATTACCAGTTTCTATGGTAATGGATGGACAGACTGACAATTTCAAAGTTTTTACCAAAGTGCCTTGGTAAAATTTTTTTTTAGTTAATTTAAATTAAAAAAATTAACTTTTTTTATGCATATTGATGGATATATAGTATTTTAATATAGAAATAGAAACAGAAACAATGATGAAAAAACATTAAGCTGAAAAAAATTTTTACGGAAGCGGGATTCGATCCGACGATCTTTGGGTTGAGAGTCCGACGTTCTACCGACTGCGCCACAGAAGCTGTTACCAACAGTCATTTGAATCGCCGTTATTACTTACTGAAAATATGTGTATTGTTTTCATTTTAACGTCGCGCACGCCTCTAGTATTAATCTTCTGAAACACAATAATGCGCAGTGCGCATGCGCGAGTACACAAATACCAGGTTATTTGGTAAAATTTATCAGTTTTCTTAGTAAAAATTCTTAGGTTACCTTGTAAAAATGACTAGATCTCAATTTTTACCAGTGTTTCTGGTAATTTTTATTCAGATAATTTGGTATTTTTTTTAAGTGGTTATGGTAGTTTTTCTTGGGAAACTTATAAATTGTATTAGAAACCTGGGAATAACACGGCTTTTGACAGTCTGTCCATGCGCTACCAAGGCACCTTGGTAATTTTTACTCTAAAATTTCTCTCCGTGTACACGTATATGTAATAAGCGGATCAATACGAGGGCACACCTCATGCGGGCGGCTCTGTATTGGCCTATTAGCCAATAAAACTGATTCGGGGCTTTTTCGCCACTTCCTCGTTTCTTGTAAATCACTCCTCGCTCGTTATTCTCCTTTTGCCCCCCTAAGCAGAACTCGCCCAAAAAGACGAATAGGAAAATCTCAGAAAGTTCTTTTTCTCTACCTTTCCTTTACCCGTTTATCTATATGTTGCGTATTGAAATACGCTCTCTCTCTTTTTGCAAAGCATACACGCAGCAAATATGCACACCGAAGCCGTAGCAACGCGAGTGAAGTGGAGTGATGTAGTGTCGCTTATCGTGATTTTCCGGTGCCTCCGCCAAACGAGAGCTGCTTCCTCCACGAAAGCTGTTATGGATGATACCCGGGCTCGTCTTCTGCGGATGAGAGACGGTGGCTGGTGTAAAGTTGGGATTTAAGGACGCTTGCTCACAAAATGAGTTTCTATAGAATCTTATGAAACTTGCAGGGTAGATTCTTATTATTATTATGTGCAACATCTGCAAACTTCAGAAAGCCTAGCAACACCGTTCATGAGATATAAGCTATCAAAGTTAGACAATTTAATACGATGTCTTATGAAAAAGTCGTGAAAAAATGAACGTTTTCATTAATAACGCCAAAAGTTTTCTATAGAATTGAACGAAAAAGAGATATTTTACTAATGATGATATTTTAAATAAGCTCCCCAAAATCCAGAAAGCCTAGCAGCACCGTTTTCGAGATACAGTTGTTTAAAGTAGGTAACTTCGGCCGCGCGTGTCCTTGTGTGCGTGTAAACAAACCAATGGCGTGCCCGCGCGCTACGCGTGTGTCTACACAGACGGAGCGCTTCGATGTGAATGTACACACCGATGAAGCGGCGCCATGGTACGTGTACAGTCTCGCGTGAAATTTTGAGAGTGGGGAGACCCGAGAGAGCGCTAGGCGTACGGCGTTCGACTCTGCGTACTTTTGTGTTGGCTGCATTGCTCAGCATACTGGCTTTGGATTGCGTGCATTCAGGAGAAAATTCAGGCAAAAGGAATGGAGTTATTGTTAATAATATTTGAGTTATTTCAAACATCAATATCGGAATACTTGTTTTTTGAAATATCTTTTGATCATAAAATCAGACAGTGAATGCATAAAAATTGGCGCGTTAGGTATGCGTTTATCTGAAGAAAAGTAATTTTTTGCAATACTTAGAAAGGGAAGAATTAACGCACACGTTTATTAAATCGGATGCCATACTTTCTTACGTTCGCGTGCCTGAGATATAAATTGAATGAATTCCTGATCGTTTGTAATCTTTAAAAGCCTAATTTTTTATCGCATAAAGATCTTTTCTCAAAAAATTACGGTGTGATTTTTGTATATTAAATCCAGATGGCAGGTTCGAACATTTTTCCTGTGCCGCATGATGTGTTTATTATCGTGTATAATAAATATTTGTATATATATGTACATAAGCGTATACGATGTGACGTATTCCATTATCAGTAATTTTAACGCACTTAATCAAGCGTCGAATAAATTCCATTAGACATCGTATATGCATGATGCAAAATGTTTATAAAATATTTGACGCACCGTCATTATCATAAAACATATATATACTCCACTTTCCAAGAAGATTTCATAAATGATCCTTTATCCCATAATCCATTACATTAACTCTGTTACCAAAATTATTTTACAGCACTTATACCATTCTAGACTACAGCGAAACTAAATAATTGAAAAGATTTAACGAGTTTCTAACTATCGCTCCTCGCACCTCCGTAGGGAAAACAAGGAAGCGCGCGCGCGAAATTGCGCTCTTCCATTTCCCAGTCTTAGCACCGGCGACTCTTTCTCTTCCTGTAGCCAAGCCATCGGCAAACTATTAGGCAAACAATAGAACTCGTATCGTAAGATTTGTCGGTGATCTAAGGAGGCAGATTCGAAGGCGAATGGAAAACAAAATTACTTCTCTATCCCTCTCTCTCATTCTCTCGGAGCTTTACAATGCCGTTGAAGTTTTCGCTCTTTCTCCCTAAGGTGAGTTAATTACGAAGTTCGCCGTCTCGAGTCCTCTCAAAGTGCACTATACTTAATTACACGCGCGCGGGGGCGAGCAAAGGAGAATTAGAAGAAGGCAGAGTCGAACACGCGAGACTATAACTGGTAATACGACACTCGTCCATTTCCTCGCTCGATCTCTCACTGAATATAACATCGACTAATTGTTTTAGTGATTTTCGGAACTTTCTCCGCAATCGCACATTGATTAAATCATATGGTATCGTGTAGATGCAGCGAAAATTGGTTGCAATTTTATCTCGAATTTCACGTTATTGGAAATTTTATCTATATATACATTTCATATATATTGCCAAAAAAACATTACCAAATAATTTTTCCACTTTATTTATGTGCGCTTGTGAAATTAATATTTATATTTAGTAAATGAAATCCAATATTTGATTTACCAGAATATTAATCAACTGGTTATTTAAAAAGTTCTTGTTTTTTATTTAGCAAACATTCTATCCGACGAATTCAGCATCTACCGCAATAAATACTAGTAAATGGTTGACTTTTTTCGCTGTACAAGCTTGCGATATAAAGTTTTAAATTCAAGAATAAATGTAAGTCGACACTGTGAACAAGTTTAAACCATATTATATGGCCGCTGCATACAAAACGCGCTGCTAAAAATTCCCCCCGACAATCGTTTTATCTAGCCTCCGCCCGCTGTGCTCTGCTACCCCAGCTTTAAGCTTACTTGAAGACCCACTTGCTTTAATCTTCAACTCTGAATAACATTAACATACCTAACACTGCAATGAGCAACTTAAAAAGCTCCCCTTAACTACCGCAACTTCCGTGTACACCTTCCTAACAAAGCCAGCTAGACGCGCTAACCCAATTAAATTTTCGTCAAGTACAAGGTATCGCGCAACCGGTGTACACACATACACACACGCATTAGATATACAGCACTTACATATATATAAACTCACATACACACATACACACGAGTATGTGTCCACTGAGAAAAAAATTGTGTAAAAATTACTCAGCTTTTAATAAAAATTACTATACTGTAAGGGTAATCCGACCACAAGAAGTCAGTTTAATAATTTTTATAAAATAGTATAGTAATTTTCATATTTTCTCGAAAAATTTCCGAAAAAAATTTTCTAACCGATTTTATTAATTTTATTAAGATTTTATTAAGAATTAATTTATACATTTAAGAAATAACAGATAAGATTAAATAATATTAAATTTAAACAATGAAAAAAATTGTGTCGGTATGGGGAATCGAACCGGGGTCTTCGGATTCGACAAGCGAACTCCTATTACCATTTGCGCCGTTGACGAACTTACATGAGACAATTCGAATTGTCTACATATGTTACGGTAGATTAATAATTACAAAAGTGAATTATTTTTTTGAAACTTTAAAAACAAATTCGATATTATGCTATGGACTATTATTTAAATGTTGATCACAGTTATCAATAAAAAACTTATTAATACTATCTAAAGCAAGTTTTCTTAAACCAAATTGCAGGTTAGAACGAGTCAGCATCATTGTGTTGATGGCAGCGCGCATGCGCAGTGTACTGCGTACTCAAAAATTACTATACAGTACAGGAAAAATTTATTATCCAGTATAATAAAATTTACTAATTTTCTGGGTAAAATTTATATTAGAGTTTTGTAAAATTTATAATCTCTAATTTTTATCATGCGGTTTGGTAATTTTTACACTTTTGTATAATAACTTTTATTCAACTTTTTAGTATTTTTTCATACTTTTAATGTAAAAATTATTCGAATTTTAGTAGATATCTCACTTTTGTCATCTTGTGGTATAGGATTCCCCGACAGTATAGTAATTTTTATTAAAATTCGAGTAATTTTTACACAATTTTTTTCTCAGTGTCGAAATCTCCAAGTTTTACGTTCGCACTTCGGCTGTTGCTCGAATTGCACCCGTAACGCGAGCTTGTTTCGATCCTCATCTTGGTCCGCAAGATTGCCGAGAAACGAGCAGTTCGATAGCTGTCGTGATTTTCGTCACGGGGGAGCGAGGCTGCGCGCACGCGCAAACGACAAAACCAATGCGAGTAGTGCTGTGTAATGCAGTTAACGGTTGCCGGGACGCGTATAGGTGCAAGGGGAATGGGGAATCTCGTAAAAACAAAGTAAAACTTTGCGCAATTAGCGGGGAGATGCGTTTACGGGTTGCGAGTGGGGTTCGTTAACGTGATTCGGGAATTGGATATTGCAGAGATCTAAAAATATAGCTATTCCTAAGTAAATTGAATCATTTATCGTTAAACTACTTTGACTAAATTTTATTAGAGGTTCCTTTTTTGAGGCAATTTTTGGCAGGAATATACTGAGAGTGTACAACCCTTTTACAGCACGCGCAGCTAACTTTAAAAGTATAAAAAAAAAATACGGGAGAATTTGTACAAACTTTTTCAACTTCACAAAAACTTTCAGAAAAACTTAATCTTGAAACTCGTAAAATCGACTGCACATTATTCGATAATCCAGTTAGAAAATCCTTCATACCGTTCTCTCTCTCCCTCTCTTTTTCCCGATCGCTCGCTCTCTTCTCGCGAACTTATAAAAGCCGTGCCGAGAATTTTCCAAAGACGCGGGCATGAGAAAATCACACGCCGTGGCTTCCCGTCGAGAGCCCGTCGTCGAGAAACTAAATCAACTTCTATCGAGGCGATTTAATGAAAAGTTAGAGAGGCGGGCATATTTCTCTGTCGCTCGTGATAAAAAAATGGATTAATCATGATTGAGACTGTCGAGAGGGTGTGAGCGAACGCGAGTTCTCATTAACTTGTAATTATTTTCCCCCCTGCGTGCGCGCGATCACTGCATTGATTTCTTGCCCGTGATAAATAAAGTTTCCGGGCATCGCGGACGTGCACGTGTTAATTGTACGCGGGGGTGTTTTCTAGATTGAATGGTGAGTTCCTGAGAGTTGCATAATTAATTTTTACGGATTGTCTTTTCTTGTATCTCAGACGAGTATGTTGAGAGGAATGTATAGAGGCTGATAAAAGAGCTTCATCAGGCTTATCTCAGTGGTTCAATCTTACGATTAAAAGGATCCAACTGCAGTGCGGATTGCTCATTAAAATAACTATTCATTAATTGACTAGTGCATAATTAACTATATCTTTTAATCTAAGAAATTATTAAATAATCATAAAAATCGTTTCCTTGATGGACAAAAATGTAGTCTAGTTTTCGCTTACTTCAAGTAAAACAAGCTATTTATTTGCTTAAAAATGGAATTTGTATCTATATTTGTGCAATTAAATTCATTTAAAATTAGCTCTTTTTGTCTGCATTTTCTTTTTTGTAGTGAAATTTCTTTTGTACAAAAAATACTTGAGTTCCCATATTTATACTATTAAAATCATGAAAATAATATTAAATAGACATTTTTCATTGTATATATTAATGACAAAACGTTAGAATATTTAATTACAATAAATTCTAAAAATAATATTTGAAGTTTACGGTCCTGAGAAATATCATGTAACTAAAAATGTATAAAATGAAGAATCATTATTATCGAAAGCGTTATATCTAAGTATGAAATAGTGAAAAACCTTGGGTATTACAGCAATTGATGCCACCCTATTTTTTACGTTCTGAGATATAGTTCAATTTATAATGTTTTTGTGCTCCCTTGTCTATTACTTATTTTTAGATGGTTTTCTTATCTCACAGATTAATGGCCTCAATCAACAATATTTAACTTCACAGCAATAGAACCAAAGTTAGTTTCTAATACATATCACATTCTAACTTATATCACGTATCTAATACATATCGTGACATGTATATATTACGTTCTAATACATATCACGATTCTAATGCATACATCACATTTTACCATCGAAAATTGAAACATATACCTTATATTATTTTTGAAAATTTATACATAAATAAAGTTAAGACGATCTAATGCTTTCACTTTAAAAAGGTCTCTCATTCACTTACACAAAGTATAAGTTTTCCTTAAATTCACTAGAAGCATCAACGAGAATAATGTAATAATTTGTCTTCGAGAACGTTTTGTCAAGAAAACTGCGAAACGCATAATATTTATTAAAAAAATTTTTTATAGCCACCTCGTAATCCGGGATTACGACCTCGCCGCAGTCATTATTCACGTAATACTTTCGAACAGGTGAGAGAACATAAAACGCGCGCACGCTTCAAATTCCGTAGATGCTCCCTCAAGCGCGTGTGCGCACGCATTTGCGCCTCGCGCACCGCGTAACTCGGGTAGCTATATAGCAATGCGCCATTCGCACGTATGTAATCGGCAATTTAGCGATTCGAAAAATTATTTCCAGGTATTCGACGTCGGCGTCGCCGTTTCTCGGATTGCAGATAAGTCGGGCGCAATTGGGTCGTGGTTAAAGTAAATTGCGCGCCCGTAATTTTTTTACGATTTTATGAAAATTCCGCGAATTCTCCAAAGCGATTACGATAAGTGGGCTTTAAGTTCTCGCCTGCGAAATTGGTGACGAAAATGTGGAATTCCGTGCGAAGAAACGTTGAAGGTAATATCGCGAGCAGTTCTCAGTATTTCAAGAGCTTGCAAGCAAAGCTTTAAGCGAAGAATCCGGAAGCTTCTAGTCGTGGCTACTCGCACGGCTATAGCTTTGTCTGAAGTTCTTGAGGCGGAAAATTTGTGTTCAGTTGGAAAATGGAGAAAATAAATTTCACCTACGATGGGGCGCGGAATTTCGCGGTTAAATCGCTATTATGCATGTAGAGCGCTTGCTTGGCTTTATGCGGAATTATTCACGTGCGGAGAATGTCGTGTATACTTAGGTTCTCGTAGCGTGCACGCGAGGAAAGGACTCGTGATTGGTTTGTGCTTGAAGCCGTAAGGATGGACGTTTTCGCATATGGAAATCGTTCCAAGGAAAAGCTTTTCTAGATGGCTTTTTACGGTTATATCCGGTGATGTCAGGTTGGACAAGGTTTAATGATATTTTTAAGATTATACTTATATATTATTTTCATAATGTACATTTGTAAAGTCAAGCTATTTATTTCACTCCATCAATACAGTATTAATTTTAAGTTAATTATCCAAAGATCTTTTTCAGAGACACAATTTTGCATATGTACATGACACACAATCGCACTCTAAATATAAAATTACTAAGATTATGATGAATTTGATCTTATAAACTCGCAAATTATAATATTACACAATATTATTATAAAAAATATTGGCATTGTATTCTCTTATAATAATACTGTCTTTTCAGAAGATGTAGGGTAAAATAATCAATATCGCCATTTCTCTTTATCCCCTTGATTTCTCGTGGTAATGGTATTGCTATACTTTGGTTTATACCCGAAACTTCTGAACAGACCCTTCAGTCAGGTTTCTGTCTCCTGCAGAGAAGCGAAAAGTTGATATATTACAGGCTTTAGCAACACCCGGTGACCGATTACGTTTCAAGGTTTCGTATCCCGCTATCGCAGGCGGAAACTCGGTAATCGTTCCAGGTGCAGTTCTGATATCCCACAAATTTTTTTTCTTTTTACTTATTAACAGATTAAAGTTACTAAAAAGTGATGTAACAGACAACTGAAATATATCTTATTATTCTAACGAAATAAAATGTCTAAATATTTTAATCCTATAAATTCCTGATTAACACAAAATTCGTGAGACTTAATCTACATTTTTTCCTCATTTGCAATAATTACGCGATGACACGAAAGAATCTCTCACGAGCAATGTATCCCCGCTTTTAATTGACAACTTATATAAACACGACTTTTTCGCTATTATCCTGACGCCCGCACGTATACTCGGAATCATCGATACACGGGCACGTACACTCTTACGCATGAATAAGAAAAACACACGCACCATGATAGAGCGTTGGTGATTCCTCGGGGGACGATAAATCCCGGTATCGTAGCGCGGCGAGATTCTTTTTCGTGTATATATGTAGAGAAAAGGTAGTGCGAAGTGGATGTGTGTAGGAGCGAGAAAAAGCTGTGTAGAGGGCAGGTGGTGGTAATATACGGCTGTATGACTGCACGGAGGAAAAGATCTGGGCTCGCTTTACTCGTGAGCTCTGAGAATTCCAATCCTAGATGGATATTCTTAAAAAGCAGTGTGAATAATATATGCTAATTAGTGCGTATTCTGTAAAGACACGGGCTGCAAGAAGCGACGAGGAAATATTTGATTAATCATGAAGAATAAGGCATCCTTAAATAGTTGTATATTATTGATAATTTCAGGGAATTCTATTCGTAACGAATTCATAATTAAATAAATAGTAGCTTTTATATAAACTGTAATTTCATTTGTACAGCGCCTACGTTATTTCGTTTATGATTGAATTTATAAACGATCAGTAATAAAACAAAGCTATCATTTATTTCAGTAATTTCTATGTATCGGTTTTCCAAGAAAAACTTCATTTTTTAATTAACTTTAACGGGCACCATTGTTGAAATATATTAGCAAATCAAGCTACGAGTTTTGATCCCACGGATGAAAAAATTGCTCGCGAGATAGAAAGATAATTACGGCGTCTTTTAGTATTCTTATAACAAAATTTATTTACTTTATTTATTTGATATATTCATAGTAAAATATGAATTTTTCTGGATATAAATTGCAGAAAATACTGTTTATTTTTGTTGGTATCGACATTCATGTATATGTCCTGCTGTACACGGCTTGTACTAATATAGATACTAATGGAGTGGACAATTCTGAGCAAAAAATTGGATCATACTAATTGCCCCGAAGACTAATCGTCTCGAAAAAAAGAGGTCACAAATAGTATATTACGATACGTGGGCCGGAAATTGGATTTCCGGTCCAAGTATTGTATACTATTTTTCTTACTCCCTGGCCGAAAGTACGTTCTGTAATTGATAAATAATTGATAAAATTGCGTTGTCGTCTGCTAGCTGTGTTTGAGTGTTAGTTTTTCTTTCGGCCCGCTCGATAGTACTGCCTCTGTCGGCCGCTTTGGGTAGTTCGGTCGATATTACCGACTGTTTTTTCTTTCGGCCCGGCGTGGAGAGCTGGTTTTTTGGCCGTTTGCTACTTTCGCTGTTACACAGATGGTTTGATGCCGGGCCGACATTTGCAAGACCGAGGCGAAGCCGAGGTTTTGCTGGTCGGGCCGGGCATCAGAAACACATTCATTAAAAAAAGAAAGAAATAAGGTCATGAAATAAGTACAATAAAGTTTGATTTTAATAATTTAAACTTTTTCAATATATTAACATTAAGTATTAATACAATAATTCATACAAGATTTACATTTAAATTAATCAACTTTGGTTTTAATAATTTTAACTTTCAATATATTAATCTCAATATAAAATAAATTTTTGTTCGATTTTTTTCTTTACAAATGATTTTCTTTATCAGATTTGTAATTGTTAATATTTACAATGGAATTGCCGTTGATAGTACAATTTTTAATTTTAATATATTTGTTTAAAGTTGAATTTATTTGATCATTCAATGAGTTATTCTGATCTTGATTTTGATTTTTATCTCCATTCAGTGATTTATTTTGATTTTGGTTTTGATTTTTATCTTGAATTTGAGGATTTAAATTTTTAAGAATTCTTTTTGATTCATTGGTGCTGGTTTGCGGTTGAAGAGTTGTTGTATTGCTTGTTGTCGTAATAGGTTTTTGATCTGAAATAAAGTTTGTTACGAATGAAAAGTAGTACAGGTAGTATCGACTCTATACATTAGTATTTTTTATGCTTACCTGAAGTTGAATTGAAGTTGTTCGTAGTGATTTCTTCTTCGAAATCTGACCAATTTAAATTGTAATCAGATTCATCTTTGTTGGGTGTAGTATTTTTCAATGATTTCGAATGAGACATTTCATCTTGAATTTGAGGATTTAAATTTTGAAGAATTCTTATTTTACACGGAGGTGGTTGAGTAGTTACTTTATCTTTGAATCCTACTTTCACTGGTATTTTTTAAAGAAATTTTTTGCTTTTGTGGTTTGTCGAGGGTTGATTTTCATTGTTTTCCGGTGTAAGTATTTTCTTATTGCTGGCTGTGGTAAAATTGAGTTGTTGGTCTGAAATAAAGTTTGTTAGGAATGAAAGGTAGTACGCAAACTTATCAAGTATATTAATATTTTTTATGCTTACTTGGAATTGGATGGTACTGGTTCGTAGTGAATTCCTGGTTGGAATTCGACCAATTTGAATGGTAGTTGGAGTCAGCTTCATTGGGTGTAGTACTTGTCGATGGTTTTGGATGAGTGTTTGTCGTAGCTGTACGGATAATACCATTGAAAATCATTTGTCTATTATGTAGTGAATTTTCTATATAGCCTTGTGCTATAGCATCCGAACGCCACCTTCCTAGTTGTTTAATCATTTGCATGTTTGCACCGGATTCAGAAAGAAGCGTTGCTGCTGTTCTTCTAAAGCAGTGACCTATGTACTTTTTTGGATTTTGTAATTTTAAATGAGAAGCAATAGTCTGTGGTACTTCTCGTATCTTATTTTTTCCAATGACTTGACGAGTACATTTGCCTTTGTTGTAGTGGATGAAAAATCTGTCTGTAAATTGATCGGTTGGTCTTAAGGAAATGTAATGTTTAACCTGGTTATAGAAAAGGTTTCCAATAAGAAACTCGCCAGCGTAGTCGTTTTTGTTATGTTGGATCGATACTAGAAAGGCATCACCCAAGTCTTTTAGGTGTTCAAGTTTCATATTAGTTAATTCGTCACAGCAGAGTGCACCACAAATTCCAAATGTAAGTATTACCTGTGAATGTTAAAAGTATAGTGTAAATTAACCAAGTATAAGAGTATTAATTGCGAAGTGAATATATAAATAATGAATTACCTTTGTGGCTAAATACACTTGATCATCGGCTGTTGTCATAAAATTCATAATTTCAGTCCAGGTTAAAGTTTTTGATTTTTTAGGTTTGTAACCTTTACCACAATTTTTTATCATACTTTTTAAAGCGAAGAACTTAGTAATATCAATATTGTCTTTTGTATTTAAAGTATTTCGAAGCATACTCCATATGCTCCATAGAGTTGGCGGTTTCAATTTTAGTTTTAAGGTGTTAAAGCAAACAATTAAATTGTTTTCTTCGGAGTTTGTTGAAAGTGAATTTTTATTTTCTTCTTTCCATTTTTTGTAAGCGTTGTAGACTAGGAGGTAGCGTTCGGAAGACTTCTTTGGTAACGTTTCTGACTCTATAATTATTTTTGCCTCTTGGTCAAAATTTTTTAAGATTTCTTCTTCGTCTTCAGAACCATCGGATGAGGATTCGTCTGTGTTTGTTTCATTGAAAGACATTTTTTTATCTCAATGGAAATTGAGAAATTGCACGTAATTTTATTGCTTTTAATCTTCACTTGTTTGGTTAAGCACGTTTTAGGTTAGAAAGCGGTGTGACACTATCACTGCATGTGAACGCAGTATTTATTGCTACATTTCTCGAGAGAATTTGTAGAAAATAGTAATTCAATTTTACATTTCTCGAGAAAATTTCAGTCAGAGCGCGTGTCGAGCTATTCATTTTTCTGTAAGATATCGTGCAGTCAGAGTGTTGGGACTTGTGTAGTGTGTCACTTAATTGTTTCTACACGACTCGAAAGTACGTGTAGAAAACAAGGAAAAATGTAATGACCACGATCAAATCAATATCACTTTTTATTTCAACTAACTTTTTTTTTCTCGTCACTCGTGCACTTTCCTCTGTTGATTTCATACGTGTCTAACCTTCACACCGCACAAACATCTTTCGTCGAACATGCGCGCGGGCGCTCAAGCGCCGCGGGTCAGGAAATTTCGGCAGCCAATCAGAGCGCGCGGTTGGTCTAAAATAGGATGCGAAAGTACGTACTTTCGGGTGGGCGAGTAAGAAAAATAACTTTTGACACCATGATTGCTGTTTACACATAAATTCTAACGTAACTTTGTGAACTCTGTATTTCAAATATCGGGCGTGAAACACTCACCAGCTCGAGACATCTTCTTCCTACATAGAGCTAAGACTGCAGAGATATATTTTTAAACCACAATCCTTGAGAAATTCTACCTTTTAAGAAAATTAATAGAGAGTAAGACAAAGCGAAGTGAAAAGTTCCGAATGGAGACAGAAAATATTGCCATTGGGGGAGAGAAAGAGTGAGAGATGAAGTTCGAATCGATTACTCTTATCGTAGTTTCGTCGCGCGTTGCCTCGGCGCGTCGAGCGGCATAAATTGCCGCGCTGCCTCGACTTTAATGTCGTTTGAATCGACAAACGCATTGCTGGAGCGCGAGAAGACGAATTAAGACTGTTTAGATCGTGACGCTGGTATTTTTAATTTCGCCCGAATGTATTGTCTAGGGTTAATGTCGCTATTTATTACGGTTTTTCGGAGGGAGACGAATAGTTATAATTTACGCATCTCATGCTTTTTGGTCGTTAAAAGTATTACTCTGGAACGCTGTGATAAAATTTACGCGAAGATCGTGGTGTAAAACGTGCAATGGGTGCAAAAAGGAATTTTATTCCGTCGAATGGTATAAGCGAGAAGCGGTACTAGCAATAACCAATCTAACGATTCTTCTCTTTATACGGATGTTCCATTTATTAATTTAATTTTAAGTAGAAATAAAATTACAAACCAATTTAATGATAAACAAACTGAAAAATTACTACTTAGCAGTCCATTTAATTGAATTTCACAGTTAAATTTTTAAATTTAGTTGCAAAAAAAACGAAACTAAAACAATGGGTAAAAAGAAACACTTAAAACAACAATTCTTAAGAAGAAAACTAATTACAATACGTAGAAAGAGATTATTATGACCACTATAGCAAATAAAATAGATTGTCAACAAGTAAAAAGACTGTATTACGAAATATTCGGACAAGGACAAACTTCAGCTTTGGCATCAACGGCAGCTAAGACAAGTGAACGAAAACAGCACATAAGAAAAGTGACTATCAATATGCAAATCCGCCATTGGAAGTCCATGGGGAAACAACAACACCTGATAAAATATCACTAGACATTCGCACCTACATATGTGCAAATGATATGTGCAACTTACAACATAATCGTTCACATCGCCATGTATCAAACTATAACTTTAACAAAATGAAAAAATTAACTAATGAAGTAGACGACATCATTATCAAAAGAGCTAATAATATAATCAGTACATGGCTTCTCAAATCTGCAACTAAGGAAAATAAAATAGAATCAGTCGACGTAACGGACACCCTCGATACCTCAAATAACTCTGTGAAAAAGGAACATAAAAGTAATTTTACTGACCTGAAATGCGACCTATGTGATTATTCCAAACCCTCAGAAGCAAAGCATATACACTTCATAAAAGGAACTATGACCACAGAAGAAAATAGAAAACACAACAGACCAAATTATCTACCCATTGAGACGGTTTTCTCTAAGATCGACAAAATGGCAGAAGAAAATAGTGAGTTAGCAAAATTAAAAAGAGTAGGGAATGCACCTGGGAAACCTATACTACAAACGAACAGCTATCGCATGTCCTACGGTAATTTAAGCTACCTAGGATCTAACAAAGGCTATTTTTTCTTTGACAGAGAGATAAGAGGCAAACAAATATTCACCAATTCCATGTACCCTCTTGAAAGACAACCTAAATTTAAGGACCTTGTAGTTATTAACGATATAGTATTTACATCATCCTGTAAATGCGATTCGGCCAATCAACACAAGGAGATGTTTCCTCACTACAGAGTGACATGCGTGGTTGGACTAACCTGTCCAGCCAGACTGAACAATATCGAGAAAATAATATACGCAAGGGACAGGAATGCCTCCTCAGAGAACTACACGTCGACTAGATCAATGTTAATCAGATTTTCGTGAAGTCCACAGATACATAGATTATAAACGAACATAATTATTAATATACAATGAGAGAAAATTTATTATATACAAATTGTTAAATAATGAATATTAATTATCAAATATTGTTAAATTTGTAATTTTATACCACTACCAAAAAGAAGGATTGTGCTTAGCTAAGTATTTATAAAAATACTTAAGCAGTAGCAATTCCTATAGCTTCTATAAAATTGTTATACATTAAATTAATTCTAGTCTTAAGTTAGTATTAAGTAGGCCGGACCAGCGAACAGGAAAATATTTTCCTCTGTTGGGTTACTATTGTAATGTAAACTATGTATAATGGTTATGAAATTTGTAATTTATTGTACTTTACTCTGGTTAAATAAATAAAATTGTTTTTGAAAAAATTTTATTTAATGTTTGGTATCATGTTTTCTTTAATTTGAACTAATTGAAAATAATATTTAGAATACCGGATTCCTAGTGGATTAACAATAATTAAACCCTTTGTGTAATTAAAATTTATTTCAAATTATTATAAAAGGAATTATTGTACAGACGACTAAAGCTTTGACGAGAAATAATAAATGAAATTGTCCTAGTTGTCAATTAAATTTGTTTTTGTACATGTATTCAAAATGTTGATTATTCGAAATTGAAGTATTAAAAATATATTTGGCATCGTGTACGTATAAAAAATAAAGGTTATTATAACATTTAGCATAAACATTGTATTAAAAAAAGAAATATAGGTACATATAAGTTTAAATAAGCTATTTTTTGTAGTTAAAAAAGTGCTTTTTGAATAATTATTGCTATTTTAGTTGAAACTTGACTAAGTTCTATGTATTTTGTAAGAGTAAAATACAGATCAACACTTTCCAAATACAATTTATAAGCACTTGAACTCTCGTTAATGGACATTTTTACAAATTACAATAATTCGAGGAAATTGACGTAAGACCAAAATCTCCACCTCAGATGGTTTTTCGTTAAAAGAAGCGAGTTGGCAAAAATGAGTGCTCTTATCGAATCAACCCGATTCATTATTAATGGCCTTCCGCGACTAACAGGACTAGGGTATGAGATTTAAAAGCAGCCCGCGCTAACTGACAAAGAAGAATCTTTAGAAGCTTTTTCGAGTAAGACCCTACTTGAAATTACCATAGTGGATCCACTCTGGTGGGTTCTATTTCGAAAGTTGCGCTCAATAAAGCGAGAGAAAAGATGAGCCAAATTGGAAGAAAACCATGAAAGGAGAAAAGAAGACGCACGAATCCGGCGGAGATTGACAATGGGAAAAAGATTTGTTTATCGAGACCCTGTAAGATTTATACACGCACACACGAACGCATAATAGCGAACGAGCGAATTCTAATACACATTAAGATACACATTAAGAGCATTAACGGGATCCTCTTTGTTTAATGAGCTGAAAAATTCGTCGTGAAATACTGCGGGAGGGAGCGAGAGAAAAATCGATGCATTATATCGTTGTACGTGTAAGTCGGGGCAGTGCTACATTGTCGCGCCTGCAGTAAAATCCCTAGTCGAAACATGCTTTGGGACCTTAAGACTTTCACTATCTCGTTCTGGGTTAACACGCGTACGGGGGGCAGATGTATTTACGCACGTTGCACGCGTGATACACTACTTGTTGATAGACAAACAAATGTGTACCTGTGAATTCAGTTACTTATACACATACACTAGTTGAGCATACATACGCACATACAAATGTGTCTGCAAGCTCGCCAAGACAAATATACTGGTTCACGAGTGCTCGGAGATCGCTTAGACGCAGGGTACACGTAACTACGCGCCACCTCAATTAATTCGTCCTGGAATCTTGTCGCGCGGCGAGGACTGCTGTAATATCGTTTACACGAGCAATTCGGTCGGAGAGACGAATTACTTCGGTCCTCGCACTTACGTGTCGGTCTTATTTAATCGATATCAAGAAGTGGGGAGCGCAATTTGCATGTGCAAACGCAAAGGTCTCTTCGGGGGACATATGCGAAGATCACAGCGCGCACCTCCCCGCGTAAAAATAATTACGTTTGGCTGAAGTTTGTATAAAGTTGACGTTTTGGATAACTTCTCAGCAACTTCAAATTTTCGTAGCTCAATGTTCTCCGTAACTTTATAATAACTTTATCAGGACTTTACATGATTATCTTTTGCGTAAATTTCTGGGTACTACGTTCAGCGTAAGTTTAGGATGACTTTTCTGGATGTTTATAGTAACTTTATACAAAACTCTGTGAAACTTTTTCCAAAGTATTGGGGTGCCCAATAAGTTTGGGGCAACTTAATCCCAACTTTGGCCAAACTTCAAATCAGTCAATAATTAATACAATAAGTTTGGCGCAACTTAATCCCCACTTTGGCGAAACTTGATGTCAGAAGATAATTATTACAAACAATGTTCGGCAAAAGATCAGGTAAACTTTTGCAGGACCTACACACAAGATATACACGGTCTACTGCCTCGATAACGCTGTCGGCGGCCGGCCTCTAGTAACAAAATTTACAAAGATTTTATACACACTTCATAATTTTCACGATAAAAATTCGTTAAACAAAAATGCTACTATATAGTATATTGTTAGATTTTTTTCTGAATATTAAAAAGATGTTAAATAATAACAATAGATAACTTTTGAAATTCAAATAAAAATAGAATAATTCAGAAATAGATATATTATGTATATATTGTCTACTCATACCATTTCATGACACGTAAATACCGTAAACGAAGCAGGAGGGGGGAGATACCAGCAGGAATACATCAATAAGTTGTACATCTCACCATTCTTCCTGCGGAAATATAATAAATTTTTCGTTAGCCTTTGTACTTCAAAATAATAACTTTAGCTTCCAGCATTCATGAATTGTAAGTTCTGCAACAACGCCGAATTCATGCACCTATAAACATAACAATTCACAAAACATTTGCTCTGACATTTTGCTAGAATTTGATTGTAAATTTTATGATTGCGATGTAGGTATGGATACAAATATTAAGTTTGGAAGATTAGTTTATAATACAGTATTTATACAGTATTATAGGAAGAAAGACTTATCTGAAAATGGTGCCTTTCCTTTCTGCGGATCGTGGAACTGTTGGCCACCAGCAGCGTTATCGAGGCAGTAGACCGTGTATATCTTACATGTAGGCCCTGCAAAAGTTTATCTGATCTTTTGCCGAACATTATTTGTAATAATTATCTTCTGACATGAAGTTTCGCCAAAGTTGGGATTAAGTTGCGCCAAACTTATTGTATTAATTATGGACTGATTTGAAGTTTGGCCAAAGTTGGGATTAAGTTGCCCCAAACTTATTGGGCACTCCAATACTTAGAAAAAGTTTCACAGCGCTTTGTATAAAGTTACTATAAACATCCAGATAAGTCATCCTAAACTTACGCTGAACGTAGTACCCAGAAATTTACGCAAAAGATATTCGTGTAAAGTCCTGATAAAGTTATTATAAAGTTACGCCGAACATTGAGCTACGAAAATTTGAAGTTTGGCAGCGTCCCATTGGCTACAGTTGCTGAGGAGTTATCCAAAACGTCAACTTTATACAAACTTCAGCCAAACGTAATTATTTTTAAGCGGGTCTCCACATTTTATCCGTTATATAGGTAATACCGTTGAATGATATATAAATTCTTTATGAACCCGCGCCCTGCGAAATTCGATTACGTAATTGAATTTGCTGCTCGTGACGTCTTTCGGGTTTCGAGTGGCTTTGTTACAAATCCTGTTTGAAAAGGCCTGGACTTCCTTTATATCGCTGAATGATTCAACAGTTTATTATTTTAGTCGTGTTAACGTTTCTATGCAGAAGTCGAAGTGATGAATGCGATAATGGAAATAATGGACCAGTTTAGATGGAGAAAAGCTGTAAGAGTATTTAAGAAAATCAGATATAAGTAACGAATGATTTATTACTGTGAGTAAATCGTTACCAGAATTGTGATGTAACTGAGCACGTGGTTCATAAATTATGATTACATGTGATCGACAGTACTTAAATTATTACAGTAAATTGACATTAAAATAAATCTCATTACACATTTACAAATGATATAAATACTGGATAGTGTAGTAATTCATAGAAAATGATTAATGGTCTACAGTTTTTCAACAGATTTTATATTTTAATCATTTGTTGGAAAATGTCTATTAGCGAGGAAAAATATACTTATTTTGATGACAAATTTTGCTAAAGATACTTATTTATTTACTATCTGATATTCATTGATAACTTGGGAAAAGTTTGTATTGACTACGACGTACTTTCTTTATTGTATCTGTGATTGATTGAACATCATTAAATTTGATGTAGTACATTTTTCTAGAAACGTGTAATATCCTAAAGCCAATCCTCGATTTTCCGAAAAATATTCAAAGATAACATAGGAAAACCCAAATTAAAGTTTTTTTAGTTTAACAATACGAGAAAAACGCTGCCGATTTATCAGCACGTAACTTCCTCCAAATTAATTTATCATTTCTATATTTATAGTATACAGTTCAAATATAAAATATGTTTATTCATTTTACATTTTTATTGAATGATCGACAACTTCATTAATATTTACAAAAATTACACATTTTTAAGTATTCTTGAAATCCTTTATTTGAGGACTACGCATAAATATAACTACTCTGTTTACGGTTCTTTTAAGCCATGGTTTTTAAAGGGAATCCATGGCACGATAACCCCGCCCTCTTATCTCAAAATTATAGTTAAAATTTTCTCATCTAATACCAAACCTAACTTTATCAATAAACTGACGATTCCTCAATAAATAATTTCGTATTCTGTTATAATTGAGAGTATTTCTTATTTACATACCTTGTGATTGAGATAATTGTCATTTTAATTTGTTCCTAAATTCAATTAAAAATTTAAATTTCGCTCCACAATAGAACGTTCAAAAATAACGGAGATAATTTTCATTATTCAATTCAAAATTTAAATTTTGCTCCACAATGCAACAGACAAAAAACTACCAATTTGCTTATAACAAATAATAAAAACAAAATTACGAGAAATCATAACTTTTAAATATCAAATATTTCAAAAAGTAACCATATGATCTGGATAAAATTTTACCCATTTATTGAGTAAATCGTATACAAAATAGTCTATAAATTTCAAGCTGATACATGAAGCCGTCATTTAGAAATTACGATTTTGAAAAAAACGTAAAAACATTTTAACCTCAAATATCTCTAAAAATCATGAGCCAATTCTTTTACCTAAAGAAATTCTACGGTACACACACACACACACACACACACACACACACACACACACACACACACACACACACACACACACACATACACACACACACACATACACACACACACACTACATCTCTACAAAATTTCAACGTGATTAAACCAATTGTATTTTGCGCCTCCTCCTCGAGATCAAATGGTAGTTTCCCCACTTTACGCCAGTGTCGTCACAATCTTTAAAGCAAAAAGCGCGCGAGCGTGCACCTTCGCGCGTCTGTCCGCCATCATTGCTGTCATTCTCTTTCATGACTGAAGAAAACAGTGCTTTCTCAGAAAACAGATAAAGGTGAAAACGTGGCAATCGTCGATGACAAAATATCAAAGGAGAAGAACCTCAGCGGCGATGTAATAAACGTCATCAAACAACGCCTTCTTTCGGAAAGAGTTTTAGCTCCCCCTGTACATTCGAGCTTCGCAATACGTCGGTCTGAAATACTAAAACTAGGGCTACCTGATGGGGAAAAAATCGATTTAATTAAAAAGTATCCTCTGCAGGAGAATTGTACGTTTCTCGACCCGCCAAAACTTAATCCGGAAGTTCATTACGTCATGACTGACGTTGCTCGTACTCGCGATAAGAGAATTATGGATAAACATGCAAAGAATGTAAAGAATGCCTGCATAGCAGGCATTAGTAAAATTATAGCCAAGCTCTTAGAAAACGAAAAGCCAGAAAATGTCCCGATTACACAGGCACACAAAAAAAAAAGTGGTCTGTTACTGAGACTTGACATACCCCCTCTTATGCATTTTGACGCGCTGAATCCGAATCCGAAGCCAGAATTGCGCCATCACCCCTCAGTTTTTTTTAAATCGTGTAAAACCACCCCTAAATCGAAAAATCCGGGATATTCCGCTTTTAACGTTGGGAAAATTTTTATAAACTGCCTAAAAATTACTACACATCTAAAGCTATACACATTTTGAGGCGCTGAATCCGAATCCAAAGGCAGATTTGTGCCATCACCCCTCAGTTCTTTTTAAATCGTGAAAAACCACCCCTAAATCGAAAAATCCGGTATATTCCGCTTTTAAGGTTGGGAAAATTTGTGAAAACTGCCTAAAAATTACTGGAGATCTAAAGCTATACACATTTTGAGGCGCTGAATCCGAATCCAAATGCAGATTTGTGCCATCACCCCTCAGTGTTTTTTAAATCGTGGAAAACCACCCCTAAATTGAAAAATCCGGAATATTCCGCTTTTAACATTGGGCAAATTAGTACAAACTGCCTAAAAATGACTGCAGATCTACTGCTATACATACTTTGAGGCACTGAATCCGAATTCGAAACGAGATTTACTACATTCCCTCTACTTTTTTTTCAATCACGGAAAACCATCCCTACATCGAAAAATTCGAAAAATTCAACTTTTGACCCTTTCAACCCCTAAACCCTGAACCCTTGAACTTATAACTCTTAAACCCTAAACCTTGAAGCCCTCAACGCTAAAACCCTTTAATCCTGAACCCTTTAACCCTGAATCCTTTAATCCCCAACTCTAGAATCCTTAAACATTGAACCCATAGCCCTTTAATCCTCAACCTTTTAAACTCTTAACCGTTGAACCCTAAACTCTTAAACCCTTAAACCCTCAGATCCTGATCCCTTAAGCCCTCAACCCTTAAACCCTGAACCCTTAAACCCTTGAACGATGAACCATTAAACTCTGAACCCTTAAAGCATCAACTCTCAAACCATTAACTGTCCCTTAAAACCCTTAAAAAGTGAAAACTGAAACCCTCAGCTCTTAAACCCTCAACCATTAAACCTTGCGTCTTTAAAAAACTAATTCAATTTTCTCTTTTTCGCTTATAGCGGGTTCTTTTATCCCCAAATGACCTGTGTAAAGGATTTCTGGATCTTTTTGTATCACCTGGGTTAGTTTCTCTTTTCAACATCTTGCATTAGTCAACCATCATATTAATACCTCAAGTGCCTTGATATCTCCTCTCCATTTCTACAAGGTCTTCGTGAAATCGCTCACCTTGCTCTTCGCTGTAGTCACCTAAGTTTTCAGGAAAGTATTGCAAATGGGCGTGCAAAAAATGTTATTTCACACTCATCAAACAACCTAAACGTTCGTAGTTATCGAATAAATCTGAAACAATTTGTTCATATTCCTGACTTTTCTGATTACCTAAAAAATTTTCAGCAATACTTTGAAAACTGAGCCATGCTAACTTTTCTGTTTCGTTCATTGTGTTGATGAAATTAGCATCTCGAAACATTCTTCGAATTTGAGGGCCGTCAAAAATTCCTGCTTTTATTTTAGCGTTACTGAGACCTGGAAAATGATCTGACAAGTATTGGAAACATGACCCTTCTTTATCTAATGCTTTAGTAAACTGCTTCATTAAACCAAGTTTAATGTGCAGTGGAGGAAGAAGGATTTTTAATGGATTGAGCAATGGTTCTTGAAGCACGTTGTAAGTACCTGGATTAAGCACATTTCTTTTTGACCATTCTCTCTTCCTGTAATGATTTATGCGATCTCCGCTGTCCCATAAACATAGAAAGCACGGAAACTTTGTAAAACTTTACTATTGTCCTAATATGATGGATATGATTTATTTTCTCTAGGACATACTTCATATTTTCATAACTTTCTTTTAGTTTCGTGGAATGAGCTATTGGGATGCTTGCGTATTTATTTCCATTATGCAGCAAAACTGCCTTTAGACTTTGCTTTGAAGAGTCTATGAAGAGTCGCCATTCACTGGACTTGTTAATATTAGGTTTTAATTCATTAATCAGACTCTTTACATCTGTGCAATAAACTAATGTTTTATCCTCATCTACAGTGAAATATTTTGTAAACTCTTGTTCCCGTTTTCTATAAAGAGAAGATTTAGTTCCAGGTTCTACTAATTCCCGCCTTTTAAATTCCGCTGCCATGAATTCTGCAACATCTTTCGAGACGCCAGTATTGCGAAAAAAGTCATTTAAATCTTTTTGGTTAAATGGTTTAGGATTGCATAACATAACAGAATATGGAACATACTTACATCCATTTCACATTCACTAATCTCCATTAATTCACTTTCAATGTCATCTTCATTTTTTCTTATGACGTCTTCTTTAATATCTTCTTCCATAAAATCTTCTTCTACATTCATAAGTTCACCAGCATCACAAATAGTTTCCTCTCTTTCAAATCCATTGGATATATGAATATCTGATTTCGTAATGGGTTTTATTGTTGAAGAGACATGAGCGTATTTTATTTTAGATTTATTTCTCGAGTTAAAGCCGCTTGTAATAGTTTTGCAAAAATAGCAGTCATCGCATGACTGTGGTTTCTGCCATATAGTTGGGGTGGTAAATTGTAAAACTTCCTTTCCATTGCTTTTTTTTCATCGATTCAACATCGTTAGACAAGTCATCGACCTGTGAAGAGCTGCGGTGGTATGATGACGACGGCTGCGGGCCCGCTTGCTCACCCTGACCAGTCGCCCTGGGTTTCTGAAACACTGCATCGTGAATATATATCACTTATATCTGCACCCAGGGCGCACCTCCCCGTGGTGACGGTGGGCAACGGATAAATTTTTTGCTGGTTTTTTTTTCACTTCGGTTTTTTGTATAAATTTTTTGTATATTCTGGCAAAGTTCCTGGAAAAGGGCGTTTCGCCGTCATGGCAGATATAAGTAATATATCTATTACGATGCAGGGCTTCGGAAACCCAGTATCTGCGACTAGTCAGGGTGAGCAAGCGGGCCCGCAGTTGTCGTCATCATACGGCCGCAGCTCTTCACAGGTGGATAACTTGGCCAATGTTGAGTATAATGCCACAAGAAACCCCTCAAGTAACCACGATTGCCTTGGAGAACCAAATCGGTTTTGCTACATATGTGGTAAATTTGAGGTAGCAAGGACCGTAGACCTATTACGGATTTAAATAGAAAAATTTTTCTTGACTGCTTCAAAATGCAGATACCTGTTGAAAATACATGGTGGGTTCCTCAAGTGATGTGCTGTACTTGTCTAACGATGTTGAATCGATGGAAGAAAAGCAAAGGAAAGAAAGTGTTACAATTTACCACGCCAACTATATGGCAGAAACCACAGTCATGCGATGACTGCTATTTTTGCAAAACTATTACAAGTGGCTTAATATAGGTTATAAGTTTAAGGGTTCAGGGTTTAAAAGTTAAAAGGGTAAAAGCTGAATTTTTCGAATTTTTCGATGTTGGGAGTGGTTTTCCGTAATTGAAAAAAAGGAGAGGGAATGTCGTAAATCTCGTTTGGAATTCGGATTCAGTGCCTCAAAATATGTATAGCATTAGATCTGCAGTCATTTTTAGGCAGTTTATACAAATTTGCCTAATGTTAAAAGCGGAATATTCCAGATATTTCGATTAAGGGGTGGTTTTCCACGATTTAAAAAGAACTAAGGGGTGATGGCATAAATCTGCCTTTGGATTCGGATAGGATTGAGCGCATTTCTTGTTGACCATATAAGGGTTCGGAGTTTAGTGGTTCATCGTTCATGGGTTGAGGGCTTAAGGGTTCAGGATCTAAGATTTTAAGGGTTCAAGAGTTCAGGGTTCAACGGTTAAGGGTTTAAACGATTGAGGGTTAAAGGGTTGTTGGTTTAATGTTTAAGGATTTTAGGGTTTGGAATTAAAGGATTCAGGGTTAAGGAGTTCAGGATTTAATGGTTCAGGTTTAAGGGATTCAGGATTTATGGGTTCAGGATTTAAGGGTTCAGTTTAAGCGTTGAAGGTTTCGTTCAAGATTTAGGGTTTAAGGGTTATAAGTTCAAGGGTTCCGGGTTTGAGAAAGGGTCAATAGCTGAATTTTTCGAATTTTTCTATGTTAGGGGTGGTTTTCCATGATTGAAAAAAAAGAGAGGGAATGTCGTAAATCTCGTTTCGAATTCCGATTCAGTGCCTCAAAATATGTATAGCAGTAGATTTGCAGTCATTTTTAGGCAGTTTATACCAATTTGCCCAATGTTAAAAGCGGAATATTCCGGCTTTTTCAATTTAGGGGTGGTTTTCCACGATTTAAAAAGAGCTGAGGGGTGATGGCACAAATCTGTCTTTGGATTCGGATTTAGCGCCTCAAAATGTGTATAGCTGCAGATCTGCAGTCATTTTTAGGCAGTTTATTCAAATTTTCCTAATGTTAAAAGCGGAATTTCTGGATTTTTCGATTTAGGGGTGGTTTTCCATGATTTAAAAGGAACTGAGGGGTAATGGCACGAATCTGCCTTTGGATTCGGATTCAGCGCCTCAAAATGTGTATAGCTTTAGATCTGCAGCAATTTTTAGGCAGTTTATAAAAATTTTTCCAACGTTAAAAGCGGAATATCCCGGATTTTTCGATTTAGGGGTGGTTTTACACGATTTAAAAAAAACTGAAGGGTGATGGCGCAATTCTGGCTTCGGATTCGGATTCAGCGCGTCAAAATGCATAAGAAGGGGTATGTCAAGTCTCAGTAACAGACCACTTTTTTTTTTGTGTGCCTGTGTTATTGAATGTTTAAGCGATGTGTGTCGCTTACTGGTTGATTCAATTCATGATAAAACGGTTATCCGACGTAGTTTGATTTTAGCTTCCGTTAATATATCCATAAAAGACACTTTAAGTTCATCGACAGCCGATGAATTTCTATTTGGAAATAAACTATCGGATAACCTAAAATCAGCCAAAATAATAGAATAATCAGCCCAAGACTTAAAGGTTCAAAAAACCTTCATCCAAGAAGTACAAAAAACTTCAAAGGCCCATCTCGAACACAAACCAGAGCCTCGAGAACGGCGAACGGGCCGAAGAGCTTTGGAGTACCGACGTATAAGACTCAACGCTCCCGATATCGCGATCAACATCGCGAGAAAACTCAATCGCAGAGGTCGCATCCGAGCAGATACAAATCTTCGCACAAGAATCACTCGAGGAAAAATTAACGAAACATATGAGTCGTATAGCCGGGCGGCTTAAACATTTTTATAATAAATGGAAAGAATTAACCTTGGATACAGTGATACTGTCGTGGATCAAGGGTTACAAAATACCTTTCATTAATAAACCTAGTCGATATAGGCCTATCCAAGAGAGAGATTGCTTCTTCCTAGAGGAAGCTTTGAGATAGTAATTTTTTGAGTTATTGTAAAAACATATTATAATTGTTTTTCGAGGTGTTAGGAATCAAAATACATGATTTTTGAAAAATGTCTGTATGTGTGTGTGTGTGTGCGCGCGCACGCGTGCGTGTGTGTGTGTGTGTGTGTGTGTGTGTGTGTGTGTGTGTGAGTATACGCCTGGATCTCAGCTTTTACTCGATAGATTTTGACCGGAGAGGTCTCATTTTTTTGCTTTTTTTGTGTGATGGCGGGTCAAAAATTCCTTTTTTTGATAATAAGCAAATTAAGTTTGAGGAAGCCACGGGCCAATGAATTGGCAGCGGTTTTTTCTAATACATAGAGAAAAAATTTTTTTTTATAGTATGCGTAAAGTACGTCGATTCGCATCGTTTTCAGTGCGTAAAGTTGAATTTCACACACTTTGCTTTACGCATACTATGCGTAAGATTCAACTTTACACACTCAAACGATGCGATGACATGTTTTACTCATACTATAAAAAAAAATATTGTTCGCCATAAGGGCGAAACCTTTACGACCTCGTGATCGCCCAACACTCAGTGCATAAAGTTCAACTTTACGCCCTAGTGACGAAAACTACTATAAATAATTTGATTGCCGATCTAAAATAAAAAGGAGCTATAGTCGAATGTGAAACAGATACAGACCAATTTCTTTCTAAGATTTTTGTTATTCCTAAACGTGATGAAACATTTCGTTTTATTTTAAATCTTAAGGATTTAAATAAATTTATTGCAACCGAACATTTTAAATTAGAAGATCATAAAGTGGCAATAAAGTTATTGGAATGTAACTGTTTTATGTCAACTTTAGATCTAAAATACGCGTACTATTTAGTTCCTATTCATTAATCGCACAGAAAATTTTTAAGATTTCTATTTTGCGGACATCTTTTCGAATTTACATGTCTTCCATTTGGACTGGCAACAGCGCCCCAAGTCTTCACAAAATTATTGAAACCTGTAATACATCACCTCAGGAACTTAGGCTTTCGCTCTGTAGTTCACCAGAGCGAAAATTGTCGGAATTTAAATACTGAAAATTTAATGTGTAAAAACCATTTTGCACTGAGAGTGAGTGTGTTTTAAGCATTTTCTGAGATGTATTTATGTTTGTACGTCCGTATGTAATCAAGTTACCGGATTATCTCAATGAATTTCCGATCGATTCCATCAGAAGTGCGAGCAAATGTTCCTTTAATTGTACCTACGCGGTGGTCCACTACTGAGAAAAATCGATGAAAAAGTTTAGGAATATGAGCACAAAGAAAAATTTCAAAAAATCGATTTTTAAGCATAATATCTAGAAAAATTAATTTTAAGTTAATATCTACAAATTTATCTGCTAAAACTAATTAAAAGGCACCTTTTTTGTGTTGGACATTTTTTGCTGCGAGTAATATTTGCTGCCAATATAACTGCGAAAAACAGCTAAAAAGGTTAAAAATGAACGATTTTCGGCTATAACTTGACAGGATTTAACTTTACACTAATATTTTAAACGTAAAAGTTGTAGATTGTAATAAAACAAAACTTTTTCCCATTTAACATTTTTATGTACAGCCAATTTCTAACGAGTTAGATCTATAACAACAATTTTAAACGCTTAAATATACATAGAATGGACGATTTTCTATTATGACTTGACAGGATCTAACTTTATACCAATATGTTAAATGTAAAAGTTGTAGATTATAATAAAACAAAATTTTTTCGCATTTAACATTTTCATGTACAATCAATTCCTGACAAGTTAGACCTGGAGAAACGATTTTTAATGCCTAAATACACATGAAATGTCGATTTTCGATTATTGTTCAAGAATTTGACTTTACATAAAAATACAAGATTTTCCTGAGAAGTGTGGTCGTGCCTATAATATAAAAACGAAGTTTTTACATAGACAGCGGGGGTTTGGCGCGCAATAGCGCGCAGGGGGGCGCGGCCCCCTAGTTATTATTTGGCGATACTATAGAAGCATGTGAAGTAAATGTAAAAAATACTATCGAAACGTTAATAAAATTAGGGTTCATTATTAATAAAAGAAAGTCTAGACCGATTCCAAAGCAGTCATGTAAATATTTAGGTTTTATTTTTAATTCGAATAATATGACCTTGGAAATTCCTGAAGATAAGAAATTATATGTGAAATCCCTATTAAACGAGTTTAGTAAAATGACTCATTTTAAAATACGATTTTTGGCAAAATTTATTGGGACGCTGATAGCCTGTTGTTCAGCTTATAAATACAGTTGGCTGTATGTAAAAAGTTTTGAGAAAGAAAAATTTATAGCTCTTCTAAAGAATGACAATAATTATGATTCTACAGTATAATTGAACCTAAATATAATTTAAAATGGTGGCAAGATAATATACGCACTGGATACAACTCTTTAGATACTTTGGATTTACTCTCTCGAAATTTTTTCAGATGCTTCTCTGAAAGGGTGGGGCGCTGTGTGTCAAGGCGAAAAATGCCATAGTTTTTGGATGAAAACTGAAAGGAAAGATCACATCAATATTTTAGAGCTTAAAGCAGCCTCTTTTGCCTTGAAATGTTTCGCTACTAAATCTAAAAATACAAATATCCTTCTAAGGATTGATAACACAACGGCTATCGCCTATATAAATAGGATGGGTGAAATCCAGTTTGAGAAACTAAACAAAATTACCCGAGAGATTTGGCAATGGTGCGAAAATCAACGTATCTGGATTTTTGCATCGTATATCAGCTCAAAAGAAAATTTTGAAGCCGACTTGGAATCTCGTCATTTGGAACCAGAAACAGAATACGAGTTAGCTAACTATGCCTTTAGAAGGTTGACTCTCTCTCTTGGAGAACCATAGATCGATTTGTTTGCTGGATCCGAGGCAATCCGATGCCTTTACCATATCATGGAGAGAAATGTATTTTTATGCATTCCCTCCTTTTAGTATAATACTAAAAGTCTTACATAAAATTAAGAGAGAAGAGGCGACAGAAATTGTAGTGGTACCTAATTGGCCTGCACAGCCATGGTATCGTTTGTTTCGATCGCTTCTAAAATCAGAAATAATTTAGTTCAAACCTAATCAAAATCTTTTAATCTCCTGCAACAGGGGCACACATCCATTTTGGAAGAGCCTTACCTTGGGGACAGGGACGTTATCAGACAAGCCTTAACAGCTCAGGGAATTCCTTCAGAATCATTGGATATAATAATATCATCAATCAGCGATTCCACTCTGAGAAATTACGATTCTGCTTTTAAAAAGTGGTACAAATTTTGTTTCAAGAACTCAGCAAAAACTTTTGAACCCTCTGTTTCTGAAGTATTACGTTTTTTAACCGAGGAATATCAAAAAGGTTTATCTTATAGCACAGTTAATTCCATAAGGTCATCAGCTATTTCCCTTATTATAAAACCTAATATAACTGAAGATTGCCAGATTAAACGTTTCTTTAAAGGAATCGCTAAACTAAGGCCACCTAGCTCGTCCCAAGTATGAATATATCTGGGATCCAAAGATTGTGTTGGATTACTTTATTTCTCAAGATTCAAACGAAAAATTAAAACTAAAAGAATTATAAGCAAAATTGGTAACTCTCTTAGCATTAACTATAGGACACCGTATACAAACTATATTACTAATTGATTTAAATAATATTCGGATTTCAAAATCAAAAATTGAAATTAAGATCACATCACCAATAAAAAGAACAACAGTTAATTCAGCTCAACCAATTTTAGTTTTACCATTTTTTAGCAATAAGAAAATATGTGTAGTTAGTATTCTATTAAGAAACTATTTGTATCCACAAACAAACCTATCAAAGCTGTAGGCATACAAACATAGAGTCGCTGGGTGAAAGAGACCTTAAATAAAAGTGGACTAGATACGGTAATATCTTCAACGCACAGCACTCGTCATGCAAGTACCTCAGCGGCCCAGCGTCTCGGTGTTGATATTGAAATAATTAGAAAAACAGCAGGTTGGACTAAAAGTTCTGAAACGTTTGCAAAATTTTACAATAGAGACATTGTATCAGATCGAGAGCAATTTGCTTTGTCTATCCTAAATGCGACATAAATATACCTGATGCAGTTACAATAAATATTATTTTTTATAATTAATATTGAACACCTATTGCCGTAATGTTTTCAACATCTACCATTTGATCTTGAGGAGAAGGCGCGAAATACAATTGAATAATTGAATGAACTTACCTAGTGAAATTCAATTATAATTGTATGAGCGCCTCCTCCGAAGAGATCAAAAACCCTCCCAAAAGGATTTCTCCTTTTCTTCCCTTACCCAACCTATTATGGCAATACTTTCAAAAAATGACAGCAATGGCGGACAGACGCGCGAAGGTGCACGCTCGCGCGCTTTTTGCTTTAAAGATTGTGGCGACAATGGCGTAAAGTGGGGATACTACCATTTGATCTTTTCGGAGGAGGCGCTCATACAATTATATTTGAATTTCACTAGATAAGTTCATTCAATTATTCAATTTTACTCTAGTTATCATGCGACAAAGAAAATTACTTTGTAAAATACCAACATGTTAAATAATAAATATCTCACAAAGTAATCAGATGATCTTTATGAAAATTCACACACATATTGTCTTTATTACGTACAAAACTGTCTATGAATTTGGAGCTGATACATCGAGCCGTTCTCAAGAAATTGCGATTTGAAAAAACAGGTTAAAATAATTTTAATCTCAAATATCTCTGAAATTGATGGACCAATCCTTTTACCCAAAGAACTCGGCCCAAAGATATCCAAAATCTACCCCTAAACAAATTTCAAAATGATTAAGCCAATTTTACTCCCGTAACTCTTGGACATAGAAAACTCATTTTTTTCAGTTTTCGATTTTTTACTCAAAAACTAGTCGACAGAATCGACTGAAATTTTTAGAGATTATAGCTATTTATATTCGATATTATCGTAATTTTTTTTTCAATACAATTGACCATTTAGTTTGGGAGTTATAAACTTTAAAAAAATAACACGTTTTCGTTAAAAACAAAAGAACCGTAATAGCTAATGTAAACATTTTTTTAATATAGGTATTTTTATATTCTTTGAACTGCTATTTGTCCGATTCAAATGTCTCAATCCTATCATTAAAAAAACGCAAAAATCAATTTTGCGAAAATCGAAAATTCACCATAAAACAAAAACGCATCCGCGAATAAAAAATGAGCCGCGTTACGTACGCACGCATGCACGCACGCATACACATCCATATGAACATTTTCTAAAATAGTGTATTTCGATTCCAAATTTACAAATAACATTCCTAACATATTTTCTCAAAAAAAAAAATTTTTTACTATCACAAAACTTCCTATTATAGAAGGAAACAAAATTAAATTTAGTAAATCGTCTGAGCAGAAAAGGTTCTACTATTGTTAAAGTACACATGACCTATTGAAAATCCGAGGAGCTTTTTATCGATTTTTAGTTTCCACACGAATAAAGCCAAGTAATAGAAAATAAAGGGGAGAAGCTCACGGAGAAAGAAAGGAAGACTTTTACTGACATGCGAGGGGTTAATACGAAAGTGCAGCTGCATAAATATGCCATTCACGAGCCTACAAGGATGTTTTATTACTGTTTTGTTTCAAGGTTTGTTTCTTCAACATACTAACTTTTGCGTCATATTTTTGCCTTTTACATTATTCATGCAATACACGCAACTTTTCACAACATTTATCATGAAGTTATTCAGAAATATTTTATTGAAGCCCATTTTGAGGGTCATAAGATGAACTTCTCCAGGTCAGGTCATATCTGATTCAGTCTTTAGAATCGGAGAAGCGGAAATATAAATTAAGCTTCGTTAAAATTAAATAATTTACGACCATCTAGCTCCTTGAAGATTGCTCATTTCTCCAAAAGAGATGCTGAAAGACAATTACAACAGAGGAAAATTGAAGCAATCTTATCATGACATATCTAGAAAACAGAAGAAATATAACAGTAGTATTAAATTTCGGCAGTAAGTAATTATTAAGTTAACAGGTGAATAAGCGAAAAATTAGGTTTTATTGGACGTCAAGAATGCGAAATGAGAAATTGTTTTATTAGAGTTTCAAATGAATATAAGGCAGGAGTCGTTCGTCAAAGAACGGTAATTTAAGAATTCACGTTTCTCACTTTCTATTCACACTAATAAGTATTAGAGTCCTTAATATAAAATTGAGCGATCGAGATTCGTTCGGTTTTCGAGCGTTTTTGCGAAGTATCTCGAAATCTCGAGTCGATCTCGAAACTCGAAAGAAATCGAGAAATAGCAAGGGCGCGCGTAGCGCGCCAAATTAACGCTAGTACTAATCCCTTATATAAATTGAGCATTCGAGATAATCTATTTTGCCCTCGAACGATCTCGAAATCTCGAATAATCGAATCCGTCTCGAATCTCGAAAGGAGAGAAACAAAAGACGAAACAGTGGCGCGCGTAGCGCGCTGATTAACGCTAGTTTTATAATGACTAGCGTTAATTTGGCGCGCTACACGCGCCCTCTCTTCGCTGTTTCTTGATTTCTTTCGAGTTTCGAGATCGATTCGAGATTTCCAGATACTTCGCAAAAACGCTCGAAAACCGAGCGAATCTCGATCGCTCAATTTATATTAGGGAAACGGTGACAATCTTCAATTTTAAAATTCTACTACATTAATTCCACTCGACTGACAAAGTAATTTATTTTACAACACTAGCTCGGAATACAAACCTCCAAATGTGCGAAAAGAGATGATTAACTTTCAGACGGGGCACAATACTACCATATAGAAACCCGTAAAAGTGACTGAATTCATAAATAAGTAGTTTGTGTCGATAATGGCCAGACGTGCAGCGCCGATTAAAGCGGGGCTTCGCCGCATATAAAGCGTGAAAACAAAGTCCCGTAAGATGTAACCCTCTCGAGACAACCGTTTATTTCTCAAAAGAGAACAATGTCTTACACTCGCTTGATATATAAGGTCACTTTCAAACTATTTGGAGTTCAAGTAAATCTGCATTTTAACGCGAAGTAGCCGGTTTTATATAAGCACTATTATATATGAGAACAATTCTACGCGGATAAATCGTAAAAGTGTAGACGAGTTGTCGCGTTAAAAGTAAGTTATTGTTATTGCGGATCATGTACATTTTTGCAAATTTCTGAGTTCTTAATGTTATCTTTACGACCTATTATTATTCATTGAAATTTACAATCCTTACATTTACGTTTGGCTTTACTTAAAATAAACCATTCTAATATTTATGCTTTCATTATTATACAAAGGTAAAATTTTAACATTTGATCAATGTGTAATCAAAGTAAATGTCAAGTAATGTCAGAAGCTATGCATAATTTCGTACCTCGTTATTTTAATTTTCGCTTGGTAAATATTGCGTTATTTTAAATCCAAATGTAAATCTCGCCTACACACGTTACAATCACATTTAATATACTACATGTGCTGCAAATAACGCTTGTAATTTGATTCTATATGTGTATTTCGTTTGTTGCAAAGCGCATTCTCGCGTGTCTAGCCATGAATTTTCACATGAGTAGCGTAGTATAACAAAAACGATATGCGCAATGTTGTCTTTTGCAAATAGTACTTACACGTGTGTCACATCTTAACTAGTATTTGTTATTCAGTAGTAAACAAACGATGAGTTCATTTACACATGCTTTATAAACGCTTCTCGTATATTTCATGATAATTATGCTTCAAACACCGTTTGTTGTGATATTAAAACAATATCGGACATTTTTGCAAGAAAACATGATTTGTCGAAATCTATTGAGAAAAACGTTCGCAAGGCACATGAAATATAATTCAATAAAAACCATTCGAATAGATATGAAGAAAATACAGATCAATATTGAATTCCGGGCTAAATGGCACGCACGCGAGACGGATTAACGGCTCGCATAAAGACTTTAACGCTAATCTCCGTCTATACAGCTTTCCGGGAAAAGAATGGAAGAACAGCTGCTCTTTGACGAAAGTTAAATTTACGCGCCCTTTCGGAGGGGGCAGGGAGCTTCGCGTATACGGCTGAGCGCGTGAGCCATGATAAAAGAAAAGCGCCACCCTATGCAGACGTACGAGCGCGCGGCCTTGGCACTCCTGCTTTTACCGTTCTTTTAATGGACCTTGCCCTTTTTTATCGAGGACTTTTCGCTTTCTCCGCTCCCGGCGCGACGGCTGTCGATATCAGCAAATGTCATCTTCGTTTTTGCGCGTTTCCCGGATTCCACAGATTCTTCCTGCTCTCGGTCTCTCTGTCTCCCGTTCTTCTCATATCTTTCCCGTTATTCCCACATTTATTTACTTTAACTTTTGCCTTCTTTTAGTGTGGTGAATATTTCTTTGTTCGCGCTCAACGAATCTTCCAGTAGACTTTTGCCCTACGGCGCAGCTTCTCTCCCTTTCTCTTTTTACACGTAGTTCTTATACTTATGTAGACCCTCCTCGGATCTTCCGCGTCTTCCTTCATTTCTCCATAGATTCTCATCTCCCTTTTCAATGCCGATGCATACGCCCTGCGTCTTTGATATTTCTCATCGACTCTTGACGTTCTATACTTTTTCCCCCACGAGCGGATTATGCATGACAGGATTCATTAGTCAATGTTTTCAGGCTGATTCTGATATCGTGATTTTTGTTCACTTTGACGCGTATTTAATAGTTTTACCAATAACGAGAGTTTTGTTCTCGAACAGATTTTGTTTTCATAAACAAGGCTGCCGTTTGGTAGACATTTGGCTCACTGCTACTCATTCTCTAAATATGAATAAGTCAAAAGTCGCTCACTCGTTCGAATTAAGTGAAATACACAGTAAAATATGATTAATATAAGTAATACAATATCTTTTTATTTTTCAGAAATGAGTGGTGGTGGCTGCACCTACCTGCGGTCAGGAGGAGGAAATCAAAATCGGCCAAATCACCAAACATAAATAGAGATCGCAGGTAAGAAAGTATCTCTATCTTCAATAATTATTTTTAATGTAAAATTACTAAAAGCAATATCATAAATTTTTAGTCCAACGTAACAATTTGTGGAACGGAAACTGATGTTTACCTATTTAATAAAAAATAAAAAATTCGCTCAACGGAGATCGAGAAAGGTTTGGAAGAAGAAAAACCATTACCAATACATTGGCATTTAGCTTCCTTAAATGTTCTCCGTCAGTAATAATTTAAAACTGTTTTTTAATGATTTGTGATAGTATGAGTGCCAACGGATTCCCTGCATTCAGGCGTTCCAATAATAGCACTTTTCATACAATTCGATCTTAGCCAAAAAGCCGAAAAGCGATGCTGCTGTAACGTTTGCAGCAGCATTGCCCTGGAAAACGTTTTTTCACGTGGGATGGCCTCGATGTCGTTACGAAAGTCGAAAACCTAAAAAAAAAACGGAAAAAGCTCGTACTGATCGGCCACGAGAGAGACGGTGAGCATACCCTGTCAAAGCATATCCAACTACTGAAAGACAAACGTAGGGAGACAGAATATATCAGTGCCTACTTCAGCAAGGAATCCACTCGAAAGTGGATATCTGCAGCAATGAGCGCAAACAAAGATGCCATTGCTGCTTCGTCCACCAAGGCGACCTCTTGGAAAAAAGAAGTTTTTGAATATTCTTCCGAGACTTCTGTCAGCTCCGGTGCGGGCCATCACCCAGGTATATTCGCTGGTGGTGGTTCTGGAAAAAAGGTCTAATGGAGAAGAGCTCGTCTTGAGCAGTTATCCGGTGCCGAGGAAAGCAAAATGCTGCTCCAGCACTAGCCCATCAGAAGCGCAATCGTAGCGCTTCCAGCATCCGCTGAAATTCGGGTTTCTGAAAAGAAAACCTAAAAATAAAACAAAAACGCATCGGTGAATCAAAAAAAGGATTTTCTTCCCCCATTTGCACAAAAAAACCAAAAGAATGAGACCTGCCTGGTTAAAATCGATCAAATAGATCCTAAGATAAAACGGTATACGTACACACACACAACACACACACGCACGCACGCACGTACACACACGCATCCATACAGACATTTCCTGTAGAAAACTACAAAAAGATTGCGAAAAATGATCATACGTGGCAGCAAGATAGCAGTTCTAAACGCACGTGAGTATTTCGGGTATATAAAGTGCCCAATTTTTGTATGTTTATATTAATCAATAATGTATTATAACGCTTCCTCAAATTTTGTCGGTCAGTAATAATTTAAAACTCTTTTTTAATGATTTGTGATTGTATGAGTGCCGAAGGGTTCCCTGCATTCAGGCGTTCCAATAGCACTTTTCATACACTTCGATCTCTTAGCCAAAAGGCCGAAAAGTGATGCTGCTGCAACGTTTGCAGGCTCTTATATGCCCTGGAAAACGTTTTTCCACGTGCGGGATTGTTTACGCCGTTCCATCAAATAAATTTGATATAATATAATAAATTAAATATCTATTAAACTAATTAAGCATATTCATCATTTTTAATGCTTCGGTAAAAAAATTCAATATAGACATAATTTTTTGGTGGATGAGAAAAATATGTCATTATTACCTTATGTTAATTATAATGCTCAATTGTTTATTATAAACTTAGCATTACAAAATATAGGTATTTTAATGCTCTTTCGAATGCTATCCATCCGATTCAAATATGTCGATCCTATCATTACAAAAAAAAAAAAAAAATTAATTTTGCGAAAATCGAAAATTCGAAATAAAACAAAAACACATCGACGAATCAAAAAATGGATTTTTTCCCGAATTCTTACAAAAAAAAACAAAAAAAATGAGACCTGTCCGGTTAAAATCGATCGAGTAGATCCTGACATAAAACGGCACACACACACACACACACACACACACACACACACACACACGCGCGCGCGCGCGAAATTTTGTTTGCTCAAAAACGACGGATTTTAGTGCCAAAAGTCTTAAATATGATTTTAAACATTTTTCGTCTCAAAAATTTTGTTCACCGTTACAAAGCTTCCTCTTTGAGGAAGCAAAAATCTACTAATACTTTAGTATATATTTACTTATTGAAGTAGTGGAATAAAATTTTCACTGCGTAATAAGTGAATATTCACTAGAAGATAAATCGATTTTTTCACTTATTCGTACCAGTGAGCGACTTTTCACTTATTCATTTTTAGAGAGTAGATGTTTGCATTTCTAATTAAAATCTCACAATAGACAATTTTTATGAATATTTTAATTAAGAATACAACTTAAATATATGAATGATTCGATAAAAATAAACTTAAAATAAATGAAAATATTATTTTCAGATGTTTTCACGTTATAATACCTTTTATTCGCAATCTCGTTATTAAATTTGTTACATTTTAAAGAGCATTAAGATTCTTTCCGCGCGAAATCCACTTCCTTTGTTCTACGAAAGCCTCATACATTTTATAGCTCAACTTTACTTAAATCCTTTGCCCCTGTTTTTTCACGATATCATAAATTTCTAAAAGTTGAAATGTACAGACGAAGAAACGGTCACCTGTACACATTTTTTACGGGATATTGAGAAAAAGCTTTGCGGCCGCGATCCTCCCTCCAAAAAGATGACAAACACACGCACGCGCGTGTCCCGCAGTAAAACCTTCGCGGGGCACTTACACGTTTTTGCAGAAATGTGACTACACGTGCGTGTGACGATCGTCAATCATCTCACGTCCAGCATCTTTATCGAGGCGAATTAGGTTTTCAAATATTTGATGATCCACGCGGCTATGCGCCTTCCTCGGTTCACCCTCACAGTAGGGCGCTCAGTCCCTCTCTTCTATACCTTCGTATCGCAATTTATCAAGCGGTCGCGTGATTATGATTCAAGAGTCGCCGTCGCGCGCACTCGCGGTGATTTAGAGCAGTAGGTTTTAGCACACATATCTATGTACACACGCACGCGGACCAGTTGCAGTCGCCCGGCCCTTTGTTTTGCAACGCGCAGCAGTACATGCGTATATATGCGCGCCCTCGCGTGTGTCGCCTATCACGGCTCGTTAACCGCTTGAAATATTTTCCCGCCGAACTTTACGCGGTACCAGAGGCAACTTGGCAGCAGTGGATTTAAAGGCTGTTAGAAAATTGTTGTGAACAATTCTTTAATTTTTTTTTCAAAAATCTGTAAATAAATTGTGATTGCTTACCAGTAAGAGGTTTCATCCATCTTTTTTTCTTCGTAAATTTAGATTTTCATGCGTTTCTTTGGATAAGCATATTTCTTTGGATTTATGAAGTAGACAAAATCAGTGTTAACATTCAGTTAAGAAGAACTTCTAAACTCGAACTTAAACCGATGTAAGATGTTTAAAACTGTATTCGACATTTGAGTTGTCGTTAAATTATGAAGAAAGTTTGGCAACTGTATAGGTCAACCTGGATATATTGAACAGTCGTGTACCCGCACAACGGTTGGTAACATTCGTGCCAAGCATAAGTTGTACGAACTTGCAGTGTACGATCCTTCACGGAAAATTGAAAATTTCAAATTTATATTGAACCAGAACTATTGCGTGATGTGTTTACATTTTTTCAAATTCCGCTCCCGAATTCATTATTTCTTCAATTAATAACCTAGCAGACTTTATTCATATTGTATACAGCTAACGATTAAAAGGTAACCCACATACACATATGTATTATGAAATCTTCCCTCCATTTATTCTATACCTATATAGGTTAGCCCCTAACCCTTATCCCCTTCTACGTTTACCTACCGATGAAAACCATCTCCAATCCATACTACAATTTCTGCGGTAATCCCCAGAAAACTTATTCGGTAGCAATCGATTCTCCCATCTCGATCGAAGCAACGCTCCAGTGCATAGATGCAGCCTCTGGGAGTTCTATACACGCGAATTGTCAGTGTTTTGCGCCATCCACGAGCCTGCCTCGCAGTCAGTTATATGGTATACCGACACAGCGTGATTACGCGCGTGCGCGTCTCGTCGTGACGCGTAATAGTCGAAGTTTATCCCAACCAGCGCTTCTCCGACGTCGAAAGCCGAGCTGAACCGCTCTCCTGACATTGTTAACACCTGTGTTCTTGTGCCTGCGCGGGGGGTATAATGGGTGCGTGAGGCTTCTTTAACAAGGTATAGCAAGTTACAAGCACGCGGTAAAGGTTTTCGAGCGGTTTGATGTTTCGCTTTTATTGCCGCTCGTCAATCGCCGTCGATGATGCGCCGTTTGATTACGCTCGCAGATGTATGTAAATGTGTATGCATACATGCGAGCTGATCAGCTGAAGTAGCTTTGCTTGGGGAAAGCGATATTAATAAGGGGTACTCGGTTCTTTGAAGACGGGAAATTTATGGTCAGGCGAGCGTATATCAGCTGCAGTGTAAACTAGACAGAGGAAATTATTGTTCGTTGTCAGGCAGTAAAGTAGGGAAACTGGTACTATAGAAAGCTAATTAGCTTCTAAAAGCAAAATTTTCAAAGAAAAATATTCCATGCTTGTTCAGATTCTACAATATTATAGATAAAAGTGTATTTTTTGTACATTTCTATTTTTATTCTCTTTTTTATGTTCAGACATTTCTCATAAGTAAAATTCATTTTCATTTTTGCCAAGGGTAATAATAAATATTAATATTATTCTTTGTGCAGAAACGTAAATTGTACACAAAGGAAGAAATTTCATTAAAGATTAGTATTTTTAATAACAAAACAAGTGGGCGTTATTCCAACAACTTTAGATGAAAATTGTTTACTCATTTTTACCGAAAGTTTATTCAATGTGACTCTATTAATTTCTTTGTATACCTACTACAAATTCGTCTCCTTAGTAGTAAAAAAAAATATTAAGTTCTAATGAAATATTATTTTGTGTAAAATGTCAATCTCTATTAATAATCAACGGCTATTCATCATTACGATTCTCATTAGCATAAAATTATTTATAACTACTCTGCAGCAAATAGGATGTCATCCATATTTTAGATGATTCACTTAATGGCGTATAATATAATCCGCATCGATGTATGATTGCTGTTTCACATTTGTTACGCGCGCACGCGCTTTTAGCGCGTTATGGCTCCTGCAAGTTTGATGTTTACAGTTTGGGGTCTGCATTCGTTTATGGGAAGTCATACAGTTTTGCGATCGAGGGTTAATGACCCGAAGAAGATAAAGGCAAAGCCTTTAACCACTAATTTCAGGGTTTTATTTGTTTCTGTACGACGCGCGCTCTCTCCCTTTCTTCACGTTTCTTACATAAAATAAATATCCCGAACGCTGCTTTATGAGCGGATAAAAAAATCATGCCGAAGTATCCTCCTTCCGCCCTTTACGCAAACGCTAAAAAGATTCTGAGTACTACGCTAAACAGCTGTTTTGATACTTATCGTAGTTTAAATATTGCGAGTTATCTTGTCAGGGCGGAATGTGTCTTTCTAAGCCACACTAAACAGTATTTATAACTTTGACCGATAGTATTTAACGGTTAACTATGCGGTTAAAGCATATATCAGATTAAAAAGAGTGTATATTAGAATATGTCAAAATGTCAAATAAAATTATTATTTAATTTGTTGCATTTTCGACAACATTTGTGTGTATATATACAAAAACTAACTTTAAAAAGATTGCATAAGATGAAGAAAAAGAACGCTTTAGAAAATGTTGATCTATAAATATAATTTCTTAATTCATAAAATACTTATGCGCTAACGCTGTAAAAAAAAAAAAAGATTAATGAGAGACTTTTTGAGAATCAAATTCATACGCTTTTATCTTCTGTCACTTAATCAAATAAATCGTCTTGCGTTTAAACTCAAAGAAAACTCGTTAGCGTATAATAGTTCCTGTACGCCCGTAAACAAGTTTCAAGCCGCGAAGTAATGTTTATAATAAATTAAATCATAAATGTTTATTTAAAAATTAGAAATAAATAAACATGGAAGATCGTAAAAAATTTATTGTGAAAGTAATTTATGTTAAATCTCAAATATAATTTAATCCACTCTCGTAAATTTTTTCTGGAAGAAAAAAGCAACAGAACATCATAAATTTCGGGAAAATAAAATAAGTTTTGAAAAAGCGGTTAGTGGCCCGCGTAGTGTATATAAAAGACATGACATGCCTGATTAACCACATCGGTAGAGATTGAGCATAATAAAACCGAGGCCGTAAAACAATTCTCGAAGAGCATTAAGCGCACGACGACTCCGCCAAGAAATATATAGGAACTCGTGAAAATAGAGCGAGATTTTATAAGAAAGCACGCGGTAAGAAAATAAAAGACAGACGTGTTGGCGGGGTGAGGTCGGGAGAACGAGAACAGAAAGACGGGGAGAAGGTGACGCAGATATATACTAATTGACGTTCACGAAAATATTCTGGCGAGTCTGGAAAGTCAGTTTTTAAATTCTCAAATGTCAAACAGCGTTTAGTCTCTTTCTCTCTGTCTCACGCCTTGTTCTCTGTCTCTTACTCCCCGTGTTATCGAGTGCGTATAACACGAAATTCCGGAACCGAGTTATGCAAAACACGTATGTGTACGGCTCTCTCTCTCTCTCTCTCTCTCTCTCTCTCTTCCTCTATTCTCTTTTGACTGTCTCATTGATGATATGTGAACACTACTGCGTGGAAGAAATTTAATACTACTCGTTAAACATATTCGTAGTTGATAGGAGTTATTAAAATGAAAACGTCAGTCGCAGTACTGTATTACATAGTAAAGAAAATAATAACTATTTTTTACAATAATTTTGATCATCTAGTAAACTTAATCCCACCTAAACTATTTCATATCATAGAAAACTATTTTTCGATGTATAAAAATAACAAAGAAAACAGTTCCGTTACTTTTAAAGAAAACTTTTAATAAAGCATACTTATTCAACATAGGGTAGATTTCCGTATTAGTGTGGGTTTAAAAAACTTATCAGTTTTGTTGCATAATAATATCTATTTAAGCTGTACAGAGATTCCGGGCGGGTTTATATAAATAACAAAAGTAATAATCTATACAAAACAATTTCTTTATAGGAAAATATTAATATTTACGAAAGTTACAAGCAATATAAAAAAAAAAAATTTGTACGCATTTGTGTGCCCTAGCAGACAACAAATTACATTTTTGTGTGCCTCGTATTAATGTGGGTGTACACGTTTGTGTGCCCCACATTAGTGTGTCTTGATAATATTATCATTGCCAACAAAATTATTTTGTTAACTGTAGTGCATTTATAATCAATTTCTAACTCTTGTTTAAATTGAATGTTAATTAATTCCAATACGGTAAAAACTGCTGAAGGTCGTCAATGCGATATGAAACAACGTTTGTGCGCAGACAACCTAACCTAATTTTTCTGTTCAAGCGCCGATATACGAGCATGCTCGTATTGTATTTGTGCACACACAAATCTGGACAAGTCGTTTTTCACTGCCCTATTAGTAGACACCATTAATTAAATATTAAAATCAATTGAAAACCGTTATATTAAGGTTTATTATATAACATAATATTATTTTATGATATAATCAATTGTATCTCACATTAAAATCCTTCCGAAACATTATTTAATGTTACTTTTAAAAATGTCATTTCTTAGCAAGTTTGGACAAGGAAACATCGTGACACACCGCAAACCGTGAAACATATTTTTGAAAGTTCTTTTTCAATGTTATAGTAAATGAAAACAAATTAAGTAATTAATTCTATTTAAACTTAATTAACTATACTTTATGAAAAAAAATATTTTAGTGTTACGTTTTTACTCGTTCATTTCTAGGATATGTTTTAATAATAGGGCACACAAATATGGACAGGCACACTAATACGGACCACTACCCTACCCCATGTACATACAAATGTCATACAAATGTCACCATCAAAATACATATTTCAATTAAAAATTAAATCATTCGACAATGATGAAAATGTATAAACCAATCATTATACTTTACAATAGTTTCTCCGTTGCATTTCATCGATTATACTGGATAGTTTTGATTACCAGACATCACAAAACAATTCCTTTTGCCTTTTCACACCGACCATTTTTCACGTCACACCCCACAACTCCTATACTGCAAACAAGTACAACAACAGTAACAGCACATTCGCGTACAAAGTTTCCGAACGTGTAGCTGTTGGTACATTCGCGAACAGACCGTCTCTGCCAAGGGGATGTAGGAGCGAACTTTACCGATGGCGACCCCCACCTCGACCCGCATTTTCCATTGTTCGCGCGAAATTTACTTCGTAATAATATTGGAAATTAAGTTTTTAACGATTTGCTATCGTGCAAAGAATGCAGGATCACAGCATTTTCAATAATCAAAATGTTCAATAATTTATATAATGCAATATTCTTAAAATTGACGCGTGAAATTACGTAAAAGTGACGGTCACCTTACAATTTTCTGTGTGAAACGGCATCCTCACCTCGCGTCGTATATTTCCCATTATTTATTTTAACTAAATATTATAACAAGAACACGCGATCACCGCATTTTTGTGCTTTACGATTGTATACTTTTTTTTTATGTATGATATTATGTTTTTGGGGTTAGGAAAATTTCAACCAATCAGCGTAGCTCCGACATCACCCACGGAAAGCCGTAGGCACGCGCGCGCGTGCGGAGGCGTTTGATTCTGGCGCTCATTATACGCACCACGAGAGCTTCTCACCCGCAGGCGCGTGATGGACAAACGTCCGCGTACCACGAGAAACTCAACCTCGGAAGCATATTAAACTGAATCCGTGGAGATAGCGAGCAGGAAGTTTAGACGATCGGGATGCGTGCTATAGACCCGTGCTGCATCGCGGAAATTTTCGATGCGGGCTGGCTGTTTCATTAGTTGGATACCTAATTGTTCCCTCTAAAGCGGTGCGCGATTTAATTAAAAGATAGTTCGGCCCTGATCAATGAGCGGATATTGTTCCGAATAACCGCGCGAAAGCAACAACAAATCAGTTTATTCAGCGGCGCGTGGTTTTACTTTGCGTCTATAAGACTGCAGTAACTGTGCGTCGTTGGGTCCGGTAAAGGCTAGTTAGCTGGCATTGATGCTTTAATAAGCTTGGAAAGAAATCATTTCAGAGATACCTGCGCTGCATTCTTATGGAAAATAGCGCGGTGAACAATTTGTCCGATTGTTTTCTTTCCGCCGTGTGGAAATATATGTCCTCAGGTTATTTTCAAATATGTAAATCAAAGATCTTTCTATGAAAAATTTTCGATGAATTATACTGTTTTCAAAAACTAATAAAAATGCTTCTCAATACTTCATTAAAAAGGTCGTTCGTGATGGGAAAATTAATTAATTAATCTACACTGCAAACAAATTTAATAAATTGAATGTTTTAATGAAAATGTTATAATATTTCAGTTAAAAATAATGTGGCGAGCACTTTTAAAATGTACGTATATTGTTGCCACAAAGAGGGAGCTTTAGAATAATGAAAAAAAAAGTTTTGGGACCAAAAATACGTTTAAAAACTTGTTTTAAGACGTGAAAAAAACAAATTGATGCAGTTTTTGTTAACTATTGAGCCTCGAAAATCCATACATGTAATTGTAAAAATAAAAAATAAACTAGAGAGAACGAGCTTTCAATACCTTGTTTTAGGATTAAAAAATATTAACTTCCTCTAAAAGGTTATGAGAGTTTGTAAAGTTAATCAACGAAAATACGCCAAAATGCGTGTCAAATCGAAACCGCAGAGTTTTCAAAAAGTTATCAGTGGATTTGGTCGTTACTCATGTTATCGTTTGACGACCAAAAAGTATTTTGTTTCGAAAATATTTTTATTTGAACATATTGATATATAAAGTCACTATAAAAATTATATTATTTTAAAAAGAAATACATTCAATCATCAAAAATAAAGAATATTACAATTCCAAAAGTTTTATAAAATTCTGCCCCTACACAGGTTCAGGTGAAAGTTTGTTTTGGCGTAAACTTTATATTTTCGGAATGATAATTAACTTAATGAAATAATAAATTAAGTTTGAGGTGACTAAATGCCAAGGAATCAATAGTGCTGTTTTTAAATATCTTCTTTTGTATATGACAAATTAATAAAATATGCGCAAAAAGCGTTTAATACAAACTTTTCTAGCTTTTTCACCTAAATTTCGTATAAAGCTCTGTAATAAGGAGTCGCGTATCGCATTTAAAGTTTTCAAAAGCAATGACAAATTATACCAAACATTTTGTAAAATTTCATCAGTGTGTATTCTCCAGTTTTTAAACTAAATTTGAAATTACGAATCAACAAGTATAAATTCAAATTTAGAACTTGGTAATAAACACAATTAAAGCAGTTAAAAAATAAAATTACGTGTAAAGTATTAATCAATTGTTATTCTAATGAAAAGATATTTCGATAAGGAAGTATGTCATAGATATTAGTAATCAAACATTGAAGCACATCCCTATATATAGGGACGTATACGTATTACCGAATGTGTATAATAAAAGTATCATGAATTCAAGAGTAGGAAAAAACCTGGAAAAATTCTATTCATAGGCTAATAGAGTACTATGGAAATCGATGCACCAGTATTCGCTACAGTCATAAATTTTGTAAAGTATGTGAGATTTCATGCTCTATTTCATTATAAAATGCCCACATTGGAATGAAATATTCTATTCGAAAATGCACTCGACGGCAACCATTTGTTACCTTTCCTAGAATTCTATTGCCAAGTCTACGTTATGCTCGTGCTTATTATAATGTAGCCAGTTATCCCTTTAGATTTAATATTTATAAACGGGTTTACCTTGTTATATAAGAAATCTCCGCTTCACTTTATCCAGCAATGACACATTTTCTCCATGTACAGTGACAATTAAAACTATGACGTCAAGTGGTACCTGCCAGTTCATGAATATTATAACAGTGTATGCTAACTAAATCTCTGAAAAGACGACATCCAGTTCAGGAATCTGCTAGCTCTATGTATCGTATTTAAGAAATATACAAGACTCTGATGTATACTCTGAAACTAGTTTGTCGAAATAGAATCGCGTAAGGAAAAGTGTCAATGCAGTCAGTAACGTATTCTCTTTTACTTGTTAAATAAACTGTCACAGTATATTAATCATTTATATTTTCATTTTATTCTTTATGAAATGAACCTAATGAATAAACTTGATAATATACTTACCAAAAATGTTTTTACCTATCAATATAGAGTAATGTTAAAGTTATGACCCGACTGGAAATACAAATGTGGCTATGGTCTGGGCCATCGGTGGTTGCCCTACCGCCATCTAGGGGCCGAAAATGGCTACCTCAGTGGCCCCACTATGGTATGTAACGGGGTTCTCCCGTGGGCCAAGGAAGGCTGCCACATTAGCAGAAGAATCATGACATATGAATTTCTAATTTAGATTAATTACGGCGGGTTGCATTATTAAATAATACACATAAATTTATGTAAATGAATAAATAAACATTTATTATACGTGAAATACATAAAACTTTTAAGTAATTAATATTTTTTATTTATTTTACAATATATTTAATAAAATACTATTGATTTTTTTATTGAGATAAAATTTAAACTTAAAATTTAAACTTAATTTTAAACTTTAAAGCCCATCTTCTTAACTCAAGTATCAACAAAGTTGTATTAATAATTGTACTTGCTACACCATCTTGTAAGTCATCACAATCACTATCTGTACTATATTCTGAGTCATTATCAGTATCACTGTTTATTCCTGCATACTGAAAGGAATAATCAAATAAATTGTCATTAGTTTGGTTTTCATTTTTTAATTCATATAATCTTGAACAGTTTATCGTTGCATCACTATCAAATTTGAGACACTGTGGTGGATCACAATTAATTTCACTCTCTGTAGAGTTACTTTCTTCTGATTTCCGTAGTTTTTTATTGCGAAAGCTTTGCACTCTTCTTTTCGTTAACAATTGAGCCTTGGCAACCTTATCACTCATTTTTTATTAATTCTTTTAAAAAGCACAAATTTATTTAAAAGGTAGATTGTTACTTTATAGGTTAAGATTACTTTTATTATGTTTTAATTATTTAATCAAATAGAGCATACTTATACTTTATTTACTTTCATTAATTATTGTGCTATTTACCTCTATAGTCTAAAATTTACTATTATATAATCTAATATATTGCTTTGCTCCGAAATTGCAAATTATACATCGAGTAACGCATTTATAGTACCAGCTTTGTATAGTCAAGACGACTACTCATCATATTCGTGCGCATGCGCAAACGGAAGCGTCTATCTGCGGAAGAAAATCACGCATGGTCCCCAGACCCCACTACGCCCAGATGGGGGCGCCGTTACATTTGTGGTCGATGGCAACCGCAGAGGGGCCACCTCTTCTGGCGTGGCAGCCCGGTTAACATTTCCAGTCGGGGAGGACGTAGTAAAGAGGACGTGCTTTGCGCGTACTGCCGAGAGATTACCTAAACCCTGCGTTTCAAAATCAACAATGCCTCATTAAAATGCTTTTACACCACTCTAACCTCAAAATCATAACTTTAATATGATTATTCGGCTCTCGTAGTGTAAAATACGGTACGACACTGGTGCGTAAGGTGATTTTTACCGCATTCGACTTTTCGCACTCGCTTCGCTCGTGCGAAAAATGTCTCCTGCGGTAAATAATCACCTTCCACACCCGTATCGTAATGTACTATTACCTAAGATTAGCTTTATAGGTGCAAAAAATAGCGCCAATATCGTTGAATATTTTTTAAAAGGGAATAGGAGTTAAATAATCCCACTCTTCTTGGCTTCATTAACCGTCTATTAACACATTTCGAAGCTCTCATCAGTGCTATTTTTGAGCGTACATTAAACGTTATTATTCACCAGCGCTCTGTGTGTGTGTGTGTGTGTGTATATATATGTATACATCGACTTCCTTTCGCATGCAAATATACGCACGTGGGACGGGCGCCTCTAAAAACAGGCGCAAAACAGCGCTCATTATGAGTCCCAGCTTCCAAAGCTCGCACAACGGTATCGGGAGAGAGAAAGAAAAAGAGAGAAAGAGAGAGAGAGAGAGAGAGAGAGAGAGAGAGAGAGCTTTGGCCGGCACTGCGCCTGATAAAACGTATTCCGCATTCACTTTGACGCCTCGGTGTTGTTGTATACGCCTGCAATCGAACGCTGAAACAATGGGGAAGGGAGCAAGAGAGAAGCGCTATATATACCGATCAATTAATCACTCCTGCCACCTCCTACTTTTTTGCGTCTCTTTAACCCTTTTTACCGGTCTGTCTGACTCTCGCGCTTACGTGTCTTCCCTGCACGCCGTGCTCTCTGGTTTCTTTTAGTTTATGCGGCAACTCTCCAGCAGTGACTCATTTGTAAAAAACGGTCTCTTCTCTCACTTCCAGTTTTTGAAACTATTTCTCATTCGTTCTTTGTCTCGCTTTTTCCTCTTTTCAATCGTTCATTATTTCTTTGTATATTAGCGGCGCGCCGTCCCCCTCACCTTTCTATTTCTATCCTTCTTTCTTCACCGAGTCTCTGCTCTTTTATTTCCCTCCTTCCTTTTTTTATTTCTAGCTCTGCTTGTCATTCTAGCTTTTCTTCCAATTTTTTCGCCTCTTTTCATTATGTTTACAAAATAGCACTTTGAGCTCAAGATCGTAAGGTATCAGCGTTTTTATAACATTTAAAATGTTTAAGGGTTTCCTATTTGAAAGCTCACTTTCATATTATCCCGTAAATGATCTGATTTGACATCACTGTGTTAGAAAAATTTATAATTCCCAGATAGAAAATGAACCATATTTCATAGCTAACGTGTTAATTAAATGGAAGCATTTATAGCAAAAATCATAATGCAAAAATAATATAATTCATCTAAAAGTTCTATTATTACTTAAAATACATATTTTACGAAGTGTAAATGCCATCATTTATTTCACATTGGTATGAAATACAAGCATAATGTTCGTTTTTAGCCATAAAGTTAACTAACAAATAGCTAGCTTCTGGTTAACATATCTATCAGGGTTTCCTCTTTAGCATTTTCTTATGAAATAAAAATTTTATATAAAAATACATATTTGCTAACAACAGCGTGCCATCATTCACTTCTTTGTCCTGTATCCGCTATCTATATTCATTTTTCATTTATTTATTATTGGTAGTCATATGTGTTTCTATTTCTTGATTATTTCTTTCTCCGTGAAAACTATTTTTCGCTCGCGAACCATTATCATCCTAAAATCTCCGTTATGCTCAAAGGTAAATCGCTGCAAAGGCCAGTTGGATTTCAAAAAGCCCCCATTGACCATCACTGACTCACCCGATCAGTAAACGATCATGCGTTCGTGAAAATACCATATGAAAGCATCACCGACGCTAGATCCGGCACACGGTTACAAGTGAATATTTTGATTGAAAAAGGTCTCTTCGGGGAATTTCGTCAACGCCGAAGGGATTATACCTTTTGATTCTGTTCTCTTTGGTTGCAGATATTCTACGGAAGCCCGGTTGGTTCACGTCCGACCATCCGAATAAGACCGAGCGTGCGCTATTTTGCTATGTGCTAATATAATTTTTGGAGTATGCTCAGCCGCGCAGTGCTGCCACTTTTCTGAAAGCTTAAGTTTTGACAAATTCAAATCATAACCTTAAATTCTAAGCTATACAGGTGCATTTAATTTCTATTTCTCTACAATATCAAATTGCACATGTACTAAATGATACACTTACTAAATGATACAAAATTACACTGAGAAAAATGTTGTAGTAAATTTTATTATAACTGTAATAAAAATTACTATAAAGTATAGGAAGGGTGAGACAAATACACTTTATGCTGCATTTTTATTATAATTGTATGAATAATTACAAAATTTCTTGTAATTTTTATGACAGTTGTTGATTAGAAAGTATTACGAAATAAAAGAAAAATTGCTATACACATAGCAAAAACTGTGATATAATAAAATTTAAAATATATGCTTTTAATTTTTATTAGAATAGAATATAAATTTTATTTTGTAGCGTTTAAATTTTATTTTGTAGCGTATAAATTTTATTTTGTAGCGTATTAAAAATTACTATAAACATAGTAAAAAGTGCCACATTCAAAAATTGCTACAGGCCATAAGAAAGTTTGCTATCCAACATAGTAAAAATTGCTACAACATTAGTACTTTCTGCGCAGATCAAGGCATCCACGTGTCTGATTGAGGTTATGTTTCTACGGGAATTTCACTTTGTCTTGCTTTTAAGTTTACAAAACATTCAAAACCTTACTTCAATTATTTTATTTTTATATTATGCACATTAATGATAAGTTTCTTTGTGTTATCAAAGTTATTTATTGTCATTATTTAATATTATCTGAAATTTTCTTGAAATCGATGGTTTGACATGTACAAGTTCCAAAATTTTACACTCAAGAATCCTATTTGGGTAAGTGGTTAGCGCGTCCGATTGCCGCGGTGAAGGTTGCAGGTTCGATCCCAACGCTCGTAAAAAATATATTTTTATTTCTCATTTTAATTTATTTTCACATTAAATATTGTATGATTAGAGTCTGAAAATAGTTCTGAAAACAGAAAGAACGAGAAAAAATTTAATTTTTTGAAATTTAAGGTCATTCATAAAAATTACTATGTTGCATAGCAAAAATTGTTATAATTTCGATTTGTCCCTCCGTTCCTACAAAATATAGTAATTTTTCTTATGTTTATAATAAATTTTACTACAACATTTCTCTCAGTGTAACTATTAAGAATTATCTTGCCTGTAATAATTATGCAATTTTGTTGTAGATATAGAGAAGAAAAACTCATCAAGATACGCGCAAATGTGCTTGCTTTTTCTTTTCTCGCAGTCAAAACTCAAGCTTTTAGAGAAGTGGCAGCACTGCTCGGCTGCGCGCACTCTGAAAATTATATTATTAGCATATAGCAAAATAGCGCACGCTCGCTCGCTCGGTCTTATTCGCATGGTCGGACGTGAACCAACCGGGCTTCCGTAATATTCAGGTACGCGAGTGACATTGTCTTGGCGCGCTGGAATCGCTTTTTTCCAAGAACAGTGCCTATACGCTAGATTAACCGCGCACAGCAAAGCGCCTTTACGGATTGTCCTTTAAAGTACTTTCTAAAGACAATCGCATTATCGCCAACCCTTTAAGTGCACTTGAGAGCACGTTTAACATTTTAATAAGTCCCCTTAAACGCTGTTTGGATTTCAAAATTATTTTGAAATTATACTATTCTCACATTTTTAAGTGATTTGAAACATTGAAACATTTTTGAAACATTTTTTTTTTAATTCAAAATAATTTTCAGTAGCCGTCAATATGTCAGCGACTTTTCTATATAGAACAAAGATTTGTAATTGAAATTGATTGCAAATCAACCGCAGAATTGCTTTATATAACACTATACGTATATATATATATATATATATATATATTTAGAATTATTTTCCCTTAATCTATTAATTTCAAAAATCAATCCATCATACACTTAATATGTCTATCGATATCGATAAAATTAAATTAATTACTTCCCACATGAATGCGTTAAGATCATGTAGCAACTGTCGCTGTGGCAATGCGTTGAAATGACAGGTCTCGTTAGTGATTGAACTCTAATGAATTTTTCTTGTGTTCCTTCACAAAAATAATACAAAATAATCCAAGAGTTTTTCTATTTTAACCATAGTGAAAAGGCCAGAGTAAAAAGATTGATTGATAAGTTTAATTACTAACCAATACTTGTTATTGCGCAATTCTAAAGAAAAACTATCAACTAAACAAAATAAGCCATTTATTAAAGAAACGTTCTCTAATCTCGCCCGATGAACGGTAAATGTTGAAAAGCTTTTTCGCGAAAATCCTTATATGCTAAACGCGAAACACTCTGACTTTCAAATCTGGCCCCGTTCATCGCCCTTGTAGCCGTTCCTCCCCTGCACCGCAGGCTCGTAACGCACAAAGCGCCGAGAGGATAAAAAGCGAGGTATAAGGGATGGAGAGTGCATAATATAACCTACCTGGTAAAAGTAAAAAGGGTCAATCTCGTCCGTGAAGTTGCGGACGAAATCAATGCCGGTCCCGCTGATGTTCGCCATGAATTTCTCGGTGCTGATATAATCCGCTTCCATGTCGGCGCTCGGGGGCTAAGTAGCGAGACGACACGATTCAACGCGAACACGTACGCACCACCGATCCTTCGTCTTAGTCCCTCTTATACTCCTCCTCGTCCTTCTCCTTCGCTCTCTCGCCGCCTACATGCGTCGCGCAAGGCGAGATGCTGCTGCTGCTGCTGCAACGGCTTTGCCCTCCTTCGACACCTGCAGTGTAACAATGGGTGAAATCTCCAATTACTAACGGTGCATTGCGAAAACGTGTACAAGCAGGTATTACGGAGCAATTGAATTAAAAAATACGCGAAGATATGCTTGTTAAGGTTGAGTGACGATGTATATCATAAGGTTGTACGACGAATTTTCGGTTGCGTAATAATTTAGTGCCAACTGCTTTTTATGACTCAATGTATGATCTATGCGCCTGATGCGAATAAACTTATTTCCATTAGAACAGATTTATGTATTCAAGTCAAAACTTTTTGATAAAAGGGAATTTTTTTATTGTTTAGTATGTGGGTGTATGTGTGCGTGCGTGCGTGCGTGCAAGTGTGTGTGTGTGTGTGTATGGTGTGTGTAAGATATAATAAAGGAAATTTATAAATATACCATAATTGATTGACTTTTTTATGTAAAGCTAAAGTATTATGACTTAAGTGATAGTTATAATTGTCGTTTGTTATTTATTTAACAAATCTGCGTTTTACTATATTTTATACTGAATTCCTTAATTTCACAATTTCTGCAAATAATTTTCATAGAGATTATCGATTATCAATATCGCCGCAGATTTCAAAATTTATGTTGTATTTACGAAGTTAAAGAAGATATACCACACTGAAATGTTTGCGCAGCTAGTATACGTTACCGCGGTATCCTTTGAAGAGTGGTAACGGAATGACGTCACAAAGTAACTTTAGCAAACTATAACTTTTGTCAATCTAGTTTAATTTAAAAAAATAAAAAAGAAAGCTAAAAAACAGCATATGTTTTTTATTCAATTTTGCGAACCGTTCTATTCGTATTTTCTTTATGATGTTCTATTTATATTATTTATACGTGTATTCGAAGGGTTAAAAATATTCCGAAATATCAAATTGGTTTCTAATTTTGTCAGTTCTAAATATATTATAGATAAATACTCAGTTTTTTTATCCTATGTCGTTTATTTATGACAAATATGATTTCACGAAAAAAAACTAACGAATTATTTCGTATAAAAGATATTGCATTAAAATTCTATTATCGTTAATTAATATCAATGCATCAATACAACTCCATTAGATTTATTAAATAAAAACGAATAGTTATTAACAGCAGACAAAATGAATGCTCTGCAAACAATTAAAAAGTTGTTATTGCTATTAATTCCAATGAAATGAAAAGTACTGGAGAAATTTAATGGAATTGAAATGCGAAATTCTTCATCTTGTTCAATGCATAATTCAAGAAATAAACTAATGTATTAAGCAAACTTAAGAAGTTGATATAAGAAAGGTCATTAACTGACCTTTTTACTTCGCATTTTAGCAAAGTATATCACTCTTTCATTAAAAACTTTTTCTTTCACGTGTAATTATAAAGTTTTTAAGATGTAATCAAAGTGGTCAAATGGAGTAACTATACTTAATTAAATTAAGCTTAGAATCACTTAGAAGATTTATTCATCAACTACGTTGAAGAAATAACAATCTATTTTCATACTGAAAAACTCTTAGCACGATTGATTTTTTAAATACGTTCATTGAAACTGAGGAGTAAAAAATAATTTTCATTTAACAGTATGCAACTTTTTAATGTTCTAATTAAGGCTATTTACTAAATAGTATATGTTACGTTACAGTAACAGTTATTTTAATTATTCCATTTAATCTGATGTGAATAACGGAAACAATGTCGTTATCAACATTTATTATTCAATTAAGCAAATAAAAAACAATGTTCCAGTTAAAACGAATTTACTTTCAACTTAAAAAATAAACAACTAAAATCAGAATTAACAAACCATTTATCAATACCTTTGAATCACAATTATCAATAAATAATTTCCAAACGAATAAAAAACAATATTGCAATTAAAACGAAAATTTACTTTCAACTTCAAAAATAAACAATGAAAATCAGAATTAACAAAACATTTATCAATACCTTTCAATCTTACTTAATCAATACGTCATTTTTTAATAAAAAATGTTCTGGTATATGAAAACAAAATTTATTTATTACACCGTTTTATAGTTTAATTATTAAAAGTAAGTAATCGCAAAAAAATTACACGATTTTAGAATAGAATATTTTCTGCTATTCGTCAATTAATAATAAAATTTTCGTATCAATGTACTTTAACAGGCTCGTTCGGTCATGATCCGAAAATGGATCATGAATTTCTTTTCGCTACATCGGCATGAGACATAAATGACTCAAACGATTTTTCTATTCAAATATTCAGAGCCTCTTGTACTAAGTGTAGAAACAATTTTAACAAGATTCAATTCAACAACTTTTATTTATTTTTTAGCAAATTTAAGCTAATATAAAAAAGCAATATTATTCAAAGTTATCCTTCAGGCCTGGAAAATAGAAAATCCTTATACATTGTCACGGATGAACCTGTTAACTAATTTCGCTTAATACAAAAATTACTAACTGAATATTAATAAACTAAAAAATCTGTCACTTTATTTAAAACACAAAAATTCCTTATTTAAGATAGAAATAGATCCCCGTAAAAGAGACGTTTCCTATAATTCAACCCTTGACCTCTGCATCTAAATACTTATTATATCCAGGCTTATTTATATAAGGTTATAACAGTGAAGTGACACGTCGACGCTAAGTATCTTCCTCGACTCAGTTAACCATCATCAGTTCTCTCACTTCCCACGGCCACTAAAATGCCGTATTTCCGAAAACAGACAACAAAGGTCGCCGTGGCATTTGGGGGCTCACCTCAAACGTGCAGATAGCTTTTTCTGCAGACGACGACGGCGGCGGCGTTTCGCGCGCGCCCGCGTTACCTCCTCCTCCTTTTCTCGGCCATGCGCGTCCGGATTGCCGCTCACCCTGGTCGCCGTGCTCTTTTTACAAGTTTAAGAGAAACTGCAGGTGATGTGTCAGAGAGGTGGTGAATGCTGAGGACGATGCAGACAATGAGGCGGTCAAGTGGTATGCCCCCATGCCTTTGCTAAAACAAAAATTATGAGATTTTAATTATAGTATGATTCACGAATTTTCAGATGATGGTGATAACGATTAGTTATGTACACGGTTGATAGTGATAGGTAAAGCGCTGTCGAAATGGAACATTAAAAGAAAAAAATTGGAAAAATTACTATTTTTGATAATAATCGAGGGATACACTCATTTTCTCGTGAAAATTACTGCAATACTATATATATTGTAAAATTGTAGTCATTTTCACGAAAATTTGAGTCTGTCCCACAGTTATTATTGAAAATAGTAATTTTTCCTACACCATTGTTGTCTGTATGTACTTGAGAATACGTTATATTTCACATTACTTTCAGATAGAGTACTGTCTGAGTTAAAAAAATGTTTTCAAATATTATTAATTAGAAGTCATTTTTATGTTTCAGATAAAATAAAAATTTTCAAAGCTGAGTCTACTTATGTATTATGTATACCACCCATCGCATATAAGCTAAACGGAAATAGTATACCATCTTTTGCTTTCATAAAATCATGAAAGCTGCAAAAAAGATAAATTCCGCCGGGTACTCACCGGTATTATTATTTGAAATTCAAAATAATATTTAAGTAAAAACTGTCCATCGTTTTCTTTTAGAAATACCATTTTCTATAAGCTTCTTCTAAATGTAAATATATACAAATTTTCTTTTTTGAAGTTTTAAAATCTTTGTATGAAAAGATATACTTATTTATTTCTATGCTAATTATTTACTTGCACGTAACTTATAAATTAACGAAATGTATATAGATTGTAATTAATAGAAATTAAATTTATAATATTTTTTCGATAAAATATTTGATTTCATTTTGCAATTCAGCATTAAAACTTTCTTATGTACTTCTAATTTTCAATATACAATTTTAGATTAGCTTGTTACAGTTTCTTTTAGATCATACAACACAGCTTTTTTTATTTCAAAATTATAATTTGTAAATATTATTCATTTTTCTGACGTTACAAAATACAACTGACTTTGTGTAACTGTATTATGGCTTATTTAAATTTTATCTTATGCAATGCATAACAAAATCGAAAACAAACACATCCATCATTATGCACCTACATTTTTCTTATTCATTAACCGCAGTTTTTTAAAACCGGGGATTGTACGTACATTTATCAATTTGAAAGTAAAAAAGCATTATAAATCCATGGAAAACTTTAACAAGAAAAACAGCAGGAATGAGCAGAAGAGCCAACGCGACTCGAGAGAGCAAGTGTTTTACGAGCTGTTCTTAATATCCTTTAATCCTCCAGTCATCGTTGTTTTATGAACTATAAAAGAAATTTAGACCCGTAACCAGCGTTGAGCAAGATGTAACAATTCTGCGAGTAAAGGAACTTTGCTAGGGTTTCTAACTGTTAAACACAGGTTTAAACTTTGCTAATTATATGTATTCTCTGTGAATTCCGTTTATTATGTGTTAAATTTAAATATTCTTTGTGCATATTTGTATTGATACAGGCAATTGCGATAATTTTGAATTCATAAAAAATTTATTTAAAAAATACAAATCATATCTCTGTAACTTCTACATAAATTTAAGAAAATCATTGTTATATCTTCAGATTCCTTCAAAGAAACAAGTCGATGGTAAACATCAATTTAAAACTGAATATTTCAAGTCTACACATATATTTACTAAAATATATATGTCTACCTTTGCTATGCTTTTGTAAATCAGTGTGCATCCATTTATTGATTGACAAGGTCGATTTGACTGTCATTGATATATGCATTCTACTCGAAGATCAATATACTATTATCTAGTCACAGAAGAATAAAAAAACTAAAGAAATTTTTAAAGTTCCGATAAACATAGCGATTGATACAATTGGACAAGCATAATTTAACTAGTTAGAGACTACTTTATTTTTCTTTATTTCAAACATTTTCGGCGCAATAAATATAATTACAATTTTAGATACTTTAGTTTCATTATGAATAACCAAAAATATATTCTATCTAACTATAAATTGAAATATATTTACATTAATTAAGCAATTGCATTAAATGAACTGAAAATATTATATTATAAGTACAATGATTCTCGAAAAAATAAAAGCAAGTATTTCCACACACCTGTTTTAAAATGTTTTTATTTATTTGACTTCAAACATTAAAGGACACTTACGAAAGATTTGAAAATAGTTAACCTGAAATACGCGAAGTAATTGTATTCCACCTCCGCAATAAAAAGATATTATTGATGAAGCTTGCGAAATGCTGTGTTTACCGACTATGAATTTTTTTTTTTTTTGCAAACAAGGAAATAAACTAGATTTTTTTTAATGTCGCGAGAGATTTCTTCGGTAAATATTTTCTTTCTATTTACACGAGAAAGCAGGCGCGTAAAAAGAAGTGACTCAAAACTACACAGCCTGAAACGTCTCGAGCAGACTACGAATTTTTTCCTTTCCATTTAAAAATATGCTTACATGGAAAGAAATGTTCATATAAATTAGAAAAACTATTAGCAGCTCTTTTACTAATCCAAATTAAAACTCGCAATAAATTTGCATTAATATAAATCGAATTTGTTTCTGAATAACAGGCTTAAATCGATTTTTTGCGAAGGCAATACAAGTTATACGAAAGAGTTCTCGCATATTAAAAGCATACTTAGCAGGCGATTATTGAATATCGATATAACTCGCTGCATTGCATGGTTTATGAAAGCTAGACTTTCAACGAATGAAAACAAGAAATTGATTTTTAATCTTTTCTTTTCATGCCCCGGCTGAGGCGCTAGTTGATCAATTAGCGGAATAATTAAAAAAAAAACTGCAACGTCGATTCAATTGGGCTGACTTCAGACGCTACGGCTTCCTGGAAGCCTAAATTCCTGATATTGGAATTTCCTTCCACTGTCAGGAAATTCAAACAGCCAGGCTCTTTGCCATTTTCAATCTCAGACAATTTAATTACGATCGCTTGCTGCTTAAGCGCATCGGTTTTTGCGAGTTGGAAACTTCTCCCGCGCGTGCAAAGCTTCTACGCGCCAGTACGTATGCATGCTGACGCACAGGGGCTTGTTAATGTAATGAGGTGTGGAGTAGGAAAACTCTGTAAATACTGGCTAGATTAAATTGTGTACCAGAAAATGTACGGCAAGTATTATAACGCAGGTAATAATGTACAAAAGCCATACTAGAGATTATAATGGGATTTAAATTTTATTATTAAAGCTGCAGGATTAAATGGCACTTCAAAATATTTAAACACAAATTTTGTTGCTAACTAGAATGTAATAACAAGTTGTAATTAGAATGTCTTTTTTTTAAGTATAGATAATATAAATATCATTGGCAGTCTTATTTGTACTCTCAATACTATAACTACTAAAAACTTAGCATACCAATTACACAGCCCCATAAAAAAAGAAAGGATTCTGTACTTTAGATCGGACTATCATATCTCGGTGTATTTTGGCCCCCTAAGTATGATTCCAAGGTCAGAATTCGTCCACCACGTCTGAATTTGGAGATATCATTAGGTATAAGATTTTTGAGATATCTTAAAAAAACATCCGTTTACAATTTTTTTTCTCCGAAATCTAAATACCTGAATTTTGTAAACTCGCACATATCTCTTAAATTCAAATTTTTTATTTCTATCTCGAAATTTACATATTCAGATCTCCGAGAAAAAAAAATTGTAAAAGGATGGTGTAAAGTTGGTCTTGAAAAGCGCAAACAATGGCACATTGTTTTGTAGAAAAGATTAACAAAAAAATTGTTTTTACTTTGTTTTTTAAGATATCTCAAAAATCTTATACCTAATGATATCTCCAAATTCAGATGTGGTGGACGAATTCCGAGATATGATAGTCCGATATAAAGTACAGAACCTTTTCTTTTTTTTTGTGGGGCTGTGTTATTATTAATACCTATAAGAGTATAAAATATTTGTTGGAATAAAAACATTAAATAACACTATTCACATTGCAAAATTTACAATACAAAATAATTAATTTTGACGAGTCATCAAATATAACAAGAAGTTATGTTAACCCAAAATATATAAATATATGCGAAACCACTTTTATTGCGGAAGAGCCCTTACTCGGGGCAATTCAGTATCTTTCGGCAATAAAAAGTTCTATAGTTATGCCACTAAAATTCAACCCAGTATGGTTATCTTATATCCAAAATATGCTTTTTACGATTACTAAATTTCGTACGTACCATTAACTCAAATTGCGAAAAATTGTGACGCTCACGTCTCCAAGTAATCAAGTTTATCGCAGCCCAATTTAATTTTACAACGAATTCTCTCGATATGGAGTTTCATTACAGAGATAAATTTATCATTATTATTTTATAATTTCAATAATAAATATTGGAGATGATGAAAATAACTTTTAAATTATTACTGTACAGTATTATTTTGTGAATTAAATAATTACTTTAGAACGTTTTTTAGAAAAAAAATGAAAAGTCGAGATTTCTTAATTTTAGGTAAGCACACATAACACTTTACTACTATTTCTCTTTCCAATAAATTCTACCAATATTTAACAAATAATTTTACCTAAAAGAAAAATATATCTACTTTTAATAACTCTTCGTTTGTAAGCACAACTTGCAATTAACAAGTTTTCGGGAAATATGAATGACTATTTGATCTAATAACCATTTGATTTATATTATTTAAAAAGTAATAGAATATTTTCTCTCCACATCGGGAAAGGCGATAAAACTTTTCCGATTTAGAGTTTACTTTGATTTTATCTTTTCTTGACTTTTATGAGATATTAGCAAACTTCTCGTGTTCTGCAATTTTCTACTTTCAATTTCGAATAAAAAATTGATTTTGTTAAACTTATGTGTTGTTACACGTGAACACTACTATACATACAAATATTAACAAAATGTAAATCATAAGTGTCCATTGATAATGTTAGAAATATTGTTCGTTTAGATTTTGCTCTGTTTAACCTATTAGCATCTAAAATAATAATTACATAATATAAATAGTATTTCAACGATGAACCGACACTTTAGTCAGAAGTGGAAATACACCTCGACCGACCACCAAATTTAATATAATTAGCGCTGATAATTAACGGTCAATACTTAGAGAAGCGCTCACTGCTCGCATACCCATGAAATTTCAATAATCGCCAAGATGATATTTGTTCTCGAAAAAGTACATAATAAGTGATTTTAATATATTTTTAGTATTTAAACCTATCAAATCTGTCATAAACATGTAAATGTTGGGACTAATACAACAGACTCCCAGTTTCTATGTATGACGTAAAGATCTGACTACTTGGAGGCTTCATATCATTTAAAAAGTATTTGAAAATCAAAAGTGAACATGAAAAAGACTGAAGTCACTTGCTCAGTCAATAGGCAGGTGGATCGTATTTGATAAACACGATAGTATTGCATTACGAAATTTGCATATAATTTACATTGTATTTCAATTGAGTGCAAATTGTAATCCGATTACGATTCATGTATACATTATACAGAGGTGAATCGCAAATGAACTTAAGCCTTTTATAATAATCCATATAGTTATTAGTTATTTAAATACAATTTTTACCGTACTAAATAGTCATCGCATTTTTTACATACATGGTAAATCTATGTCAAAATTTTTATTGTGAAAATAGGTTGTATGAAATTTTTTTCAGTGCTTAATTTATTTAAATTAACTATTATATATAAAAAAACTTTGTTCAAAACTGCCGTTCCGCTACAATTAAGAAAAGTTATCACTCTCAACACATATTTTCAATCGAAATCCACAATGAAAGATGAATTTTTACTGATGGCGTTAATACCCTCCACTTATCGCTTTATCCATAATTTTAAAAAATCAACGCATTCAATCCTCGCAAGCTCCTTTGCCATCAAATCATGTCACATAGCCCCTATCCCCCATCAATCCAATAATCCTCCCCCCCCCTCCACCTCCCGATCCCTGTCGCGCAGCGTAGTTTCTGATTACACCTCGTTCGAGTGCGAAAAATCTTCACATCGGCAAAAATAGGGGAGGACAAGCGCGCGCCGATGTTATCCAAGCTTTAATTGAAATTCCCCCGTCGGACGGGACACTTTCTGATAGCCACCGGCTGCTGCAGCTGCCTCGTATAAACATACCACCCGCGCGGCAAACTTTGCGCCATTCATCGCTTGCGACGGAAGTGTTTATTTATCGTCCTCTCGATGGTTTACTTTTTTTTGCACCGGCTTCCGCTACTTTTTACACTTGCGTGAGATGCTCTTCCTTTTCTTCTTGGGTTTCGCGGTGCAGCGCGACGCGAACTCGGAGTAACTTACGATCTGGTTCTCGAGTGTATAGGATAAACAAGAGGCAGTATTTTGACAAGGTGCGAGTCGTTTCAAAGGCTGTGAGTAATGCAATCAGTCGGTGTATGTTTTCTTTTTTAAATTCGATCTGAATTCAAATATTGAAGAAATGCACAAAGAAGTATCAACGCATGTTAATTTTTGGTTTGCCTAAGTAGATCCAAATTATTTTAGTATTTAAAAATATTGAAAGTACATCTAATTATTACTCTAATTACTTATATTAAAGAAACATCTTATAAATAGCTTATTCTTTTTATTATTTGTCACTTGTAATATCTTACAACAACGTTGTTTGTTTCAATGTTTTTTTACACATATAAGTTTTTAATTGCCTCGTAAAGGTAATCGCTTTATATTCATTGCTACTTCTTCAATATAAAGAGTTAACGGTTTTACCCAAGTCACATATTTCGCAGTGTACATAATTTTGTTTACGGGTGTATTTAAGTAATTTCTTTTTACACCTCTGAGTTACGCAATCCTAACAAAAAATCAGTAGCAATTCCACTGCTTTCAATTATTTCGTGAGATCTCATTCTCATTATGTCTGGTGAGCGGATGAACGAAGAAAAGAAAATTGGAATTCTACTTTTTCGCTTCTCTCGCTTAATGGGGTTCGTTTTGTATCCCATACTTAAAATAATTAGTAAGCCGACTGCTCAAATTTGGGTCAGACCTTCGATACAATCAACAGGTAGTTTTTCGAATTCCGGTTCGCAAATTTACCGAGCAATTACATCTGAATAAAAAATATGGAAAAATTGTAAGGGATACGGCATTTTACAAAATACATAATTTATCAATTCCGGATTACTTTTAACCTCAGGTGTAAGAAAAATAATTTAACATATTAATAAAGACATCTGTATATATAATGATATTATTTTATTTTATTAGAAAAGAGAAATTCGCTTGGACGTGACTGCACCTTTTTACTATCCACAAATGAAAGTTACGATGACAAATGGATTCAAATTCCAAGAACGATTTATTAGCCGGCAAAAACAACAGTCTGTTCGATTTTTTACAGCCACACGTCGTACGTAAAATCGATTCACCCTTTTATTCCCGGGTATCAAACTAAAATAATCAACGTAAGAACCGACATTTACAATCCGCCCCGACTACCAGACACTCGACGTAAAAGTGCTTTATACGACAATAGAGTTTTCTCTCTCTCTCCTGCGCGCGCGCGCATGCGCGGGCAGTAAACTTGCAGCTACGACTTCTCACTGGAAAAAAAACTCGTGGCGTCGTGTGCCCGCTACAGAGAGCAAGAAGAATCTCCATTCTCGATCTCCCAAGTGCAAAGACCCGAGAGAAGAATTTCCCCGCGTGCGCGCATATATCCTCCGCCAGTGTAACGCAGGACCCGAGCTCTCGTAAAAGGGATATACAGTCCGATATCCACCACCCCCGCCTCATTTTCATTTCGCGCGCGCGGGTGCGTCGGAATATTATGAGAGCGCCGCCAGCGCCAGGTTTTTCCTTTGCGTGGTGCGTTCAATTACCGCTGAGTGCGCGTGAGAGGCCGGTTTCATTTCGGCCCAAGCTTTACGAGGTCCTCCTCCTCCCACGAGCCCGAAAAAAAGAAGCGAGAAAAGCCGCAGCCTGATAATTTTCCTCCTTTCGCGATGCGTGGGTGTTACAGCGGAATCGGTAAGCGTAAATCAGCCAAACGAGAGAAAGAGAGCGCCGAAGGTAGGAATTACGAGGTCCTGTAAAGTCGGCTTTTTTATAACTCGACGCGGAGGATTTTCGTCTAGGGTAAAACAAAATATACGGCCGCATAGAGGAGTTTGCCGAATGAATTCGAGCTTTATGTCGCGCAATTATAATTAAGTTTTTAATGCAGCCATGGAGCTGATCTTAATTATGTCCGGGAAAAAGAAGTTGTATAGCTTTCGACGGGACGATAGAGACTCGGAGCGTGAAAAATTTCAGTCGATATATATATATCGTATTAAATTCGTCCGAACGAGCTACAAAAAATTTTAATTAAGTCCTCAAAATAAGAGGAATATCGCGCTTTGATGGTTTCACATACCTAAATATATAGCAGTATTTTTAGTAATTGGAAGTACTGGGTTTCATTAATTTATTTCAAAAAGATGTGTGCAAATGTTCAATTTAAACGAGAAGCAAATATATCTGGGAAGAGAAATTGCTGTAATTTGAAAAGATTTACTGCATACCATGCGTATTTAAATATTAAAAAGAATTTTTCAATTTACTATGTATTTAGATTTCAAAAGAAAAAGAAACTCTTATTATTTTATAAACCGTAACGGGTGGACATATTGTACGTGTTGCACATCATTTATATAAAAAGATTTTAATTTTCCCTGTATTCTTTCACGTATGATCAACTTGCACAAATATTACTGAAATAGCTCTACGGCTTTAGGAACTTAGAATGTAAGAATGCTTCACAAAGTGAATTCTAAAAGACCAATTTGAAGAAGGAGCAAATAGGGAAAAGGTGCAGAGAAGCGCTGTCAAAGTTTAAGAGATAAATAGATAGTGCATCTAGTTTATACAGAGGTGTACGTTTCTCTACTGTCGGGATATATCCACTTAAGTATATGTATATTACCGCGTCAACTTTGATCAGATATTCCTCGACTTAATAGTTCTTTTGGTTGCCTGCCCTTTGATTACACTATTTGCATATTATACTTTAATAATATCTCTATATATGTGTGGCTAAGTTGTCTAATCCGTCCTGCACGCGAAATATGAATAAAGCAATAATTTTACTATTGATATTTGATAACTGATAAGTATAATCAGCTAGTAATTGTGAATTATATAGTTATAATTAGTAAACACGTGGATCGATAAATAAAGATACAAAATACTTTTAACTTTTTAAAACATTGTATTCTTTAAGCTTCGTTTTGTATTTTTTAAATTTATTATAAGAGAAGATCATTAAATATTATTAATTGCCTCCATAAAACTTGGCTGTATGTAAGGAAGAGATGTGTTAGAATTTCGCGATCTATAGTTTTTAATTAAGAACAGTTTCGTATTAAACTGAACTAAAAAGGACCTCGAACCGAGAATTGAACGTCTCGACTTTATCACATTATTTTTAAGTCATATGCAAGCTTCTAAAATGTAATATCAGGTAAGTGCATTTGAGACTTCAATTTCATTGCTGTACCGGGAAAGACGATTTCATGATGTGGAAACGGTATCTTGACATCGCGAAAACGTGCCGAAAGTTATTATATAAGATGCTTATATAAGTATTTTAATAAATAATTACCACGTATCAGTACAAGCAATATGTTTTGCAATACATTAAAATGCTACTACATATAATGTTTATCAAAAAGTGAGAAAGACATGAAAGAAAAATTATAACCTTGAAGTATTTATCCAACAACGAAACGCGATTTTTATGAAATATGCATACTCCGCATATCAGATACTTCAAAAGAATTTATTTACTAGATACTATAAGATAAAAAGCTACCTCAATCTAATTTTCAAAATACACAGTTTTCTTAATAAATTATTTTGACCTAACGAGTTCGATTGAAATATAAATACTTTTAATATCAATAAAAAATCTGTCACCTTTCTTAATTTCAATTCCCTATGCACGCGAAATATGAATAAAACAATAATTTTACGATTGATATTTGATAACTGATAAGTATAATCAGCTAGTAATTGTGAATTATAGTTATAATTAGTAAATACGTGGATCGATAAATAAAAATACAAAATACATTTAACTTTTTAAAACATTGTATTCTTTAAGCTTCGTTTTGTATTTTTAAACTTATTATCAGAGAAGATCATTAAATATTATTAATTGCCTCCATAAAACTTGGCTGTATTTAAGGAAGAGATGTATTAGAATTTCGTGATCTATAGTTTTTAATTAAGAACAGTTTAACATAAAAAAAAATTTGACATATAATTCTAAAAGGGAACCTTCGCGCGCTACTAGAAGAGCGGAAATGAAATATTGACCCGATAAGGGTTTAATTTTTGCTATACGGAAAAATCAATGCGTTGAAGTATTTCATCGATATCGTCCAGGGGTGTTTCGCCGCATTCGATTAATATTAATGCATCGTAATTAAAGTAGGAGAAACAGTTTGTTTGAAAATTTTGTCTATATAAATCACTGAAATATTCTACATTAATCTGGTAAATGTTGAAACAAGAATGTATTGTAATTACTTTTCATTAAATGTGTATTTGATTATTTTATGGAAGGATCTAATTGCATACTCTTTGAAAAAATACTTTCGTCTATTTATTTATCGTGTAAAAAAGCATGAAATACGCATAAAAAATAATATTGATTGAAACAATAACATAAAAATCCAACGTTGTATACAAATCCATCGGAATATACAAGTTGACGAAAAATAAAACTAAATTGATTCCCTAGGCCACAAATTGTGCTACAGCTATAAAAATTCGAAACCATCGTATCAATTCAAAAATATAGGATTTATCGAAAACCTGGTTTCACTTCCCATTTGTAAATTTACAGAGTAGCTATATATCTCGCACAATCTATAACAGAAATTTAAAGCTTTAAAGATTTACCCCCCAAAAAAAAAAGAAAAACGAAAATTATAATCCCAGCCGATGCCCAATGTTTTAAATATTAAATGCTTTATAAAAACTCATCAGCAATCCATTGCGAAATTAAGAAGTAAAAATGTTTTTCGATCCGCAATAAGAAACAAATAGTAGCAGGAAAAATTGAACATCACGCGGTCGTCAGGCAGTGCGGAATAACAACGAGCCTCGCAATTCTCCCCTCAATTTCCCAAAAAAAAGAAAACCCCGCAATATCAAACGTGCGCGATGCAAACAATAGCAAACAAGAATTTCAACGACGCGCGAGCCGCAAAGAATTTCACGCGCTCGTGATGTTTTCTCGTCGAATCTATCGCGGGACGAGTGAAAAAAAAAAAAACAAAAAACACGCCATATACCACAGAGTGCAGGCTAAAATATAAACTGTCCGGACTGTGGAGTCGATCTAGCGCCAAAGATCGCGCGGAAAGGCGAAAAAATAGCGCGTCGCCGTGCGCGTCTGTATATATACGTATACAAACTGAATAACGCAAATAAGGGACATAAGTGGAACGAGAAAGAGAGAAGAGGCAGCGACGAAAATAAAGCGGCGATAAAGTTCTCGACCACCGGATCAGCGCCCGCAAATTTCATCCGAGGCCGAGTGTGTGTGTGTGTGTGTGCTGCGTGGCTCCAGGCACTTAGTGCGCGTCGCTTCTCTCTTTTTCTCGCTCTCTTCGCTTCTTTCTCTCTGTTTTCTTTTTTTCTTCTCCGCGAGCCTCAAAGATTATCCGCCTTCTCTCGCGGCTCCAATCGTCGGCTTTTCGCGCGTGGGGTTTTGTTGTTTTTATCTCTCTCTCTCTCCCTCCCTTTCTCCGAGAGCGGCGGACAGGTGTCGGCGCAGGAAATCGAGAGCGAACGCGCGCGTGGGTGGGCTTACGAGAGCGTGTTTACGATCGCGTGCGCCGCTCTGCATCCCCTCCTCCCACGCACAAGCCAGTTGTATACGAATTTATTCGCATCCCGTCTGTACTTTGCGTGCACGCACAAACGCGAGTTCGAGAGAGAGAGAGAGAGATACTCGGGAGAGTTACGCAGGTGCGCCGGAATTTACGAGGGAGTGAATCCTTCCGTGAAATGTTACCGCCGTCTATCGCGAAAAGTGACGCGTGCAGCTAATATCTAATCGGCGATTAGCTCGCGCGGCGGAAGTCATGCGTGCCCCCCGGTGCTCTGAACTTCATGCCGCGTTATGCAAAGTTACATATTAATCGAGTAACTTTTATATATATATATATATATATATATATATATATATATATATAAAGACCTATAAACGTTATTTCTGGTAATCTACAGGGTCCTATAGTTTATCTCTTCAGAGTTCCCTATATAAGCGCGTGACTAAAGAAATAATATCCCTGGGGTGTGGGACTAATACCACGTCCCGGAAATAACAGTTGCAGACACAGATTTTCCGGGACGTCCCGGAAAAAACAGCGCGTCCCGGAAATAACAGCGATGTACAGTGTAAACGTCCCGGAACGAACCGTTGCAGATAAATATATATATATATATATATATATATATATATATATATATATATATATATATATATATATATATATATATATATATATATATATATATATATATATATATATATATATATATATATATATATATATATATATATATATATATATATATATATATATATATATAAAGACCTATAAACGTTATTTCTGGTAATCTACAGGGTCCTATAGTTTATCTCTTCAGAGTTCCCTATATAAGCGCGTGACTAAAGAAATAATATCCCTGGGGTGTGGGACTAATACCACGTCCCGGAAATAACAGTTGCAGACACAGATTTTCCGGGACGTCCCGGAAAAAACAGCGCGTCCCGGAAATAACAGCGATGTACAGTGTAAACGTCCCGGAACGAACCGTTGCAGATAAATATATATATATATATATATATATATATTGCACGAGTTTGTAAGCTTCAAAAGCAATCAATTTGAAACTTTATTAAAACAATGAATTAATTAGATTGGTTCTATGGTTATCGTGTGGTATATTTTTTCGATTATGCAAAAGAATATGCTAGCCGCCGAAGTAAATCCATGTTTATCACGTTAAGTTATTTAAAATGATTCTGATCGTGTAGTTTCCTTGTTAACGAAAAGAGTGCATGTTTACAAAGTCAATATTTTTCGTGCTTTGAATAATGATGGCGTGGAAAAATAAAATATCCCCGCGACTTTAGTCGTAATTTAGTTTTGTTACTCGGAAGTGTTTTTAATTAAATATAAGTACAATCCATTAATTTCGCATCAATATCAATTTTGCAAGAAGCATCGAACGAGGGAATTCGGTTTAGTAATATAGTTATAAGTCATTAGATTCTCTAGTACACAACACATAGTTTATAGGAATATACGAACAATTCAAACTTAGCAACTATAATGAAGTATGGATCGAACTGCTCTCGATTCGCGGCGGCCCTTTGGAATCTTCTTAGACATTAACTCACTTACGATCAAAGGGTGTGCGCGGCGCCCCCGGCGATAAGTACTTATCGCTAAAGTACTTAACGCGGAATAACAGTGTGTGACTACTTAACTTTCTTACGAGCCATTAGACGTCATTTAGGAGTCCAACAGGTGCAGAGTGCTGTGAGAGGAGGAGCCGGGTGGGGGATTATAGACAAAGTCGTAAGCCACGACGGCACTGACAAGGGGAGGGGGATAGCCGCGCGCGCGTGTCGTCAAAGAGTTAACCGTTTGTAATTAAATTACTCAATACTGTCCGGTATGTCTTCATCGGCGAACCTTCAGGAACGGTCGTTGGAAGACAGTACTGAAGGGTTTGTGTGGCAGAATCAGTTATGTGATTAATGACAAATAGTCATTTTATTTTATCTTTAATGTGTTGATGGTTATTGATTTGCAATTATGTTCGAGTAAAAAATCATATCAATTTTATATTATATAATTTGAAATGGGAAATGTTTTAGAAAGACATAAATTTGAATAGGACCATTTTGCGATTATTGCAAGCAACGATAACATTCCGCGTGAACAGGACATTCACTGGTGCAAACACTTATATTCCCGATAGTGATTTACTACTCTCTAAAAATGAATATGTAAAAAGTCGTTTACTCGCGCGAATAAGTGAAAAAATTGACTAATTCCTTAGTCAATATTCACTTATTACGCAGTGAAAATTTTATTCCACTTCTTCGATAAGCGAATATTCATTAAAGAATTAGTCAATTTTTTCACTTATACGCACCAGTGAACGACTTTTCACATATTCATTTTTAGAGAGTATGAATTACAATATCAAAGAAAAAGGAAGTACAAAAAGCGAACATATAAATACTATACCGTTTCGCATCTCTACTATTTATATACAATTAATCAGTTAAAGGTTCAGGAAACATAAGCCTTTGAAGAATTAACGAGATTGTTCATGAAATAAAAATACTTGATTTTAAACTATTTGAGCCAGATTGAAGCTTTCATTTAAGTGATTCGATTTAGCTTTTAAATCTACAATAAATTAACATTGGAACTTGAACCCATTGTTTTATATCTTTTTACTTGATTATTCATAAAATGATTATTGCTCTGAAATTACTGTCATTTCGTCGTTCCAACATCTAATAAAAAATTAAAAAGATTTGTGTACTCTTTCTTGTTATATCCTACGCGAACTATGTTAAAAAACTATTATAGAAAAAATAGTAGTTATTTAGAGGTCATTTCATAACATGAAATTTCGAACCTGCACTTTGGTGGGATAATGAAATTGCACCTTGAATGAGTGACCGTTGCAAACTTATGCATTTTTTCTACCAACAAAGTGTGCGGGGGTGTTTATTACGTAACTCGTAATTGGGTCACCGGGGAATGCTGAAGCCAACGCAGCAAAAACTTTCGGTTCTCTCTGCCCATGCCGCAGGCAAAGATTTGGCTGAAAGGGCTATTCGGAAGTTACGTATCATTTAGGAAAGGTATTGACCGAAAGCGAGTATGGGAAAAGGAATAGGTGGCTTATTGGGCCCAAATAATCCATAGGTAGATGGACCAACGTACATACAATGTGGAATTTCAATGTATTTTTGAAGATAATTTTTAATTTAACATGATATGTAGAACAATACGTTTTCAATGCTTTCGAGTACGTACTTAATTGCATAACAATAAAGTAAATCACGTCACCGGAGCCATTGAAATCAACGAATTAGTCAATTACGTTCTATTTAGAGACTGTTGAAATTTCTATTGCTAGTACTTTATTATAATTGATATTTAACATGAGAGTGACAAGAATGGTTTATGAACACAGAACAAAAGTACGAACAACTCTTAAAATCAGTATAACACATTGTAAATATACATAAAAAGTCATTTATTTTATTACACGAATTAATTAACATTTTTTGAACGAGCAAGTGGTTATAAAATTCGCCGGGATCCAATAATCCATTTATTTTATCTTCATCCGTTAAAATGAATGCGATTTAATTACCACAAAGCGTAAAACAAACAGTTAAAAAAAACTCTGCTATATCGTAAGCGCATGCCCTGCGAGTCGCGTGCTGCATGAAATTAAGTTAATCACGTCAAAATGACGCGTTTTTAACAACCGTTTTCAAAGGTAACATCTGCTTTAATGGAATCTAATTTTAGATCGGCTCGTAATGCAGATCTTAATGAAGATCACATGATTTTAATACAAAGTTATGCTTTGATATGCATCGAGAGACCGGCAATTGTATTTCATATGTCACATTGTGTTTCTGACTTTATTTAAAATATCGCTCTAATGATATACCGTAAGACGAACCGAAATATTACTTTTAAATTTACTTCAGTATTAAAATTAAAAATGTTATTATTAATATTATAAATGTTACTAATAACTATTCAAATATTAAAATGAAATTCCATTTATCTTTTTCTGCATTTTTCACTTAATACCTAGATGATTTATGGAACATTGAAAGCTTTTCACCCACGTCAACAATTAGAACAATTTATATTGTCAAGGATGAAATCATGTTTTAAGCTTCGCATCTTGATAATACATTAGATACTTAATTCATGGGAATACTTTAATTTGAAGACTAAAATTCGTCAAAAACTTTTTGGATGCCAACAAAGAAATCCTTTATAATTAGATGACCGTAAATCTCGCTACTAACGAAATTAATGGAATTCGCTAATGACGTAACTTGAACTAAGGTAAAAGAACGAGTGGTGTCTTTGACAGGTACGTCTCAGGACGATAATTACTTTTTGTAAGAAGTACCTAAAAAACACATGGTAAACGCGTGAATAAATATTGTTTCGCGATACTCTACCACTTGTAGATGAAAAATCTACCGACTTTTATAATTATTCACCTAGTTATGAACGATAGACTGGGTGAACATTAAAATTGATATCTTCTCTTAGCTTTGAAAATTTATGCTGCTATTCTACAATCGTAAATTGTGTTTGCGGTATGGTGAACGTACGTGCGAATAACTAAGAGGGAAATGTATGATGAAATTTATCATGGTTGGAAAAAAGGCGATGATTTACGCTCGTAATACCAAATTTCGTCACATTTTCATTTCGCGCTTTAATACCCACGGAGTACATTAGGTCGTGGAAAGGATCCATCAATCGATTACTTCGATGACACTTTCTTTGATAAATTTTATTTGATGGGGGAAAAAAAATAACCGCACAAAGTAAAATTCACCAGTGGCGCTGAAAACACGATGATCACAGAAACTCAATTTGATATAACCAAAGAGATCTCTAATTCAGTACAGCAAAAGAAAAAATTATTTCATAAAATGTGAAACATCATATTTACGTTAAAATACACCGGCCATCAATCTTGCCTGTGAGTTTCCTATATTTTCCAGCTTTTTATGTAAAATAACATGACCGCCAAACATATTTTAATGAGAATGAGCACAATATATATATATATTTTTTTTAAAGTTATAAACCATTTCTCATACAGTATATAACTCTGTCGCTAAGTAAGCTTGCGCATAAACTTATCGTTTTTCATTAAAACATAAAGCTGCAGCTGCAACAACATACCGCGCCTACAAAGTTTTTCATTCTTCCTCGACTAACACGGCCTTTTTTATTAATTAAAAATTTATCAACTTTCACGTGCGCGCGTGCGCGCATTCTATTTCCATCTACCAGCTTTTAGAAAAGACTCGTTCACCCGATAAAGAAAAAAACAAAGAACCGACTTTTCATCATCACAGTAAACAGCTCAGCAGACAATCGATTCCTCTTTGAAATTACCGTCCATCAAAGGGAAGCGCGCGCTACTCTGCCACATATAAGGGAAATATGCTTACCGCGCGTCATCTCGCAACCCATCGACGCTCCATAAGCGAAAAAACTCATAGATTCCGCAGATTCCTTGCGCGCATTCCACGCGTTGAATTCTCGCTGTATAAAACGTCGGCGCTCGCACGCGCACACAGAGATGCGGGCCGCCTCCTCCTCTGACTGTGCTTTTATCGCGCGCGGGAATTCGAAGTCTCGGGAGGCCGAACTGTTCACCACGTCCTCGAATTTCTCACGCGCACTCGCATGCCATTACAATACATCGATAAATATATATAACGACACACTGTCATTAGTCGTTCCTCGCGTACTCCTCCGCGCACTTTCGAAATGACATTCCCTCCTCTCGCCGCACTCGAAATTATAAATAAAATTAAAAATCCCTCAGACAAGCTGTCCCTTGGGTATGTCAACAAAAACTACCGGGACTGCGGCTACTTTTCATTCATACGATCACAATGTGAGAATACACTCGCGCGAGCAGGGGACAACACCGTGATACAAGAGAGAAGAAGCAGCTCGGCGCCACTTGCCGGAGACGCGCGCGAAACGCGACTGAACGTCTCTCCCGGCCTCTCCGGGATTCCTCGCGCTCTCTCTCTCCCGCTTGCGCGCGCGTCTTTTCCGGCTTGCGAGGTGAGCCGGCAGCGCGCGCACCCCGCGCCCGCGTCACACCGCCGTATAGCGGCCAATTGCACGCTACATACAACGGCCGAAAGAGAGTGGCATATGACGATTCCCATCGCGTGGGGGTGTAGTGCACCGGCTGTCGCCTGCCTTCCTCCAATTAATTGCCGATGTGTGTGGGAGGCCGTCGGAGGTGTTGAGAAAGAGAGGAAGAGCTCGGGTTGCAGCGCTGCGGATTTCAAATACGCAGAAGAGGGAAGATTGATCGGGAGGTTTGTTTGTGAGGGTAGAGGTGACTGTACTTCTGCGGAATGTACAGTTTTTATAACTCTTTGATGCTCAAGTGTGAATTTAATATAAATGTAATCGTACCGTTATATCTCGAATGACTCAAATTATGCGCCCGAAGTATTATATATTGCAGGTACGAATAATGATTTACTGAAGTGAATGGGAATGTTAAAGTATTATTAACAGGAACATTACGAATTGCGTAACGAAATATCGACGTTTTATTCATCCATTTGACGATTTCTAGTGCGATTATATGTATATTTATTTTATATGATAAACCGGTGCACTGCAAATTTATTGGTATTGGATGAATTTTGGAGTGTCGTTATACATTTCTGAAATTAAAGATCAAATATTAATGGCAATTTTCCCGCCTGCATTATGACAATGAAATTTTAAGTACATCAATGATACAGTTTTAAATGCAAAGTTAAATTAAGGTTGCGTTTATTGGTAAAATCATTCGATTTTCATTGTGAACTTTATTCTTCTTGGAAATTCAATTTTTTAATGATCAAAATATTTAAATTTAATATTCTGAAACAATTTCCAAGCAATTAAAAACCGCTGCCAATTCATTGGCACGTAGCTTCCTCAAACTTAATTTATTGACCCCTTTAATTAATTTTTACTTCTAATATTTAAAATTTAATACTTTATCTTGTACGGTTAGACTAACTAGGAGAGGGTCATGGGTTCGGATTCAGCTTAAACTGTGCGTTATACCTTTTTTCGTAATGAACCGATTTTTTTGGGCAACGAACTTGATCTGAAGATATATAAAAGCTACATCTGTGCCAAATTTCAGGATGATTGGGTAATTTTTGCTCTTGTTATCGTGCGACAACGAAAACGCAAATTTTTACTAAAATAATTTTTTTCTAAAAAACAAATGAAGATCTCCTGAAATTTTAACCAAATATAGTCTTCTATAAATTTAATAAGTGGTTAAAATTTTAAGTCGATAAATCAAGTATTTTTTGAGAAAACGCGATTCGAAAATTTCAAAAAAAAATTTTTTACCTCAAATATCTTTTTTCGTAATGGACCGATTTTTTTGGGCAACGAACTCGATCTGAAGATATATAAAAGCTACATGTGTTATATTGAATGCGTTATGTGGAAAGGCTGTTATAATGTGAGAGGATGTATTTTAAACAATTTGATAAAGACAGATTTTTGTTTTCATTTTTCAATTTTTCAAGTTTTACATTTTTGTTAATAATAAAAAACCGTGATAACTAAAAAATTTTTCTTTTTAGAAAATATAAATATTTTAATTCTCTTTCAAATGCTACCCATCCCATTCAGATACACAGAGCCATCCTCAAGAAATACATTTTAAAAATGTCTAGAAAAATTTTAACCTCAAATATCTCTGAAATTTATGAACCAATCATTTTGCCAAAAGAACTCATCCGAGAACTATCAATAATATACCTCTACAATGAATTTTGAAGCGAATAAGACAATTTTACTCTTGTAATAGTTGAACATATAAAACTCATTTTTTTCATTTTTCAATTTTTACGTTTTTGTTAATAACAAAAGAACCGTGATAGCTAGAGAATTAATTTTTTTAGAAAATATAGGTAATTTAATTCTCTTTCGAATGCCACCCACCCCATTTAGGTACATAGGCCGTTCTCGAGAAATTACGATTTAAAAAAAAATTGAAAAAAATTTTAACCTCAAATATCTCTGAAATTTATGGATTAATCCTTTTGCCCAAAGAAATCACTCGATTGGTATACAAAATCTACCCCTACAAAGAATTTCGAAGTGATTAAGCCAATTTTACTATAGTTATTGAACGACAAAAAAAATCACTTTTTTCTATAAATTATTTTTTTTTTCTCAAAAAATAATGAATAAAAAAACCTAAAAATTTAGTAAGTTATAGTACTTAATATCCTTTATAACCAAAAAAATATTCATGTTAATATCTTTTTTTAATTTCGAAATATAACCTATTTACAAAAAATTACGTTTTCATCAATAACTTATGACGAAATATAGCTACCGACTTTTTTTTTAAATTGTAGATAATTTTATCCTACATACAGAGAATTCATGATATATAAACAATATTTGTTCTAAATATTAAAGAAATCGAAAATAAAAATTTTGAAAATTAAAAAATGGCTATAAAAAAAAAAAATTAAATTTTACAAAAATAGAATATTGACCCCAATTGTGGAAGCAAAATCTAAAAAATGATCACTCTCCCGTTAAAGTCGGTCGAGTAGATCATGAGATATCAGCGTATACGGACATACATACACACACACACACACACACACACACACACACACACACACACACACACACACACATCCATACGGACATTTTCTAAAAATAGTGTATTTCGATTCCAAATTTGCTAAATAACATTTCTAACACATTATCTCATAAACTTTTTTTTTTACTATCACAAAGCTTCCTCTATGAGGAAGCAGTATAATATTCTACGCACGTAAAGTCTTCACGCATAAGCACTTAGCAATTAATATTTCTAAAATTGAAAGCTTTATTATTTACATCTTTTAAACTGCAAAATTCTAAAATAGTGAGAAAGAACATGTAATTTCAAGAAGAAATTATAAAGACTTCACTTTACCCGACAACACTATTCAGTTTACAAAATGCACAACAAAATGCACAACAAAATCTTAAAAGATTATTTATATACATTATTAATTTTATTAATAGAATTAATATGATAACTTATAAAGAAAATATTACAAAAATAGTAAATGCACAATATTACAAATGCCTTTTCTGTACAAATAAAGATTAATATCGTAATAAAGCGCCAATGGACTGATATTAGTCGTATAAACTCAGGTATTGCATTTTGTTATCTAACCTTTTTATCAATCAATATATGATGCGAATGGACAGAATAACCCTTTTAACAACTAATAATCGAGCAATATAAGCAGTACAATATATAATTAAAATATTTGTAGTTAAAATAGTCCAGTTAAAATTCCGGTTAAAATATAAATAATTTAGTCCGAAATGTGTACAATAGAACAAAATAATGAAAATTTGTTCATTCAACAACAATGAAGTATAACTTTTACATTGCTTTGGTTTCGTACATATTGTATTCGCTAAAACTTTTGTTATTAAATTTATCCCTTATCTATACTTACATGAATAAATCGATACTTCACTATAGCTTTATATTAAACTTCATCTATGGCAAACTAACTTCACAATCACAGGAGCGCATAACACTATTATAACTACAGATTAATGCCAAAATCTGATATATATTGTTTGTAACGAATTGCCGATTACCACTACCAATCAATTAACAAAGCACCTATACAATACTTTAGTGACGATAGAATTACTATCCCTCTACGAAAGTATACCCGACGACCACCAACTTTTTAAGCGACAAGCGCGAAGCATCACACTAATATCCGCGAGCTAACGTGCGTCAGATTAGAGAACGGGTAAGAAGTAAGTGTCCTTAATATAAATTGAGCGATCGAGATTCGTTCGATTTTCGAGTATTTTTGCGAGGTATCTCGAAATTTCGAATCGATTTCGAAACTCTAAAGAAATCAAGAAACCGGGAAGAGAGGGCGCGCCAAATTAATACTAGTATCCTATACACGAAAGCCCTCGCGCCGTGCGTTAACGTCTACCTCACATTATATAAAGAGCCCGGGCGCCACGGGGCCTTCGGACGCGTTAGTATATATGTATATATCTACATCAGCGGCTGATACAATCCTACGCTCGAAATTATTACGCGAACCCACGTGCCCCCCCCCCCCCCCCCCCCGCCGCGCGCCTGAGCTCTTTAATGTGGCCGACACATTCGTGCGTCGCGCGCGCATCATACGCTCGTACATGCGAATGAGCTTTGCGTACAATACGCGCGCGCAATGCTCTTGAAGTGCGCTACTCGCTCGAAAGGGACAGCCTATTGGGAGTTTGCTGCAGCCCAGCAGGCGCACGTGCCGCACGCAAGAGAGGATAATCGCTCTGGTAGAGAGAGAATGAGCCGAACGCGCGCGCAAAGGTCCGAGTATGCGGTGGTATTTCGAAGGGATTTTGGGGAAACTCTGCGGAGATGCGTAAGTATGCTTTTTCGACGGAGAATTAGGTAGCCTTCAAGGGACTGATATGATATTGTAATCTCATCTTTGATATATACGGGACTCGTTGGTTTGCTGCTACCGGCAATTGATGTTCTCAATGTTCTCTTTGTGGAATGATACATTTCGGTGAGGTTTGATGTCCGAGTAACTAAATTTTGACTTGAATGAAAACTTTCGTCATTATTACTAACTAGGGACATTTCTATAATAGCCATGCAGTTGAGAATTCGTGCCTGACTAATTAGCATTTTACTGGATTTTACTTTACAAAGGAATTAAATTTTTTAATGAAATGGATTTTCAAACCACACAGGGAGAGAAGGATATCTTTATGATTAATACGGCATGGTAACTGTTAATTAGATAGCTAAGTTTTCGCTTTAAAAATTTCAGTATCTTTCAGTAAAATATTGATATTTTAATAGTTACAATATCATCCATTTACTGTTACATGATCATCGGATACATACACGGTCAAAAAACTTATATATATATATAATTTACATTTTGCGATTCCAATTGTGCACATTGATGATATTTCAGCTGTAATGAAATTTTCAATTTTATGAATTTTTCTATTTTTTATGATTTTGCCAAACTCAATCGTATTTTTCAATCCTTTATCATTTAATAATCTAAAATAAAATTTTAATCGAAGTTTTACAGACAATGTCAAAATAAAATATTTACTCTTGAAGTAACAAGATGCGCACATTTTTCGGATTTTTTATAAAATGGTGCATACTTATTGCAAGATGAACAACGCATTGGATCATTATTTCTAATTATATTTGGGCAATGCGTTATCTGTTGTTGGCCTATATGTCTGTATTGAAATTAATAATAAGCCCAAAAATTGTCTTAGGCATTATCAGGCCCTATCATCAACTGTGGTAGCCTATATTTCAGTTTAAATAAATTAAATATATTAGCTTATGAGATCTAAGTGGGCCTGGTGGGCCTATCAGATCCATCCCCAAGCTTAACCTCTCATCCCCGTCAAAAGCATTAGGACAGTGGTGTGGAAGATATTATTTACCGCATGAGAAGTTTACCGAGTGAGAAAAGTCAAACGGGGTAAAAATCACCTTAGGCATGAGTTTCATACAGTATTTTATACCACGAGAGCTTAAAAATCATGTCAAAGTTGCGATTTTTAGGTTAGAGTGATATGTATAAACCTTTTTTTACACCAAGGAATGTTGTTAGTGCAAGTTGTTCTCGAAATACATTATTCGTCCAAAAATGATATTGGGCCTAAAAGAGGCCGTTCGAAAAAAAAGTTGGACTCATATTCGGGCGTATTTTGAATAGTGGAATCAAATCTACAATAAAAAATCGGGGTTTTTATTAAAAAAAATTTACTTGAGCCTCACGGGGACGGTACTAAGACCCAGGGCCTAAAATTGGACAAATTCTTCAGACATCCCCTTTCAATGGCTTCATTGGCCAGTCAGTTTATCTAGATTTAAAATATCATGCAAATACATTGTCGATAGTTGAAATAGATCGAAAAATGTTTTTCACTTATGGTAGAAATCTGAAATTCATTTTTGATCATTTTCGAATTACATTAGCTACATATTCTACTCTAAAAATAATTTGAATTGAATTTCCACTGAAGATCTCGTGTGCGTATTTTCATTTCATTTTGAATATAACCATAAGTGAAAGCAATAATGAAATAAACATTTTAATAAATATTAAAAAAATAAGTGTGAATTAAAAACTAAGAATTTTGTTGAGTAAAAGTCTCTTAAAAATTTTAAGTAAAATAAATAACATGACAAACTTGTTTATCGTTCCATTGAAATTTATTCGATTAAAGAAATTTATTTTACCTAAGAGCTTTTATCTTTACTTGATAGTTAATTTTATTCGTAACTTAAATATTCGATTACAACTTCCAAAAATGTTATAATAACTTGGCTTTATGCACTTTATACTTCAAATTACCAATATAAACGTACAATTTTATGTAAATGAATTAGGAATTCTCAGTTAATAGTGCAAAAATTATTCTTATAGGATTGAAACTAAACACCACCTTAATAATATTTAAATGGTATAAAATTAGAACTAGTTAAGGGAAATATCCTTATACGTCCGAAAATGCTTCTCAAATCTTATACAAAGAAGAGTATTATTCTAATGAATTGATCATAAATAAGAATACTGAATTGAGATAAATAAGAATATTTGTCACCTGTTTAAAAAGAGTACAGAGAATTTTCTCATATAAGCCGAAGAAATTTAGATTTAGTGCTTGAGGTTATTTTCTATTATTCTGGGTAAAGATATTCCCTTCTGGCTGACGTGAGGGTAGCCGAAGCTCAAGAGCGATTTGGAAAAATCGAGAAAAAGGTGCACAGTATACATACACGGCAACTGCATATCGATTATTTGCCTGAGGCTATAATGAATATTTTGTCAACAGTAATTCCTTCAAAAAATCCATTCAATTTTACGTAACATATATATATGTTAAATTATTTAAAAGTCAATGTTAAGAAATGACAGTTACATAACGTACTGTAATATAATAATGCTGAATATATCAAAGTATTAATTTAAAATAAGTCTTTCTTATTTGACATTTATAAAATTGAAATAGGATATTGCATTCATTTCTTATTAAAACAATTATTTAACAGAGATAAATTATTTTTAAAAAGGTCCATTCAATGAAGTTGATTTATAAAAAGCTGTCTGAAAAATGTCAGTAATATAAATATACAATTCTTTCTTGGAATGTTCTAAACAAGCTTTCCCTTCGTTTGTGTGTATGGGTAACTTCATGTCAACTGTTGAAGGCCAAAATTTTAAAATTGCTCAAAATTTTTTTACTTATTCCAAATTAGCCACAAAACACAAATATGCAATTTTAGAGCAAAATATGCAATCGTTCTAAAGTTAGAATTAATTGAAAAATTTGATTTTTTTCATAAATCTTTCACTTTAATAATTATATTAATTCCAGATCTTAGGGAAAATAAGATCATAAATGGCGAAAGCAAAACACAAAGAAATTGACCTCGGTTCTCATTGCTGAGGAATAGTTTAAATCCTCCATCCAATCATAACTGATGACTCGTTTCCCATTTGCGTACCCTAATTAAGGTATACAGTTTTACCTGACTTCCAGGAAAACTATTATTACTGCAGACGACAAAAATATTTTTAAAGGGTTGGTATTCATCTTGAACCATTCCAATAGCCTCGTGACCAGGCATACAGTGTCAGTTGTTGCTAGTCTGCTCTAGTCTTCGTCTCACTATGACGAAACGCAATTTTTCGCCCAGTTGCCTCGATGTCGTTACGAAAGTCGAAAACCCAGAAAAAAACGGAAAAAGCTCGTACTTATCGACCCCGAGAGAGACAGTGGGCATACACTGTCGAAGCATATTCGGACTAGGATCCAACTACTGAAAGACAAACGTAGGGAGACAGAATATATCAGTGCCTACTTCAGCGAGGAATCCGTTCGAAAGTGGATATCTGCAGCAATGAGCGCAAACAAAGATGCCATTGGTGCTTGGTTCACCAAGGCGACCTCTTGGAAAAAGAAAGTTTTTGAGTATTCTTCCGAGACTCCTGTCGGCTTCGGTGCGGGTCCTAATGATCGAACCATCGCCCAGTTATATTCGCTGGTGGTGGTTCTGGAAAAAAGGCTTAATGAAGAAGAGCTCGTCTTGAGCAGTTATCCGGTGCCGAGGAAAGCGAAATGCTGTTCCAGAACTAGCCCATCAGAACCGCAATCGTGGCGCTCCCAGCCGCCGCCGGAATTCCGGTTTCTGAAACGAAACCCTGTAGAAAACTACAAAAAGATTGCGGAAAAATGATCACACGTGGCAGCGAGATAGGAGTTCTAGACGTACTTGAGTATTTCGGGTATATAAAGTGCCCGATTTTCTTCTAGGTTACGGTAACTAGTTTAAATAATAATTAATTGTCGTTAAAAAATTTTTTTCGTCATCTTAACGCCTCTACCTTCAATGTATGCCGTTACTTGTAGCATGGTATATGTAAAAATCATTGTAAAAAATTCTTTAAGTTGACGTCAATCAAAACCCACTAACCTCCTAAATAGCGTCCTATATCAAACAAAACAGTTTCAAAATACTGATGTAAGTCTATACCTTATTTAGATTAATTTTATATTTAGATTAATTTTATTTACTCTTAACAATAATCCTGGTAGAAATGTTAACCAGAAATTAGCTATTTTTCAGTTAATTTTATGGCTGAAAACGAACATTGCTTGTATTTCATAATTAGGTACCAATCTCAGTAATTCATATAAAAAAAATTCCACAAATTTACATATCTTCAAAATGTCAAAACAATTAAACAAATTTTACTCCATTCATCGTGCGACAAACAAATTATACTTTTTAGAATAAGAAAATTTTAAATGTTAAATATTTCCAAAAATAACAGAATGATCTTGATAACATTTTGCACAAATATTGCCTGTATAACATAAAAAATTGTTTATAAATTTCAAGATGATACCTAAAGCCGTTCTCGATAAATTACGATTTTAAAAGAGGTTAAAAACCTTCCTCTAAATTAATGTATCATTCCTATATGTATAGTATATATTTTAAATATAAAATATATTTATTCATTATATTTTGCTTCCTCATAGAGGAAGCTTTGTGATAGTAAAAAAAAAGTTTATCAGATAATGTGTTAGAAATGTTATTTAGCAAATTTGGAATCGAAATACACTATTTTTAGAAAATGTCCGTATGGATGTGTGTATGTGTGTGTGTGTGTGTGTGTATGTGTGTGTGTGTGTGTGTGTGTATACGCTGATATCTCATGATCTACTCGACCGATTTTAACGGGAGAGTGATCATTTTTTTAGATTTTGCTTCCACAATTGGGGTACAAAAAATTTTAAAACACATAAAATGGCGGCTGAGACGCAGAAAAATCATAAAAATCTTCTGGAATTATTTATTCGAAAAAGATGGACTTTAGAGAAAAACTTTACTGAAGAAAAAGTTCTTAGAATTGATCAGAGAACATGCTGGAATTTTTCCAGAACCTTTTGGCAAATTTCAGAATTTTTCAAAATTTTCAAATTTTGAAAAATTTAAAAACGCTTCTTATGTTTCTGAAAAAATTCCAGCGTGTTCTTTAATCAATTCTAAGAACTTTTTCTTCAGTAAAGTTTTTCTCTAAAGTCCATCTTTTTCGAGTAAATAATTTCAGAAGATTTTTATGATTTTTCTGCGTTTCAGCCGCCATTTTGTGTTTTAAAATTTTTTTTCAAAACCTAAATCGTTAGATTTTTAAGTTTAGGTCTCGAGGCCACGTTTTCTGCATTTTGATCATTAAATCTTAAATGCATTCCATTTGAAAAATCGAAATGAAATTTTTTTTTTTTTTTGAAAACCATCTTTTTTTGGAAAAAATCATGTACAGTGTTCGACAGTTTAATTTTTTGAAAAATCTAACGAAAGATTCTAAAAGTTCATCAAATTTTACATCGAATACGCTTATTCATATACTTTTTACAATTCATTTTCACATAAAATATAAGCGTTGAAAACTTTAGTGAAAATTCGTCCATTCAGGACTTAATGGGTTAACCTCGAATACCTCTACAATTTATAAACTAATTCTTTTATTACCATAAGAACTCATATAATAAATAATATACAAACTCTACATCTCTACAAAATTTCAAAGAAATTAAAACAATTTTACTCTAGTTATTGTGCAACAAAGAAATTTCAGAAATACCATAATTTTAAATATTAAATATCTCAAAAACTAACCGTATAATCTGGATGAAATTTTACATAGGTATTGTCTGTATCACATATAAAATAGTCTATAGATTTCATACTGATACATAAAGTTGCGTAAGTCTCTTCCTTATTGGACTTAGAGAAAAAAAGTAAAATGACTAAGGCTAAGTGATCAAAAAAATGAACATGGTATTAGATAACAACTTTATCTTTGTATCTACAAAATTCACGTATACTGTAAACAAATGCCACGGAGGACACATGTATTCTTATATTGCTTTTTAAACCGCAAAAAGAATCCGAATACTTATAGAGATATAGAGACAATTTCCGTAACATCTTATTGAATATGTCAATTTTACAAATATACGGTTACACATATTAGTCATATTTGCCTTTTACTAGAATACAGTAAGAATAATTTCCAGAAACTTTCTTCCTTTCGGTGCAACGTGATGTCAGTCGTAATGTATTCAGATCCCAATAAATAGCCTAACTCGGTGAAAACGTAATTGAGGAACTCTGATAATATAAGTTTTGTATTACCAGATATACAAGTCGCATGGAACGCTGCAAATTTGCGGTGACAGTATTCCATTAAAATGTAGCAGTGAGTTATGTTTAATGTATGCAGTAAGAAGATTGGTAATAAGCCTGTATCTTTTGTTATGCATTTTATGAATCTTTATCTTCTGTTCTACTTTGCACTGAATGTAGCTATGTATAGTATTAGTTGCTTCTTCCAATACGCAGAAATTTATGAGTAAGATAACCTATCTAAGCAAAGGTGTTTAATTTACCGATGCGTTCTATTCATAAATTATTTGATCAAGTTGTTTTTAATATTAAATTTGATATATCAAAATTAATCAGTGGCTTAAATAATAATCACTTAAAATATTTTCAAAGGATAAGTGAATAGATTTAAAATCTATCTTCTTTTCCGTCGTTTTTAACTTTTAATATACTAAATTTGACTCTAACGTGAAAAGTTTCTTTTTCATTTGAAACAAATTTTTCCAAGATTAATAATTTAAACGTTTGTTGAGCGATGAAAAAATATTTGAAGAACGTTATACTTAATTTCGATTACACAATATAGTTGCAAAGTTTTCGCATTTTTAGTCGAGGTCGCAAACAACTGATTTCTAATATTCTAGTTTCCTATGCCAAAGACGTTGAACATACTTGTGTAGTAACGCGTCTAAAGTGTTATAGCATTCATAATTCGTAGGCATACATGAGGCCACAAAATCCTAGCGGCCAGTCAATTCTCTCTACTTGCAATTCACCTCGCGCACGGATTCATATTAGCACTCCGGAGGAAAGAATGAAAGGAAAAAGCCTAAGGCTTAATCCTAAAAACGAATTAATACTAGCTAATATTTTTTGGTAAGATTTAATTATTTGTGTGTTGCCTAATTGTTAATATTTTTATGGAGAGACACAACAGAGACTTGACTGCACTGGCTATTATAACTGTTTTCACCGTAACTTTCGCCCTTTGAAAAGGTCTAGTATATTTTTAAATTAAATCAATAATGATTAATTGAAATAAAAACCGCTGCCAATACATTGGCACTTAGCTTCCTCAAAATAATGTATTTATTCATTTTTAAAAAATTTTTTATAACAATAATTAATTGTATCATACCCAATTTTCTTTATGAATATTCGTAATAAATTAATATATATTTTTCGAAAATTCATTCTTGTTACTCTTTTTCTCGTGCGACAACCCGATATTTTTATAAATCAATTTTTTCAAAATATTATTACGTGTTCAATTAGTTTTATTTTAAACCTCAAATATCTTTCGTCGTAATAGTTCGATTTTATTGGGCAACGAATTCACTTTGAAGATATAAAAAAAAAAAACCGCTGCCAATTCATTGGCACGTAGCTTCCTCAAACTTAATTTACTGATTCCTTTAATTTTTAATTCCAATATTTAAAATTTAATACTTCAGAAAGACAGAAATAACAAAACTGCAACATAATTTATTCAAATTTTTATAGATTATACATTTCCACAAAATTTCACATACATAAAATATATATCACAATTGCCTATAAATTTGCAATTGATATTTAGAGCTCTATGTATTTGAATGTAATTTATAGCATTCGAAACATAATTATATTACCTATATTTTCTAAAAAAGATTAATTTTCTAGCTATCACGGTTCTTTTGTTATTAACAGAAATGTAAAAATTTAAAAATTAAAAAAAAATCCTCAAGAAATAGATTTTAAAAATGTCTAGAAAAATTTTAACCTCAAATATCTCTGAAATTTATGAACCAATCATTTTGCCAAAAGAACTCATCCGAGAACTATCAATAATATACCTCTACAATGAATTTTGAAGCGAATAAGACAATTTTACTCTTGTAATAGTTGAACATATAAAACTCATTTTTTTTCATTTTTCAATTTTTACATTTTTGTTAATAACAAAAGAACCGTGATAGCTAGAGAATTAATTTTGTTTAGAAAATATAAGTAATTTAATTCTCTTTCGAATACCACCCACCCCATTTAGATACATAGAGCCGTTCTCGAGAAATTACGATTTAAAAAAAAAATTGAAAAAAATTTTAACCTCAAATATTTTCGAAATTTATGGATCAATCCTTTTGCCCAATAAACTCACTCGATTGGTATAAAAAATCTACCCCTACAAAGAATTTCAAAGTGATTAAGCCAATTTTACTATAGTTATTGAACGACAAAATAAATCACTTTTTTTTATAAATTATTTTTTTTCTCAAAAAATAATGAATAATAAAACCTAAAAATTTAGTAAGTTATAGTACTTAATATCCTTTATAACCAAAAAAATATTCATGTTAGTATCTTTTTTTAATTTTGAAATATAACCTATTTACAAAAAATTACGTTTTCATCAATAACTTATGACGAAATATAGCTACCGACTTTTTTTTTTTTAAATTGTAGATAATTTTATCCTACATACAGAGAATTCATGATATATAAACAATATTTGTTCTAAATATTAAAAAAATCGAAAAAAAAAAATTTGAAAATTAAAAAAGGGCTATAAAAAAAACCGCTGCCAATTCATTGGCACGTAGCTTCCTCTAACTTAATTTATTGATCCCTTTAATTAATTTTTACTTCTAATATTTAAAATTTAATACTTTATCTTGTACTGTTAGACTAACTAGGAGAGGGTCATGGGCCCGGATTCAGCTTAAACTGTGAGTTATATCTTTTTTCGTAATGAACCGATTTGTTTGGGCAACGAACTCGATCTGAAGATATATAAAAGCTACATCTGTGCCAAATTTCAGGACGATTGAATAATTTTTGCTCTAGTTATCGTGCGACAACGAAAACGCAAATTTTTTCTAAATTAATTCTTTTCTCAAAAACAAATGAAGATCTCCTGAAATTTTAACCAAATATAGTCTTCTATAAGTTTAATAAGTGGTTAAAATTTTAAGTCGATAAATCAAGTAATCTCTGAGAAAATGTGAGTCAAAAATTTTTTTAAAAAATTTTTAACCTCAAATATCTTTTTTCGTAATGGACCGATTTTTTTGGGCAACGAACTCGATCTGAAGGTATATAAAAGCTACATCTGTGCCAAATTTCAGGACGATTGGATAATTTTTGCTCTAGTTATCGTGCGACAACAAAAACGCAAATTTTTTCTAAAATAATTTTTTTTCTAAAAAACAAATGAAGATAATCTCTTGAAATTTTAACCATATATAGTCTTCAATTAGTGTAATAATTTATTTCAAGTCGATAAATAAATTATTTTTTGAGAAATTAATTTATGAAATATAAAAAAGTTTTCCTTAATAACAATTGACAGAGTGAAGATATTTTAAATTTTAAAAAAGGAAAATATAGGTAATTTAAATACCTTTCAAGAAAAGTTTATTCTATTATGTAATAATGACTGTAAGGTATGAAAAAATAAAAAAAACTAAAAATTCAAAATCGGTTTTTGGTTATAAAACAAAAGAAAATCAATAGAAACTCAAATCCATCAGGGTACCTTTCTTTTCCCGCGAGACAAAGAGAATAAGCTTTACCCGACGAAAATCGGTCGATTCGTTTCGGAGATATGAAGAGTTCAAATACACACACACACACACACACACACACACACACACACACACACACACACACACACACACACACACACACACACACACACACACACACACACACACACACACACACACACCCACGAAAACAAAAATGATCAAAATCAACTAATATACACATATATCGCCTTAAAACATCTTTTTGAACATTTTTTTTTTCGAAAATTTTTTTCACCGTTACAAAGCTTCCTCTATGACGAAGCAAAATTTATAGCTACCATTGTTCTTTTGTTATTAACAAAAACGTGTTTTTTTTAAAAAAGTTCACAACTCACAAATAAATTATAATAATGCAGAATATAATGCATTCATAATGCATTATATGCAGTACTGCGGGATTCGTGACTAACTCACAGCTTGTTGGACCTTGCCGGAATACATACTGCACTAACCCTACCCCGATCGGAGCGCCACCTACTCTTATACTATTTTAATTATTCATCAGTTTTGAATACTTAAACTCAAGAATTCAATCTTGAAAATTCAAACATATTACATTTTGACGCCAATACTATATACTTTTATAATATACTAATGATAACATCATTGGAGTTATGAGTTTTAAAAAAAAAAACACGTTTTTGTTTTTGATGATAACTAAAGAACCGGGATAGATAGAAAATTAATTTTTTTTTAGAAAATATAGGTATTTTAATTCTCTTTCGAATGCCACCCACCCATTCAGATACATAGAGCCTTTCTCGAGAAATTACGATTTTTAAAAAATGTCAAAAAATTTTTAACCTCAAATATCTCTGAAATTTATGGACCAATTATTTTGCCCAAAGAACTCGACCGAGAACTATAAAAAATGTACCTCTAAAAGGAATTTTGAAGCCATTAAGTCAATTTTACTCTTATAATCGTTGGACATTCAAAACTGATTTTTTTCATTTTTCAATTTTTTACTCAAAATCTAGCCTACAGAATGTATTCAAATTTTAACAGATTAGAGATATTTATATTCTGTATTATCATGATTTTTCTAAAAAAAATTGACCGTTAAGTTATGAGTTATAAGCTTCTAAAAAAAAACACGTTTTTGTTAATAACAAAAGAACCGTGATAGCTAGAAACTTTTTTTTTTTAGAAAATATAGGTATTTTAATCCTCTTTCGAACGCTATCCATCAGATTCGAATAACTCGATCCTATCATTTAAAAAAATCAAAAAACAGTTTTGAGAAAATCGAAAATTTGAAAAAAAAACAAAAACGCATCGCCCCAATCAAAAAACGGATTTTTGACCCGCCATCACGCAAAAAAAACAAAAAAAATGAGACCTATCCGGTCAAAATCGACCGAGTAGAAGTTGAGATCCAGGCGTGTACACACACACACACACACACACACACACACACACACACACACACACATACACACACACACACACACACACACACACACACATCCAACAGACATTGTTCAAAAACCATGTATTTTGATTCCTAACACCTCGAAACACAATTATAACATGTTTTTACAACAACTCAAAAATTTACTATCACAAAGCTTCCTCTAGGAGGAAGCAAAATTAAATTTTACAAAAATAGAATATTGACCCCAATTGTGGAAGCAAAATCTAAAAAAATGATCACTCTCCCGTTAAAATCGGTCGAGTAGATCATGAGTTATCAGCGTATACGGACATACATACACACACACACACACACACACACACACACACACACACACACACACACACACACACATCCATACGGACATTTTCTAAAAATAGTGTTTTTCGATTCCAAATTTGCTAAATAACATTTCTAACACATTATCTCATAAACTTTTGCTTCCTCCTAGAGGAAGCTTTGTGATAGTAAATTTTTGAGTTGTTGTAAAAACATGTTATAATTGTGTTCCGAGGTGTTAGGAATCAAAATACATGGTTTTTGAAAAATGTCTGTATGGACGTGTGTGTGTGAGTGTGTGTGTGTGTGTGTGTGTGTGTGTCTGTGTGTGTGTGTATACGCCTGGATCGCAGCTTCTACTCGGTCGATTTTGACCGGACAGGTCTCATTTTTTTTGTTTTTTTTTTGCGTGATGGCGGGTCAAAAATCCGTTTTTTGATTGGGGCGATGCGTTTTTGTTTTTTTTTCAAATTTTCGATTTTCTCAAAACTGTTTTTTGATTTTTTTTAATGATAGGATCGAGTTATTCGAATCTGATGGGTAGCGTTCGAAAGAGAAGTAAAATACCTATATTTTCTAAAAAAAAAAAGTTTCTAGCTATCACGGTTCTTTTGTTATTAACAAAAACGTGTTTTTTTTAGAAGCTTATAACTCCTAAACTTAACGGTCATTTTTTTTTGAGAAAAATCGTGATAATACAGAATATAAAAAGCTATAATATTGTTAAAGTTTGAATACATTCTGTAGGCTAGATTTTGAGTAAAAAATTGAAAAAGAAAAAAATCAGTTTTGTATGTCCAACGATTACAAGAGTAAAGTTGACTTAATGGCTTCAAAATTCCTTTTAGAGGTACATTTTTTATAGTTCTCGGTCGAGTTCTTTGGGCAAAATGATTGGTCCATAAATTTCAGAGATATTTGAGGTTAAAAATTTTTTGACATTTTTTTAAAATGGTAATTTCTCGAGAACGGCACTATGTATCTGAATGGGGTGGATGGCATTCGAAAGAGAATTAAAATACCTATCTTATCTAAAAAAAATTAATTTTCTATCTATCACGGTTCTTTAGTTATCATCAAAAACAAAAACGTGTTTTTTTTTAAAAACTCATAAGTCCAATGATGTGTAACAAAATGAATTAAAATGTTTGAAAATTATATCTATTATAATCTATTATAATTATGAATTATGCTTTATGAATGCATTATATTCTGCATTATTATAATTTATTTGTGAGTTATGAACTTTTTAAAAAAAACACGTTTTTGTTAATAACAAAAGAACAATGATAGCTTAAAATTTTTTTTTTTTATAAAATATAGATATTTTACTTCTATTTCAAATGATAACTTTATTTATCAGCTCAAAATTTATATAAATTTGATATAAATAAATAATAAATAAATAAATAAATTTAAAAATTAACAATTTTTAATATTCATAAATGAATTTAATTATAATTATGCAATAAATTGTTTAAAAAATTATAAATTTTGTTATTAAAAATTAATTAAAGGAATTAACAAATTACGGTTGAGGAAGCTTCGGGCCAATGAATTGGCAGCGTTTTTTTTTACTATCACAAAGCTTCCTCTATGAGGAAGCGATATATCTCTCCCAAATTTTAGGACTATTGGTTGATTTTCTTAATATTGTTATCGCGTGACAACAAAACTCCTAGTTTTTTATAAAACATTGTTTTTTTAAATAACAAATAAAGATAATCTTTTGAAATTTCAACCAAATATATTCTTCAATGAATATAATAAGTGGTTAAAACTTGAAGTCGATAAATCAATTATTATTTGAAAAATTTATTAAATAATTTTGAGCACATTTTCGTTAATAATAAATGACAGAGTAAAGATAATTTAAATATTAAAAAAAGAAAATGTACATAATTTAAATACCTTTCAATAACAATTTATGATTTTAAGTAATAATATCTGTAACATATTAAACAAGTGGCCGACAACGGTTGCGTTTACCCTATTATTATATTATCATCAACAAAATGCTCATTAATTAAATTTTTTTTTTCAAATAACTTGTGTATAATATAATAACTGTTTTATACATAAAACACAAATAATACAAATTAAACACAATCATAATCGTTAATATAGTGAAGATTATTGATTATGATAAAATTATGATAAAATTAGTTTAAGATTATGTTAAGATTATGTGACAAAATGCTACAAGTTATGTGCACACCATAATTTTTTAATAAACTTTAGCTGAATGTGCATAACTTGTCCACTCTTTTTTGTTATATTTATTTTCAGATTGAATAAAACCAAATTTAACATAAACTGAATTTGAAAAATATTTTATTTCAAATATATTATTTTTATATCGCCAAAAGCATTATAGTTCCATTATAGTATGGCGATAGTTGAAAACGTAGTTAGGGTAGTTAAACATTCATCTGATAAGTTCGCTCATTCGCTAGTAATAGTAGTGTTTTAGTGGCCGTGGTACTTAACTGAGCCGCCGATATGCCATATCATGTACGTATTTATACTCCGAGGTAGTGCACTTTTGTTTATTAGCGAAGCCTATAGATATTTGTCAGACGCTACCGCTCCAACTACTGGACCTATAGTTTCAAGTAGGTTCCGAACCACTGTGACCACGGTGAAAGTAAGCACATGAAAAATTCGTGTTTCAGCGGTGCCGGCTTTTTCACGGGAGCGGAAATCGAACCCGCGATCTTTTATGTACGATCCTCATTCGCTACACATAACCTTCAGATGGCGCTTGGGCAGATCGAAAATAGTTACTAGTCCAGCTTGAAGCTTCCACTGCTGCCACTCTGCCACTGAATATCAGACTACCAGCTGTTATTGCTGTATATTATGTTATCCCTGGTGCTTTATATATTGAATCAGTTGTAACCACATGGACACATGGTTTTTCTTCAAAACCGAATGAAGACTGTTTATTATTAATTTAAGTTATTTTTATTAACATGTCGTTTTTTATACGGAACCAACTTTACCCTAAAGGTGTTAAACGAAAGGTAAGCTCTTTTGTAAATCTGATAATTTGTAAGCAATTGAAAATGTGTAACATTTTATAAATTGAAATTATTTATTAAAATAATTCCATAAAGAACAAAATTCGAATAAGGTATACAATTAATAAGTAGTATGAAAATTATTTATAAAATATTTAGAAAATAAAATTTATATAAATTTTTTTTTCTAGTTATCAGACGACGAATAAAATAACTTTGTAAAATAGGAAAATTTTGAATATCAAAAAGTAATCGTACGATCTTAATGAAAATTCACATACATAATATCTATATCACATACAAAATTGTCTAGAAATCTGTAGCTGATTCATAGAACCGTTCTCGAGAAATTACGATTTAAAAAAAAGTTTAAAAAATTTTAACCTCAAATATCTCTGAAATTTATGGACCAATTATTTTGCCCAAAGAACTCGACCAAGAGCTATCCAAAATCTACCTCCACAAGGAATTTTGAAGAAATTACGACAATTTTTCCTCCGCAATCGTTGGACATACAAAACTCATTTTTTTCATTTTTCATGTTTTACGTTTTTGTTAATAACCAAAGAACCGTGATAGCTAGAAACTTTTTTTTTTTAGAAAATATAGGTATTTTAATTCTCTTTTAAATACTACCTATCCTATTCTGATACATACAGCCGTTCTCGAGAAATTACGATTCGAAAAAGAGGTTACAAAAATTTTAACATCAAAAATCTCTGACATTTATGAACCAATCATCTATCCCAAAGAAAGGTGCAGGTGGCAACCAAAAATCTACCTCTACAAGGAATTTTGAAGCGATTAACACAATTTTACTCCCGCAAATTGTCGCCACCTAAAACACGTTTTTTTCATTTTTTAATTTTTTTCTCAAAAACTAACCAACAGAATGGATTCATTTTTGTACAGATTATAGCTATTCATAATCTCCATTATCATGATTTTTCTCAAAAAAATTGACCATTTAATTTGGGAGTTATAAGCATTTAAAAAAAAACACGTTTTTGTTAATAACAAAATAATCGTGATAGCTAGAGAATTTTTTTTTTTAAATATAGGTTTTTTTATGCTCTTTCGAACGCTACCCATCCGATTATAAAATTTAAATCCAATCATTAAAAAAGATCAAAAATAAATTTTTCGAAAATGAAAAATTCGACATAAAACAAAAACGAATCAGTTAGTCGTACAAAATTATTTTTTTCCCGAATTCGGAATCAAAAAACAAAAAAAAAATGAGACCCATCCGGTTAAAATCGACCGCGTAGATCCGAAAATAAAGCGGTATACACACACGCACACACACACACACGTACACACACACACACACACACATACACACACACACACACACACACACACACATCCATACAGACATTTTCTAAAATTATGTGACACAAACTTCTAACACCTTTATTCATGTTTCTATAGCAATTTAAAGAAAATTAAAATTTTACTATTACAACGGTTCCTCTATGAGGAAGCAATTAATTGTTCGCTGTTCTCTACAAATGTCGCCCAATCATGATCACAATCACGATCACTTTAATTAAGTATGAAATTTACCATTCTGACAATATTTGTAAAACATAATTTGACCGCTCAGATACACTAATGGAATTACCTTTAATGAGATTTTTAAGCAGAAGGTTAAGTAGAGTAAATTAACTATTTTTAGGAAAATGCTCAAGTTTAGTAAATTGTAGTTCTTCTTGATGCAGGTGTTCTCGTATTCTATTTTGTTACACCGCAGGTACGTTCGTACGTATATATGAGTGTCTTGGTAATTATGGAAGATACGGAATTTCGGGACATATATTCCCTATAGGGAAGCCCTTATTAAGTTATTACCCTATATTAAGGTGGTTCACTATTTAATTTTTATGTCATAAATTATTACAATATAATAATGTAAATATACAGGGATATGAGAGGCGAATACTATAAACCGAAAAAAAGGATTGTGATAAAAAATTGTTAATCGAACACGTAGATATTGTTCAATAACTAAAAAGTTGCTTTCGCTTCTTACCAACTTTTTATTTTTCATTAGATTTTAATGTTTAACGTCTCATTTTTCTCCTTAAAAATTTATCTACGATCCATCTTAGGTTATATTATGCAATAATTAATATATACGAAGCAACTTGTAATTGTTTACAGTTTAATCACAAATTGTTTACTGTAAACAATTGCAAGTTGCTTCGTACATATTAATTATTGCATAATATAAGCCTGGATGGGTCGTAGATAAACGTTTAAGGAGCAAAATGAGTCGTTAAACATTAAAATCTAATGAAAAATAAAAAGTTGGTAAGAAGCGAAAGTAACTTTTTACTTATTGGACAATATCTACGTGTTCGATTAACAATTTTTTATCACAATACTTTTTTTTGGTTCAGAAAGTATTCATCTTCTATACCCCTGTGTACTTACATTATTATATTTTAATAATTTACAACATAAAAATTAAATAGTGAACCACCTTAATAAAGGGTAATAACCCCCTTAAGGTTGTGACGAAGATAAAACCGCCCAGACAAGAACGGTTTTCCTTTAAAAGTACATTTCCAATCTGTACGTTGAACCAGAGCATACAAACATTTTAGATCATTTACTTATACTATTTTTCTTAATTCAAAATTAAAATTTCACCAACATTATAATAAAAATTGGATTCATTTTATTCAAGTCAACAAAAATTAAAGAAAAAATGCATATAATGTGCTACCAAACACAAAATAGTCATTCATTTCCGATCGGCCAATAAGGTTTCAAAAACATTTCAGAAAAATTAACAACTTAGTTAATACGGAACATAGGGAAGTCTCCAAAAATTCATTTTTAGCACTAATTGTTACTTGAATGCTGAATTCGATTTTCAAATCATGTTTTTCCTCTATTAATACTGTATTCGTTACTTTTATTAAGAATGCTCAATTGATCCATTGGATTTTTCATTAATAATGTTAATAGAAAATCTCTTTTTAAAACTATCGACAAAAAAAATTAAAAATTATTATCAATAAAATATAATAGTCTCGAATTTTTAACCATATTAATAACGGGGTTTCTGTGTTTTGAAGTGAATAAAAATATTACATTACTTCACTTCTTCATTATCTTTAGAAAATTGTAATTAATATGTGATTCTTAAAAATTATATTTCCTTGAATTTAATTGCATCTGAATTGTGCAATCTTCCCTGTAAATTCCAGAAAACGGTATACCGCTATTACTGAAGCATCAAGATTCATCTCCTATTTATCATTGTCCACGTAAAAGAAGAAGCGCTAGAGTCTAGAGTGACTTTTCAAGTATAACTAACTTCAACTTCGGCTTCCTCCGAAGAAATGAATAATAAAAAAGATTTTAATAAAGTAAATTCCGCTGGTGTTCCTCCTACGAGAGTCCGAATGGTAAAGAACTGCAGATAAAAACTTCACTAGAATTGCGCACATAATTGCCTTTGTACAGACTTTGTTATTTGAAATGAGTAATTCGAGAGAAACGGAAAGATCCTCGACCACTTTCCACTCTTGTTCTTTCAATCCAGTCGTCATTAATATTCTCAATGCAATCACTGAGTTTGTCTTGTAAAGGCTTTACTAAAGCTAATTTGGGTAATGGCTAATAGACGATCTAACTAAAGTTTGCAAAGTACTAAGTCTTCGCCAAGTCTAATTACATCATGAAGTTGCACAAATTCCAAAGAATAAATTAAATATAAAAATGAGATATTACTTTTTGACACAACGTGCATAAAGTGCTATTTTAGCGCATGCTTGCGAGCCTATGCGTGTGTGAAAATAGTACTTTACGCACGCATAGACTCGCAAGCATGCGCTAAAATAGCACTTGTCAAAAAATACTACTTTTTGACACTAGTACTTGAAGTATGTGTTCTATACGTAAAACATTACATTTTCACACTAGTGTAAAATTCCTATTTGCAGTCATAAATTCTAAACTACTGCCAGATCTTCACACAATTTATTCTACTAACTAATACTACTTTTCCACACTGCAGATTGTATTGACAGCTTCTTGTATTGTTAGATCATTTTCTAATAAATTATAGAGTCATCTTCTCGATTAATAAATAGATAGCCCTACAATGTTTAACTCTATATAGATACTGTTTTTATAAAATCATCAAATCACAATTCAATAAAAAGAAAGAAAGCATAATTGCAAAAGTTCTTGCGTTGCATTAGCAATTCATACTTATGTTCACTAATGAGATATTGCAACTTTTTTAACAAAACAAAAATGTACAAAGTTATTTTGTTTCATTAGTTTCTCGAAGTACGTAAAATGATACCAATACTTTCTTTCTTTTCATACACATATAGTAGCTAATAATTGAAGATATCTTTTTTAAAAATGTTGATTTATTATTATCATATGAAAATGAAACATAATATTTATAATATTCACAAAAACTTATCATATATAAAATCATACATATTCATTTAAATATCAAATGTACATGTACATTATAATAAAATCGACAAATAATTGAATTCGTTGCACTTATTAACATAATTCAATATCACTCGTATTCATCAATACAGCCTTTTCATCATTACTTTCATATCCTTCGATTCAATATTTGGAAAAAAAGGCTCGCCCTCGTCAGTAAGAATGCTCGCATAATCTAGAGCAAGCTCCTCTTTGAACCCAGCTCGGCTCGCCAAAATTTGGGAAGCAGGGGCCGTGAATATCGTTGAAGAAGCTGGAATACCGTATTTTTTCCCTATCTCAGTCCTGAAAATTGATATTTTAGTTTTTAGCTATTTAATTATCTTTTTATCTCTACTTAAAACTAATGTTACAATGGCAGTTACACGTTTTTAACAAAGCATGAAATTTAATCGACGCAAATAACATCATTAATTTACTGTATTTCACAAAGTCTAGGGGCGTATCTTCGAACAGTCCTATATCACGTAATCATGACAGAAATTACAAAAGTGCACTCGTTGTCTTGAATAAGCACAAGAAAAAGTGCTATAACTAAATTTTTTTGTACATGTTCCCGGAATTATCACATATCTCCATTTTTTAATTTTTTAAAGAATAACTCCCGGAAAAATCACATAACTCCACTCTTTTTTTTAGAGTAACTCCTGGAAAAACCACGTAACTCCACTTTTCCAATTGAATATTTTCGGAATTAAGTATTATAACTTCATTTAAATACATTTCAAAGAAATTTTCATCAACATCTATTCAATAAAAATGCATTCTAACATATTTATGTATTCCGAAATCTACTTCTAGTACTGAATTTTTATTTCATGTTTTAGTAATGTTATTTTTTCATAATCTACAGTAGTAAGTAATAAATGTAACTTTCTAGCCATTTGGTCATGAAAAATAAAATAAAATTAAAAAAAAAAACAATTTGCCCCTACACACGAAAACAACAGCTTCTACAATCTTCGCGAGCAATAGTTCATGTTTATCATGTGTAGTTACGAAAAAAACAATATAATTTCCATTGAGACAGGAAAACCCATATAACTCCACTGAAATTTTTTTTTATGGCTGGAATAACCATATAAGTGAAAGTCGTTTTCTACGACACATGAAAGCCACAGATTTAATTTTAAATATCGTTGCAAATACAAGTTTTTAATACTGTACAATGCACAAAAAGAGTTCACAATGTATTAAATTTATGATATCCATATAAATATTTAAGCTCATTATATTATTTATTAAAAGTTTTTGAACGCCGTAATAACAAAGTTATTTTGTTTAACAACTAATGTACATTCCCTATTTGAAATATAAGTATATTAAATTGTGTGGTTGAAAATTATATCATGCTATTAAAATTGTTTTTACAAGTAAACTTACTTGAAATAAAAAAGTTATTTCAAATTTATGCAGATATAAGTTGCATATTAAATATTAATTGTCCCAACACATAAAAATGTTAATTATTTTTAAAAAGATTAGCTAATGTACAAGTACACGCTTTAGAAATAATTTGATGATTTAAATTTAGAAATTAATGCTTACCTTGCTTCTAGCATTCTCAATCCTAATTTCTGACCTCGTAAATGCGGTACAACATTAAGCCCACAAGCATTAATATATTTTTCTACTCCGTATATCGTCCGTGCATCAGCTTTTTTGGTTATATCCTTCATTATCTGCATTACTCTTTTAAATTTAGGCGATTGAAACTTTTTCTGCAAAATATTTATTATTATTTATTCATATATATTATTTTACTTGAGAAATTCGATTTACGTTCAGAAAGATACTTTGAACAGATAGATTTATTTTTAAAAATCAGTGTAATAAAACAACAACAAAATTATATATTTTCTACTCAAAAATATAAACTTACATGTTAATGTTAAAAGTAGATTTCTTGTTGACATGTAAGTATGAAAAATATATATCATAGAAACAATAAAGTAAGACCTTTGAATATTAATAGATTAATTAAGTAAAATAAAACATCATTTATGAAAGGTAATGACAAATATCTTATTTTTACAGACAGGTTTTTCAAGCTCTTTTGTCTATAAATGATAGACACAAATAATGTAATTGAAAAATGATTAGGCACATAGTTAGTTTTGAAATAAATAAATGTTGATAATGAAATTTCCGTTTGTTCCAGTAAAACGATAATTTCGGTATTATTTACTCGTTTAATAATTATACAAAATGTAACTTCACATAGAAGTTATCTACATAAACAATCATAATTTCATCAAAATCTCACCTTAAGTTGATCCATTTTGATGCATTCTTCGTCTGAAGATATGTTCAACATATTTATCGCAGCTAATTCTGTTGTTTGGTTATTTGAATCAATAATATAGGCAGCTTCAACAATGCCTTGATCCAAGCAATGATTCCACAGAAGACGAAAATCGTGTATCATGTTTGGATCTTCTTTAACATCTATATTAAAAAATTGTCTACATTTTAATTATCTGTTGTAACGTTATCATTAGAAATATCCGTATGCCTGCCATAAATGAGTGCCGATTTAATACACGGTTGAAAATCGTGTGTTTTGTATAGTTAACAAACGATTACTTTATATTAGTTTACACAAATGTTGTGTACTTTTTGCCCGATTAATTTTAATTACACAGAAAAGTGTGTTACTGATTTCGTTTTTGACACAACTTCTGACAAAACTTGATTTCATTTCTAACTGTGTAATTTACACTGATCTCATTTTCAACTGTGTAATTATACACTTTTCAGAAATATCATAACTTTGTATTTATATAAATTTGGCCTTTTTTAAAATAGCTCTAATGTATCCAGATTATCGCATGACAGTGACTGTATATTTTGCTACATCATTAAATTTTTCTAATAAAATAATAACATCGGATAACTAGTGACTCAAACTTTACCCTGAAACCATCCCACGTAAAGTGGTAAATTTTCACAGGAAGTGTGCGTATACTAAAAACATAAACTATTACTCTAATAGCTTCTCATTAGAACTCGTTCGTTTCTCATTCATGCATGTAACTATATCACCGACATTTTTTAATTGAAACTATCAAGAACCATAAAACATGCACTTCTAACTACTCTTATGACATCCAATAATTTTATTTTTATTGTTATCTCGAAGAACTGTTATATAAAAGCCAAAGCAATTCATACATGCAATTACCATCAACTCGAAAAAGCGCAAGAAATTCACTCTCCACTGCTATGTATACGCACTGAGACTCTTGCATATCGGCTCGTCGACGACGAAATACTTGAGCATGTGTTCGAGTGCCTCCTCACGTCTTTCCAGCGGTACCTCCTGGATAGAAAATCTGAGCCGCCTTGTCGTGCCATCTGCAAGCCGCTCCTCGCCGTCGACGATGCGCCAGACGTTCGCTACTTTATCGTCGCTCATTTCGCCTGCAGCCTTGTAAAATAAGCCGAGTTCCTGATAAAGGAAGCCGGCCGCGTAGCAATAATTAGTTTGGTATTTGCATTCGAAGATATAGTAGCAAAGAGCAGGAAGGAGAAAGTTTATTGTAGGAGTGCCGAATTTACCGTCGCTTTGTGAGGGAGCTTTAGAAGGTGTAATTATGTTGTTCGACTTTATTAATTAGCGTTTCGATTGCCAACGATGGAGGAACTTTGAGAGGCTTATTTTAGTTTGTAACGGAAATGAGAAAAATTTACAAAACTAAGATAAGTGAAAGATTGTTTAGGTAATATAGTTATTACTTTGACACTTAGTATTGTTTATTTATCTGTGAATGTAAATTATTGAGTCATTGATACGCCATTTTCTAAAATATTTCAAACACCGTTTGTTTCTTTTTCAGTACCGCCAAATTGGATCTAAGCTTTTATGATTTACCTTTTCTAGTCCAACTACAGAAATAATTATTTTTTTTTATTTTTACAACTATCACTGTAACTACCTATTACTCGTATATTAACTTGTCAATTTTTAAAATGACGTCCGAAGTTTCACGTCCATAAAGGGGTAGTCATAAATATATAACTACAAACATAAAAGCGCAAAACATGTGAGAGAATGTACTGAATAAGAAACGAACCTTATAACTAGTTAGTAATGCAGTAACATGTAAAAAGTTCGACAAGAATAAAGTAATAAATATATAAAAAAATGAAACTGATGAAAAAATGATAATGGCCTTGCTGCCAAGTGATTAGTGTCAAATGAAATAGAACACTCAAAAATATAAAAGAATCGTTCTTTCAATTTTTGTCCACTATAGTTAGCAGAATGAAGAAAATGAGAATCCTCAAAGAAATGTACCAGTATTTCGGCAGAAACGCCTTAGTTTCTTCCAGAATTTTCAATTTTTCGATTCAATTAACTATAGTGGAAAAAGAAAAGAAAAGTGAGAAAAAGATCCTTTTATATTTTTAAGGGTTCTATTCCATCTAATCACTTGGCAGTGAGGCCATTAGTTTGATTTTTTGATACATTAAAGGTATAGTTGTTATTGGAGTTTTTTATAGTAAATAATTCAAATAAACAAATTTCATCAATATGTTTCTGCAAGGATGATTGCTATAACAATGTACAGAAGCAGTGTAATTGTTTCAGAAATCTATATTTAAGACTATGCTATTTATACAGCATATCTGCGGTATACAACAGTAGATAAAGACCATAAATGTATGTTTGATAAAAACTATGAATAAGAAATATTTTACGGTTAGAATTTAAGTGTGTGTGTGTGTGTGTGTGTGTGTGTGTGTGTGTGTGTGTGTGTGTGTGTGTGTGCGTGTGTGCGTGTGTGTGTGTCAACTGATGAGAATTTTTCCATAAATTAAATTAAAATAATTAATATTTATGGCAGTCAGATTGCCCTTGTTTATATCAAACGGGTAGATATTTGAAGAAGAGAATATATGAACATCAATATAGTTTACGTAGTACAAATTTGACATCGGGTTTGAAAGAACATTGTTTAAATAGTTTGCATTCTTTCGATTTTGGGAGTGTGGATATTTTGGAACAAGGGATTAAGAATAAATATAAGAGGGAAAGCCTTGAAAGTATTCACATTCTAAGGAATCGGAATAATGTAAATTTAATGGTAGAGTCAAGTAAATTAGATAACATTGATCATTCTTTATTAATTTAAGTGAGAATGGAAAGTTGGAGAGGGAAAGGTGGATGGTGGTGGGGGTAAGAGGAAATAAGTGGGTATGGGTATATAAGGAGGTGTATCGCGGGTTTCATTTCAGTCCCTGAGGAGGAGCCGAAGCAGGCTCGAAACATTGGGCAATTGGGCAATTTTGGTGGTGGGGGGGCAGTCAGATAGTCCTCTGCTAATGAAGTTTTTTTTTCCAGGTTTCAATTAAGTTTTTATTTCAGATTCTGCGAGGGTGATTATAAACAAGGGCAATCTGACTGCCATAAATATTAATTATTTTAATTTAATTTATAAGACTGTAAGACCGATGGAAAAAATGGAAAAATTCTCATCAGTTGATAGTAAGTTGCAGTCGACATAAGTAATATTTTTAATGTTTTATATATATATATATATATATATATATATATGACTATGTCATTGTTATAAAAAAATTCTACAAGTAAAAATAATAAAATATTGGTATATCGAGTATGTATAAATTGTCCAATGTTGAAAGTACTAAATTCAGAACTGTAAATAAAAACAATCGCTCCATTGATGCAGAAATGCTTATCGGTCTATTCTCTATCAATAGAAATAAATATGAGAAAAGAATCAATTTAGACAAATAAAATTGCTTTGTGAAACATAAAAAAAGACGTAGATGAAAGTTTTATCAAGATAGATTCAGTTGTCGCACGATTGAATAATGAAAAGTAAACCGATACCTATTCGCTAAAAAAAAAATTGATTGGCTTTTATCGTACTTTTTCTTTCCCAATTAGAAAAATTTCCTAAACCCATCGATACCCGAAATATACATATTGAAATTGAAATTCAAGCTTGTAGAATAAAAATCTAAGGCTATTACACCTTTATTTATAAACATGAAAAAAGATCGCGCAGTCGCTGTAAAATACGTGACCGCCGAAATGTTATTGACAGAGAACCCAAAAATAATCGCCGTGTTTAAAAACCTGTCAAGATTCATTATTCAAACAATCACTTAGACAAAATACGACCGCAGTGAAAAATCACAAGCGGGACAGCTATTGGGTCGCCGAAAAAATTACTATCGGCAAGAGCACTCGAGTGCGCGCCCGAGGGAAGCGCCAGCTCTCCACGAGTATCCTCGTCGAGCAAAATGCACACTGTTAAATTCTGCATGAAAATTAATGTATGTACTGGAAGCAAAATTTCATTGCAGTACATTAAATTTAATGCAAATTTTATTAAATTTAATGTACGGAAAGCAAAATTTTATCGCAGTACATGAAATTTAGTGTAAATTGCACATTAAACTTAATGTAAATTTTATTAAATTTAATCTACATTGCATTAAATTTAATGTACTACGATGTAATTTTGCTTCCAGTACATACATTAATTTTCATGCAGAATTTAACAGTGCATTTATCAAGCCTCTCATGAATAAATTCAAAATTTACAAAAGCCCGGTGGGTGGCGCTGTTGTGACGTGGTGCAAAGCTATGTACACACCGCGCGCAGAGGCGAACGACACTTGATTAACCTCGCCGAGGCTTATAACACGCGCACGTGAACTTACCTCTCTCTCTCCCTCTCTCTCCAAAAATAGCCGTCGCTCGTGTGCCGACGACGCTCTACCTCGAACTCCTCGCCGTCGCTCGTTCAATCTTGGTTAAGCCCCGGCGGACAAGCCGTGCGGAAGACGATCCATCGGCGATCGACGACGCCCCCGCACGCGTCGTACTCTCTTTTTATCTCCCTCTCTCTCTCTCGAGATATAAATCGCAATAAACAGGAGCGGAAATACGGCGTTCAGAGTTCTCCCTGCGGGACAGACTACCGAGTTGAGGCGAGAGAGACGAGATGCGCCGCGACGGAGCGCAACGCGATTAAGCAATTACGCAACGTAAACGGCTGAAGCGCGCGCGTGTGGCTTTGACCCACGCGAGAAATAGGCGAACGAGGGAGTCGGGAACCGCAGAGCTTTTAAAGCTCGACGCGACGGCGGCCGAAGCTTTTTTCGGCGCAGCGGGTACTCGTCCGCCATGTAGGTGAACCCTAATGAGGATTTCGTGATGCGAGTATAGTTGTTTGAGCGGGTGCGGGAAAGTTTGGAGTAATGGATTTTGAGATTTTAGGTGATCTTTTTAGAGGAGTAAGTGGCTCAGTGCGGTTTACTGAACTGACCAAGTTTACATTATTTCAGGTGCAACTATTGATTTAACGCAAAAGTAAAATTAATTTTACTTAAATTGATAGTTATATTAATCGAATTTTGATCCTACAAAAATACATTGATATATCAATAGATAATACTTTAAAAAATTGTGTACACTCTGTAAAAATGAATATGTGATAAGTCGTTCTGGTGAGAATAAGTGGCAAAATTGACTAATTCTTTAGTGAATATTCACTTATTGAAGTAGTGGAATGATATTTTCACTGCTTAATTTTTTCACTTATTCGCGCCAGTGAACGATTTTTCACGTATTGATTTTTAGAGAGTATGTATTTCTAATTCCTTGCAAGATTCTACGCTACAAAAATAACAGCAATAAAAACTCAAAAGTGTGATTAAGACAATGTGATATTTTTATCTTATCTAACTGTATCAGTAAATGACTGAACAGATTATTACATGCACCAAGATTTTGTCATATTACGTATCTAAATACAATGACTGTGTTGTTTTTTTTTCAATAATTTATCGGTTTATCTGCTTATTGTTCGTAACAAGCAAAATCAGACAGGTAATTTATTTGATACACTTGTAAGTCACGGACAAGCGATGTCGCACACAAATTTTATGATGGTAATACATCGTTCTTTTTGTAGTAAAATTTAGTCGTTCAAAGAGCGTGAAACGATGATGACGAATTCTCTTTTTCATTAGACCGTTCACACAAAGACAAGCAGCGATTGTGTCTGTCTTTATTATATGTGCTCCATAGAATGATTTTACTTTTATTTTAAGATTCTAATGTGATATGTGAGGGCTATTCAATTCCATCGCATATTGTAATGTCAAGGACTTGCTTATTAATACAATGTGTTTTTAATATTTCAACATCTTTGGCCAGAGGTCTTTCGCAATAATCTAAGAAGTGGAATAGGTACCTTGTTTCTAGAAAATAAAAGAAACTTTTACAATTGTAAATAACTTATGGACTTCGAACGAAATAAATAACAGAAAATGCGGTATGTACGGCGGAGTTGCTTGTGCACATTGATACTTTAGGCCTTAGGAAAGTGCAATTACAAAATCTCAGTATATTTGTACAACGTCAAAGAAAACCTTCATATTGTCACTAAGGCGATCATTATACTTATGTCTGCACGGAGAGAAAAGTTTCGTATTGTTAACTGGAGACTCAGGCTAAAACGGCCTGAGTGACTCGGGTAGTAGGCATAAAGCTAGCATTACTTGAGTCTCCGATAGTTTCCGCCTGACAGTCAGCAGTAAAGAGATTTTTTTACACGTTCACCAATTATTAATAATTGATTTTGTTTAGCTAAATTATAATAGAAAAGCATATTACAATTATAATTAACTTATGTAAATCGTATATAAGCTATGTTAAATTTATTTATTTGCGTGCAAATATTGTTTGCATCTCCTAACCTCAGAAAAACATGCGACTGCTAGGTTTACGTTTACGGAGGATTTTGGTTGTGAATTTAACCTGTTTTAGTAAGTTTCTAATGCTTAAAATAACAAGATTTTCTAGTAATTTTTACAAAAAAGTTATGGTATTTATATTGTAATTTATAAATATAGTTAAAAATATGTTATCATTTACTATTTTTCATAGTCAGATTAGTTATATTTTCATTTACAAAGTTACAATTGTTACTATATTTTATGTTTATGCCATTATTGCACTATTCGCTCCGTGCGTCCGGTTGAAGGGGATAAGAGAATCGATCTAAGCGCCCATGGTGGCGTAAAGTGTTAGTTTTGCAGGCTATTGAGTGTATTACTATATAAACAGAAAATAACCTCAAAAATACATAGAACAAGTGTTTAAATATATATAAATTGACTTTTTAACACTTATCTTCGTGAAATAACATTATATTTATACAACTACATATATTATACAAATGGCATTATGAATTATATATGTGGTTACGCAGTTATATCGATTATTCAATTATTCCCCATATAAGCTGATGCTAACGCGTCCGAGAGCTGTGACGGATTCCCGGCACCAGATGTCGCATCCAGGGGTTGCCACGGTGTATGCACGAAGCGAATACAGTCTGGTACTTTTATAGTAACGGTTACACGTATTTTCTCTGAGTGTAAATTTTTTACTATAACTGTTCTAAAATACTTACAAGTAAGCTTTTTAACACGTACTATTACAGAAATGACTCAAAATGATGATACAAAATAATCTTCCACATGTTTTGGATACTTTTGATATACATTTATTCCGTTGAACGATTACAATGGAAACTTATATGTACACAAAAATCGATATGATTTTAACATAAATAAAAAATATGATTTACATTTATAATCTAAAAATATTGATATTGCAATTGTTTCTACTCTCTTTCGTAGCTATTTAACTTAAATAAATACATTGGTAATTTCTACACTGATTACATTCATTTCTTACATGTCTCCTAACGCGAATTATATTCACAAAACTTTATACTATGGTCGACTGGCTAGCGATCGTCGCCTCGTTCACTTGAGCTCCCTCACCATAATTTTCAGCTCTCTCGCCTGGATGTCCGGGAACAGGGGCTTGCCATCATCATCAAGAACCTCAGCGTAGGGCAAAACGAAGGCGGTTTCGAAGCCGGCGCGCTCCGCCTGAATTTGCGAACTCGGCCCCGTAAAGATCGTCGAGGTAGCGGTCAGCCCGTACTTCCGGCCAATGTCGATCCTGCCGGAGTTATTAAAAAAAGGATAGAATTACTCGCTAGATTCATTCATTTTTCACGCGAAAATACGTCTAAACCAGAATCGGTAAAGCAATATATAGACTGGAATCGTTTGAGCTTTTTTTTTTCAGTGACTGGATTAACCCTTTATTTATTGAATCGCTACTCGGATACTTTAAAATTTACATTTTAGTATTTATGTTTAAATAACTTGAGAGAATATTTCATCTGATTATTTATAATATAATTTTAATATAAAAGTTTTCGATAATTATATAAAAAGAATTTTCTGAATTTTATAGGAATTTTATTGATGCATTTGTCGCGTTTATATTAAAATTTCGGAGAAGAGTGTAGTGTTATATAAGCGTACAATTATAATTTAAAATATTATAAAATTAAGATAGAATTTGTACACTAGACATAATATGTTATCAATATACAGGGTGACCCAAAAGTATGGATATACCTGAATCACATCAGGGAACTCCTCAGGGAAAGCATTTTCATAAAAAATGTTAAATAAAAAAGTTTTAGGATTTCAATCAAGGATTTTAGTGGTGACCTAGACATTGACCTAGAAGTTCAATTTCAAGGTCATTTCAAGGCAAACTTGTATTTTTTTAATAGGAACCCCTATTTTTGACTTCAGATTTTGAAAGAGCGGAAAATTTTACATTCAGATATACATCTAAATTAGGATTCAAAGTGACCCATATGGGTCAAAATCTCTGCCAAAAATGTGAAAATAAACATCAGAGGTCCCATTCTCCAACTAAATATTTTGTTCGGCAAGGTCAACTTAAAAATTAAAAAGGTCACGAGTTACATAGTTGTCAACGAGGAATCTAACGAGAACCTCAAATTTGACCTTGAGGTAAAGGTTCAAGGTTATTGCGTCAAGGTCAAAACACAAGTTTACCTTCAAATGACGTTGAAATTCAACTTCTAGGTCAATGTCAAGGTCACTACTAAAATCCTTTATTGAAATTAAAAATTTTGTATTTAACATTTTTTTCGAAAATGTTTCCCTGATAAGTTATTCAGTTGTATTCATACTTTTGGGTCACCCTGTATATGTCATATACGCAATAAAAATTTATGAAATATGCAATAAACGGTTTCTTTAAGTCAATAATTTTTCTCTTGTCCTTAAACGTGTACCTCCAAGAGTTGAAATTTTTGAAAACTTTCTTGCAAGAAGTAAATAAAACAATTAAGGAATTTTCAAAGTGAAAATCGACTAAGAGAAAAAATGAAAAGAAACAATGTTTAATTTTAATCTTTTTAAAATATCTAATAGTTTCTTCATGGTTACAAATGTAAATCTAAAAAACCAAATCGTTTTGTACGATATCTGTAATGTAATGATCCGAATATAAGTTTGGTGTAGACGAGAGAAAGCTCGAAATGGAATATATTCAACATAACAGACACGTAGCCGGAGGCTAATGTGTTATACATATCACGTCGGCGGTTCCAAATATAAATATCTAACTGCTCGACATACAAATTCAAATCAGCGCCTGTATAGCTACTTTTCTATTATGTGAAAAATGATAGCGTATACTTTCCCCCATATATATATTATATATGCGCACCCTCGCAGCAGCTATTTGTTTGTCATTATTATAATGTTCGTACCACATTCCCAGGAAAATAATATGCGACACGTGCAATAATGTATTTATTTACAAATAAATGAAACCTTTAAAAATTCTCAGATTTTACGTCACAAAAATTAAAGTAAAATAATGTAAATTATTTAAATCTACAAGAAGAGAAGTAGTAGTGACATTAATATTTTACTTTAACTAATATAAGATCTGACCCACATTAAATTTTCATTAAAAATACTTGCGATTCAAGTTATTTATATCTGAAAGCATATTATTTTTATATGCAATCATAAAGCTTGACTTCAGAGCTCAATTAAGTTTTTGAAAATGACGTAGCATAATTAACCATTACATATAATCAAATGGGAATGATAAAAAATAAGGTTAATACAAATAATACATCCTTACTTTCCCCCTAGAACCCCTTCTCGTTACAAATTGTGACGTCTAACATTACACCTTGTCAGATGTGTAGCTCCAATATAAAAATGGTATCACAGTTTTTTTTGCTGATCCATATGGTTATTATTTATTTAATCGACATTATACACAAAAATTCTGTTTTTCAGGGATAAGTATTATTTGCAACACCCACCAAGCAACTGCGAATTTCAATGTGAAAGAATAAAAATACCCGAAAAGTAGAAAAATGCCGTCTGGCATCGTTTACCTTGCTTCAAGAAGACGGACTCCCAGCTTCTGTCCGCGGAAGGTAGGCGCAACGCTCAGACCCAATGCGGAAATGTATTTATCCACTCCATAAATCCCGAGGACGTCAACCTTTTCCGACACGTCGTGCATAAACTTGAACAACTTTCTTGCACGCGAAGATTTGAATGTTACCTGCAATTATTTAAGCATCCGAAAAATTAAATTCTCATTTTGTTTCACATTTTCAACACTTCTTATATTTACGTGTACAAAATATGCTGATTTCATTACATATTGTAATGAAATTTAGCATTAAAATCTTTGAAATTACAATTTAGTATAAAAATAATGGAGATGTTGAATTATAAAACTCGCGAAGCGGTGAAAATGGAAAGAAATATTATTCATGTGACATATTTGAAAATATCTCAAATTCACATCTCTTTCGTATCTAAAGTAAATTCTCAAATTATTTTTTTTATTTTATAGTTGTTTTAGGTTATAGTTGTTTTTTTTATTTTTAAAAATATCATAAAAATATTATAAACTTGAAACAAATTTTCAATACTTTTTTACTTTAATCGGCATATTTTAATTCCGACTTAATATATACTTTTCTTGCAAATTCTTGCAAATTGTTTGCTGCATATTGAGTATGAATCTTTGAAATCAGAAGCAAAACATAAAAAGAGGTCAATAATGAAAATTCTTTATTTACTATTCAAACATCCACAAGAACAATGTAAAGACTTCTGCGTGCCCACAAGCGTCCACAGGACAAAACGAAAGAGAACGGGAGAAGCTGTATTGAATCGTTTTCCCCCAATCTACAGATTTTCCTATCGTGGTGAGAAATCCTACTACCCGTGAGCATCTTTCTTTTCGCAGGGGACTTCGCAAACAAAGCTCTTTGCGGTAAACAAACCGACCTCCTCTCACACCAAAGCATCTTTACTCTCCCATCGTCCCATGAATCCACTACGCACGTCAATGTTCAATTCAAGTAGCTGATGGAGGGCCATGTTTCCATCAAAGTTTTCTTTATAAACAATTAACCCTTTGAAGCATACATTTTTTCTTGAAAAATTGCATTTTTTTACTATTTGTTTATTTATAACAATTTAACAACAAATAAATTTGAAATATTAGTAGTATAGAATTGTATCCTAAGCTTTTAGCTATCAGAAAAGCCTAAAACCATTCATACATAATGAAAAAAACCAATTTTTACAAATAAAAAGAGCAGATCAAAAAGGTGGTCCCTATAGGGACCACCGCGATCAGTACTTGGATGGGTGGCCGCATTTTTTTCTGCGAATACCTCGTGTGATCGATTAGGTGTTGAACTGCCTTCTGAAAAATTGAGCGGGAGGTGTGGATAAGTACTGCTTCGGTGCCTAAGCCTACGGAATGTAATCTAGACATCCAAACTTAATTATTTCAATACACCGACCATCCCGAGTCGGTTTTTCCTAATTAGGATTTATCCCACGTGCTTTGCCTACAGGTTTTTCCCTCCCCACAGGCATAACCCTGGGCTAATGCGGAATGGATGATAGGTAGGAAAACAAATTTATAGGAGGAGAGAGAGGTCCATAGGAAAAATCTATGTGTTATGTATAATAATAATAGGAAAATGAAAATCCATATTCCTTGACTTATTCTAATTCAAAAAGGTTCCTACATATTTTTCAATTAAAAAATTGTCAAAATTCCAAAAAAGATCTGTTTCCTAAACTTTAACAACTTTTTACTTCGAAAGTTGAGGTCTTACGTTAAAATGTGTAAGATACTTTTTGTACCAAAATTGATCGAAGAATACGAAAGTATTTTTAGATTATATTTAGATCGATAAAATAAATATTCCTTAATTGTTTATAAAAATTGTTTATAACTAATTACCTGACCATTCTACGACATTCCACCCTCGAAATTCAAATTCAGGTGGTCAAAATACATAAAAAAACTTTAGTGGAGCCATGACACTCAATCGACTACGAAAACCCCAGTTAATTATAGACTAATAAGATATGCCGTGACGTCTTTGTGTTGAGATATTTTCTATTATGAGAATATTATTTTTTCCTCTTGATGGTGGTTTCGGCGTGCAGTTTCTATTATTTTCTATTAACTTTGTACTTGATAAAAAGTTTATATTTTTTTATGATAAAAAACGCAAGAGTTGATTTATTTATTTTTGCCTTTACTTTGTTTATTCTAGTCGACTACAGAATATTAAAACGGGAAAAAAGATAATAAAAATCAACTGTTACCGGTTGAATTAATTCTACAATTTTCGACTATAAAAATACGCTGGAGTTAAAATATCATTTCTTTATAACAAAATACTTTTTCAAAATTTCAATCAATATTTTTTGTATTTCAGTTTTTGAATGTTGATTTTGAATTGTATAGAATCAATAGATTACTTTATTATAAAAATATTGATTCCTTATTTTGCATCTACAGGTTATATAATTAGTTTAATCATAACGAGACATCTGCATTTTACTAACATTGGATTAGTTTAATTTATATAAAGCGTTGGGTAAACAAAGTTTTTTAAAATAAATTTTAGCAGAAATAACTTTCTTACCGTAAAATCTCCCAAAGCCTTTTCTATTTCTTTAGTTACTAGAAATATAATATTAATAGCAACAAGTTCCAGTAATTCGTTATTTGAATCCAGTTTATAAGCTCCCACACTTATACCTTTTTTTAAAAGGTAATGCCAAAGCTCCTGGAAATCGTTAACTGCATCTGCATCCTGTGCAATTTCTATATAGGAAAAAAAAAAGATAATAGATTGAGTCTTTTGTCACTTACCTATTAGAACAAAATAATGACTTGCATAAAATATGAAATGAGCCAATTGTCTCCTATTTTTACATAACGTCGTATCATTGTTTATTTTCTTAGTAGTCTACAAGTAACCCTGAATCTCAATATACCTTTGTGATAAAAGTAGTTTACATACTTCTAATTGCCTTTGCAAGTCACTACTAATAACGTTCTAGGAGGTACGTTATTAGTAATGATTTGTAGGAGAGCAAGCAAACTTTTTAATGGTACAAAATCACAAAAAGGTACATTACATTAACATAGCTGCAATTAGTCGTCTCGAAAAAGTCGAAATCAGCAAGGCTAGATACCCCACGCTCATCAACTAAGGGAGTCAAGTAAATCGCGAAGAGCGAAAGCTCAGACGCGCAAGTACAGGACTGTTGCTTTGCACTGAAAGCGAGAGAGAAACGGGCAAAAAACAGGCATACGTACTGAGCGACCTGCACGTGACTTCATCGACGATAAAATACTGGCACATGTGTCGCACGGCCTCCTCGTGCCTGTCGTCGGGAACCTCCTGAATGGACAATCTAACGGGCTCGCTGGCGTCCTTCAACCTCTCATCGGCCTCAATGACCCGCCAAACGTTGGCCGGACCGTCGGGCCGCGTCCAATCGGCTACGAGCCGCTGCTGTTGCCCATCACCGCCGCCGTTTTTATCGCTCATCGTCGTCCCTCGTAAAGACGCGTGTATATAGGGGATAGTTAGCTTTTACTCACAGCAGGTCCCTTTATTCGCTTGCGCCTGTAACACACGATGAACGGCCGAAAGTTGTTATATATGTGTTCGTTGGCTTGTTTCGTGAGTGGCCTGTATGTGTACGCATGTTCGGATGGAAGTGGGGTGTAAGGGATGCTTCAGCCGATGAATGTGTGCTCGTGTCTCGAGTGGGTAAGCAAAGTCTCGACCACATTTATGGCGTGGCTGTCGAATGTTGATGTATGCCGTGGCTTTTTCGCGTTTTTGAGAGAAGAAACTTTAGAAAATTAAGAAAAAGAGTCTTTTATTTGAAGGATAACCATGTAAAAATACCTATTGAATTATCATGAAACAGTGATTTAATTTCAGACATGTTTGGAGCATGCCTAAATTCATGTGATGTACCAATTGAAAATTAAATCATTCTATTCCCTAAGAACAGAAACATTGTAAAGTAATTAACAAAGTGAAATTATCAGATGTTCATTTTGCGTGTGCATGTACGTCCATGTATGAATGTCGTAGGATATCTCTAGAACATTTTGACCGAGTTTGATCGAGCAAAGCTTTTTCTCGTCCTTTTGATTTTCAAGTTCATCACCTATATTCTGAATTTATTGATTTCCTTTCGTTTTATTGCCGAAAGAAAATTCTTAATTTTTCAGTTTTTTCTCTGTTTTATATGATAAAGCGAATGTTTTTTCCTTTTCATACAATTTTGCACAAATGTATTTAAATTATCTTCATTCTAGTTGTCATATGTTATTATTTGTTTAATGTATTAAATGTTCTAATTATTTGTTTTTGGGAATAAAATTATTTTTGAAATCTAATACATTTTTATGTTTGCACTATAACAGAAGTAATTATAATCAACGTAATACTAAAGTTAACTTTATTGACCGACAGCAGTCAAATAAATTAATAGCAAGCTTTGTCGCTTGCACGCAAACTCTAAAAACATCTCATTTATACATTTTCTTAACTGAAGTATTAATCTATGAATAAACATAAAATAAAAAAAAACATCATAAATTACACAAGAGATAGTATCGATGAAACATTTTAATAATTAAAAATTTTGAAAAGTTATCAATATTTTTTATGGGTATGTTTGACTATAGAACTATGTCAATATCAATTAAAATTGCAAGTATTTTGAATATCTCTCAATAAGTTTTAAGTGCAGTGGTTTTTCGACATTCTCTAGATTAAAAAGTAAAACTTTTCATTATTTTATTTAAAATATAAATTAAACCACATTATAAAATAATAAGAAAATTTAAAATGAATACCAATAGTAAGAAATAATAAAGCGAAGTATCTTACCCAATGTCTGCACATTCATTTATGAAAAATATTATGAACCTAATGAAATTTTCCAAAACGATGATTATATTAATTTTCTTAACGATATATTCTGAAAATTTACTTGGAAAAATAACAAGGACAATTTAATAACAAGTCTATCATTATCAGTACTCATCCACATATACACAAGTTTAAATTATAATGTTATTTGTCGTAATTTGATAGTCCTACTTACAAGCATATACTTAAGAGTATAATCAAAACAGAAAGAAGAATAAATACCTGGCGAAATACTATAATCGAAATCCCAATCAGCGCTTTAAAACCCCGAAATTCGTGGCATGCGCGCAGGTCGCCCCGTGTCCGCGTCAATAAAAAAGAAATTACAAATCACTTAAGTTCAGTGGCGCGAGGCCTCTGACGCTCATCTCTCTTTCTCTCTTCTCTCCCCTCAAACAGCACCGCGCTGCACAAGATTAATGCAGCATTGCGTGCGCGTATATAACAGCGCCGCGGATCAGTTTCGCGTGCGTTTGATGAATCGCCGCCGCTCGCGGGACAAGACTACTGGCGTGCATGCATGAGCCGGATGGGAGCTGCGAACGGACGATGAGCACTGCACTGCAGAGGGACTCGTTTCCGGCTCCATAATGCTGCTGCTGCTGCTGCTGCTGCACGACGACAACGACAAGCTGTGCTTTATTAATAGCGAAATTCAGCTTATACGCGTTGTGCGCGCACTGTGCACACCACGCAATTATCGCGCTGAGCGCCGCTGACGACAGCGGCTAATTGGTTTCGTGTCGATGGTCGTTTCCGGCGTCTCGTCGTTTTTTGTTTGTTTTTTTTACCATGAACGGTGACGCGTTTTCACTCAAAATGCATGGGTGTCGGGCGAAAGAAATTCTGCACTCTCGAGGCGCAAAATCGATTTAACGTAAGTGCAGCTGACGCGAGAATTAAGCTAGGGGAAAAGCGTTTGCGTTGTAGGGGTAAATACATTTTTTCGAGTTTTGCATTATGAAAGTTTTGACGCACTTGGTAGGAGGGGAGTATTTTAATTATGGTGTTTGCGAAAGTTTGAAAAGCGCTTTTTCAAGAATGAGTTCTAATTTTATTTTTGGAACAGAATTTGATGTTGTGGAAAACGTTAAATTTGGAAATCACATCAACAGTTGAACAGGAGAATTTTTGCATTTCAAAAGGTCAGGAAGGTAATATTTATATAATTATAGTTTTAAAAAATTATATGAAAATAAATCTTTCAATTATTTATATAGAAAATTAAAATAGAATATGTTAGAAAACTAACTTGTTTTTAAGATAGAAGTAATTTTTATATTTCAGTAGATAAGTCTTAGTTATATAATTCAATACTTCGGTTGCTTGTAAAACCAATATAGATAAGAATATTTGTTTTGAAGTGATAAGTAATTGTATGAATCTTTAAGTGATAGATTTCTAAATCTTATTCTCATAAACAAATATCTATAAATTTATAAATCTAATCAAAATCTTGATGACAAATAATCACATATATAGTTGGAAAACTAATAACTTTCGAATGAATCAATACTATGAATATTATTAAGTTATTTGACGTAGAAATAATAAAAATTAACGTGAACTTTCGAAGATTATGATTTAACAGCCGAATTTAGTGCCCTAATTCTCTCATTGTTATAAGCTCATAAAAATTCCTCATAAAACACCATCTCGTCATTGTCTACAATGCTAGACACGCTATTGTAGTACTTAACAGAAAATAACGCCATAAATCTTACTCTTCTAATTCTAACAGGTATTCAGCCATCATTTTGTTAGGGCACCTAGATTTGCTAATGATAGTTCATGGCCAAAGCATAACAAAATATTATTGCAGAAATAATTAGTTAAAAGATTCATTTTCACTTTCTATTTTGCATTCAGCCAATTGCGATTCTCAACATCGTTCTCTTCAATTGCACTATCTTCTCTACGTATTCTATATCATAACTAAAAATGGAATTTAAATCCATATACAATTTTACAATTTTATTCTCTATACAATTTTTATACGTCTCTCCTAGCAGTTTTTCAATTCCCTCGAGCAACTTATATGTGTTGATATCCGTTTATTTATCACGCTAATACTAACCACTCCCGCTGCGATCCGCAAATGTGAAGAAAAACGCTCACACGCATCGTGATAAGACGCATATATACCTACAATTGAATGCGTATGCCAGAAGGATATCTTTGTAAGAGCTGCCGTATAAACTATCTTCCAGTCAGAAAATGGAAATCCTTTGAAGTTCGTGAATTCCGTTGATTGATATTTTTTTATATGTCATGAGATTGTAATACTCTGCGTTATTTTTTATATTTCACTATCTTTATGAACTGTGTATTTTATTGATTTTTTACAAAGGAAGCATTGTGTGGCGGGGAAAAATAAAGTTGATTTAAAAATATACTACAACAACAATTATTCCGTTTGCTAGTATTTAATATAAAAATAGGATTTGATGTGATTAATTACGATTTTTAATCAGCAGATTTTTTTGACAATTAAATTCCTTTTTTCTATTATTAAGAGATTACAGTTTGATATTTATTGTAAGTGATTTTATCATTTACATTTTTAACTTCTATTTGTAGCTTTTTCCTTTTCATTATGTAAATAGAAATATGAAAAAATAAAAAAATTTTAATTATTTCTACGGTATTGATTCTAATTTTGCTTATATCGTTGCTCTACATCTAGGTTATTTGTGTATATATATATATAGTTTAATGTTTACTATAGGTAATTTTACCATTTTTAAACCCATTTTCCAATACCGAAGCATACTGTACTACTTATAGATATTTGCGTTTCCACTTGTAAACATTTTTTCATTATTTAAATAGGAAAATGAAATAACTAAAAAATACCTACACTGAGAGAAAAAAAGTTAAGAGTACCGGACAAAGCCAAGTTACGAACAAACCGACAGTGACCGGTGCGCTGCACCGGAACCACTACCGGACTACTCTGGTTTCTCTGTAGTAAACATAACCTCTTAAAATCTTAATAACACAAAATTATACCTTGTATCTTTCTTTATCTCTAAAAGAATCACACTTATTAACTAAACCAAAGTAATTCGGTTCCCTGTACCGAACTCTCCAGTAGACACAACTTTTTTTCTCTCAGTGTAATTTGTTCACATGGCGCATTGCTTCATGTTTTGCTCATATCCTATAACTCTAAATTCGGGTTCGAAATGCGTGAAACTAAAAAACTTATAATCTTTATAAATATTTCAATAAAAGTACTCACATATATTAATATTTATAAAGAATTTGTCATAGAGTGAAATTCAAATGTATAGTTCAATACACATAACTATGTTTATTATGTATTATAATCTATTATTTTGTGTGATAACAGTGCACAGCACCTTAAATCAACTTCAATATGATTTGTCAAATGAATGTATAAATTCTGTCATTCTAAATCTTAACAGTTATCAGTTAACAATCTTTGTTAACGCTACTAAACTAGATGATTTTATGCAATTTGATAAATTTATTCGTAGCATAGTACAACAAATTCCTACTGTCAAACTCGATCCAACGTTGATGCAAATATCTCATAATAATCCACTGTTTCTTACACCAGTACTTCAAAATTCTACACAATCATCAATACACTTGATTCTATACTACAAATTTTATGATGATGAAATTATTCATTTCAATAATTTAAAATACTATATAGATTTATTCGCTCAAATTGCTCCAAGACCTATGCGTCCAAAATGTTTAATAGTATTTCTACAAGATAATGCAGTCAATTCAATAACATTTTTCAGAGGAATTCTACAATATGGTTGGTCGAAAAAGTTTTTAAACTTATGTATACTTGAAGTTAATCTCGCACATGATGTAAGTAAAACGCATATTTTCATTCACGACTTTGATCCATTTTATAAAAACTTTACTAAAAAGACATTCAATTCCGATATTAAAATATTTACTGATAAGTTGATCAACGTTAATAAACATCCTTTAAAATTACCTGTCTATAATTTCCCACCATTTATGATGTACGAAACAAATGAAAAGGGAGATGTTGCTCATGTCGATGGCGTTCGTTATCATCTAACGAATACTGTTATTGAAATTATGAATTTTGGACCTCAATATACTATAAAAATGGAAAATAATGTGACGATTGAACGAATTTCCAGAGAAGTGAGAGCAGGTCTAGATACTGGGAACGTAAATATGATGCCAGTAGCATCATCACAATCGATTGGACTTGCGAATACCTTTCCTGAAATACCTGTCAATTTTTACTATGTGACATTCGTTGCAGTTGTGCCAGTTCTACAAGATATCAAATTTAGTTTTTCTTTCCATCATTTCCACTATTTGTTTATAATAACACTTATAATCATATGCTTTTTTTACATCATGAAAAGATTAGACGTCACTGAAAAACAGTTAAAAGTTTTTGACTTGTTACAAATTGTTCTTGGTGTACCAGTGAAAAAACTCCCAAAAAAATCAATAAGTAGAATATTCTTGGCATGTATAATTTTCACATCAATGATATATACATCAGTTATTTATTCACAAGTTGTTAATGCACAGATTATTAAAGAGGAAATACCATTTGATACAATAAAAGAAATCTACGAAAGTAAGCTGACTCCATTTATAGAAAAGAAAACATTCAAGGAAATTATGAAGACAGTCGATTATTTGTACAATGAATATGTGTACAAAGTGAAATTGAAAATAAAAAAACTCACGAATATGATAACATGTTTTGACAATTTACAAAAACATCAAAATTGCATTTGTATAACATCGTTTGAAAAAGCAGATATGATTATTAAAGAACATTTAAAGGTCAGTAAGAAGAGCACGATGAAAGTTGCAAAACCTATATTTTTCAATGAGCGATCATCGTATATAGTTGAACAAGGGTGTCCATACATGAAAAAGTTTAGTCAAATTTTCCAAATAGTCGAGGAATCAGGAATAAGACAATATCAGGATAATATACAAAAAAATAAAAAAGTGATATGGAATAAAAAACAAGAAAATGCAGCAGAGACTTTTGGTGTAGAAAATTTCATTACAATTTTAATCATTGGAGATATGATATCAGTAATTGTTTTATTCTTAGAAATCAGTTTCCACATAGTGGCATAAATGAAATTAAATATTAATGATGAATAATATTGAAAATATACTAATGAAAAATAGTTTCTTTTGTTACCAGAATTATGACAGTAGACAGAAAATCAATGAAACTCTTTGGTGGTAAAATTTTAAAATAATATTTTTGAAGAATTACGACTTTTCCTGTTAAATCATAAATCTTGAAAAATCAATAGTACCCGACAATTTTAAAATGAAATGTCTTATTTTCTATAAATAAAAATAAAATATAATAAAAACGTGTGGTATATCCGTAACCCAGACTGCTATTTCTCATGCAACTGCATACTGTTTCGCGTGGAAATTTTCCACAGACAATGCTTCAAGAAAGTCAAATAAGATAAAGCGACCAAATCTGCAAAATCGGCAGGTAATTAGAGAAATTCCAGTGCAGTTGATCCCCACTTAAAGCCAATTAGGAAAGTGGAAGATATTAGGTAGAACAAACATTAAAAACGACGCAGACGACATCGACGGGACTAAAAGGAGAGAGAGAGAGAGAGAGAGAGGGGGGGGGGGCAACTTTAGGACGAAGAAGAACGGCTACGGAGTAGACACTCAGCCATCCATTATCCCACGACGAACCAACCCGATTCGACGACGACTCATCAACGCCGCGCAGTTACACTATTACGCACCTGCTACGCCATATTTTCCTCTCTCTCGCGTATTCTAGTATTTGAGTGATAATTTGAGTGACATTTGTAAAGATTATTTCACGCTAAATCAATCTCTCCGGGTGTGTTATAACCTGGTGGTTCGGAAACCAAAGTTACCTTCTTCACTCGTTATAATATTTTAGTGAGAAAATATTGAATCTAGTAAAATAATGTTAGTAGTTTACCTAATATGTAACAGTTTGATATACAAAGCTTATGCAGAAAGCATATTAACTAATATAATGCACAATTCGTCAGATTCATCCATCAATATTATTTTCGAAGATTTTCAGTATTATCAAATCACAATTTTCATAAATAGTTCGGATGTAGTTAATTCCAATGATTTACAAAAATATACTGAAAAACTAACAGAATTTAATCCATGTGTTTGTGTAGATTTACAAAAAATAGAACTCAACCAAGATGATCCATTTTTAAAACAATTACTACTTGAAAATTCTACGCAATCAACCTTAAATTTAATACTTTATCGTGATTTTAATAGTGACCTAAATACTCATTTGCAAAATTTGAAACATTTTCTAAATACTATTATTCAAACTGCTCAAAAGCCTATGCGATCAAAATGTTTAATAATCTTCTTTCGATATAACATAATAAATTTAGAAAAACTTATTAAAAATCTTCTGAAATATGGCTGGATGAAAAATTTTTTAGACTTATCTATTTTAGAAGTTAATTCAAACCTTTACACTGATAAAAGTGATAAATTTCTGCATAGTTACAACCCGTTCTTCAAAATATTTAGTAAAAAGAAATTTTCTTTTGGTATTCAAATTTTCGAAGATAAATTAAATAATGTTAATAGATACCCATTAAAAATACCTGTCTATAATTTTAGACCATATATTGAATTCAAAAAAGATAATGAAGGACGAGTTATACATGTAGATGGTATCTATTATCACCTTACAAAAAGTATTGTCGAAATTATGAATTTTGCACCGAAATATACTTTGCAAATGGAAAATGTCTCTACTTTGACTGAAATTTGTCAGGCATTACACGATGAACTTTTAAATCAAAATATTAATACAGCATCAATCATATCTTCAAGCTGTAATGAATTGGGAAACACTTTTCCCCGGATAGACATCAGTTTCTACTCTTCGCCCCTTATTGTAACAGTACCAATTATAATCAATAAGAAGTTAATTTTTAATGTTGTTAATTTTATCTTCATTTTATTAATTATGCTGCTAATCATATTTTCTACTTATTTGATCAATACGTTTAATTTCCATAAAGAAAAGATTGGAGTGATCGATACTTTGAAAATCCTTTTTAGTATACCGGTAACTACACTTCCTATGAAGGTAGCTAATAGAATATTTTTAACTTTTATCATTTTTACGTCTGGTATATATTCATCTCATTTGTATTCACAAATTGTTAATGCAAAGCTAATATATGAAGAAATACCCTTTAATACGTTAAAAGAAATCAGTGAAAGTAACCTCATCCCGTACGTTGGGATACAAACTTTTCAAGAAATTTTCAACAGTTCAATATTTATTAAGGATCCATTCATTAATACTATTAAATTAAAATCGGTAAGATTAGCTAACATGAAAACTTGTTTTGAAACTTTATACAGGGACCAGAGTGGTTTTTGTATATCTTCTGAAACAAGAGCAAAGGCATATATTAACGAATATTCAAAAATTAGTAATAAACGTACCATGAAAATCGCAAATCCTGTAATTTTAGATAAACAAAGAAAATTTATCCTTGAACGAGGATCTCCTTACATTGAAAAAATAACTTATATTTTGCAAAAAATTGAAGAATCGGGAATAAGAGTTTTTAAAGACAGTATTCAGGAGTATAAAACTCGTACAGAGTATCCTACACAAGAAAATATTCAAAATATTTTTCCCTTAAACATAATCTTTTTCTGGTTGATTGGAAACTTAATACCTGCTGCTATTTTTTTATTAGAACTAACTTACAAACACTAAGGATATAATAATTTTATCCCTAACTAATCCTACGAAACGCATAATAATTTATAAATAAACTAATGGGTACATTGAATTCTAAGATGCAATATACGTGATCTCATAGTATGTAATGCACATAGTGTGAATGAAATAAAAATATTTTTTGTTGTTTAGTGTGTATTAAGTTTCATGTATATTAATAATAAGGTGTGTAAAATGTGTAATTAAAATAAAATGATTAAAAATCGTACCGAATATATTTATTAACCAAAAATAATTTAAAAGTTTAATATCTATCATGAGCGTCCGCTACTTCTAACAATTAATGTCACGCAACTGAAACCGAATTCCCATATTATTTGCAAAAAAAACATGTATATAAGCAAAAAAGTTTGAGGGGTGCACTTACGAGACCAGCTTTTTCTGGAACTTTGGCCATTTTAAATGTACAAAAAATCGGGAACGTGTTCAATTGAGTGACAAGCTTTTTTGCGATCAATAACTTTATTAAAAAAAAAAATGCCTAAAAATAATCTTCTAAAATAAATCATTTTCTCAGGAAAAGTCGCACATACGTTTCAAAAAAGAAAATAAAACTAGAGAATACACGATTTTATATTTGCTTTTTAGCGGATGAACAAATATTGATTCCTCTAAAAGTTACACGAGTTGAGAGTAAAATACACAAAATACTGTGAAAATGCGTAGAAGCGGGTTTTGCGACTTTTCAATGTATTTTCGAATACTTGTGTATTTTACACTTATCTTTAAACTTATGTAACTTTTGAAGGAACCAACATTTTTTCATCCGGTAAAAAGCAAATTAAAGCTCGTATCTTGTAGTTTAATTTACAAAAAGTATGATTGACTCTCCCTGACGTAATGATTTATGATGGAAGAGGGCCCATTTTTAAGCATTTAAAAAAAAATAAAATTACTGTTGACATAAAAGCGTTCCACCATATTCATAGTGTTCACGATTGAACACTGAGTATATTCAGGATGGTCTAAAGAACTAGAACAAGCTGGTCTGGTAGGTGTGTCCCACAAAAAAATTTTTATTAATTTTTTGTATCTAGGTGTTTGATATTTTCTGCAGAATTGCTCATATGTACGCTAAAACCCGTCACTTATGTTTCACGCTCGAAATCGAGTAATCCGCGTCGCTTAAATTTTTACACGCTCGCGCGAATTCACCTACGTTCGTCATGCGTAACCCAGATGCGTTGATGCGCGGCGACAGTTTGCGCATGGCCCTCGATAATTTGCATTGTGAGCGCTCGATATAGGACTTAATATTCCTAGAGGGTTAAAATTGTATCATCCGCCGCATGACAAGAGAGCGATACGACCGTCACGTTTATAGTTTACTTTTGCCACGATCATCGTTGGTGTTCTTTGTTTAAAATTTTGCATGCCATCGCTTGTGTACATAAGTTGCGTCGGATGTTCAACGTTAAATAAGCACATTGAAATTTTATGCAGTCGCACGTCTAACTTTGAAAGTGTGTGAACAATTTTTCAGTGTCTAGTGCTGGGTTATGTCATTGATTTCCTACAAAAACGTTGTGGAACATTAAACATTAAAAATTGACAATGCAAAATATTTCAATATTTTTATTTAAAAAAAAAAAAAAACAAAAAAAAGTTGAAGAATTTTAGTTCTAAAAAGATTTAAAATTCCAAAAAGTCCTCATATTCAAATAAACCACAATTTTTAAATTCTACGTAACAAAGTAAACATTGACCTCGAAATATTAAAAGCATTGCGTTTATTTAATAACTCAATTAGTACAATCAATTAATACAAGTAGTTAAAAACACTTCTTAAAAGTAGTGTGTACTTACACGTAAAAAATAATATTTTACTCTTCAACTAAAATTCTTCATATTAATTAGCCACATTGATGCTGTAATGGTCGAGAGGCTAATGTATTCATATTACAAACCAGTTTTCTATCACAGTTCACGATCAAAATTAATTGATTATACTATTATGTATAAGTATTGAAATAAATTTCAATGAGTCATCAATTTTCCAAAAAACTTTCCGGGATTTTATAAAAAATAAAGAGTTTGCAGTGTCACTCAGAAACTAAACATTCTATAATGAAATATATTTAAATCTCAAATAATTAACGTCACTAGTATTAATGTTAATTTAACGAAAAATTGGCTTTTGGAATTCGAATTTATTTGATTTGTAATTGACAAAAATGAAATTCTTCAAACGCGAAATGAGTTGGAAAATCAATTACGAATTCATAACGCACTATACTGTCAAAGAAAATATGTGCTGAAGCCAAGCCGTATCTTTCAATATCTGTCAATTCTCATTATTAAATACCGTAACGAACCGATTAGATTGGCATTCGATAAACGTCATTCACAAGTTACTCGCGAACGTCGGTAAATAATGTGTAAGTACATAAAAAAAAAAAAACAAAAGCGCAAAAATTCCACGCACTCTCGCACTCACACTCAATCTGCACCAAACACGAGCCGCAGGAAAAAAAATCATAGCGAGGCGGGAAAGACGATCGGCGATCGAAACGCGGATAAAGAAGCGCAGCATGCACACAGGCCGGTAACGAGCGAGGCAAAGGCAACAAGTGTACTTAAGTGTATGGCAATATTCTCTTTACTCACTGGACGCAGAGATTAGCATCGACGCGATGGCTGTGCGCGTAAATACACAGAGCTGCACACCGCGTGGGTTCCTGCTCGAATCTAACAGCGAAGCGTGACACTCATGACCGTTATATCGACACGTTATCTTTTCCGTCCTGCTGCCGTCGCCAAAGTATATGTGCGTGTGTCCGAGCAGCGCGCCGACACATGAGCGGTGCCCCCCCCCTCTCTCTCTCTCTCTCATGCGCGATGTGATGACGCGCGTGCGTACATGTATAAATACATATACATATACGTATAAGCGCCGCGGCGCGCGCGTTCGCCTATACAGCAATCGGGAAGATACTTTCTCTATATCGCTACGGCGGACCGGACCGCGCAAAGTATACTTACACGAGAGACGTGTGTACGGCTTCGGGCTCGGGGTCTGCGGCTTTCGCAGTTTGTTTTTTCGTCTCCCCTTTTTTCCCCAGCACTTTTTTTTGGCTGGCCCACTTCTCACACGTGCATTGTGTGCTGGCTTTGTGTGTACAGAGATGTATAATGGGAGGTCTTGGAAATTTCGAATTTTATGAGGCTTACCGTACAAACTTTTTTTGCTGACGTATGTACGTAAATTAAAAAATTGTTTAATAGAGGAATAGACAAGTAAAACGCAGGTATATGTAAGGTGCAAGTTAATTTTCGAATGAGGTAGTTAGTTACGAGTGACTGAGAGCGTTTGAAGGTCGAGAATAGAGAAGATTAGAAATCTACAAAAACAAGCGTTGAATTCTAAAATGCTGAATAAAAAATGCCGAAAAAAAAACTACAAAACACGCATAAACAAATCAATTTAAAAAAAAAAATATGTTTCTCGCCATTTCATCTTTCGATTTCATTATTTTTCTACATAATTATAATTCAAAAATATTTACTTTTCTGTAAAATTAACTATCAATAATATAATTAATATATAAATTAATTGTAAAAACGTCTTTTGGCAAATTAAAACTCACCTGAAATTTGTATATTAAAAATGAAAATTTGTATAAAATATAATAAAAGTAGGTAAAGTGCACATAAATTAAAAAAACAACTTTAAATGAATGTAAAGCAACCTTGTTCGGTACTATTCCGTACGTAATAAAATTTGACCAATAAGCCAATATGCTATTGTTTCTCTGTGTTGTAGGACAAGGTGAATCGGAAAATATTATATTTTTAGAAGGTCAGAAGTTTGTATATGGGCCAATCCATAATACTTTTAACTACTGCGTATAAGTTTTTTTAAAAGTAATTTATTGTTGCTATGAGCTTGCCGTGGGAAATACAGTAACTAGACTAGGTGCAAAATTTTCAATGTAAACTAGAAAAGAAGTCCTGTGATCGATATGAGTGTGCAACGCAGGGCGCAGCGTGGGGATGTACAAAACTGTCTAAAAAGGTGCCATTTGGAAAAGTGTTGTGGATTTGCGGATATATTGAAAAAATAAAACCAATGTTTATGTATATTAAGCAGTTTTTATTTGAAAAATATTCTTATTACTATAATAATCTATAAATAGTTAATAGATTTTTAATTAACAATACTTTATTCAAATAAATGACTTAATTTCGGAACATGATATGAAAACTAATTTCTTTTTTACCATTTCGTAAGTATGATTATCTCATCACTTTTCAATTAAAGCGAGCCTAAAAAATATATTAAGACGTCTTCATCAAAATCCAGTTAAAAACGCGCCTTCGTTTTTCATTTTTCAATTTCGCCCTCTTTAAAGCATCATCATTTCTGACCGACTCGTTTTAAGGGCAGTACTCTTTCCCTATAATTTCCTTTTAATACCAGACGGCGAAATTGGCAATACTCATCTCCTGAAAGGTAATGTGTTATTCGCCTCGGAGCACTGTTCGAAAATTAGCTCAACCAACAATTTGCCGCTGGTACCAGAGAGGAGGATGCGAAAATCACAAGTTCTTATACGCACTGCATTATTAATATAACATGATCACAGACCCACGAGGGACTTACTTACGGTTGCTTACGAAACGATGTCAATGATATTTTATTTTTTCCTCGGTACTTGAACCCACTAGCCGGGTGAAGCAGCGATTTCGACCACGTGAACATTGAGAGATACACGCGGGGGTGGATAAATTATGGGTTTTTGAAGAGCTCAATTGTGTTATTCAATGGGGGAAACGCATATTACGGTAACTAGTTCTGATTAAAAAATTGATATACTAAAACACCGTTGTCGACTTGCGTTTGTAACCGGTATACCCTTCCACAATTGACAATGCACTTTTTTACGTATGGTAATAAATTATCGTTTATGATTAATAACTTTCCTATTTAAGAATTTTACACACACACACGCACGCACGCGCACAATTATAAATTATTAAAGGCCTGTACATTCTGATAAATGTTTGTTTATATTCTGTTTCAGAAAATTAATATCTGATATCATAAAAAAAATAAAGGGAATTTACTTAATCACTCGTGTGAATCACATGGCCGTTTTGTTTCAACAAAACTTTGTCATTTCGACACCTGATGCTTAACGTTTTAAAACAAATATAACTAAAGTCAGTGATCTATTTTTATAATAATGTCGTGTCATCAAAATTTATATATTTATCTGTGCGAATGCATGTATAACACATAATATCAATATAATTATCGATATAATGATATAATTTGTTTATTTCATTACTATAAAATATTAATTTTTAAGTTTACGATGATAAGAAAATTGAAATAGCTATCAATAAAAGAGATATTCAAGAAGCAAATGCAAGTTTATAAAAGGATAGTAAAAAAGTAATAAAGGTTTAGGATAACAGTCAGCACAAATGAATATTTAAATTTCATTGCATAGAAATTATGAAATAATTTGCATTCTTAAAAGTAAAGTTTTGGGATGACAAGCATAAATCTTATTATACGATTATATGTATGTTATTACGATTTAGTTTATTATCTCAAAGAGTTATAATACTTTTCGAAAGTATGTAATATTTTGAAATAATAATATAATATAATCCATTCCATTTATAAAAGAGAGAATGTGCGATTAATATCGAAATAGCCGGCTAAAGCATTGTTAACTCTATTTATAAGCTTCCTATTTGCTGATCAGTTGATCGAAGCTAAATTTATACATAATAATTTTCAGATGTTAATCGATTGATATGAGTAAAGTGCATCAAGTAAATGAAGCCAATCTAGGTTGACTTTTTACACCGACTATTTAAGGTTAACATCTAGTCTAAGTTATATCTGCATTGAGCGAAAAGACCAGCTGGTCACACTAGAATTTAAAAAAAAAGGTTAACATCTTTTTGAGGATCTTTTGGAGGACTATAGGTATAGAAATCTTACCGTGAGCTGCGCAATAAATAAACAAGTGAGTGCCCTGGTGGAAATAGATTCCATTATTTACCTAATAAATAGCTAGTTTCTCCAATAATCGTTAAAAACTAGACACTTTTCTTGGCTATTTCTATCCATCGATGAAACGATTTTTCCGATCATATTCGCCATTTAATAGACAGAATAATAGAATAAGTTTTTTTTACAAATTTACATTAGCTTATTTATGAGTATTTAAAAGATATTAAAGTTGGACGGTTTTTTTAGTCAGGAAATGGCTAATAAGAGGCTTGCTATAATGGCGAGGAGTGAGACAAAATCAAACGGAAAAACCATTGTTTTCGTTTGTATCCCCTGAAGTACTATAAACGAATTAAATACCAATAAGTCGTGTTTATAACATTTTCGTTATCTATCTTTTTTTAATATTTGTTTTTAAATACATGATCAAATTACAGAGAAAATTTAGTACAAACATTTTAAGGTTGTATTATCTCCATTAAGTAGGAAATATGACTGGAGAAATCATTTCATCAATAGCCATAAATTAGCTATTTCTACTAGCTATTTATTATTTTCCTGGCCATTTCCGATAGAGACAATTTCTACCAGGATGACATCGGCCTATTTAAATATAAATTCAAATATGCTATATGATTTTAGAATTCAAAAGTCAAAGTTCCAGTTTATCTAAATAAACTAAAAATCAACGAATAAACTAAAAATCGTATATGAATGAGCGTTTTAAATCAGTCGAAATTTTGTTCTGATAAATGATATGCATTTTAAATTTTTACGTACGAATTTTTAAAAAAATAGTGATCTAGAAATTTAATAGTCTAGTGAAATATCCGCGCACCTAATCTTTACGGTTCAAAATGATATCTTAATTCAAAATAAATTACTCTTATTCGTCTCTGTTACTCTCTTTTACTCTGCGAAATACCGTACACTCGCCTCTGCGATTTGAATAAGTTTTACTGAGATTAAAAAGAAATAATACAGATATAACAGATTTTTTGTACGAAAATAATAACCTTCACATGATTTTTTTTTTCATACTATTTGGAAGCTGGCATAATTAGGTCATCAGATAGCCCATATTCATCGATGATGTGTAAGAGACTCAGAGAGCGATCATCAAAACCCGAAAAGTCCAGAAAATGCCTACAAATCATTTGGCATACAATTTGGCTATCACCGACTAAATGCCATCCTTCAACAACTCACAGGAACAGACAGGACATGAGAGCGAAATGGAATTCGACCTCTTCGACGAAAATGATTGTAAAATACCTATAGTGAGAGAAATAAGCGCAAAGGATTCAATAGATGACCTGGCCCGATGGTTCTATGTCCACACAGAAGAACAGCATTTATTTTATTTGTAATAAAATAAATACAAAAATCATTACTATTACATATGCAATGTTTGTTTAAATAAGATACTGATAAAATAAGAAGAAAGTACTTATATAAAAATAAAGATAACAATTAAATTGAAACAATTTACTAACAAATTATGCATAATTACATTATATTATCTATATGTGGGCTGATTGTTGTAATATTATTACTAATATTTTTAAATTAAGCTGCAATCGAATAAATAGTATAATATATGGCCAAAGTCGCACTGGACGCGTTGCACTGGCCACGAAAGATCCACCGACCAGTTTCAGACAAATGCATTACACGGCCATAGCGGGGCGCTCAGATGCACAGGAAGAAACGCTGACCGGCGTCCAGTTTCACACATATGCACTCCTGGCGTGTACATTGAGCCAGTATAGTGCTCACACTTACTGCTTGTGAGCTACGTATACACAAGAGATTTGTGCAACGAGAAACAAGACCTTGATATTGTCGCTAAGTCGATCATTAATTATATATCGTCGCGCGGTACGAAGAAAAGCCAACTTGGAAGTTACAGGCGAAGAAAAGCCAAAAACGCGTCTAAGACGAAGAAAAGCCAGTTTGGCTTCTCTCAGATGAAGAAAAGCCAGTTTGACTTCACAAACGAAAGTAACATTTAGATGGCATCTTATAGATAACTTTCAGATAATAAGATAAGATAAAGATAAAAAGATTAAAAATCTTTGTAAAAAGATAAAAAGATAAAAAGAAAAAAGATAAAAAGATAAAAAGATAAAAAGATAAAAAGATAAAAAGATAAAAAGATAAAAAGATAAAAAGATAAAAAGATAAAAAGATAAAAAGATGATCAGTCAAGATAATAAGATAACTAGTCATTGATTAGATGCAGTGAGTTGGGAGATTTTTCCTCCGCAGTAACGGCGCAAACTGGCTTTTTTTTCGTCTGAGATAAGTCAAACTGGCTTTTCTTCGTCTTAGACGCGTTTTTGGCTTTTCTTCGCCTGTAACTTCCAAGTTAGCTTTTCTTCGTACCGCGCGACGATATCTGTGCCACTTCAGAAATCATGTCAATGATTGAAAATATTAAATAATAATAATGAAGAATCGAAATAATAACATCATGCGATCACTTGCTAGTACAATGCAGGTGCACAAAATCAAAGGACTTTTCTAAAATACAAGTAAGCCGTTTAACACGTACCATTGCAGAGATGATTCAAAATGATGATACAAAGTAATCTTCCATGTATTTTAGATACTTTTGATATACAATACATTTATTCCATTGAATGATAACAATAAAAACGTATACGTATATAAAAATCGATATAATGTTAACGTAAATAAAAAATATGATTTACATTGATCGCCTGAAAATATCGATATGACAACTGTTTCTACTCACATTCTTAACTATTTAACTTAAATAAATACATTGGTCATTTATATACTGTCGAATATAAAATACAAATGAAATTTTTATACGCGCGGTATCATACAATTATAGGATTCAATCTTCTGTAACATTAATTTCTTACATGTCTCCTAACGCGAATTATATTCACAAAACTTTATACTGTGGTCGACTGGTTAGCGATCGTCGCCTCATTCACTTGAGCTTCTTCATCATAATTTTTAGCTCTCTCGCCTGGATGTCCGGGAACAGGAGTTTGCCATCCTCATCAAGAACTTCAGTGTAGGGCAAGACGAGGGCTGTTTCAAAGCCGGCGCTCTCCGCCGGGATCTGCGGACTCAGCGCCGAAAAGATCGTCGAGGTTGCGGTAAGCCCGTACTTCCGGCCAATGTCGGTTCTGTCGCAGTTAATAAAAAATGCATAACATTACTCGCTAGATTCATTCATTTTTCATGAGTGTAAACCAGGATCGATAAAACAATATAATATAGACTGGAATTGTTTCAGCTTTCTTTTCTCGCTATTTACTCCTTATTGAATCGCTATTCGGATGCCATGCTTAATTATGTGGCTTCCCGGAAAAACCACGTAAGTGACATGTTTTTCAAAATAGGTTTTATGCCTTATTTCTTATCTTCGAACAGTCCTCTATCATGTATAATTATGACAGAAATGACTAAATTGCACTTGTTGTATTGAATAAACTAACTCCATAACTCCATTTTTTCAACATGTTCCCGGAATGACCACATATCTCTATTTTTTTAGAATAAGTCCGTAAAAAACCACATAACTTCACTTTTTTTTAGAATAACTCCCGGAAAAAAAGGGGGGGGTCCAGAGTTTCGACGATTCACTATAAAATTGAAGTCAACTATAGATATTTTTCAGTTCGACAAATGATAATGCAGATTGTTCTTAATTTCGAAATTCTAAATTACGAAAATCATATTTACGAATGTAACACTTCACCTACTGTCCAAAACATCGAATTTCATTAATAGAATTTTAATAGGGGTACAATATAGATACTTCGAAATAAATCATTAGAAACAGCTTATATTTGCTTTGAGGTCGTATTGATGAAATTCGACGTTTTGGACAGTAGGTGAACTGTTACATTCGAAAATATGATTTTCGTAACTTAGAATTTCGAAATTAAAAACAATCTGCATTATCATTTGTCGAACTGAAAAACGTCTATAGTTGACTTCAATTTTATAGTGAATCGTCGAAACTTTGGACCCCCCCCCGAAAAAAACATATAACTCCACTTTTTTCATCCAATATCCTGGAAAAACGATACAACTCTACTTTTCCAATTGAATATTTTGAGAATCAAGTATTATAACTTCATTTAAATACATTTCAAAGACATTTTCATCAAAATCTATTCAATAAAAAATGCATTCTGAATTATTTATTTGATATTTTAATAGTGTTATTTTTCATAATCTACAGTAGTAATAAATGTAACTTACTAGCTGTTTGGTGGTGAAAAAAAAATAAAATTAAAAAAAACATTCAAGAAAGTGACAGATTCTACAGCTCCCGTGAGCGATAATCGATATTTATAATGTATATAGTTACCGGAAAAATAATATAATTGCCACTGAGACCGGAAAAGTTTATAACTCTACTGACATTTTTTTTATTCCCGGAATAACCATATAATGAGTAAAACTCGTTTTCTAAGACATGATCGCTATTTGGTCTACTTACTATGGTAATAAATATATTATATAGATTAGTATTCATACATGCAATGTTGGATTTAATCTCATTTGTCTTGATTTAAAACACCGATGCGGAACTAAAAACTCGATTTACTCAAAATCCTGAAAAGTGGAGATAGGTGGTTATTCCTGGAAGTCACAGAATTCATTTTAACTATTTTAATATTCTATAGAGAATATTCTAATGAAAGAATTAAAATGTGAAAGAATTAAAATATGAAAGAATTCAAATATTAAAGAGTTAAAATATGAAAGAATTAAAATATTCGAAATGTCCAAAAGACCGCCCGACATCGCTTACCTCGCTTCAAGAAGGCGCACTCCCAGCTTCTGTCCGCGGAAGGTAGGTGCAACGCTTATAGGTCCAATGCGGAAATGTATCTGTCCACTCCGTAAATCCCGAGGACGTCAACCTTTTCCGACACATCATGTACAAACTTTAAAAACTTTCTTGCATTTGGAGATTTGAATGTTACCTGCAATTATGTAAGCATCCGAAAAATTAACTTCTTGCCTTGTTTGGCATTTTCAATATTTCTCATATTTACTTATACAAAACATTCTGAATGTATTGCATATTGTAACGGAATTTAGCATTTAAACCTTTAAAATTGCAATTTAGTGTAAGAATGGAAACGTTGAATGGAAAGAAAGATTATTCAATAAAAACATATTTGAAAATAACTCAAATTCACGTCTTTTTCTCAACTAACTTTTAAAGTATAAAAATACGCTGAAGTTAAATTATCATTTTTTATAACAAAAGACTTTTTCGAAATTTCAATAAATATTTCGAACCATTGAGAAATGATTTGTATTTCAGCTTTTGAACGTTGATTTTAAATTATGTAGAATCAATATACTTTATTATAAAAATATTAATTCCTTATTTTGCATCTAAAGATTATATAATTATTTTAATCGCAACAAAATATTTGCATTTTGCAAATATTGGATCAATATAATTTATATTAAGTGTTGGTTAAACAAACTTTTCTAAAATATTTTTTAGCAGAAAGAATTTTCTTACCCTAAAGTGTCTCAAAGCGTTTTCTATTTCTTCAGTTTTTACAAATAGAATATTAACAGCAACAAGTTCCAGTGATTTGTTATTTGAATCCAGCTTATAAGCTCCCACACTAATACCTTTTTTTAAAACGTAATGCCATAGCTTGCGTAAATCGTTAACCGCTTCTGTATCCTGTGAAATTTCTGTATAGAAAAAAAGATACTAAAGTTAGTTTTTTGCTACATACCTAGAACCAAATAATGACATGCATAAAATATGAAATGAGACAATTCTCTCCTATATTTTTATATAACATCGTATCATATTGTATCTTTTATTAGCAAACCTACAAGTAACCCCGAATGTCAATATACTTTTGTCATAAAAGAAGTTTAAATTCTCCTAATTGCCTTTACAAATCATTACTGATAACGTACCTCCTAAAACGCAATCTTTTTAATAGTAAATTACATTAAGCATCGCTGCAATTCATCGTCTCGAAAAAGTCGAAATCAGCCAGGGTAAATACCCCATTTTCATCAACTATGGGATTCGAAGAACGCCAAGAGCGAAAGGTCGGACGCGCAAGTACAGAACTGTTGCTCTGCACTGAAAGCGAGAGAGAAAGAGAGAGAGAGAGAGAGAGAGAGAGAGAGAGAGAGAGAGAGAAAAAACGGACAAAAACAGACATACGTACTGAGCGATCTGCACGTGACGATGCGTCGACGATGAAGTACTGGCACATATGTCGCACGGCCTCCTCGTGCCTGTCGTAGGGAACCTCCTGAATGGACAATCTAACGAGCTCGCTGGCGTCCTCCAGCCTCTCCTCGGTCTCAATGACCCGCAAAACTCTGGCCGGGCCGGCGGGCCGCGTTCAATCCGCCACGTCCCGCTGCTGTTGCCCATCACTACCGCCGCCTTTATCGCTCATCGTCATCTCTCGTAAAGACGCGCGTATATAAACGAAAGTTAGCGTTTACCCACAGAAGGTCACTTTATTCGCCTGTGCCTGTAACACACGACGAATGGCCGAGAGTTGTTATATGAGGAAGTTAAAAAATTACAACTTTAGGCGGCCTCAAAACAGGGCAAAATTTTTTTTTTCTACCCTCCGGCCGGAAAGCTCCAACTTCCCGGCCGCTGGCGAAACGAAGTTGCCACTTTCCGGCGCCGTCGAGCAGAAAAATAGTATACACACCTTGACCAATAAAAAAGAAAGCCTCAGATCACATGTTTGTCAACCTCGGCTTCGCCTCGGCCGACAATTACATGTGATCTGAGACATTTCTTATTTTACTGGCCTAGGTATGTAATATACTTTTTAAGTCACACTTTCCTGAGGCGTTTTTTCTTCTTTCTTATATCACAAAATATACAGGAAAAATCGTGTACAATTAAAAACGTCTTTGCCTCACATTTTTTTAAAGTTGAAATTTTTTAAGAAAATAGTAAAAATGCCCTTTTTTAAACCTTATCCGAGAAACGTTCTACTCAAAGTTTCAAAAAAGAAATTAAAACTAGAAAGAAAGTGCTTTCATTTCTTTCTTTGAAAATTAAAAAATGTTGATATCTTTAAAAGTTATAAGAGTTTAAAGTTGAACGCTGAAAATGCATAAAAATACACAAATGGCAGGAATCGGCAGTCCCGACTTTGAGAGTTAATCGCGGTCAATTATACGTTGCCCTTTCGAGAGTAACCTCTAAAAGTAATTTTTTTTGCCTTGCGGGCCGAAAGTACCACTTTCGCGCCTGGCGCCTGATCGCGAAGGTTGTATTTTCGCCCTCGCTAGGCAAAAAATAGTATACGCTCCACGGGAGTAAAATTGGCCAGCCCACAGCGCGTGTAAATTGCCTGTGGACTGTCCAAGTTTTTTTCTCCCTTGGTGCGTAATATACTATTTTTTTTGTCTAGCGGGCCGAAAGTACCACTTTAGCTCCCGACGCCCGATCGCGAAGGTTTTATTTTCTGCCTCGCTAGGCAAAAAATCGCTGCCAATTCATTGGCACGTAGCTTCCTCAAAATAACTTTTTGATTCCTTTTATTAAATTAAAATTCGAAAAATAAATTTTTCACGAAAAAAATTGGAAAAATTTTATGGAAAATATTAACTTGTAATTTTTTCATGGCTATTCATTGAGGTTCCATTTGTAATTTATTTGTTTGTGATTTTAATTCTTATATGAATGGAAAACAATCTTCAAGTTCTATTCTTCATCAAATTTTTCTTCTTCAAGTCCACTGTCAAGGGCTTCTCGTCGTACATTGGTTCGAAATAAAAAAAATATTCTAAAGTTGTTCTTTGATTGTGTTTACACGAAAAATTATTGTATGGGAGACATAATGCACATGCGGCACAGCATGCAATACAGTAAAGCAATTTTATTTTCTATTATATTTCTGTAAAAATTATAATATAATTATATATTATTCCATAAAAAATTTTTTATTCGGATTTTATAAATAAATTTTTTTATATAAATATTATTCACATGTTAGTTCAATACATTCATTTTATTTAATATTTTGCTATTATTACATTTTGAGATTGATTACAAAAAATTTCATAAGAAAAATTCATATTTTTAAACTATAAAATAAATAACATCGAAGGTTGTGGATTCGTCTAGTGTCGTGCTAGAGAGTAAGCTTGTTTCTTTTAATATCCAGAGAATGATTCTACATCTCGTACAAGATCATCGTTTTTTAATAACTATAGTTTGACGATTCGATCGACTTCTCATAGAAAATTTTTGATTCGGATTTTATAAATAAATGTTTCTATATTCATATGCTAGTTCAATATATTCATTTTATTTAATATTTTGCTGTCCGATTCTATCGAATTCATAGTCAGTGGTAGAAATGTACCCATTCTACACCACTACCACTGAGTATGAAATTGGTAGATGTCGGACAACAAATTTCTTTTCGTATTACGTTGAACATTGAATGTGTTATATTGAATGCGTTATGTGGAAAGGCTGTTATAATGTGAGGGGATGTATTTAAAAAATTTGATAAAGACAGATTTTTTTTTTCATTTTTCAATTTTTCAAGTTTTACATTTTTGTTAATAATAAAAGACCGTGATAACTAAAAAATTTTTCTTTTTAGAAAATATAAATATTTTAATTCTCTTTCGAATGCCACCCACCCCATTTAGATACATAGAGCCGTTCTCGAGAAATTACGATTTAAAAAAAAATTGAAAAAAATTTTAACCTCAAATATCTCCGAAATTTATGGATCAATCCTTTTGCCCAAAGAACTCACTTGATTGGTATACAAAATCTACCTCTACAAAGAATTTCAAAGTGATTAAGCCAATTTTACTATAGTTATTGAACGACAAAAAAAATCACTTTTTTTTATAAATTATTTTTTTTCTCAAAAAATAATGAATAAAAAAACCTAAAAATTTAGTAAGTTATAGTACTTAATATCCTTTATAACCAAAAAAATATTCATGTTAATATCTTTTTTAATTTCGAAATATAACCTATTTACAAAAAATTAAGTTTTCATCAATAACTTATGACGAAATATAGCTACCGACTTTTTTTTTTTTTTAATTGTAGATAATTTTATCCTACATACAGAGAATTCATGATATATAAACAATATTTGTTCTAAATATTAAAAAAATCGAAAATAAAAATTTTGAAAATTAAAAAATGGCTATAAAAAAAAAATTAAATTTTACAAAAATAGAATATTGGCCCCAATTGTGGAAGCAAAATCTAAAAAAATGATCACTCTCCCGTTAAAATCGGTCGAGTAGATCATGAGATATCAGCATATACGGACATACATACACACACACACACACACACACACACACACACACACACACACACACACACACACACACACACACACACATACACACACATCCATACGGACATTTTCTAAAAATAGTGTATTTCGATTCTAAATTTGCTAAATAACATTTCTAACACATTGTCTCATAAACTCTTTTTTTTACTATCACAAAGCTTCCTCTAGGAGGAAGTAAAAATTGTATACGCAACACGGCCGGAATAAAGACAGTAAACTACTCTTTACCTCCCTAGTTCCGTAATATACTATTACTTTCTGGAAAAGCAATAATTAAAAACCTTATTCCCTAAGAATACATATAATTCAGATGAGTATACTTACTACACTAAAAATATTGTGCGTGAAGAAATTTTACGGATAAAACAGCTCTGATTTCAATAGCGCTAAAATATTTTAATGAAAAAAAATAATATATATGATAAAAAGATGTTATTAAAGAATTTTTATATGTGAATGGCTTGTATATTCATCAAAAATAAATTTAAATATCCTATACATAAACAATATCTAAATAATAAAAATATTATATACAAATATACATAACATCATAGCAACTATACCAAGTATAGTTTTCTGAAATCCGTGATATCTACGCTTAAATAATATGATTTCGTAAACAATAACTAATTAAAAATGTCATCTATTAATTTTCAGAACATAGTAGCAGATACCAATCACAGTCTTCTGGACTCTGCGATATATATACCGCTTTAAATGTGAAAACACCGCTGCCAATTCATTGGCAAGGTGCTTCCTCAAACTAATTTATCGATTCCATTGTTTAAATTTAAAAAACAAAAGTAAATTTTTCACAACAAAACTTATTTATATTTACAACAAAATTTATTTATTAATAAATAAAACTATTTTCTTTGTGGATCTTAGTTAAGAAATACATTAGTTTCCGAAAGAAAAGTATGTATTGGCAATGATCTAAAGTAGGTGAGCTAGGAGAGTTCGGGCGCAGTCAACAGCGCCATCTGGCGCTCGGTCGGTAAGGTAGAGCGCTACCTTGTCGGTGGATGGTAATTGTAGGAAGGTCAACCCAATTCGGTCGGTAAGGTAGAGCGCTACCTTGCCGGTGGGTGGTAATTGCAGGGTGGCCAATAACCCAACTCAGTCGATAATGTAGAGCACTACCTTGCCGATGGATGGTATGGTGACCCAACTCGGTCGGTAATGTAGAGTGCTACTTGCCGGTGGATGGTAATTGTAGGAAGGTCAATAACCCAACTCGGCCGGTAAAGTAGAGCGCTATCTTGACCGCGGATGGTAATTGCAGGGAGATCAATAACCCAACTCTACCCTATCGGCCGAACGCTCTACCAGCAGAACGCTCTACCTTATCAGCAGAGCAGACTTCATCATTACCCAGCTCTACCTTACCGGCAGAGCAGTATCACCCAACAGAGCGCTCTACCTTACCGGCAGTCTACCGGCAGTTGATAACCCAAATACTATGTTACTATACACTATATATGCTATATACTATATATACTATACTATATATACCATATATACTATATATACTATATATACTATATATACTATACTACATATACTATATACTCTATATGCTATGTATACTATATCCGAATTTCCGTGCTGCTTAACTGTCAATTTGAATTTCGCGCCGCCGAGAGTTCCGCGCGCTCCATTAATTATCTTATCATTTACACTATTAAAACTATACAATAAATCATAGTAAAAAACAGCGTTCACAACAGGAAGAACAAAATAGTACGCGCGAAGCGCGTTTGAATTTTGCTAGTATATCAAATAGTACATTTTGAATAATAAACATACCACCCTAAAATGTTCTTCCATTGATTCCTCATATAGCTTAGAAATAATGGCATATAGAGTAAGCAATTGAAAAATATATTAATTAATTATTATAAAGCAATTTATTGCCAAAACACTGTTAATATAAAATATTATTAAAATTAAAGGAATAGAGTGATTTGAATATCGTAATAATCAAATCAGAAGCAGAGATAGTGCATCTACAAAAGGCATTACAGGTGCAAAGAGATCCATTCCCCGAAGTATCCAACTCCCCGCTCAGCACCATCAAACGCGCTGCGACAGTTCGATACTACTGCAACGCAATCAGATCAGTGTAAATCTATTCATAACAATGGCCTGTACTTCAACCACTACGTAATGGAAGTAAATGTCGTACCTTAACATGCTTTCTGTTGTCGAATCATTAATTTGAAGAAAATTTGGAAAATAGTACACTGTTAAATTTTGCATGAAAATTAATGTATGTACTGGAAGCAAAATTTCATTGCAGTACATTAAATTTAATGCAAATTTTATTAAATTTAATGTACGGAAAGCAAAATTTTATCTCGCAGTACATGAAATTTAGTGTAAATTGCATTAAACTTAATGTAAATTTTATTAAATTTAATCTACATTGCATTAAATTTAATGTACTACGATGTAATTTTGCTTCCAGTACATACATTAATTTTCATGCAGAATTTAACAGTGTACATTGTGCAATAAGAGGAGAAAATGAGCTATTTCTAGCGAGGGGAGGTGTTCAGCACGAGTCTGAAATAGCGTTTCTTCCCGTGTTACACGCCGTATTTTTTTTAACGAAGGCATGACAGGGTCTTTTTTACGTGTGTGATAGACCAATTTTCAAGATCAAGGAGCGCGGGAACGCTCCGAAGGTAAGTATAAAAGAAGCCTGAAGGAGCGACCCGTGCTGCATATACATTGAAATGCCTGACCGAGAATTTCAAATATTTACTGCAATTTTCAATCGCTTTTATTTAACTCAAATTTATAATAATAACATGCTATTTGGCTATACTATGTTGCACAAAAAGTTTCATGTAAAAAGGTGTTCTCATATTAAAGATATTAAATAGTGAAAAATATTATGTCTAGTTTCCGATTCTAAAGTTTCTCTATTTCTCATCGTTAGACTTCGTTTTCTTTCCACTTCCGGTTTCCTGTTTCAGTTTATATATAGGTGTGTGTGTGTGTGCGTGTGTGTGTGTGTGTGTGTGTGTTTGTGTGTGTGTGTGTGTGTGTGTGTGTGTGTGTGTGTGTGTGTTCCCGTGTCTGGGCGACGACGACCTAACCTTACACATTTTAACACATATATACACTTCGAGCATGTTAGAATATGCTCAAAGTATATATACACAATAAATATCGTGGATCACCGATTTTTCATCGTGCATTCAATAGACCTACAAAACACAATAAACTTTCTACATCTGAACAATTAACGGGGAGAGGTCCAAAGTTTAGACGACTCACTTGAAAATTGAAGTCAACTATAGACGTGCTCGGTTTCGATATAAGCTACTGCAGATTGTGCAAAATTTCGAAATTCTAAATTACGAAAATCATATTTTCGAATGTAACAATTCACCTACTGTCCAAAACATCGAATTTCATTAATAGAATTTTAATAGGGATAAAATAAACATATTTGAAATAAATCATTAGAAACAAGTTATATATATATATATTTTGCTTTGTAATCGTATTGATGAAATTCGATGTTTGGACAGTAGGTGAATTGTTACATTCGAAAATATGATTTTCGTAATTTAGAATTTCGAAATTTTGCACAATCTGCAGTAGCTTATATCGAAACCGAGCACGTCTATAGTTGACTTAAATTTTCAAGTGAGTCGTCTAAACTTTGGACCCCCCCCCAATTAACTACTAGAAGACAAAGCTCAACATTGCAAGTAATAAAACAACTTAATCATATCAATCAACAACAAAAATAATCATCAGATAAGTATTAAATGTCTAAATATTTATTTCAAATTTTTTAAATTCATCGAGAAAAGAACATCAACTCTTTGTGTTGATTTCAAAAATTTTTTTTCAGATTTACATAACAAGAAGAATGATCTGTATTTATACATGATTGTACAAAAGAAGGAAACATCATTAGTTAAAGTTATATTTTTTTAATTAAATTGGCTAAGATGAAAAGACTACACAAGAACTAGGAGAACAGAAGTTTTTTCAGAACAACAAAAAGAATAAATTATCAGATCAGATATAAGTCCAATTATTAAAACATGGAAATAGTGAGCTGTAAGTTATAAAAAATGTACGATGAGTACAAGTATATTTATATTTTATATTTTATTTTATAACATTTATAAATAGAATGTGAAATTTGTTTTGTTTAGTAGAATAGTAGCGTAGATGTCAAAGATTCTAATAATAATTTTTGGTGGGACGTGTGTAATTTTTTACTTTTACAGATACAGATATTACACAAGAAGAGTTTTTCAAGTAATATTGGATATATAGCCAATCATGTTGAGGAGTTCTAATTGGGGGGGGGGGGTCCAGAGTTTCGACGATTCACTATAAAATTGAAGTCAACTATAGACGTTTTTCAGTTCGACATATGGTAATGCAGATTGTTCTTAATTTCGAAATTCTAAATTACGAAAATCATATTTTCGAATGTAACAGTTCACCTACTGTCCAAAACATCGAATTTTATCAATACGATCTCAAAGTAAATATAACCTGTTTCTAATGATTTATTTCGAAATGTCTATATATTGTACCCCTGTTAAAATTCTATTAATGAAATTCGATGTTTTGGACAGTAGGTGAAGTGTTACATTCGTAAATATGATTTTCGTAATTTAGAATTTCGAAATTAAGAACAATCTGCATTATCATATGTCGAACTGAAAAACATCTATAGTTAACTTCAATTTTATAGTGAATCGTCGAAACTCTGGACCCCCTCCCCCCTTCTAATTTTTACAGATATTACATAACAAGATTTTTTCGAGTCATTTTGGAGATATAACCAATAATGTTGAGGAGTTCTAATTATGTACTGTCTGAAAAATCTAATTTTGAATTAGCAAAAATGAACGATTGTCCTCATGACCTTAGTGGTTATATTATTAATGGAAAAGCATTTGTCATCTTCAAGAAGCTTAGTCGATATCAGTGCTATGCTGTCGTACAAATTTACTCAAGCACCAATTAAAAGATTATGCCAAATGAAAAAAGCGAAAAAGATGTGTTATTGTGAAAATTTCAATAAAAAAAGTGCTCAGTTAATCTCATGTATGATTTACCCAGGATGGGAGACGTCAAAAGTTTTATCTATACAAGAATATCAAGGAAGCTTTGATTCTGAGTGATTATAAGTCTGAAGCAATTAGTTCGATTCCTAGTCCTATTAAATTAAGGAATGGTATAGATGCTTAAAAACTTCAAAATAAGTCGAAATTATGATTAATATATACTGAAATAAACGATGGAAAATCAAGTCTCGAAGAAAATTATAACGTTAGGAGACTTATTATAATAATAAATAATGTGTTATTTTTTCTTTTAAGAAGAAACAATTAAAATTTTGCAAAATGAAAAGTTTATCAGAAATAAATTTTTACATTTGATAATTGCAGAGTACACTATCTGTAGCTGTACTATCTCTCTGTCTCTCTCAAAAACTGTCCCTCTCGCGAAAAAATGGAGCACAGCACTGTAGTTACAAATGTCCTCTCTATACAGACAAATCTCCCCTTCAATGCACACGCATCTATAAGAGCGTGCAATCCTCGATGAATGCAACAGTCGATATTGAGGCATCGTGATAGCGCACACTTTGCATAATATCATCGAAGCGCCCACCCGTTTGAAATTTTTAATTTGGGTACTTGTGGTTAGCTCACGTATTCGCTTAATGACGCAGGAAGTACAAGTGCGATATTTTTTAGCATTTTCACATTTTAGTGAGATCGTTGGCTTGAATCTCAAAGACGATGACAATCCAATCGTCATCGGCGATTGACGAGCATGATTTTGCAATAGTCGAGAGGTCTGGCCTTTATCAGCTATAATCAGTTCATATAAGAGAGACGTTTGACTGTAATTTATGTACGTGCCTATAGTATTGCAAACCTAGAAGAGATTTGATTACTTAATTTTCACACGAAACCGACAAATTTCGGATTTTATAAAGAACTATTATCAAAAGTAATTATTTAATTTCACTACGTATTAATTAACCTTTCGATTGCCGCTAAAGCCGCTTTTGGGATTCCAAAGGGAAGCCCTGCTATTTTTGCTATTTTTTAATCTATTGTTTATGATAAGAAAAAATCAATCAATTTCAAATATGTAATAGAAAACGCTTTTACTCTTAATATATATAAACAAAAATAATTTTGGACTAAATATATATTCTATATGTAAAATTTATACTTTTAAAAGGATATTGACAAATGATTTTTGCAATTAAACCATATCAAAGTTACGGGGGGGGTCCAGAGTTTCGACGATTCACTATAAAATTGAAGTCAACCATAGACGTTTTTCAGTTCGACATATGGTAATGCAGATTGCTCTTAATTTCGACGTTCTAAATTACGAAAATCATATTTTTCAATGTAACAGTTCACCTACTGTCCAAAACGTCGAATTTCATTAATACGATCTCAAACCAAATATAACCTGTTTCTAATGATTTATTTCGAAATGTCTATATCGTACCCCTATTAAAATTCTATTAATGAAATTCGACATTTTGGACAGTAGGTGAACTGTTACATTCGAAAATACAATTTTCGTAATTTAGAACGTCGAAATTAAGAATAATCTGCATTACGATATGTCGAACTGAAAAACGTCTATAGTTGACTTCAATTTTATAGTGAATCGTCGAAACTCTGGACCCCCCCCAAAGTTACCTGAAACAATATTTTTATCCAAATCTACTTAAAGTTTTATAATAGACTTTAATTGAAGCCTAATTGCTTCACAATTCAAAGTTAAAGTTGTTAAATCATTCTATATTTAATCCATGACAATATATCTTTAAGGACGTTCTCTTGGTCGAAACAGCAGTTTTAGAATTTTTAATTTTTAAATAATGTTTTATTAATTTGATAATCGAAGAACAAAACATGTACCAAATATATACTAGAAGGAACATAAAACAATTTTTTCCGACAAATGCCAATAGTTACTATTATATTGTTACAATTAAAGACAAAAACTTTAATAAGTTCACTGAAAAAAAAATGTTATATGTTCAACGAAATCGAACTCGTTTCAAGTAAAATTTACTTAAAACAAGTAATATTTACTTGAAAGAAGTGCGATTTCCTTGAACATATCACATTTTTTTTCAGTGTTACCTAAATTTTTTGTTTTTTATCCGATCTTAACGAAATAAAGCTTATTTTGTTCGTTAAGAAATTTCAGGGGGAGTATCAATGGGAAGATTTATGATACGAGTTACCAGTATAGCCCAATCTTAATTTGTTCATTAAAACGGGGAGGGTCCAGAGTTTTGACGATTCACTATAAAATTGAAGTTAAATATAGACGTTTTTCAGTTCGACATATGATAATGTAGATTGTTCTTAATTTCGAAATTTTAAATTACGAAAATCATAGTGATGAATGTAACACTTCACCTACTGTCCAAAACATCGAATTTCAGTAATAGAATTTTAATAGGGGTACAATATAGACATTTCGAAATAAATCATTTATAGAAACAGGTTATATTTACTTTGAGATCGTATTGATGAAATTCGATGTTTTGGACAGTAAGTGAACTGTTACATTTGCAAATAGGATTTTCGTAATTTAGAGTTTAGAAATTAAGAACAATCTGCATTACCATACGTCGAACTGAAAAACGTCTAAAGTTGACTTCAATTTTATAGTGAATCGTCGAAACACTGGACCCCTCCATTAAAACTTGACTTGATTTTCTTAAACAAATTGATATTGTGCCGCAGTGGTAACTCGTATCATAAATCTTCCCATGGATACTCACCCTGAAATTTCTTAACGAACAAAATAAGCTTTATTTCATTAAAATCGGATAAAAAACAAAAAAATTAGGCAACTTATTAAAGTTTTTGTCTTTAATTGTAACAATATCATAGTAACTATTGACTGAACTTATCTGAAAATAGTAGTTTTTATTTTTATTATTTTTCGTTATACGTGTCCATAAAGAACGTACGTTACGGACACGTATGACAAAAAAATTGTTTTATGTTCCTTCTAGTATATATTTGTCACATGTACTTACTCTTGGATTATCAAATTAATAAAAACATTATTTAGAAATTAAAAATTCTAAAACTACTCTTTCGACCAAGAGAACGTTAAGAACGTTCTTTAGTAAATCAATTCTTCCAAACTTTTTTTTAAAACTTTGCCTACACTTTAATTTAGTGACCCTTTATGTAAAACATAGGTTGTGGTATTAAAAATTGAGGTGTTCGTCTTTAAAGTTTGCACTTTTAACATGGAAACGCTATGCCGAGTCCGTCGTAGCGACACATTTTTATGAATTGTAAAAGCGGAATTAATTTCAGAGATATAACGTACAACATAAAGAAAAAACTTCCATGTTATTTGTATATCTATCTGTAGTCGCACCGAAAAGTGGTATTTATTTCAAACACCTGATTGACTCCTTCTTTCTTACACCTTCTTTTTTATTATTTTTGGAGTAGTATATAGATGTTTACGGAGTGTTTCCATCATAACTAATATTTGTATTTGTAATTAAATATTTGTAATTAAATACTGTTACACAAGGTCTTTGGTTCTTTATCGTTCAATATACGTATACCTATAAATTCATATTTCGTAATAAAAAAAGTTTTTTTCACTTTTATTTATTGACTATTAAATAAATTTTATGATCCAGAATACACATTATTTTTTACAAAATTTTCGTTGCCTCTATATTTAATAAAATTCGCTTTACAAAAGGTTTCAATTCGTTAACACAGACTTTATCATAAATTCAAAATTTTATAGCCAATATTACACGAACTTTCCGTACAAACGGATGCGCGCTATCACAATATGCATCAAAACTATAGCCTGCTTTGTCAACCTACAACATGGTACACGTATCGTCGAACGGAACGCGCTCCCATCCTAATATTCTTTGCGTAAAATAGATTTACGAGTGCCGCCGCACTTTCAGGGCAGTCTTTTCGTCATTATTTTCGCGCATTTCTGATCGATATCGGGAAACAGCTGATTGCCCTCGTCATCGACCGCATCTACATAATCCATCGAGCAGCCCACCTCGAAACCCGCGCGCTCCGCCTGCTTCTGCGAGGCCGCCGCCGTGAACATCGTCGACGTCGCTCCAAATCCGTATTTCTTGCCCATATCGCTTCTGGAATGGAAGTAGCACGTTTAATGTAGTCAAAGATAATAACCAATTGATATATAGACATTGAATTTTAGTTGTAATTTTTAATGTGCCTTTAACATAATTTAGATATATGTCTACCTTGCATTGAGAATATAATATCCAATCTTTTGGCCTCTGTAAGCAGGTAGAACACTCAAACTTATCGAACTCAGATATATGTCGACTTTGTACATTTCACGAACGTCCACATTATGTGCCAGCTTCTCGAAGAAGGCCCAGATCTTTTTAAAATTTTTTGATTTGAATTCTTTCTACAATGATTATGAGTGTTGAATAAGCAATCAAAAAATATTTTTACAAAATAAAAATCGCTTGTTTTTGCAGATATATTTGAATATAGAAAACTTAAACATGAAAACTAATAAAATCACGTGATAAAAAGAAATTATACCGCTATAGATATAGATTATATATGAAATCAATAAAGAATAACATTATCGAGAAATACACATTTCAGGCCAATCTATAATCAATATTGAAATAAATATGAATCGCTGTTTATCTAACTTTTACCTTTAATTTAGCAAAATCCTCTGCCGTACCATCGGTCATTACAAATAATATATTGGCTCCTATTAGTTTTCCAATTTTACCATCAGCATCAAGCTGGTAACAACCAATTCCAACACCCTGGTCTAATCCGTATTCCCATACCGTTCGAAAGCCTTGAACTCCATCTGGATCTTGTTTTATTCCTAAAGACAATATATAAATTATAGAGTAAGTTTTCGATTTAATGAAAATGTTTTTGTTACATACTCGTGGCTTTGCTAAGAGGTTCTTCCACTAAAAAATGTGTGCACATGAGGTCGAGTGCTTCTTTTCGCCTTTCTGCAGTGAGCGGAATTTCTTGTATAGAAAATTTAACGGGTTTTTGGGTTCCATCTTCCAATTTTTCATATCCATCAACCACTTTCCAGACGCTTATTGGCCCAGGAGGACGTTGCCACCGCGACATATTTTTTTATCTGTAACGATAAAAATAAAATAATAAGCATTTTTTTATTTTCACCCATTAGTATGTGTGTAAACTTCTTTAATTTGATTCTTTTTCATATTTGTCATATAGAAAAAAAAATTCAATTTCAATTAAATAATACAAAAATTAATAATAAGAAAGAATAAAGGAAATAAATATTCTAGATTAGAAATGCTTTAAATTTCTTTAAACTGCGTCAACTGTATAAATACGCTCATAACCGCACGTACACATACCCGGTTTGACACATTCATGATGACACTTTCAAAAGACAGGAAATAATCATATTTACTGAAACGTTTATAACACAATAATAACACGTAGCAGTCTAGTTTTATCTATAAATGTAAAAAGATTATGTTTTAATTTTGTATTGTTATCACAATGATACTTACTAATAGATCTAATCCTTGAAAAATGATTATTATTAATTTTTTGTTGTCCTAGATTTTGATAAATAATAATATGATATAAAAATATTTTTAGCAAAAAGACAATAAATTAAATTTGTAACAGTCACATAAAGGAATTTAAAATGAGACTCCCGAGTTAAAGTATAGATGTTTCTCTGTCCAGTAACGCCTTCAAACTGATTCGCCCTTCGCATCTAATTGCTGACACAGAGAGATCAATCTTCCCTCACCACCACGGCCACGGTTTTCTGCTTTTCAAAATTTTTTTTCCTACATCCATATATGACTCGCCTACACACACATTCACGCTCTCTCTCTTTCCTGTTTCTCTCCTGGTCTCTCTCTCTCTCTCGCTCTCTCCCTCTTCCTCTCCCTCTCTCTCGCCTCTTCTTTACTCTGCTACTTTCTTGCCACTTCTATTTTCCTCATTTCTCAGATACAGCTCGTTAAAAACAACATTTTATTTTGAACAAAATAAATTCCACAACTATTATATAGATGTATGTAAAACATAATTTTGCTCATATAAATACAAATGAAATGAAATGGTATGAACAAGTAAAACTATACCTCTTGCGGCGCCAACAGAAGAATAACAGAAACTAACTATTCCGCGAATAGAGTCGAATGAAGAACTAGAGATGTAGCGTTTTACGCTTATATCGTGATGCGATAAGAACTTTAAATAGACAGAAGATTGTCATTATCCTATAAGTGTGTGTACTTTTCTACTTTTGAAACAGATTTTGTTTCTGTTAACATATATTGTTATATTACCTAATACGATTTCTGCACAAATGATTGATTTCATCGATTGTTCTTTGACAATTGTAAGTGGTAAAATGACAATTTTTATCGTAGTAAAGTTTGAAAAAATAAAAAGATTTCAATAGTCACCTAATTTTAATCAAATCAATTTATCGTGTGCAAATGAATCAATATAACTCGTAAAAAAGGTAAATATGTATACTTTTGTGTGTGTGTGTGTGTGTGTGTGTGTGTGTGTGTGTGTGTGTGTGTGTGTGTGTGTGTGTGCATATATATATATGTGTGTGTGTGTGTGTATGTGTGTGTTGTGTGTGTGTGTGTGTGTGTGTGTGTGTGTTTGTGTGTATTTGTTAATTTTACAATGCATATAATAAACACGTCACAATTTGAATCATACTGTAAAAACTATAAATCTTACCGTAATATTATTTGATAGCAAAACTGAATGATCCAGAGAACTAAGCAGTGTCGAAGGCAATAAGAAACTTACGTGCAATCGTCTACCAGGCAAGCTCTCTGGCTCTAAAAACTTGAACTATGACAGCATTGCATCATGATAAGGTGATTGGCAATTTTAAAGGAAGGCTATAGACGTTTATAAATTACGTTGCCATTGTACGTTTAAAACCACTGTTTTGAATTTATGGCAGGAAACTAATTCTTATTGCAAAACCTTTTTAAGTTATTGATATCCCTGGTGGAAATCGATTCTATTATTTACCTAATAAATAGCTACTTTCCCAATAATCGTCAAAAACTAGACACTTTTTTTGGCCATTTCTGTCCACCGATGAAAGGATTTTTTCGATCATATTCGCCATTTAATAGACAGAATAATAGAATAAGTTTTTTTACAAATTTACATTAGCTTATTTATGAGTATTTAAAAGATATTAAAGTTGTCCAGTTTTTTTAGTTAGGAAATGGCTAATAAGAGGCTTGCTATTATGGCAATGAGTGAGAGAGACAGAATCAAACGAAAAAATCATTGTTTTCGTTTGTATCCCTTGAAACAGTACTATAAATAAATCAAATACCAATAATTCGTGTTTACGTTTTGGTTAGCTATCTTTTTTTAATATTTGTTTTTAAATACATGATCAAATTACAGAGAAAATTTAGTACAAACATTTTAAGGTTGTGTTATCTCCATTAAGTAGAAAATATGACCAGAAAAATCGTTTCATCACTACCAGAAATTAGCTATTTTGACTGGCCATTTCCGATAGAGACAATTTCTACCAGGGATTTATCAAACACAAAGGACGCATTCATTTTACGCAAATATGATACATTATTCGTTCAGCGCATGTCATTGGAGGGGATAGGTGAAACTATCGAAACGTTCATGGTGGCGTAAAGTAGCAGTTTCTGAGGCTATTGCGTGTATTACTATATATATAATAATAATAATAATATATATATATATATATATATATATATTTTTTTTTTTTTTTTTTTTTTTACGAGGGAAACAGTGAAATCTTGCATCAGTCCGGTGGACCAAATGCTCCACCGGACCGCCTGGGCCGTATATCCATGCCAGCCCAGGAGACACCGCAAGAGGCTCCGCACTCCCACGGCGTGTGGGATTCCTACCCACTAAAAACACTAACCCTTTCTGCTCTGCACTACTGTACAGACCCTCCCCGGCACCGTTTTACACATTACTTCAGGGGAGGGCTTGCTTCGCCTGAGCGGCACCTTCTCACTTCAGATCGGCCGTTGAGACCCGCAGGGTCTTTTTTCCCGTGAACAGCTACGGCGCCCTGCGGACGGCTGATCTGCTGTTCTCCTCTTCCCTTTTTGGCGCAAGATCGCCTCCACGTAGGAGGCGACTTTCGCCCATTGTTGAGGACCTTGGTGCATCAGCCTGACTATATTGTCAGGTGATATGCAGCCAAGGTCCTCTCTAGTGCCCCCTTTCGACGGTCCACCTTCCGCATACGAAGAAGGTGTGGAACACGTCGTCCGGGAGGCCCTCACAATAGGCGCAGCCTGGCTCCGCGACTTTACCCATCTTATGTAGGTATGCGCGGAACAGGCCGTGCCCCGTCAAGAATTGGGTGAGGTAGTAATTTACCTCACCCTCTTTTCGGAACAGCCAGGTGTCCACTTGTGGGATCAGCCTGGCCGTCCATCTTCCTTTAGTGGAGGATTCCCACCGATGCTGCCAAGCCTGGATGGTATTGGCCCTGGCCGTTCGGTGGGCCTCCACTACCCCAAGAGCAGGCTTCTGCTGATGGACGAAGCGTCTCTCCAGTGCAAGAAGGTCGATGGGTATTACCCCAGCGACCACTAATATCGCGGGCTCGGAGACCGTGCGGTAAGAGCACGCGATCCGGAGTGCTGCTCTCCGTTGCACCGCGGCGAGACGCTTCCTGTGCACGTCTTTCCGCAGCGCATCGGCCCAGACCTCCGCTCCGTACAGCATGACGGCTTCGGCGGCACGCATGAGTAGGCGCCTTTTACAAGGCCGGGGGCCGGCGGTATTGGCCATGAGCCTACTCAGCGAGGATGTTACTGCTTCCGCCTTTTCCGTCACTATGGTGAGGTGTTCCCTGAAGGTGAGCTTGTTATCAAGCGTCACCCCCAGGTACCTCACCGCACTCTTTGCCTGGACCGTCGCGTCTCCTACTTGAAAGGGGCACATGGTATTGATGTGCCTCTTCGTGAGTAGCACGACCTCCGTCTTCTTTGTGGCTAATTCAAGCCCGTGACCCGCCAGCCAGGAGAAAACGCGACGCATTACCCGGTTGAGTAGCAGCCTAGCGAGGTCAACGTCTCTGGCTACGATGACCACCGCTATGTCGTCAGCGTACCTAACCAGGAAGGTGCCCTCGGGCATTTCCATGCGCAGGATCCCGTCATAGAATACATTCCATATATCGGGACTCAGCATGGAGCCCTGAGCTGCCCCAGATGTTATTTCCCTCTTTATTGGTCCATCCTCAGTGTCTTAAGTTATCGAGCGGTCCCTCAGATAATCCCCAAGAATGCGTAAAAGATACGCGGGGATACGAAAGTCCCGCTCGAAAGCTTCCAGCGTCTTGTCCCACCTAACTGAGTTAAACGCGTTTTTAACGTCCAAGGTGGCCAGCAGACAAATAGGGCGAGAGTAATGGTTGCCCTGTTCCGTTGACCTGGCGGCATTTACCACCTCCTGGATTGCGTCTACGGTTGACTTATCTCGCCTGAAGCCATACTGCCGCGGAGCCAGATCTCCGAACGCACTTATGGCTGCCTGGAGGCGAGGTTTCAACAGTTTCTCCAGGAGTTTTCCCGCCGTGTCTAGCATGCACAGCGGGCGGTAGGCCGACGGGCTGTCTGCTGGACCCTTGTCCTTGCTGATGAGGACAAGTCTCGCTGTCTTCCAGCGGGCAAGAAAAATGCCCGCCTTCAGGCAGGAGTTGTATATGTCCAGCAAGAGGCGCGGGTGACTGCCGCCGATGGCTTTCAGCAGCTCTGCTGGTAATCCATCCGGCCCCGGAGCTCTCTTATTACGCAAAGATTTTATTGCGATGGAGAGCTCCATGTTCGTAAACAGAGGAGTTTCGAACGGGCCGGATGTTGCTGGGCCATCCGGTCTCCTTGGGTGTTCGGGGAAAAGGGCACGTATGATGTTCGTGATCGTTTGCGCATCTTTCGGCGCTGACGAACCGAAGGTCGCCAGCTTGCGCATAACGATCTTGTACCCTAATCCCCACGGATCGTGATCCATCTCTTCCCCCAGCTCTTTCCAGCATCGCTGCCGGCTGGACTTGATGGCCTTCTTTAGGGATTTCTTGGCCGCCTTGGACTCTGCGGCCAAGGAGGCCGCGTCGAGAACGCGTTTGTTGTCCCTCTGCGTTCTGCGTCGCAACTGCAGGCACGTCTTACGAAGGTCCGCGATGTCGTTCGTCCACCAGTAAGCAGGTCGTCTTGACCCACGTGTTGATTTCCTGGAAACCGTCTCCGCGCAGGCCTTTTCGATGACCTTCATGGTGTAGTCGGTCACCATTTTTGCCCGCGCAGATAGCGGGAGCGATTCCGGGATCTCACGCAGTGTTCGCTGTCCGTGTTCTATCGCCGTGGCAAACCTCTCGTAGTTCATCTTGGCGATGTTCCACCTGGGGGGGCCGCGCTTGTGCGGAAACGGAGCCGGTCTGCTATCACGCACACGGAACGTGATATACATGTGATCGCTTCCTGTATAGTCCTCGATCACATGCCAGCTCTGGATTCGCCCGGCTAGGCATTCGCTTGCCAGGGAGACGTCGATAATGGTCTCCCTGTAGCCCGGTTGTCTGAAGGTCGACGTGGTACCTTTATTTAGTACCACGAGGTCTAGCCGACTGGCCATATCCATAACCAGCCGGCCCCTACGATCCGACCGAGCTTCCCCCCACTCCGGGGCTTTAGCATTGAAGTCCCCGGCGATAATCAGCTCACCCTGCATCTCCCGTGTTGCATCCTCCAGGCCCTCCAGCTTGGCCTGGAAGTCGCTGATGGTCTGGTTTGGAGTGAGGTATATGCTTATGTAGTGAGTTTGCTGGTGCCTCACCCAAACAAAACCGCTGCCGCCGCCATGACCCGCAATGTGGATATTCTGCGGGTCACGGTTCCAGATGGCTGCGGTGCCCAAGTCATCGGCAAACCATCCTGGACCATCTCTGTTTCGATACTGTTCGCTGATTAGTACAATATCAGCGTTTTTCTCGAAACAGATCTGTTCCAGGAGGTCGTGAGCTGCTCTGCTCCTGTGCATATTACCCTGCAGAACTACCGCCATTTTTTCTTGGCATTTGCAAGTGCCTCTCGGAAGGCCCTACAGGCTCCTGATCCCGCCGTATGGTTGCGGGAATCAGGTTTGTCCGCTTGTTCTGGACACAGGAAGCAACGTGGGGTGGCATTACATCCTGCGATCATGTGGCCTTTCGCCCCGCAGCGATAGCATCGCTTGCTGCGGTCGGGTCCTTTGCAGTCCGGGCTAAGATGGCCGAAGCCCAGACATTTATAGCAACGGGTAACCGTGGCTCTCCTGCGGATCCTGCAGTTGACCCAGCCTATCTTTATGCGGGCGGTGGCCATTAGCTTTTCCGCAGCCGGTGTGTCCACCGTCACTATGGCCATCCGTTGTGCCCTCGCATTTGGCCTAGTCAAGACAGACTGCAGGAACCCCTTGTAGTCCTGCAGGTCTCTTTTTAAGGCCTCCACTACTTCCTCACTGGACGTGCAACTGTCGAGGTCTCTGATCTCCAGGATGACTCTGGGGATCAGTTCCCTAACAACGGTGCAGTCGTTTCCAGTAGCTTCTCTGAGTGCTTCTGAGAAGGCAGTTCTTGTTACTGAATTGCCTTCTTTCAGCTCGAGGAGTACCTGACCTGCTCTTGTTTGCCGGATGGATCGGATCTCTACTCCACTCTCTTCCGGCTTGACAGCCTTACGTATGGTGGACAGAATGTCCGCATACGACTTGCCGCCTGCCGGTTTGAGCACGATCGCATCCGGCTTTGTTACCTTTTTTCCTTCTTCTTTGTCTTCTGCTTCCTCTGCTGTTGTTGCGGCTGCTGTTTCTGTGGCTGCTGCTGCTGTTGTTTCGGCTGCTTCCGCCCTTTTCTACTTTTTACAGCAACCCAATCTTCCTTAGGGATATCCGCCTTTTTCTTCTTCACTTGCTTTTCCCCCGTATCCAGGCTAGGTGGACTAGAGGCGCCTCGCTTCGTGCCGCCAAGTGGCTCGGGGCCAAGTGACCCTGTTGGTGTCCCCATACTTTCTACCAAGGACATCGTCCTTTGCCTCCTGGCTGGTGTGTAAGCCCTGGCTTGCTTAGCAGCACGTAGTTCCGTTTTCACGGCGCTTTCGAGCTGCTCCAGTTGGTCTACCATAACTGGCAACCCCTTTTTAATATCGTTTTTGATATTAGGCTGAGCTTTTAGTGCCTGCACCATAACCTTGAGGAGCGCTCGCATTTCTGCGAGCACCTTCTCCACCGCAGTCTGGCATACACCTTCTTTCTCCTTAGTTTGTTGGTTGTGTTGGGTGTTTGAATTCATCATGCATAGAATATGTTGTTTAAGACGGTTCGCCCACTATGGGAGCCACACCTCGGTGTGGCTACTATCCCCGCCTATAAGGAACCCTAGTTATGGATGCCGAAGCCGAGAGGCGGTTTGTCGGATGGTCACTCCTATCGGCACCTAGTGACTCTACAAAAAAGGTTACGGGATAGGCCCGCGCCATAATGAAACGAATGTCGGGTCCGTCCCAACACCTGACCCAAACCTCGGGCTAGACGGTGTGCGATTTGCCCTACGCAACTTCGGGTATAAGGAAATACTGACCAGGTAATCCTTCAGACCTGCGCCCAACAATGATTGCTTCAACCCCACCATTGGCTCCAGTCAGTGAGCACTAGAGCAGTCCTTCCACATTGAACATGCGTTTATCAATAATAATAATAATAAACGCAGAGGTTAGGTACTGACATCTCGTGCCACCCCGGTTAGGGAGTTTACTACTCTCCCTTTGGCTAGTCTAGCGGGAATATCCACAATCCGTCGGCCGCAGCCCATTCGCACAATGCTCATTCATTCTGCCATTCTCACGATTTCTTTGTTCGCGACCGCTTATTCATTATATTCACGGCTGACCAGACTATGCTGGCCGTTCCCCGATCCACAACCTGGGGACGCGCCCGGTAGCATAGAAAAATGCTCATCTATCGTTGGATAGAACCCGGGAATAATAATAATAATAATAATAATAATAATAATAATAATAACCACAAAAATACATAGAAAATAAGTATTTAAATATATCGTCGGCTGAGAGGAACAAGGTACCAGGCGAGCGCGTAAGAAGGTACTAACTCGCGCGGTCGGCTGTAAAATTTTTTAGCTGACTGTACTAATATCATTAGGGCAAAGCTGAGGGTACCCAGGGGGTTTTTTGACCCGCTGAACTCGTTTTTTAGATCTATTTCAGTGTAGATCTGCACGCGTATGACCAGAAGACGAATTTCGCGCAAATCAAAGCTTTTATCGCGGATCTGAGTCTACCTAGGGAGTTTTTCGACCCGCTAAGCTCGTTTTCGAGGTCTATTCAAATGTATAATTGCACCTAAATGCTCAGGGGCCGATTTTTGCGCAAATCAAAGCTTTCATCGCGGATTTGAGGCTATTAGGGGATTTTTCCACCGCTAAGCTCGTTTTCGAGATCTATCCAAATGTATAATTACACCTACATGGCCAGGGGACGACTTTTGCGCAAATTAAAGCTTTTATCGCGGATCTGAGGCTACCTAATCGGGAAGTACCCAGGCCTTCTTAACGCATAAATTGTCTCGCGGCTATGCGCGTGCAGTCGTACACTTAAATAGTCCTCAAAATCGAGTTTGTCGGGACGAAAAAGTTACTATAGGTATTCCTACACGGAGAGAAATTTTAGAGTAAAAATGACCAAGGTGCCTTGGTAGCGCATGGACAGACTGCCAAAAGCCGTGTTATTCCCAGGTTTCTAATACAATTTATAAGTTTCCCAAGAAAAACTACCATAACCACTTTAAAAAAATACCAAATTATCTGAATAAAAATTACCAGAAACACTGGTAAAAATTGAGATCTAGTCATTTTTACAAGGTAACCTAAGAATTTTTACTAAGAAAACTGATAAATTTTACCAAATAACCTGGTATTTGTGTACTCGCGCATGCGCACTGCGCATTATTGTGTTTCAGAAGATTGATACTAGAGGCGTGCGCGACGTTAAAATGAAAACAATACACATATTTTCAGTAAGTAATAACGGCGATTCAAATGACTGTTGGTAACAGCTTCTGTGGCGCAGTCGGTAGAACGTCGGATTCTCAACCCAAAGATCGTCGGATCGAATCCCGCTTCCGTAAAAATTTTTTTCAGTTTAATGTTTTTTCATCATTGTTTCTGTTTCTATTTCTATATTAAAATACTATATATCCATCAATATGGATAAAAAAAGTTAATTTTTTTAATTTAAATTAACTAAAAAAAAATTTTACCAAGGCACTTTGGTAAAAAGTTTGAAATTGTCAGTCTGTCCATCCATTACCATAGAAACTGGTAATTTTGTCTCGAATATTTGTAATTTTCACTACAAAATTTCTCTCCGTGCAGATTCTTTCTGAAAGCTATATGATTTGCGCAAGAAATATCTCCTGGTCATGTGCGTGCAGTCATACATTTAAATAGATCTGAAAAACAAGCTCAACGGATCGAATATCCTATTAATTTATTACCCACAGATTTAATTAAATTAATATTCGAGTCTATATAATTATCAATCAGTGAAAGGTTTAATTACTTATTTTTAGATCGTATAATTAACAGGGAGTTTAATTATACGTCGTATCATTATATATCAAGAATTAATATTCAGTTTAATATATTATACGTCTGTAATTATGATTAAAAAGGTAATTCTAAATTAAACGAGGGTTTAATTTAAGATTTGGAAGTTAATCCTTAATTAATTGAGGGTTTAATTAAAGATTAAAAATTAATTCTTAATTAAGTGAGTATTCAATTATAAAGATTATGATGTTAATTCTTAATTAAAACGCTTGCAGTTACTATTACTGTTGGTCAATCGTGAAACAAACATGGATTCTACTTAATTTTAGTATAATTAAACTTTACCAATTGCTTCCTCACAGAGCAAGCTTTGTAACGATTAATGTAACAAAACATATTTTGAATTTTCGGTATTTCGATCCATCTGTATTTTAGTTTTCCGAACTTTTATTTATCGGATAAATGGTATTCCGAATTTCAAGCTTTCAGTATACTTGACCTTCAGAAAATTGAATTTTCGGAATTATGGATCATCATTTGGAATTATGGATGATCAGAGAAATATGCCTTTCCGAATTATGGACCATCCGAAAAACGAACGACCCTCACATTAATTAGGAAAGCAATCAAAACCAAAGAAGAAAAGGAGAGAGCAATGAGAAGAAGAGACTGATAGGCTAAGGAATATAGCATTCGACGAGGGATCACCTGTGATCCGAACAGCCCTCACCGAAGTAATACTGAAATACTGAAAAGGAGTTCCGGTGGGTGCTAGACGTCACGAGGGCCATCAAACGAGAGGGAGTATTAGTCGATAGGAATCTCGACACTACCCACGCCGTGGATATCTTATGAAAAATTTCCCCTCCTAAAAAAAAAACACAATTATTTTCGAAAAAACCGCATATTTCTACTGAGGTAGCTTGGATATATCGGAAATCATCAAAATCGAGTCGAAAAATTTCACCGTTACAAAGCTTTCTCTTTGAGAAAGCAGTAAATTCAAACTTTATTGCTAAAATAATTTATTTTTAATAATTTATTAATGAATAATTTATTAATAATTTATTAATTAATAATTTATTAATAATTTATTATTTTGAATAATTTATTCAAAAATAATGCATTCATTATTTATAATTTATTGCATTATTTACAGCCTTGGTAGAAACGGAAACAATTTTTTAGTAAAGAAATCGCTTATTTGACTAAAAAAAGACTACAAAATCTATCAATTTATTCACCCTATTTTGAGGTAATAAAGTATAAGAGGGAATAAAATGCTACTTTTGTTCTGTTTATTTTTCTGTTTATTTTTATTGTTCAAATCCCCATCCACTTTTCTGGCATAAAAATAGGCTTAATACCTGCACTAATTAAAAAAATACGATTCGTATAACAGGGGTAGAATGGCTTTTTCAGATTTGAAATGAAGAAAAAGACAACTTTCTTCGCCTTGTTGCACAATGTCATATTATATTGGTTAAAACATAATTCAAAAGTATAATTGAAATTCTAAATTAGTGGAAAAATAAGTCGAGAAATATCGACTTTATTCAATGTTTCAAACAAAAAGTATATGAAAATTTTTCATATTTCTACAGCGGTTCTTAACTAAAAAACCAACGAAAAAAATAACCCGCGTGTTGTCACATTTCTTAGCGCGCAGCCGAGTTGTCACCTTGTTGCTCCCAGCCGACGAAATACAGTTGACAAATTCATTTCAGTTGAAATATATGAATTTAATATTGACCCACATTTACATAATATTTGTGTATAATTCATAGCAATTGTTCGAAAAATCCCAAATAATTTCGTGAGAAAACATTCATTAATCGAAATGATTATCCTATTTATCATCGATGAGATTATATAATCCTTCTTAAAAAAGTGATGACCGAAAGATGCGTAGCCTCTATAGATTTGATTTGTGATTAGCTCTTAGATAATTATCCAAGGCGCGAGAATTTAAAATTAAATATGCATTTTTATTTGATAATTATTATTTATTGGAATGAAAATGATTAAAGTGAAAAGTATCGAATAAATAAATAAATAATAATCACTCGCTTCGCTCGTGCGAAAACCGTCTTCTGCGGTAAATACTCAACTTCCACACCAGTGTACAATATATAGTACTGTTTCAAGGGATACAAACGAAAACTTTTGCTGATAAACTTTTAATTTTACGAAATTTTAATTGTTTCTTCTCAAAAAGAATTAGCATTATTTATTATTATAATTAGTCTCTTTACTTTACAGTTTTCTCTGAAACTTGATTTTCCATCGTTTATTGCATTATAGTAATCGTAATTTCGACTTATTCTGAAGTTTTCAAACATCTACCATTTCTGATTTAACAAGATTTGGAATCGAACTAATGGCCTTGTACTTTATATAGAGTCGTTTATAGAGTAAGTATACTGATATGATAAGAATGGCTTAATCGACAACTGTATGGTCGCTTAAAACAGGTATGCAGTCTATAACTAATTTAAACATATTTTATTTCTATAGCTTTATCACATGCCAAATGTGAATAACTATAGTTTTAATTGAATTATTAACAAAAATTGAATTATTAGAATTAATACAAAATTTATTAAAAGAAAATAAAAACAAATGTTTATTAGTTAGTTAAAGCTTAATCAAAATTCATTAATTGGTGTTAGATTCGAGTATTACGAAAAATGGAGGAATTATATGATTCAACTTATAACATTTACCTGCATTACACTTTCCAATTTGGTACACGTCACACGTGTCTTTGAAGTCTCCGTAATCAAAGATTATTGCAGTGTTGTGGAGCATTCATTGTACTTCATACTATTACATCCTACTTCGTAAACTATTTAAAGAAGGTAGTTATCTTTAGATGTAACATTAACGGCGAGGAAAGAAAAGTATATTAATTGAATTTACGACTCGTGTTCGTGAATGATATTTAAAAGTGTACGGTAACAAAAGAGGAAGATTGTTAAGAGCCGGTAGCTTTTGCATAACATTTATTAATTGCATTTTACTCCAATTTAAAAGTTCATACGAATATGAACACTTTAAAAGTAAGAAGCTCAGAGCAAAAACTGGTTCAGTTGTATGTATAAGCATAGAACTTAACCCATTTTTGCTCTGAGCCCCACAAATTATATTTCATTTTTCATTTCCTGTACTTCTAATTGTTTGATTGTAAAGTTTTCTTATGTTTTGTTTCATTAAAAATTCAAATAAAGTTACATCAGATAATAATTATTTATTTCTTTCAAAATATGGTTTTAGCGCGAACATCTCAATATTTTATCAAAACAGGAAAAATGATAGCAGAACTTTTGTAATTCGAAAAATATAAAACAACGATAACTAATAGTTTTAACATTTCATTAGATGAAAAACTTCTGTTTTTCCAAATCTTCTTCAATCTATTGATCAAGTACAGGCCATTCCCTGTTGGAATTTGATTCCATTATTTGCCTAATAAATAGCTAGTTTCACCAATAAATGTCAAAAACTAGACACTTTTCTTGGCCATTTCTATCGGTCGATGAAACGATTTTTTCGATTATATTCACCATTTCATAGACGAGAATAATAGAATAAGTTCTAATATTCTTCGCATAAAATAGATTTACGAGCGCCTCCGCACTTTCAGAACAGTCTTCTCGTCATTATTTTCGCGCATTTCTGATCGATATCGGGAAACAGCTGATTGCCCTCGTCATCGACCGCATCTACATAATCCATCGAGCAGCCCACCTCGAAACCCGCGCGCTCCGCCTGCTTCTGCGAGGCCGCTGCCGTGAACATCGTCGACGTCGCTCCAAATCCGTATTTCTTGCCCATATCGCTTCTGGAATGGAAGTAGCACGTTTAATGTAGTCAAAGATAATAACCAATTGATATATAGACATTGAATTTTAGTTGTAATTTTTAATGTGCCTTTAACATAATTTAGATATATGTCTACCTTGCATTGAGAATATAATATCCAATCTTTTGGCCTCTGTAAGCAGGTAGAACACTCAAACTTATCGAACTCAGATATATGTCGACTTTATACATTTCACGAATGTCCACATTATGTGCCAGCTTCTCAAAGAAGGCCCAGATCTTTTTAAAATTTTCTGATTTTAATCCTTGCTGCAGTGATTATGGGTGTTGAGTAAGTAATCAAAAAATTATGCATATTTTTACAAAATAAAAATCGCTTGTTTTTGAAAATTGAAAACTCAAACATGAAAACCAATAAAATCACGCGACGAAAAGATATTATACCAGCATTGTACTGGGTATACATATATGAAATCAATAAAGAATAACATTTTTGAGAAATACACATTTCATGCCAATCTATAATCAATATTGAAGTAAATATGAGTCGCTGTTTATCTAACTTTTACCTTTAATTTAGCAATATCCTCTACCGTGCCATCGGTCATTACAAATAACATATTAGCGCCTACTAGTTTTCCAATTTTACCATCAGGATCAAGCTGGTAACAACCAATTCCAACACCCTGGTCTAATCCGTATTCCCATACCGTTCGAAAGCCTTGAACTCCATCTGGATCTTGTTTTATTCCTGAAGACAATATAAATTATAGAGTAAATTTTTGATTTAATGAAAATGTTTTTGTTACGTACTCGTGGCTTTGCTAAGAGGTTCTTCCGCTAAATAATGTGTACACATGAGGTCGAGTGCTTCTTTTCGCCTTTCTGCAGTGAGCGGAATTTCTTGTATAGAAAATGTAACGGGTTTTTGGGTTCCATCTTCCAATTTTTCATATCCATCAACCACTTCCCAGACGCTTATTGGCCCAGGAGGACGTTGCCACCGCGACATATTTTTTTATCTGTAACGATAAAAATAAAATAATAAATAATAAGCATTTTTTTATTTTCACCCATTAGGGCAAGTGTGCCAGTTACTTTGCCTCTTAAGGCGATGTCCGTAGTATTTAATCAATTACTATTTTTTTTTTTCAATTTTTAATCATCTTAAGACCTTTATATGATAATTATATATTCTGCGAGCAGAATAAACACCTTTTTAATACAATATTATGTAAGGAATATTAAATAATTAATAAAATAACAGCATAAGCCTTTGTATCAGTTACTGTATCATTAATTTAGTTACTGTGTGTCAGTTAGTGTACATTGCTTTAACTACTGTGTGTCACTTAGTATACATTGTTTTAATTACTGTATGTCACTTAGTGTACAGTGTTTTAATTACTGTGCCTTAGATTCTGGACCCTGTATTTAATCCTGTGTCTTTTTTCTCACTCATCTGCATCTGCATAAACTATATAAAATATATTTAAACATGAAATTTGTTTTTTTATTATATTTGGTAGACTCCCTGCTGGAAATCATTCATTTCTCTCCCACTGGTGAAATGACTTTTCTAACTTTTTCTAGTGTTTTCACTCAACTTAGCTTTCATAAAATGGGAGAGAAATGGATGATTTCCAGCAGGGCTATGATTTACTACGTATAGAACACCGAAATTGACTTGCACAGGCGACGAAGCATGAGAAAGTATGGTTAGCGTAGCCTACCGCGAGGGGGCACAGAAACTAAATACATTCATGAAAACTTGTCCAGTTACTGTGCACAGTAATAGAAACATGCCGAAAATTCGTTTTAGTTACTGGATTATATTAAATTAAACAATAATATTAATCAAAACTACTTTTTTATTGTTCTTTTGTCAACTAGATGGGTTTTATAAACATTAAGTGTATTTTTTTATTATGAAAAATGTTATTTTTATAGTTTTTCAATCACTATTGTATAGGCATATTCTTAAGCGTTTCGATAAGAAAATCATAGAAATCGCAATGAGAAATTTAATAAATTATTTTAAATATATTATAAGAATAATTAAGTCATACTGTGGGTTTAACAATAAAAAGCATGAATTGAACTGTATATAAAAATTTAGATATTTATGATTAAATATGATTATACTCTATTATAAATGAAAATGATTTAAGGGCACAGTAACTGAAGCGGGCACAGTAACTGGCACACTTACCCTAGTATGTATGTAAACTTCTTTAATTTTATTCTTTTTCATATTTGTCATTCAGAAAAAAATCAATTATAATCAAATAATACAAAAATTAATAATAAGAAAGAATAAAGGAATAACATTACGATGCGGGTGTGGAAGGTGTTTATTTACCGCAGGAGACGTTTTTCGCACGAGCGAAGCGAGTGAGAAAAGTCGAATGCGGTAAAAATCACCTTACGCACCAGTGTCGTACCGTATTTTATACCACGAGAGCCGAATAATCATATTAAAGTTATGATTTTGAGGTTAGAGTGGTGTAAATAAATATCTGGATTAGAAATGCTTTAAATTTCTTTAACCAGCGTCAATTGTATAAATACACTCATAACCTTTGTGATAGTAATTTTTTGAGTTGTTGTAAAAACATGTTATAATTGTTTTTCGAGATGTTAGAAATCAAAATACATGATTTTTGAAAATGTCTATATGGATGTGTGTGTGTGTGTGTGTGTGTGTGTGTGTGTGTGTGTGTGTGTGTGTGTGTGTGTGTGTGTGTGTGTGTGTGTGTGTGAGTTTGTGTGTGTACACCTAGATCTCAACTCGGTCGATTTTAACCGGACAGGTCTCATTTTTTTATTTTTTTTTTGTGATTGCGGGTCAAAAATCCGTTTTTTGATTGGGCTGATGCGTTTTGGTTTTATTTCGAATTTTCGATTTTCTCAAAATTTATTTTTGCTTTTTTTTTATGATAGGATCGAGATATTTTAATCGGATGGATCGCATTCGGAAAAGAACACCTATATTTTCTATGAAAAAAAAAATTTCTAGCTATCACGGTTCTTTTGTTATTAACAAAAACGTGTTTTTTTTTTGAGCTTATAACTCCCAAACTAAACGGTCAATTTTGTTGAGAAAAATCATGATAGTGCAGAATATAAATAGATATAATCTGTAAAAATTTGTATTTATTCTGTTGGTTAGTTTTTGATAAAAAAATTGAAAAATGAAAAAAATGAGTTTTGTATGTCCATCGATTACGGGAGTAAAATTGTTTTAATCGCTTCAAAATTCCTTGCAGAGGTACATTATGGATAGCTCTCGGTCGAGTTCTTTGGGCAAAATGATTGGTCCATAAATTTCAAAGATATTTGAGGTTAAAATTTTTTTAACCTTTTTTTAAAATCGTAATTTCTCGAGAACGGCTCTATGTATCAGCTGCAAATTTATAGACAATGTTGTATGTGATATAGATAATATGTGTGCTAATTTTCATCAAGATCGAACGATTACTTTTGGAAATATTTGATAGTGAAAATTTTTGTATTTTACAAAGTCAATTTCTTTGTCGCATATGTCGATAACTAGTGAAAAAATTGGTTTAATCATGTTGTAACTTTGTGGAAATGTAGAGTTTGTATATTTATCGTACAAGTCCTTTAGGTAAAAGAATGCTCTATTTAAGGTTAACATTTTTTACGGTTTTTTTCAAAATCATGATTTTGAAAAATCACACCTCGTGTATCAGCTTGAAATTGATAGACTATTTTGTATGCGATATTTATAGACTATTTTGTTTGCAATATAGGCAATATCTGTGTAAAATTTTATCAAGATCATATGGTTACTTTTTGAGATATTTGATATTTAAAATTATGGTATTTCTGAAAATGACTTTCTTTGTCGCACAACAACTAGAGTAAAATTATTTTAATTTCTTTGAAATTTTGTAGAGATGTAGAGTTTGTATATTATTTATTATATACGAGTTCTTATGGTAAAAAAATTCGTTTATGTATATCAGAGATATTTGAGGTTAAAACTGTTTTAGTCCTCTTTTCAAATCATAATTTTTCGGGAACGGCTTTATGTATAAATATAAAATTTATAGACAATTGTGTGGGTGGTATAGAGAATATAGGGTAAGTGACCGTATTAGTGTGCTCTTATAAAGCAGACGACAGTCCGTATTACTGACGCTTTTTAACTAACGATTATTAACAAATAATACATCCAACCTAGTAATTTATGGGATAAATCGTCTTTTTACTGTTTTTTGTAATAGCCATTTATTATTTTTAAGGTTAGAACCTTTTTCTTACATCGGAAATTCCAAAAAGAGGACACAAATACGGACAGGCACACTGCTAGGGACGAGTACCCTATGTGTGAAATTTCACAAAAAAAATATAATTTGAAGTAAAGGTTATTTAGGAATTTTAAAAGGTTTTGACGATAATACTACAATCAACTATTTTATTTATTTTTCACACATAATTTAAAAAACAAATCATACCTATTATTTTATTCATATTTTATACATAATTTAAAAATTAATACTTTTTAATCTTCATAAATGAATTTAATTATAATTATGTAATAAATTTTAATAGGTAGGAATAATGGATCCTTTGAGGCCCAATGTCCAAGGTGAAAATGAATTTCAGTCCATTTTTTATTTGCGACGTTTCGCCAGACAGTTTTCTGGCCTCTTCAGGCTTTATTAAGAAAACATAGATAACAAACAACACAACGTTAAAAAACAGTTCAAAAATATAATGAGTTATACAGAGAATACAATAGAAAATAATTACCAAAGTTTTTTACAGTATCAGCTGATGGAGCAAACATAATTTCGACCAACTTTGTCAACAGATTATCGCACGTGAACGCATACGCTGTACATTTACATGAGAGCGTGAGTTTTGTTTACATTTACACGCAGGTTCCGTAAGAGGTTACGGAGATTAAAACTTTCGTATAGACATACCCGATTTGACACATTCATGATGACACTTTCAAAAACCAGGAAATAATGTTATTTATTGAAACGTTTATAATATCATAATAACAAGTAGCAGTTTAGTTTTATCTATAAATGTAGAAAGATTATGTTTAATTTTGAATTGTTATCACAATGATGCTTACCAATAGATCTAATCCTTGAAAACTGATTATTATTAATTTTTTACAACCTCGATGAAAATGTAAAATGTATATAAATGTAAAAATATGTATATAAATGTAAAAAAGTGTATATAAATGTAAATAAATTATAATGCGGTTGTTTCTTAGTGGAAGGACTGGTGCAATTTTACGTGGGATAATAATTAAACTAGTGGTATTGTTGAACTGGCGTTTATTTAATTAACTGGCGATTAGTATTCGGGCGCGTTGTATACTGGCTAGCGGCCGAAAGGGAACTGGCGATACTTGCTACTACAGATCCGCGAGCAGCGACGACTGGAATGTCGCAAAGTGGAGATAGAGCTGAGCTATTAATAGAACAGCTCATGTAATGGCTATTGTAACTGAGTTGAGTGTAAGAGTGTAAGTGTGTATGTAAATAGTCGGGCGTATGCTGTGTATACATTATTTAAGATCGCGTTACAATTTTGAACGCGTATATGAATCGTGAACAGCGGTAATTTACGCTCGCAGGCGCAAGTCCCGGATACCGCGACAAAACGTTCTTTCGCTCTACACCCTACTCTATAGATCGCCCAATTTATAAGGCGCCAGGCGATCTCACGCAGTTGCTCGTTCACACACACATTTTATACACTCTTGCTCGCAACAAAATCCCCGGCTACGAGATTCTTCCCCAAAGCATGCTTCGCGTGACACGCCGCCTCGGGACCGCGACTTTATCACTCGCTCGCGCGCGCTCAATTCCTCGCTGCTTCCGTCTACCGAGAAATGTCCTCCCCGAAGGGAGGAGAGCACCACTACCCGAAAACTACGCGACTCTCCCCGCTGGGAGAGGATCACCACTACCCGGACACTTCTCTTCGGCACTCCCGATTCGGCGCGATGCTCTTTATTTTCGCCCCGCGCGCGTATTCTCTCTCACTATATGTGTAAGTGTGTACACACTCACTTCCGCACGCTATTTCGCCCCGACGGCGATGACGTCCGCGTGACGCCGCACCACGCTCGCTCGTTCGCTAGTCTGCAAAAAACAGAACCCTATAACTCTTTACCTTTTGTAGTCAGCGTCTCTCGGACTGCTAGCGGGGTCGCCCTGACTGTGTAGCGGGGCAGGACTTTTGCCGGGCTCTATTTCTCTCTCCTCTGCGTTCCCTTATAGTTGTCCTGGGCCTTACCCCCCCCCTCTCTCTTCCTTGCAGCACACACTCTTTTACTCAGGGCTCAGCGTGGCGTCCTGCTCTCGAGCTCTGTCTCGCGCGCGTGTCAGTCGTCAGAGGGGAACTGAACCCGCGCCGTCGCGTCCTCCCCTCCACGCGTGGGCCCACCGAAATTCTTCTTCTTCTTCTTCTTCTTTAACTGGCTTTGAAACATTAAGCTTTTTCATTATGTCATTACCCGGTAGTAGTTGCTTCTCTGTAATGTAGAGGTCTCCCTCGTTGAATCTCGTCCTTTTAGTTGAATATGGTGAAATCCCACATCGGTATTTGTTAAAAATTCTCAAGGCCCTTAAAGAGCACCGTTTTGTTAAAATGTTAAAAAGTGTAACTTACTAACTTAAAGCGCAGCCATGAGTTCAATTTTAGCCCGAAACAAATTTTTCTGATTTTTCTGACTGGAATCGAACCCACAACCACTTGAGCAGCCTTGTTTCCGTAGGCAAGCGTCTTACCCACTGAGCCAAGGACTGCTCCTCCACCGAAATTCGAGTGCGATCGGTCGATATACGGAAGCCCGTACGGCTCACCCCCACCGTGTCGCTCGCAACGCTAGCGCGAGGCACTAGTGCCCAGCGCACGAACAAAAAAAAGCGGCCATAACCTCAAATAGTACCCCGATGTCAATATTAGACGTGATCAAAGTAAAGAACAATAAACAATCAGTTGATTTGCGAGTTTTACGAGTCGTCAGAGTTAAAAATAGCAAGGTTGATTATTCTTTTAGGACGTTTATTAAAGGGAGATAAAATAAAATGTCTTTCAATACACTAAAGAACAGACTAAGTATGCGATGGTTCTTACTTCTAAAGCAAGGAAGGTATGTAGCACATAAAATACTTAATAAACTTTCATAAATTATAAGTATATATTGGAGTAATTGGAGTCAATATTAGTTTCCTAGACTTTTTAAATATCTTTAGTAATTTTTTTCATTACCCACGAAATTTGATATTCTTTTAAATTTTATAATTCAAATCCTTTTTACAGACGGCTGAAATTTTAGCGAAAAAATATTTTCTATAAAGAATTGTAGGCAACACGATGTTCAAGAATTGCTAAGAATTGGTCGCGTCGCTAGCGCGAGGCACTAGTGCCAAGCGCACGAACAAAAAAAGTGGTTTTCACTGCATGAACACCACGATGTCGAAGATGGACGTTATAAAATGTAAAAAATTACTAAATATATTTAAAAAGTCTAGGAAACTCATGTTGACCCCAATTACTCCAATATATACTTATAATGTATAATGAAAGGTTATTAAGTATTTTATATGCTACATACCTTCCTTGCTTTAGAAGTAAGAACCATTGCAGACTGGTGAATTTATTGTTTATACTGGTAAGTTAATAAACAAAACTAACAATATTTTCTTCTGTTTAGTGTGTTCTTTAGTGTGTTGACAGATATTTTATTTTATCTTCTTTTAATAAACATCCTAAATGAATAATCAACCTTGCTACTTTTAACTCTGACGACTCGTAAAACTCGCAAATTAACTGATTATTTATTGCCGTTTACTTTGCTCACGTCCAACATTGACATCAGGGTGCTATTTGTGATTATGGCAGACTATTTTGTTCGTGCGCTTGGCACTAGTGCCTCGCGCTAGCGATGCGAGTGACACGGTGGGGGGGTGAGCCGTACGGGCTTCCGTATAGTCGATGTCGCAATCGAACGGGGCACTATACGGCGTCGTTACTTGCGTCGCCTGCTCTTTCTGTCTTTCGCTTCGTTCTCGCGTCGCGCTCGGTTTTTAGTTCACGTTTATACTTACGACGCTCTTTTACAGCGTCGCAAAATGTAACTAAATGTCGCAATTGGAACATTTTTGGTACTTATATACATTTATATACATTTTTTTACCTTTTTTTACTTTTATACACATTTTTATGATAAGATAATTTAGTGAGAAGTTTAAAAAGAAATTATACATTTCCTCAAATTTGCGCTATATAAGACTTATAATTTACAAGTTTTACGAAAATGTATATAAATATAAAAAAATGTCTACATTTATTAAATTCCATAATTTATGACATCAAAATAAAATATATATTTGTATAAATAAACATAAGTTTCTGTGATAAATACACTCCCGGTCACTTGCTTTTGCCCACCCAGACGACATTTTAGATCATGGAAAAAGTGTTACCTCTTCGCTCTCTATTGGGAGCTTGAACCAAGAGCTTTAAGAACGTCGTAGTATAATTCGGTTAGAAGAATGGAAAGCTTGAAGCAAAAGCTACACCGTAATTAGTACGTGGTATAAATATCGGGTCGATATCTTTAATATTTACAATACTTTCTCTCTAGAACGATAAATTGAGAAAATCTAGAAAAAGTTAAAGAAATTAATTTTTTTTTTAATTTGAAAAAATTTATACGTAATGTAGGTGCAAAACTACAGATTTTTTCGAGAGTTTTTTTGGAAAATCATTATTTCGCCATTAAAAATTCATTTTTAAAAGCACCTAGTTTTCATTTAAAAAAACGTCGTTAAATCGTTGAAAAACTGAGTTAAAAAACTTTGAAAAAAATGGAAATTGAAGCTTTTGCTCCAATTCTTTTTGTCAAATTATGCTACAACCATTGGTTCAAAAACTACGCTTGTTCAAAATTGAGAACAAAATTGTAGATTTTTTTTTTAATTCTTTAATGTAACATAAAAAAAATTAGAAAAAAAGATTTTTTTCCCTTCGATGGGTCTTAAAGCTCTTAGTTCAACCTTTCCAATGAGCCTCCGCCGATTCTCGTAGCCCAATGGGGAACGGAGTGGTAAAACTTTTTCGATGACCTAAAATGTCGTCTGGGTGGGTAAAAGCAAATGACCGGCAGTGTATATAAATCTAAATAAATGTAAATATATATAAATTCATGTTTCAATTACAAGCTTTACATACGCTTATTTACATTTATATACTTTTTATTACAGAAATTTACACATTTTTAGATTTAGATACATTTTCGATTTCCACCAGGGAAAAAGACAATAAATCAAATTGTAACAGTCACATAAAGAGGTGTAATCGCTGACACAAAGAGGCGAATCTTCTGTCACCACCACCAGCACGGTGTACCGCATATTCAAAAATTTCTTTCGTATCAATTTATCGTGTGAAAAAGAATCATAATATAATTCGTAAAAAAAGGTAAATATGTATAGTTGTATATGTATTTGTTAATTTTACAATACATATAATAAACAATTCACAATTTAAATCATTCTGTAAAAACTGTGAATTTTACCGTATTATTATTTGATAGCAAAACTGAATGATCCATAGAACTAAGCCGAGTCGCAGACAATAAGAAACTACGTGCAATAAGTGGTCTACTAGGCAAGATTTCTGGCTCTGAAAACTTAAACTATGATAGCGTTGCATCACGATAAGGTGATAGGCAATCTTAAAGGAAGGTTATAGTCGCCGATAAATTACCTGACGTACGTTCAAAACCACTGTTTTCAATTTATAACAAAAAACTAATCCCTATTGCAAACTTTTTTAAGTTATTGATATTTATTAAACACAAATTAAGGAGCGCACTCATTTTAGCCAAAAATGATACATTTTTGGGTATAGTCCACAAATAAGATGCCCGATTAAAACTTGAAAATACTACTCGATACTATAATAAACACTCAAAAAAATGTCTCAGCATATAGTATTTACATATACGGAGCGCCTGACAAAATTGTTTTTCCAAATAAACGTTCGAATATTAATTTATTAAATAATGAAATTGGGTTGATTTTGGACTTCACGTCGCCACTTCTTAAAATAGTACATTATGCAACTAGGGAGGAAAATTGACATTTTCTAGCGAGAATGATGATTGAGCACGAGCGGCTTACAAGTGCTGAATATCATCATCCAAGTCTGAAAAAGTCAATTCCTCTCTTGTTGCACGTAGTACTTTATTTAAGTTGGCTCGAGCGGTCTAATCCGTAACTATACATGATAAATATGAACTATAGCTCACGGGAGCTTGTAGGGGCAAATGCGTGTACTCTTTTTAATACAGCTACCTTGCTATGGGTACACTTATAAAAAAAGGAGCGTCTGTCTCTCTTATTGGAAAATTGGAGTTATATCGTTTTTCTAGGATATTGGATGAAAAAAAGTGGAGTTATGTGGGTTTTTCGGGAATTATTCTTAAAAATGAGTGGAGTTATGTGGATTTTCCGGGAGTTATTCTAAAGAAGTAAAGATATGTGATTATTCCGGGAAAATGTTGAAAAACCGCTACCAATTCATTGACAAGATGCTTCCTCAAACTAATTTATCGATTCCATTTTTTAAATTTAAAAAACAAAAGTAAATTTTTTACAACAAAACTTTATTAATAAATAAAACTGTTTTCTTTGTGGTTCTTTGTTGTTTGTTAAACAATTTGACTGAATATAAAAAATATCTTTTTTGTTTTTTTATTTATGTATCCTATACAAACAATTAGTTATTGTTATAAAAAATTTTAAAGAAATACATTAGTTTGAGAAAGAAAAGTATGTATTGGCAATAATCTAATAAATATTTGTTTTGAAACAGGTATTTAACTACTATCCTGCTCGACTTAGTGGTTTAAAGTTAATCCATCATTGTAACAATCATACAAATATAATAACTAAGTTATACTTCTTAGAGGTAGGATAAAAACAAAAATAACCGAAATTTCGTTCGTAAAATTTTTTAGGGTGCCGTTGATATTTGGGTTCAAAACTGCACACGCTGGTAGATTATTACATTGCACAGGGCAACTATCTCTTTATAAGACGTAATTCGATATATTTATTTTAATAATATAGAATTTACCGTGTTCTGCCGGTAAAACAGAGTACATGAGTACCACACCCTCTTAACAAAAGACAATGAATCGTTTTGAAATTTAACAGAGAGGTAGTTTTTTTCACATTTAAGAATCGATATTTTTATGAAATATTTTTATAAAATTTTTACGAAATTCATATTTTGAAAGTCAATTATTATCGTTGCCCTAGTACACGTTGCCGTGGGGCTCAATCTGAAATTACTTTCTCGGGGATATGCCCTAGTACACAATAATTATTTTCTTTATATATTATATACAAATTAAGTAGAACTATTGCATATTTTGCTCTAAAACTTTATATTTGTGTTTTGGGGCTAATTTGGAATGAGTAAAAAAATTTTGACCAACATAACCTCTTGAAATTTTAACACAATGTTGTACTCGATAAGTGTAATAAGTGGTAAAAATTTTAAGTCAATCAATCGAATATTCTTTTTAAAAATGCAAATGTAAGAAATTTATAAAAAAAATTTAACCTCAAATATCTTTGGTCACAACGGTTAGATTTTCTTGGGCAAAGAACTGACTCCTTAGACATAAAAAAGCTAATTCTCTGCCAAATTTCAAAACGATTCATTTACTTTTACTCCTGTTATCGTAAAGGAAAGAAAACGCACTTGTTTTCAAAAATAATTTTTTTTCGGAAACAAATCAACATAACCTCTTCAAATTTTAACACAATGTTGTACTCGATAAGTGTAATAAGTGGTAAAAATTTTGAGTGGAAAAATGAAAAAGTTTTTGAGATATTAATTAAAGAAATATAAACCATATTTTCATTAATAACAAATGACAGGCTAGAGATAATTTAAATTAAAAAAAAAAGAAATTGTAGGTAACTTAAAGACCTTTTAATAAAAATGTAGTTTATTAAGTAATACTGGCTGAAACAAATTAAAAAATTAAAAAGTAGGTTATGCTCTCTCTATTCTCCTCCGAAACGAAGAGAATAAGCCTTTTCCGATGTAAATCGGTCGATCGGTTCAAAAGTTATCGCCTGTACACACACACACACACACTCACACACACACACACACACACACACACACACACACACACACACACACACGCACACGCACGTACGCACGCACGCACGCACGCACACAGACACGAAATTTTTTTTTATCAAAAACAATGCATTTTAGCGCCAAAAGTCTTAAAACATGTTTTTGAACATTTTATGTTTCAAAAATTTTTTTCACCGTTACAAAGCTTCCTCTTTGAGGAAGCAAAAGTGGAGTTATGTGGGTTTTCCGAGAATTATTCTAAAAAAAAAAAAAAAAAAATGGAAATATGCGGTTATTCCCGGAACACGTTGAAAAAATATAGTTATAGCGTTTTTCCTTGTGTTTATTCAAGACAACGACTGCACTTTAGTAATTTCTATCATGATTACGAGATAGAGGACTGTTCGAAGATAAGAAATAAGACATACAATCTATTTTGAAAAACATGTCACTCACGCAGTTTTTCCGGGAAGGTACAGAATTATAAGTAATTGTAAAAGATTTAAATATTTCAAAATTTAGAGAAATGTGAACAAAAATATACCACTTTTTAGGTATTCTTAACACACGTAATCAATGGATTCGGAAATTTAATAGTGCATTTTATGCACCATTGCAAAGGGCATAATAAAGTACTTTTTTCTAAAAATTTTTATTAAATGCGAAAAAAGAATTAAATTAATGGGCCGGTAAGGTAGGGATGTACGTTTGTACTATCCGAGTCTATACAGAATTACGTATTACCGAAATGTTAGTATTTTACATTATTCTTTTTCAATTTTTGATTTTCACTAATTCTTGAAGTGAGCCACTATTCTTCAAATCATTCCGAACTGTGTGTAACAGCAATCATTATACAAAACTTGAAAATAAATTTAAACAATGAAAAATTCGGTATAGAAATCTGCAATCGGCTCCGATGACATCCCCGACGTCATTACAGACGCCTACATCGCATTTTTCGTTATGCTAATTCAATTTTTAATTTTTCTGGGTAATTCAAATTGTATTTTATTCAAAATAAGTTATAGAACAGTCGGTGCGAAAGATAAGTAATGAAAATGAACTAGAGGAACTGTGCTCCACCTGCGCGGCGAGCGAAGCAAGGTGTTGACACAGGCAACCCCCGTAGCTGCCTATGTCTAAACTTTGTTTTTACATCTAAGGAGCAAAAACGCACTACTCGTAGTAGAACCTCGTATTTCTACTTGTAACACGAAAAATATTATACCTCAAATACTAACATATATATTATTGCAATAATAATTTTTGTTGAATCTATATACATATAAATTGTACATATACATATACAGTTTCTAAACAAGATTTAGAGAACCGCAAATTTTTATTATATTGGTGCGACGATGTAAGGCTCTCCCAAGCAGCGGTTATGCCTAGAAATATACGAAACAAATAGTAAGGTATCGCTAAGTATGATTCCGACATATCACTATTTTCGTCTAATTTTTATTTACTACGACAAAACACCCTGGCAGAAAAATGTTATATGAAACTATGAAAATATATGAAAACATATTAAGAACTACAACTAATCATGAAAAAATATGGAAAGTTATCAAATACCGATCCAAATTGAGGCACTTTTCATAACTTTTCATATTTTTTATGGCGTTTACATAGTTTTTACATAGTTTATAACTAAGTATTTATAGATTTTATACGTTTTTCGTAGCGTGTATAATAAACACCGTGTTTTTTCTTGTTATTTTCAATTTGTTATCAATCGTTTTTTATTTTAGAATATATAAATATTCTAAAATAAAGCTGAGTGTAATTAGATCGATTTTTCCGCAGGAAAGTTATTACAAATTTTATTGCAAGAATAAAGTAATGTTTGCATTGATTGTTTCACTTTAAAATACAAACAGTTATTTTCATTTTTAGTTTCTTAAAAGTAGTGTCTTATCGATCATACAATTGATACACATTTTTCTAAATTTATTTCAATAATATGTTTTATTACTTTAAAAATGTTTATGCTAGTTTAAAGCAACACGCAATGCAAAGGGAAATGTAATATCGACATTTCAAGTCATGTACAATTCCAAGTTAAAAATGATAAAAATTTTATAATATAAATTATTTTATTATTTTGTAAATGGTATAACAAAATAATGTTTGCTCTTCAAAGTATTGTTTTAACAATAAATTATATTTCTTCATTTATTTAGAAAAACAAGTAAAAAGTACAAATGCAATAGTATACTTAAAAATCATAATGCAAGATGATACATTAAAAAGATCAAGAATCAACCTTTGACCTTACATTTATTATCATAAAATCCTAAGTTTAAGTAAAGTTAAAAGTAAGAGACGCAAACAAAAAGTTAGACGAAAATGAGACTGGCCGAATTGCTACTCCAACTTCTTGATCATAAGTTTCATGTCCGGTGCCTCAATGTCCGGGTAAGCCGGCGTGCCGTCTTTCTTCAGAATGTTCGCATAATACTGCGTGTGTGCTACTTTGAATCCGGCGTGCTCGGCCAGAATTTGCGAGGCAGGCGTCGTGAACGTTGACGCTGTGGCCTTGATGCTATAATACCGCCCAATATCCGTCCTGAAATGTTCAAGCGAATAAAAAAGTTAATTTCTGTAACTAATTGTACTTATTCCTAATTAAAAGGTTTCTATTAAAAAAAAAAATGTAGTTTTAATTTTAAAACTTGATTTTTACTCCTATTATCGTACAACAAAGAAAACGCATTCTTTGTCAAAAATATATTTTTTGCTCATTGACAAATACATCAGTATTTATCTAACCTCTTGAAATTTTAATAGATTAAAGTACTATCTGTAAGTTAAATAATTGGTAAAAATTCTACGAAGGTTCTGTTTCGCAAATTTGTTCACTGTTCTAAAGCTTTATGTTTGGGGAGGCCAAGAATAATTAGAAAGTTCAATAGTGTAAACATTATGTTATGTACGATCAAAAACATTATCAAACTATTTTTTTTATACTTTTTTATGTATAAAATTGTACGTAAAAATCTAATCTTGTTGAATAATTATCGAAATAGAAATACTAAAATTGAACAAAAAATGAAAAGCCACTGAAGTCATGAAATAAGAAGATTATTTTCGATAGAATATTTTCTTACTTCGTAATGGAATATTCAGTGCTATAATGAGTACTATAATTAAATATCATACGTAATGTACATACGTGTATACTTACCTAACTTCAAGAAGACGTTGTCCCAGTTTTTGACCACGGTAAGCGGGTGCGGCACATAAACCAGTGGAGTAAATAAATTTATCGACTCCGAAGATCTTACAAACGTCTGCTTTAAGGGATAGCTCGTAATACATTTTGAATAATCGAATAGATAACGGCGATGAAAACTTCTTCTGCAAGAACAGTATTTATTTGAAATTCATGCATACAGCAATTTAATTAACAAATAATAAATAGAAAGAAATATAAAATCTGGATTCAAATGAATGAATTTCAATTATAATTCACAAATAAATCAATAAGCAAGTATAACAGTTAATGAAAATTAAAATTACAATCGATTTTTTTATATTGCCGTAGAAATATGCCTGTGAACTATAAAAATATAACATAAGAAATATATATGAGATGTTCTTTGTCAACTGTAACAGTGCTCCTTTCAAAATTCCTGTTGATGGTTTATAGTGATGTTCAGCTTAAAAATTTCATTTTTGGACCTGCTTTGTGGGAACGCGTGACCTTTTTGAAAATTTCAAAATGGTGGCTCAAAATGGCGGCCGAAAAAGAGAGAAAAATCGAGTGTTCGGATCAAAAAGCTTGTCAAAAAAAAAGTTGAAGACCGATCCGATTGGTTCTTGGCTCAAATTGTCGGTAATTAACGGCCCTAAAAAGTTGCTAAGTAGGTTGGCGAAATCCAACATGGCCAATCTAAGATGGCGGCTAAAAGTCCAATAAGTTGGACGAATTTTTAAAAATCAACAGATTTGCACCAAATTTGGTAAATGGAGATTTTTAGGGTCGCTAACGATTAATCCGATGTCAGAATTACATAATCTTTGGCCATAACACACTGCTGTGCTTTTTAGTAATCTCGTCAACCATCTTAGATCTGCAATCTTGAATTTTGCAAATGTCTCTGGATTCGTGATCAGCGACCCCCGTACCAAATTTGGTGCAAATCGGTTGATTTTCAAAATCCGTCCAACTTATTGGACTTCTAGCCGCCATCTTGGATCCACCATCTTGAATTTCGAAAATCTGACCTCAGCTTCGTAATCAGCGACTCCAAAAACCCCTGTACACAAAATTTGGTGCAAATCGGTTAAGTTTTAAAAATTCGTCCAATTTATTGGACTTTTAGCCGCCATGTTGGATTTCGCCAACCTACTTTACTAACTTTTTAGGTCTGTTACTTACCAACAATTTGAGCCAAGAACCAATCAGATCGGATCGGTCTCCAACTTTTTTTTGACAAGCTTTTTGATCCGAACACTCGATTTTTCTCTCTTATCCGACCGCCATTTTGAAATTTTCAAAGAGACTACACGCTCCCACAAAGCAGGTCCAAAAATAAAATTTTTAAGCTGAAGATCACTATAATCCATCAACAGAAATTTTGGAAGGAGCACTGTTATGGTCGACAAAGAACGTCCCATATAGTTTTATTGACAGTGGAAAATTCTTTTTAAACTTTCCACAGTGCTTTGTTATATATCTCTTCTATTTTTAATAGTAAGAATTGTAATCTTGTAAACTGTTTGAATGTTAAAATGTGTTTGATAAAATAGCAGAATACTTTCTGATAAAACATTATTAAATTAGTTTTAATACTAAAACTGCTTTTGCCATAAAAAAATCCATACTTCGATTTATTATTCTTTTATAATATACACTCAACCTTAAAAATATGACGAATCGTCACCTTTTCCTTAAACTAAGATCAATAGAAAGATATCGAACGATTAAATCGAAAAAAACGTATTGCTGATAATCGTCTACTATATCCCTTCCTAAAGTCAAAGATTGTATGATATCGCGTTAATTTCAAAACAATGTTTCCTCCTTTACGCTTCGTCTTTCTTTTATCGTTGTTGCCAATGTTAAAATAGAAAAAGAACTTTGCAGAGAAACATATGTTTTTATAATCAATAAAAACATAGAGTAAATTCTACCACCGATAAAAGCTTAATCTCTCTGATTTTACAAAAAGTAATCGTAAAAATGATACTTAAAATATTTTAAATAACGAAGAAAAAAGTTTTGGTATATTTACAACACTTGTAAAATAACTATAAAATAATACTTACGACAATATCCACTAAACTAAGTTCCGAATAATCTGTAAGTACAAGTAACATGTTTACAGCAGCCAGTTTAGACAGTCTTCCCCAGTAATCAATTGTGAATGCACCGACAACTAAACCTTGCTGCAGGCAGTACCTCCAAAGCATTAAGGTGTCTGTCTTTCTCTTTGGATCATCTTTCGTCCCTATATATATATATATATATATAACAAAAAATAAATATCTCAATGTTGTTGTAATTTTTGTAACTACTTCTGATGGGAAAATATTACATCTGCTAAGCTTATTTAACGATATTTATTGTGCCTTTTGTCTAAATTTATGCATAGGCGAAGTTATTTTTGCTAATATTCATTAAAATATATTTTATTTAAGGTTGTATAAAACATAGTATAAAAGAAATATTGTTTTTTTTGTAATCTTCTGAAAATCAGTGTAAAGTAAAACGTTGTAATAAGTAAGATATTTTAATCCGTTATCAGGAGTGAACAGTAATTTCGCATTGTTGTATTCCTATTAAATACAGCTTTTTTTCTTTTCTTTAAACAACTTTTGAGAAATCGTCTAAAATGATACGTGCATAACATAACATAACAGTAAATAACACAATAATACTTTATGTTAAAAATAATAAAAAAAACCCACATTTTCAATGATATCTTTAGTGCCTTTTTATTTTTATATTTAATTCTATATTAACTTAAAATTATATAATATTCTATACTCTATACGATTTACGACTAATAGATTATATTCTATTTTTAACTTTATTCGTGATACTAAAAATGAATTCTTGATAGCCAGTCATGTAAATTGTATTATGTTTATAAAATTATTGCGTTGAATTTCAGCTCATAATTTAAAAAAAAAATTTAACTATAACAATATGTTATATTTTTAAAAACATGTTTACTCATATACTATCATAAGAGCGTGTTTTACCGGCAGAATCATTAATTTTCAAGTAAAAAACTTTAACGCAGATCCATAATGACTTTAGTGGATAATGTCAAGGCAGTATGAAGAAGCTTCTTTACAAACTGAGTAAAAAGCATAAACTACAAAGCATGACACGTAATCTGGCTTTTAACAAGAACACAATTGTTTTGGTCATCGCAGTCGCCCTACACACTCTGAAAATTCATCGTATATAAAAAATCTTGTATTTTTGTCATTAATCATTATAATACTATACGTACAAATTATTGAAGTAATTCTGATGATCATTATTTTTTGTCAATATTATTAAAAATAATCTTTTTTATTGATTAGTGTATAATGATACAATTTACAAACGAACACAATGTTTTATGATGAAATGTATCTTGGATTTCCGAATTGATTAAAATGTTTATTAATAGATAAGCCTCTGTATCTATTCGTAATGTGATCAAATGTGGAAACATTTAAAATTTATTTTTAAATACAAGTTTGCAATATACACCTAATTTTTACGTATCTTCTTGTTAACTCAATCATCATTGCGGTAAACCATTATACCTCCATGTCCTTTTGTGCCTTTATTCAGAACTCTACTCGCCGCGTTAACATTCTTCTCAATGAACAGAATGTCTTTGACCGTACGAGAACTTTTGAGGGCGATATTTGCATAAATTGTTTGATCTCTGAGAACATATTTATGACGTGGCACTTAAGGGACAACGTAAGCAATTATATGTCTTTACTCTATATCGTAGTATATAATGTAGAAAACACAAAGGTGTGTACGCAATTTATTTAGTTTATGCGCCTCTGATTAAACTGTGCGACTTGATAAAACTGTCCAACTTTAATATGTAAACTTGAAATGTCTGTGAAAAATCTCAGTAATTAAAATAATATAAAATTGAGAAATCGATAAGGAACAATGGTTACGACACTTAAATATTTATTTACGAATTTAAAAAAAATAAAAAATATTTAAAAAATAATAAGTACTTCAAAAATATATTGAAGGAACTAAAAAATGTTACGTTACAGCCATGAATTTCGCGTGTTAAATGTTAACATTATATTAACGGTTGATCTAACTCACTGTATATACTGCACTAAGAAAATAGTTTAGAAAATTACATGTACTTAGTTTTGCAAGAAATATGAAAATGTACTGTTTTTTATAATAAATTTGCTCCGAAGTATGGTAATTGGGTTTCTTACAGTCTGTGTTAGCTTTATACCACTTTAAAACCCTTTTTTCCTGAATCCTCAAATTCATTAAACTTTCATTAAAAAAGCGAGCAATTATTGATAATATTGACAACAATAACTACCGAATCATATTATACAAAATAAAAACGAATTAAAATACAATTCATGACTCTATGTGACTAACTTCAAATAAGATAATTAAACTTTTCTTGATTACAGCATTAAGCCATCCAATAACGCCGTGATTTTTTATCTCCCGACCTGCCGAAAGCTTTCCACGACTATAAATAAAATCACGCCCGCAGCCATATATAGCAGAAGCGCAACACGAGAGCATCATGCACACCGATCACGTGTACAACAAATGAAGCCATCTCGCCGTGTTCCGTGATCGGAGAAGCAGCAGCAGCAAAAAAAGGCACGTTACCGCATAAGCAGGAAAAAAACCGACACATCACCCATCACGGTGTGTGTATATATATATATCCTCGAATAAAAACAATGCATTACAATGAACGTTAACTCACGGAGACTCTTGGCGATGGGATCCTCGTTGAGGAAGTAGGTGCACATGAGCTCAAGGACCTCCTCGTGCCGGTCGGGCGGTATGTCCTGGATGGAGATTTTGATGGGACTGCAGGTGCCGTCCGGTAGCACCTCATAACCGTCGATGATTTTCCAGACCTGCAGCGGCCCCGGCGGCCGGATCCAGTCGGGCTTCTGCGCCTGAACAGACATCTTATCGGTGACTCTGCGAAAATTCAAAATAATTGCGTCACTCTCGCGGATTTTAGTCACTTATACCATTTTTGCGCTATAATACATTGCACAAAGCAACAATACCGAGTGATCAATTTTATTTTTTTGTTGACGTTTTATCAGGTTCTCTTTTTCAACTATTTTTAAAGCGAGCTTTTCGATTTAAATTAAATGTTCCGGGCTCGCGCGTACGGCATTGGAGTTAATAGGATATACCGTTCACACTTTACTAACAATTTATATTCGATTAAGTATTTGTGTGGTGGACTCGGTATGAGTGTCGCGCGGAAATACCAGTCAGCGATAAATAGGATTTCGATAAACATCTACATTGAATTTAAATTCTATTTAAAACTATGTGCAGATACAATTTTTTTTAGCGCGTAAGCAAGACGTATAATATTATTCGTGTTTTACTTGAGATTTAGATAATGGGCATGCAATATAATATGAAAATGCATGTACATATTATATACAAAGATATCTTATTATTAAATTACTAGAAATTTATGCAGTTATGTCACGAAGAGTTGAAAATATAAAATTTCCTTGAGCAAATAATTTGTAAATGCTAAAAACCACAAAAATAAATACATAAAAATTCATGAAATTCGTGAATTAAAAGTAGCTTTTTCCATCAAAGAAATATTTGCTAAAGGTAATCTTGTATTTTCAACTCTTCGTCTCATAACTGCATAAATTTCAAATAATTTAGACCCCATCACATGAAAATCCGTTGGATATTCTTCTCAAAAACTGCGCATTAGTCAAAAAATGGAAGATGCTATATCTCTGAGTAAAATTGGTCTACAGATTAAGTCTTGGGCCATTTTATCAGAAATAGTGTATACTTATAATATAACATATAGATTGTACATTTCTTAAACTAAAATTTTTTTTTCAGTCGATTTTGGCCTCAGAGGCCACTAAGTATAAGACCGATTTAATACTGCCTTACAAAGTAAAAACACCGTACAAAGTAAAAAATAAGTCGATTCTTTATGGAGACAGTGAACAAAACATGTTGTCTTCCAAAACAACAAGAATGGACTAATAGGTGTTTTTACTTTGTACAGCAGAACACCACTTTCATAAAAGTAATTTTGATAAAGCATTCTCTCACTCAAGAAGAAATTTAATTTTAGGTCAAACAATGATTGCATCAGTCAATTTTTTCGTTTCGGCTACTTGATGCATTATATATATATATATATATATACACACACACACACACACACACACACACACACACACACACACACACACACACACACACACACACACACACACACACCACACACACACACACACACACACACGCGCGCACATAAGGAAAGTGAAGAAACTGATTTTGTCTGTCCTAAACAGTGTTACCATCAATAGTATACACTATTTTGCGGGAATTGTGTACTGTATAAACTATATTTTTTTATATAGCATACATTGTAGTATGTTAATTGTTTCGTACATTATTAGTAATGATACTATTTTTAACGTATGTATCAACTGTATAAATTGCATTAATATTAAAATTAATGATAAAAATATTATTATTTTAATTTTTTTTCAAAATGTTTCCCTTTTTCAATCGATTCATTTGCATCCATGCCGCTGCAATATGCATACGATTTTGTTTTTACAAGGTTCAATTATCTATTGAACTTAATGAAATAGAATCATATAGAATATTCAATAAAAATTAAAAATGATACATTGTACATCAACTCATTCATTGTATTCTTATATAAACGTTGGCCTAAAACAATAGATAAATAAATGTCTCTACATTATTTACTCAAACATTTTCATATAATCTCAATTCTACCAATTTTGGAGTAATAGCCGAATTTAGACTTAACGTATTTTATTATTTGAACCTGGAAATAGAGCAAGTACAAGTACAAGTACACTTTCTAATTAGAAAATCAAAATTATTTTCTCAACTTATTTTTAAAAATAAAAATCAACGTATCGGGCAATTAACACATAAAATATTAAAGAATTTTTTAGTTTCGTTTCAAATTTATATTTTAATTAAAAAAATAATTTCTAAAATAAACATAAGTGAAATAACGTTAAATAAAAATGATTTACACATGCAGACATTACACAGAAATCTTACTGCGCAACGCTAAGTGTACGACCTATATGTTATCATTATTTTGCTTTTGTAGCTTACCAGGGCACTTAAAAATACGGAAATTATTCTCAAATTTTTTTTAGATTATTAATGCATTTATTTAAGTATATAATAAAGATAGTAATTAATTTAAGAAAAAACTAGATCCTGAAGTGTTCGTGAATTAATTTAACATAGAACGATAAAAACTATAATTAAAATGAAAATAAAAAATTTATTAATTATTAATTACAGATACTACTAAATGTTTTTGAGCTCAAAACTGTCAACAGAATGCATGGGTTTTAATATACAAAACAAAATATATAAATTTTCATAATAATTTTTATAACAATATCCGTCTTAATACATTATCGAAGTCATAAACATACGGTGTGTCGAAATCACATCGAATTTTATTATTGGTAAATAATTAAGAAAATTCTTAGTATTGTAATCTACCATTTTGTATTGACTCATATGGCACATTGCATGCCCGCGATCAACACATGTATGTAAAAACTTCTTAGTGAAAAGTTTTTTGAAACCTGTCTTTCCTACCGAGTTACTAGGATAATGTAATAATTTAGTTATAATCACAACATAAAAGCTAGAATGTCAATAAAAAAATACTATTATAAGAATGTTTACTATAAGTACCTTATTAATATCATAATTAATTATTAAGAATACGTCATCGACGTGATTCAGTCTATTAATTATTCCCAACGATACCATTACTTTTTTTAAAAATTCGCCTCTATCGTATTAAAAAAAGTCCAGACAATTAACATCCCCCCGATAATAATAACTTTAATTAATGCCCCGTGATAAAATCTTGCAAAGTCATCCTGCTAATTTTCCCTCCTATACGCGCGCAACAAACCCGAGAAAGCCGACTGATCGAGCTCGCAAGCGCCAATAACAAACCGTACTCCATTACTCCATTCTCACTACTCACACACACACACACCTGTTAATTCCGTGGGGTAAAGCTCGCAAAGCTCTCTCCGTGCGAGAGAAAAAAGAGCGAATGAAGAGGAAAGTTGAGGGGTGAGAAAGAGCGTCGAATCTTTGAGAACCTTCGAGCTTCGTTAAATACGCTTTTTGCACCTCGGGCAGCCAAAGTTGATCCTTAGGTGTTCCATTTGAAGCCGCTGCCACACGACTCACCGCCACGCCGCTATTAGAGGGGAATCCGAACTGTCTGTCGCTACCACCACGCCGCTCGATCGAACTCTCTCGTCTGCCGCGAGTTCGCGTATTATACACACAAGAGTTGTGATTTCATACATCTCTCTCTCACACACACACACACACACACACATACACAGGCACACGACACCCGCTAGCTCTCTTATTCTCGCGCGCGTGATAATACAACGCGACGAGCGTATCAAGCTCGCGGCAAGAGGTTTTGCCCGTGCTCGTTAACTCGAAAGCGCGCGAGGCGCTTGTCTATATATATGTATGATATGCGCGTGTATAGGTGCGTGTGAGTGGCTTTTCATGATCCTTTTACGTATTGTTACAGTGTATGGAGTGTCTGCCTGACTCATTCGCACCCACACTTTTATAAACTCTTTTTCACGGGTTCTTTTTTTTCGAAGATATTGCGTAATAGGTGAAAAATTGAAAAGGAAATAAATCAATCACTGAAATGGTTACGTGTATTCGGAATAATAATTCAGAGGAACGGTGTCTGTAAAAAACTATCTCTATCCAATGAAATGAGAATAAGATTTTGGGATAGAAGGATTTTGTTGAAAGCGATAATAAATCTTTTTTCGATGGCAGAAATTATTTGTAACATATTAGAGATGACAAATGGGATTGAAAAGATGAAATAAAAATTGGATTAGATTTTATAAATTTTTATACATAGTAATAATCTTTTTTGAAAATTATATAAAGCTTTTAATTTCGGTAATGAAATATCACTTGAGTGTTCCATTTTATATGAAAATATGAACGACTATTGAACATGAGCATTCTATGCACATAATTCGGTATATTTCGGCACTTCACATTCAATCTTTTTACAAAGAAAAATGAATTAAAAAACACAACTTTTGAAAAGTCAAAAGATTAAAAATTTCGTCATATAAGTAATGAGTAGTTTAACAATCAAAACATAAACATTGCATCTGATATCCATAAGACCTGATTTCATAAGAATTTGTTGAAATAAACAGTCAATTATACTTACTGAGGCAGAATTTCACCATCTGTTGTTTTCGTTGTTTATTAACAATCGACACAAAAACATTGCTTATTTTTTTAAAACATCAAATCAATGATCAGCTAATTAACATATCCTTAACCTTTAGAGGACGGGGATTTGGGTTTACTGTTTTCTCTCACTTTTCTATAGAAATCGAGTTTTTGTGATGTCTCACATCTCAAAACTAACACATGTAAAGGGTCGATCATGGGCATGGCCCGTATAGGGGCCATCCCGTCCTCTAAAGGTTAATAAGCGGTAAGAAAGAAGGTGTTCTTTTATTAGCTATTTAACTGCGAGAGCGCAATTTGAAAAATTAAACTTCTTTTTGCGTGGTTTTGTTGTTGCTTGTTAAACTCAAAATCTACAAAATAATAACTCATGCTTTACGTAGTTACTCTAAAAATAAACTTTTAGAGTGCATTAAGAGTCAGCACCACACTTAAACTATTACTGATTTAGTCAATTTTACAGTTTCAAGACTATATATAAAAAGAAATATTTTAATTTATAAAACAAAAAACAAGAACACATTTCCCTAAATTTTATGAGATTCTTCCATCCTGTCAAAGTTTCAAGTCAAAATGTTAATTGGTTCTTGAGTAAACTTTGAACGAAATGTTTACGTTGCGGTAGTAGAACCTAAAACTTTTGATTAAAGTTTACGCAAAAACAAATTAATATTTTTACTTGAAATTTTTATAGAGTGGCAAAATATTGTAAAACTTATAGAGGAGTGCACTCCTGACTCTGTATCATTTGAAGTAGCCTATTAGAAACTGTGAAATTTAAGCGGTCGGGCAAGATTAGGCATTGCTACTCGTTAAGAGTTCAACATGCCAAAATTCAGAAGTATACAAATTACTAGTTACGTATTCTAGAAAATAAATGTAAAAGTTTAATGGGGGACGAAACTCAAAGCAAGGGTTTAAATTTTGTATACTAAACTTATTTGAATAATCATTTCGAATAAGTAATTTATTATCCTCTATATTATGATAGTTTATCTTTTTATACACAATTTTAAGCAGATACACAAAATTCATCATAATAGTGCCATTAAAAAATAGAGATTAGCTAGATATAAATATAACTTTATGCATAATTGTTTATAGATTTCAAATTAAATTTTCCGATTGATTAGATATTATCCGTATTAAAAGTCCGGCGAGCATCTTATGAGAAAAATTTTATGTAATTTTAAAAGTTTTGACTATGCAAATATTTGTCAGACTAGTCTGTACTACATAATATTTCATTGATAGGGTCTCTTCATTTCTAATAAACTAGAAAAAAAATCTTGTATGTAGTATTGTTGACCAAAAATAGATGAAAAAAAAAAAACATATTGTAGCGATACTCGCAATAAATTCATGAATGATTTTTCAACTATACGCTTTCAACAAACTTGCGTCAGATTCGGTTCATAACGATCAAATTAACATGACATATATATTTAGAAATATATTCAGTCTTGATTTAATACTACGAAAGTTAATAATACAAAATTAAAGGGTTTAAATTCACCATTCCATTGTCATTTTACCTCGATTCCACTAAAGTGGCTTCATTCTCTTTCTTACTACAAAACGGCTCGGCACTCAGCAGCGCTTGACTAAACAAAGAAATGTAAATCGACTATCTTGAAAGCGTGAATTGGCAAATTTAATCTCTGAATTTTTAAGAATTTTTACTCGTTTAGATGATGTTGAATGAAAATGTAAGCGATATCCTGAATATAATTAGCAGATAGACATGTAGGTAATTCATTTTTTTTTCTCGTTAATTAAGACAAATGGCATTTACGAGATAAAATAATGAGCTTGACGAAAAATCTATAGTGGTTTCGGATTTCCTACGAATTCATACGATATAATAACCATTTAATTTTATGACTAAAGTGGAAATCGTTCGTAGTTTCTTCAGAATAAATTAGATAGGTTCAGACACTGACGAACAAAATTAATACGTTATTTTCGTTTATTTACCAACGTATCGGGAGTTTTTTATCTACTCCCCTCTTCAGGACATTAAAACGAAAATCGCCATGTGGTTCGTCATTGTGGTCTGTCATTGCGATTTTCGTTTTTTAATGCCCTGAAGAGAGGAGTAAATAAAATAAATCCCGAAACGTTGGTAAATAAATGAAAATAACGTATTAATTTTGTTCGTCAGTGTTCGAACCTATCAATTTTATTTAATGTCATACTAGTCTTAAAATTCTCTTGAATGAATTTTAAGGGTTTATCGAGCTGAATCGTTATCTTCAAACCAAATGGAACGTACTTTCAATAATATGTCTTAACTTTAAAATATATAATCTCAAGTAAGATTAATATTGAAAGAGCGTTCGAATATAATTAATAATGACAATCGATTGTAAATAATAAAGTATAAGATTATTTTATTATATTTATAAAAAAGTCTGCTCTCAATTCCTTTTTAGACAATAAAATTTGTAAAGCAATATAGACATGTATATGGGATAATACCCGCAATACAAACCAACTAAAATACATTGTGCTATAACATGTAAATAATAGATGAAAAGTATCACTTATAACAACGAAAACAACTTTATTATCAAACATTATTGAAATTATGCGAATGGTTTCTTAACGATGCATGCAACTGCGATTAAGATATTATAAAAAGGGACTTATTTAGTAAGAGTAAAAACATACGTAATTGCGCAATAAGTCAATAATATTTTATATTACATCCTTTAGTTTCACTAACAAAAATTAACAAAATTGCCGCTTAATTATATTTGACGCAACATACTGGCCAATATAGTAAACAAAGTTATTTTCCATTATACGCCATTAAATTTAAGTAAAAAGGGCACCATGTAAATTAGCAAACTGTTATTCTGTTAATTTGCTTTGTTTGCAAACTTGTTAAAATACATTTAATGATCTCCTCAGAAAGACGAAGAATGAAACCGATAAACAAAGTTTGCGCATTAGCGTGTCGAAAAATTAATTATAAAATCCATCAAAGTCAAAAAAACTAGAAAAGTTAATTTACAGTAGTATTATTTGTCTTCAATATGTTTATTGCATTTGTTGCTCAAACTATAGTTTTACTTGAAGAATGTCCAGTAAAATATTGAAATAAAACAATGTGTTTTGCTACTCGATCACGTTGTATCAAATGTATCGACAATCGTAAATCCTCTTAAAAGGAGAGTATTGAATATATTTAAACAGAAACAGCTACATAGTATATACACACCCGCAAAAGGCAAACACTGTATTGAATCAGAAAAAATAATCATTCGGTTCAATTTCGTTACAAGCAGCGACATTATCAACAATTTTGCAAAATTAGACAACTTCTTTTTCTTCGTATCTGCTTTCGAGAGCGATAATCGTTCGTCCAGTCACTGCTTGCTTGCGCAACGAAAAAATCCCGAAGAGAAAAGAAGAGATAAAGCCGCGAGCCACATCATTATTATAATGGCACAACATTCGCCTCGCGCAACTCATCCCAAATAACACGGCTGTAGGGTAAGTGTGCCAGTTACTGTGCCAGCTTCAGTTACTGTGCCCTTAAATCATTTTCATTTGTAGTAGAGTATAATCATATTTAATCATAAATATCTAAATTTTTATATACAGTTCAATTCATGCTTTTTATTATTAAACCCACAGTATGATTTAATTATTCTTATAATATATTTAAAATAATTTATTAAATTTCTCATCGCGATTTCTATGATTTTCTTATCGAAACGCTTAAGAATATGCCTATACAAAAGTGATTGAAAAATTATAAAAATAACATTTTTCATAATAAAAAAATACACTTAATGTCTATAAAACCCATCTAGTTGACAAAAGAACAATAAAAAAGTAGTTTTGATTAATATTATTGTTTAATTTAATATAATCCAGTAACTAAAACGAATTTTCGGCATGTTTCTATTACTGTGCACAGTAACTGGACAAGTTTTCATGAATGTATTTAGTTACTGTGCCCCCTCGCGGTAGGCTAACCTTACTTTCTCATGCTTCGTCGCCTGTGCAAGTCAACTTCGACGTTCGTTGCTTACCCACAGAGCAAATAACACCGTTTTTAATATATTTAAAAATAATATATTTTATTTCCATCTTTATTTTATTTTCTTCTATAATAAGTAAGTACTTCTATACGTAGTAAGTCATAGCCCTGCTAGAAATCATCCATTTCTCTCCCATTTTATAAAAGCCAAGTTGAGTGAAAATACTAGAAAAGGTTCGAAAAATCATTTCACCAATGGGAGAGAAATGGATGATTTCCAGCAGGGAGTCTACTAAATATAATAAAAAAAAAACAAATTTCATGTTTAAATATATTTTATATAGTTTATGCAGGTGCAGATGAGTGAGAAAAAAAGACACAGGATTAAATACAGTGTCCAGAATCTAAGGCACAGTAATTAAAACACTGTACACTAAGTGACACACAGTAATTAAAACAATGTACACTAACTGACACACAGTAATTAAAATAATGTACACTAACTGGCACACAGTAATTAAAACAATGTACACTAACTGACACACAGTAATTAAATTAATGATACAGTAACTGATGCAAAGGCTTATGCTGTTATTTTATTAATTATTTAACATTCCTTACATAATATTGTATTAAAAAGGTGTTTATTCTGCTCACAGAATATATAATTATTATATAAAGGTCTTAAGATGATTAAAAATTGAAAAAAAAAATAGTAATTGATTAAATACTACGGACATCGCCTTAAGGGGCACAGTAACTGGCACACTTACCCTATATCTACCTTTTATTGTGTCAATAAAAAAAAAGGAGAAAATCGAAACTCGAAATTCGCGAACACGTATATAATACACGCGAGTCGTGGGAAGGCTAATAACTTTGGCATATAAGCTGCAATAACAACGACGCGAAATTTTGCCGAGTCAGCGCGCGGCGGAGTTCGATGCATCATATACACACGAGAGCGTAAGTACATATATATATATACATATACAGACAGAGCGCAATGAGACAGATATATATGTGTGCATACATACGTACATGCATGTGCAGAGGCGCGGCGAGATAAATTGTTGGCGGCATGCGGCGCACTATGGCACTCGTGTAAGACTGATCGCCGGCCGTGTAATAGACGCGCGCGCTCCTTCGCGGACAATTGAGCCGAGAACCTATATACACATGTATAAACTCGTGCGTGTGTGTGTGTGTGCGTGTGTATGTGTGTGCGTATATATATACACAGCCTGCACTGATGCGGCTCATCGAAAAGCGCGAGCTGGCGCGGCTTACGCTCCAGTGCTACACTTTTCCTCGGGACCTACGCAGTACGCACATTAATACACACGGACAGAGAAACTATATGAGATATCGAAGTTGTCGAGATAACTGGCCCATAGATGTGTGTGCGTTTGTGTGTGTGTCTCGCGCATATAAGTCAGAGGCACGTGCGTGTGTGGCCGGCGCGTCGCGTCGTCGCGGGGACGGGAGATAAAAACCGTCCCGAAGGATTCCGTCGAGAGGGGAAATTAATTAGAGATGTCACGATGTGTGAGCTCGGCGGTGCGCATAGTTGAATTGCTTCGGGGAGATAATGATCGCGAGCGCGCGTGGAAAGAGTAGAATCGTGATGGGGGACGGGGGTGGCGGCTCATCGGCGATTAACTTTTTGGAGCGGAGATGTTTGTAAATCCCCGCGCGACTTGTTGGTAAATGTTCGACGATAAATTTAGAATTGTGTAAGCGATGTTGATACTGCGGTTACTTTGGTATACTTGTTCGTAAGAATCTCAATTGAATAGGAATTTTTCGCGCCAAGTTGAATGTTTAAAAGTTTTAATCAGTTTATAATATGATATAATCTGAAACTCTCAATAGACTACTGACTTATCAGTTCAAACCGTATTTTTAGTGAGTCGATGAGGTTTGTTTCAAAGTTTATTAAATAAATGTAAAAGTTGTTTAAAGAACTTGCGATTATTTAAAGACAGCATTTCAATCTGTTGGATACAGTTACATGTATATGAGAAATTCTACAGAAATCATCAAACAACTGTATGGGTACAAAAAATAAATAAAAATTTTTGGAGGGACACAGCTACCACACCAGATTTTTGTGGTTCTCAGAGCCATTCGGAATGAAAGAAAAATAGTGAACGCGGTTTATCTGATGACAAGCTTTTTGGCCAAAAGTAAATTTATTTTTAAAATAATACACTAGTTTTTGAAAATACATCGAAAAATCCGCTCCTTTACATTTTTACAGTATTTTGTGTATTTTACTCTCATCTTTGAACTCGCGTAACTTGTGAAGGAATCAACCTTTTCTTTCATTCGGTAAAAAACAAATGAAAATTTTTCAACATTTTTTTAAAATAAAATTATTGTCCACAAAAAAGCTTGTCACCCAATTGTACATGTTCCTGATTTTTTGTGTATTCAAAATTGTTCAAAGAACCAAAAAAAAAACTTAAAATTATTTTAATTTTTTTACCCAGTAAAACTTTAATTAAAATTTTTTTTTATTTTATTAGAAACAATAATATATAACTAAATAAATAAATCAATTTATTTAATAGAAAAATCGGTTTTGAAATCGTATTCGTCCGTCGTTGATAGATTGACTCCATCTAGAACGTTGGCTAACTGTCCAGCTTCCCTTGCTGAAAAAAAATTTATTTTAATATTTTTTCATTTAATTAGATATAATACAGGTTTATTTGCTTTTCATTTTTTACTAACCTCTTCTTGCAGATTCTTTTTTCTGTTTTTTGAACTGCAATTTTTTAATTTGGTTCAACTTTTGATTTCCTTCTATTTCAAATAAAGGATCAACTTTCTTTTTCCTTTGTGTTGGCACATTTGTATTCTCGTTTGCCTTCTTCTTCTTCTTTCCTTTTTTACTTTGAACTTTAACTTCCTAAAAGATAAATTTACTGGTTTATTTATAAAACTTTATATTTCTAACATTTAATATTTTTTCCTTGGGTGACCAATGTTGATATTATATAAAATTTGTATAACTAAGGAGTGTATTAAAATACTTACAGCTTCTTTTCCTTCTTCTTCTTCTACATCCATTACAGCTTGAACAGGACCAGTACTGTCAATTTTGAGTGGTTCAATTTGAGTCTTAGCACTTTCAACAGCAATTTCATCAAGCAACATTTTTTCTTCGGCAACAAACTTTTCAATGTCAAAATCTTTTGTTGCAGAACTCACAATACTAGCAGATATGTGACAATTTTTGTCTTCTGGTGGCACAGTGTAGTACCTGATATTTAAATAATATATTTTAAAATTGGAATTTATAACTATATTTCTTAAAGAAAACGAAATCTACTTTAGTTAATCTAGAATTTGATTAAAAATGATTTACCTTATTTTACCAGAATTCCAGTCTGTAAGTATACTTCGAGCGGCAGCTAATATGTCTGGTATTCCCCCTTTCTTAAATCTTCCCATTCTTGTAGCTTTCTTTGCAAAAAATTCTTCTGGGGTAGAGAATTCATGTACATCATAGAGTTCCATTAATTGATAAGTAGAAACGCGTTTTAAAATCATAGATGCAGGCGTAAATGGGTCCCTTATAGCTTCAATTTTCACAGCATTTTTCAAAGCAATTGAAGATGGATCTGCATCTTTTGAGCTTTCAAAAACAATACCAGGAGAATCCAAAAGTTTAATTTTTGAATCAAGTTGTATAACTTGCATAGACTTTGTAACACCTATAAGAAAATATATTAAATATACACAAGTATTATTTTAAATGAATTTAAGAAGAAACAAGCAATTACTAAGCAATAAAACTATCTATTAAAGTTATTAATTTATAAATTACCTGGTATATTTCCAACATTGCAAGCTTTACTCCTCTTTAGTGAATTAATAACACTAGATTTACCAACATTTGGAAGACCAACAACTCCAACTTGTATACTAGCTTTTGTATTTCCAATACTTCTACAATAATTTCCTAGCAGAGAGAGTAATAGTTCTGCTCCAAAGCAAGTTCCACCTTGAATATTTTCTTCACTCTTCCGCCCAAGTTTCCTCCTACCTAATCGTTTTGATTGATCTTGTGTTGAAGATTTAAAGGCAACTGCTGGTAAATTTTTACGTAAATACCTTAGCCATTCATCCAAATTTTCTCTTGGCACCAGATCTGCTTTATTAAGAACGATTACAAGCTTTTTATTGCCTTTGGCTGAGTGTACAGCTTCTTCAACTTGCTTACACCTTGTTCCAAGAGGATCTCTGGCATCAACTACTTCAAGAATAATATCTGCTTCATCGAGAACCTTTTTAAATTCTTTGTAATATGCTTTAAGAGAATTTTCTTCCTTCTTTCCCAACTTTTCTTTCTTGTCACTTGTTGCTGCAATCTCCATGGATTCATGTACTATTTGTTTATTTTTTGCCTGAGCTACTAAGCCTTCTAATCCAGCTTTTGTAAGTTCTTCTTGTCTCCGCTGCCTAGCTTCTTCTTTACGTTTTTGTTTTTCCTCTTCTTTTTGTTTCTTCAATGCTTCAACTTCCTTTAAAATATCTTCTTTGAATGGACATTGATTTGGTACTTGAATTAACTTTGGCTTTCCTAAACAATAATAATAACCACTATAGTAAATACTTTTATGAACATTTATTTGTAATATACATTTTGTATATTTATATATATTTCTTACTCTTTGCCTTTTGCTTAGCTTCTTTTCTCATTTTTCTATTGTGCTCTCTTACTTTTTTCTCAATCTTGTACCTCTTCCTTGCTGGTATGCGCTTACTAGTTTTTTCTGAAAAGTTAAATACAATTTTCAGTCTTTTAAAATAAATAATACATTAAATTACGTTAAAATTGATCAAGATTTGTATTTTTTTTTAAATAAGATATTGTAATTAATTACTAATATATGAAATACAAAAAATAATAACGTAATGTTATGATACAACTCGATTTGGAGTATATATACAAAACGTAAATAGGCATTTGATATTCATTAGATTTCGTAAAAATAAACAATTAATTAAATTATACTTACTGAGACAGAATTTCGCCATTTTGTGGTTTTTGGTTATTTAGTAGAGTATCAAACAAAACTTAACACTTATTCTTTTGCATACAAAGCTCGTGTAATAATTCCACAACAAAACACGTGCTTGTCAGCGATATTAGGTTATGTCAAGTTGTCTCAAATTACTACGCCGAAATGGGAAGCGACAATAGCGCTATCAGCTGTTTCAATTTCTTTACTTTAACAGAGGGAAATTCAAAATATAAAAAGAATAAGAAATGTTGATAATATTAAAATATATTTAAACTTATTAAAAAAAAAATGTTACGAGAAATAAAAAACTAGTAGGTAGATTAAATAATAAAAGAAAATTCATAAAAAAAAATTTCGAAAATATTTTCATTATCTATAATATATGAAAATTTGGTATTGTCATTAAAAGAATTACGCTGTCTTATAAAAGATAGAAAATAATTATTTATTATTAATCTGTTTGACTGTTTATTAGTTTTATTAATTCAGAGATAAACTCGGATTGTGTGTATACTTGTGTATTAGATTAATTGTTTTAATTTAATTTAAGTAATCTTTTGACCGAATCGGAAACATTAGAAGCTCTTAGATGTTTTACTAACTGTATAATAATTAGAGTTAAAGCTTTGGGAAACGACTTTTCACTTGTGTTTAAGTATCAATTTCAGGCATAAATTTCCTTTTTCCGAAATATGAGCTACCGGCAGCCTGCAGGTCATAAAAATATACAGCATTTTGGTAAACAATAATATCTGTGGCTTCCAGGAATAACGCCTTAACTGACTTTTTGTCAAAATTGAGTTAGCACCGGAATATATACCTTCTCACTACCCTTTTTCATGTAGACTTGGTCCGGAAATCTGAAACGCGTTCAAAGAGCAAATATCAGCTAAGTGCATAACCACTTAACTGCATCTGTGCCCGGAAAAACCACTTAACTGAATATTTATATTGAATTAAAAGCACCGTTTTGAAGTTAATACTATAGCAACAAACAGACTATGCCATCATACCTATTTTTATAGGAAAAAAGATCAAAGGCAACAGATAATAGTAGGTAACACAACAACTTTGATTGCCGGGAGATGGGGGCGAGTGTGCATAAACAGTAACCGAGTAAAGTTCGGTATACAAAGGTATATTCGATACCTTTGTAAAATGTCTAAAATGTTATGACTCATCTCACGCATTTCTATCTTACATATGAAGTGTTATGAGAGAAATTTTAAAACGGCGATTTCTCAAAAACACGTACAAGTGGGTTAAGTCGTTATTCCTGCGGAAGCCACAGATATATATATGTTCCTCCTAATATGATTATTATAAAAATATTAACATTATCAAAATGACTAGAATAAGAGTCTCGATAATAATTTTTTAAAAGGTTTTCGGAAAGTTCTAAGCAATCGAATAATAGTACAGCTCAAAAAAAGTCTAAAATATCCTGTAAAATATCATCAACGAATTGACTAAATTTTGAACCGTTTTCTTATGTAATTTTTTCTATTATTTATAACTTTCCTGTACTTTGAGAATCCTTTTATCATTTTTTATAACATTAATACTTTTAGTTATAATCAAGGCAATTAGTGACTTTGCACTTTTCACTAAAATATCACAGATTTAAGATTAGATAGTTCGATCATAAGTTAAATTACCAGAATCGATCACTTTCTAGTTCGCAAAGTCTGGCAGCCCACAACACTTTTCGTGGCCATTTCAGTGCCACGACTGCTCGCAACTTTTTTAGATGTATTTTGGACTGCTGAATCAGAATTTCGAGGGTGCTTAGCCGAAATACTGGGAGGTAAAAAGTTATAAACAAATTAAACGTTTAAGATACATCATATATTCAAATCAAAGCCTCGCAGCAATCTGAAACTTCATTCTAAATTATTATTTTTGTATTTGGAAACTTTTTTGCTACTATCATTATTTAACTACTTATACTCTACAGTTTTTTCGCGATACAAGCGATTAAAGATTTTTGACTCGCACTATATGGTACAGCGCCATGTTATGTGCTGCTGTCGAGCGCTGCATACCCAATAAGCAAAAATCTGGGGTAAAAGAATTCTTTAAGTAGTACCGAATGTCCGCTTGAGGATGATTTTCTAAGTATTCACAAAGTATTCTTATATAGATTACTTTGTATAAAATATTTTCAAAGATATTTTTAATAAAACAAAATAATATCAATGGAAAGTAACCACAAAGTAATCATAAAGTAATCACTAAGTATTCTAAAAGATTATTAGTATTAGTACATCATAACATATGTAGACAATTCGAATTATAACACGTAAAAATTAAATTAAAATTAATTTATTTAATTAATTTATTTAATTTTAACATCGTTAAAATTAAATTTTATTAATTTATTGTTAATCTTATCTACTTATTTCTATAGAAAAATCGATAAATTATAAATTTATAATATTAATAAAAATGTTGTGTATCAAAAAATGTTCTATATCAACGTAAGGGATTCTTTGTGAAGTCTTTGTGAATGTTTTATGGAGTCTTTATGAACTCTTTAAGAACTCTTTTAACTATTAAAAAATTTTTGAGGTTATTAATTTGGCAAAAAATATTTCCGTAAAGAATTCTTTGTTAACAATTAAAGAATCAGCACCGATGGGACATTCGAGATCGGATAAAGTGGTCCAATAAGAATTTTTTATGATTACTTTCATGATAAAAGCGTTCATAAAGTAGTCTTAAAATTAAAAATTCTTTTTGCTTATTGGGTAGCGTCTTTGCACTCTGTGTTTTATATATAATTATTTCAAATCATCTACTATGGCTGCAAGCGAAAACTCATACAAACATACACTTATACACTCGTGGACATTACTCAAAAATTGCATATGCGCGGTACATGACATTGTACATACATAGGCGCGACAAAAATCTTTGATCGTACCTCGAAAACTATATCGAATGTGGCTAAATAATGATAATAGCAAAAAAGTTTCTAAATACAAAAATAATAATTTAGAATCAAGTTTCAGATTGCTGCAATTTTTTTATTCGGATATATAGTCTGTTATAAGTGCTTTATGTTCCGTGGGCCTATTATGACTATTATGCGAGAGAAATTTTAAAGCAAATAGATCAGTTTTTTATGAAATGAGAACTAACGGAAATGTATGTCTATAATAAATATATGCGGATGAATGAAATTACTAGGACGACGACATAATTATCTAAAACCAAATTTATATTATTTTTTTTATAAATACTTATGCAACATTTTTATTTTTTTTCGCTCATGAGTTTGTTGTCAATTAAGAAACCGATGCGCCACGTTTGATAATATATAGGTTGTATTGACGAAGTATAACAAATTTCTATATTTGATAAGTCTGCGATTTAATAAAAGAACCAAGATACGGCAGCAGACAGATAAATGATTCATATTTCCAGGAAGCTTTTGCGTGGAAGCTTATAGAAAGTTTTTATTCTTTTTTTTTATTTGAAGCACCTACATAGTAAATAAATACGCCGAATCTCATGGACACAATATTTAGGTTCTCAAAACCGCGCGCCTTTCACTTATGAAAATTCAACCAATGCCTCTTAATTTCTATTAATATATTCAATGGATGATAAAAAATAAATAAGTAAACAAATGACATTAACGATTTTAACACTCCACTTAAAAAAGGTTGTTAATTAACAAAGAAATCGACATAGTTTACGTAATTACATAAAAGATCAGTATTAACGAAATTTCAAAAATACAAAAATATTGATAATTTTTTCACATGATATATTGATATTGATAATTTTTTCATTGATTTCATGCTGATTCGATCAATCCGAAAAACTTCGTATTTTTAAATAAATGTTAAAAACTGTAAAAAATGACGCAACAAAAGATTCAGTATGGTATTCGGCACATTGCTTTATGAACCGAATCACAACGAAATAAAGGGATTTAAATAGTTTACAACTTTTATTGTTTTACTCAATGTGCAAATCCAATTACCGAGGTATTCAATTAATGATTACTTAACGAATGCAAAAATATGAGAATAAATTAAAGTATATATCCCAATGAAGCTATTATACTAATATTGCTTTTTATTCGTTTTTCTATCAAAACAAAAATTGTAAACATGACAATTAAATATCGCACATTTCATCTTATCACATAATTAATTGAATGTCGAAAATATAAAATTAAAATTAAGCGAATATGTAACAGTGTCATATTATTTATTGCTTCTTGCAAACAGTTTTATTTATAGTCCGTATTTTTCCGCGTTTAATATGAAGTATGATCGATGACAGAGAGTCGAATTATATCTGTAGGAATCAAGATAGTGTCAAGGTTACGTCATCACAACAGGTATGTGCCTCTCTAGCCATAAAAAAGAGAGCGAAGATGAGAGCATAATAATCACAATTATGTTTTGACGGATAAACAATTTCACAAAAAACGGATGTATAATATCATAAAACCATAAAAATGGACCGGGTTTCAAACGTGATATTTTGTTAAGACGGCTTTCATAAATATTCTATTATTGTTGCTATACTGTTTAATTTAAAAAATATCACTTTATAACAGCATACGTGATTTATTTAATTATTTAAATAATTTTATGTAGATGATTAGATTAGATGTTTATAAAGGTGCATTTTAGTTCATTTTTAACTACATTTGATAATCTTGCAGAACAGAACATTACTAATTACCGCAGAATTTTAAATACATAAAAAATATAAAAACTATATATTGCTGAAAAATATGGTATATATATATTTAATACTAAACAGTACTGTACGATAGCCCACGACTACACTAGAGCGATAGAATGTTATCTGAAGGATGATTTCATTCTAAAACTTGCAAATCATTCGTTACAAAAAGACCTCGATTACCATAAAACAAGATAATTTCCATTTGCCCAGTGTAGTACCAGAGTTTCGAAATACCTTATCAACAATGTCTCATCGTAACACAATTGTTATATTAGTCGTCTCGAAAGTTTAAATGATTATAATCTTAAAATTGGCTTCGGCGGATATTTAAAAACGGCGAATGAAAGAAATTATTTACTCACTTTTTACGGAAAATGATATGAAACCTGCTTGGAGGCAGCACAGAAAACAAACTTGTTCCCAGAATATTGTTCGCGCTGCGCGTTGTCGAAACGGAACATATATGATGGGAGGGAGAAAAGTTACAGCGTGAAGTTGCCTTTGAATTATTAATGCTGGAATGTGTCATCACAAAAATAATTTTATTACTTATTTTATAATATTTGCCTAATTTTTTAAAAAATTATGTAGGTGGTACTTTTTTTAATATTACGCGATGACTATCTGAAAGTTACTATTACTATCATTTTTGCCTTATATTAAAATAAAGAATTACATAATTATTTAAAAACGTTATTTGGGGTGCGTATATAAATAAATATACGAATTCTTATTTTTACTTTATCTTTATTTTATTATTAGCAACGTAATAATTTTTTTTAAACTACTTAACGGTCTCAATATTTTTTATTTCATATTTGAATTCGATAGTCCGCCATTTTTAACTATCGATATATTCCTTCAAAAACGATTATTATCAACGGAACCGGCAGCAAATCAAATGTGAAAGACGTTGTAAATGTATACGCTTAGGGTGCGATCCCATGGCGTTCCGAAAAATTTGACGGAACCATTTAAGCCCGTGAGTGGGAGAGAGAGAGGTTCTTCCATGAATGTCTCTCTCGCTCTCACAGGCAAGGGGATGCCTTACGTGTATAGTCTGCACATGCTTATCGACATTTATTGATTTTTCAAATATCTATCTCAATTTACATATTTTTGCTTATATTGAAGCTGACGCACATTCTTTGAATTGTATAGATTGTACGCGTGCTTCAACAATTTTGATAATATGAACATTGATTGAGAAATTTGAAAAATCAAGTGCAGAAATCTGCAGTTAGGTAAGGCTTTCCCTTAAATGGTTCCGTCTAATTTTTCGAAATGCCATAGGATCGCACCCTTAGCTTAAGCTGTTTTCCAAAATTCATTTTCATTTTACATTTGTCAACGTTGTCGATTTTTGACGGTCGAGGACAGTTATGGAACACTCGAAGTCTCGAACAGTAATTTTACGGTTATATAATGTTACGACCCGAGTCGGGGTCTTTTAGCAGAAAGGTGCTTCTGCAATGGTCGCCAAGTTGACCAATGGGAACGTGGAATTCGTTTGTTCAATTAAGCGCTGAAGCGCAAGGAGTCGCGGGAAATTGGAAATAAAACTCGAACTCGAGAGAATTAACTTTAACTTGATGTTTATTGAATCAGTCGAGAACTTGTTACTTTTAACAAACAAATTGACTTAAAAGCGTGACTCTATACAATTCAAACGGCGTAATTGCAACTGACACAGTGACGTGATCAGGGCGCGTGCACTAGTGCAATTAAGCAAACTACGAAGCTTATCATGTGCTTGGTAGCGACTGTCCAAGGCCGGCGGTGAGGCCCAATTTATATTCTGGGTCGTAGGTGGAGTTTCAGGTTGGTAGTGGGAGGCAGTATAGTGTAGAGGCTGTAGGGTGCCAGGTTGCCTCAGAGGCCTTCACCACTCCTAATAGGTAGGAAGAGCGGCGATGGAGGGGGCCCAGATCAGAAAGCAGGGTCGAGAGTGATGATCAGCGGGTGATGGACCTCCTCCTTCGGTGGCGTGGGTCGCCGCTAGTCCGTGATTGGTTGTTGACGATGGCTCGGACCGTTAGGCTGTTGGGCTCCATTGCGCAATAGTGGTTGTCCGTTGACTTGCCCTTGAGGTGACCCTTGTTGTCGATCGTCAGTTGTCCTCGCTAACCGTTTTCTCGACCTTTCGCTCTTGAAGGCAGGCTACGCTGCGAGATCGTGTGTTGTTTGACCTTCCGTCCTTGAACAGCGCCTACGCTGCTATTTACGTCTTCTTGATGCTGTGGGATAGTAGGCTGTTTGACCCTTCAACCTTGGCTACAGGCTACGCTGCTGTTTATGTATCCGGGGGCTGTGAGATATTAGGCTGTTTGACTCTTCAACCTTGGCTACAGGCTACGCTGCTGTTTATGTTTTATATTTGTACAAAGTCAAATATTTTAATTTTTTTTACAGTCAAATATTCTAATTTTTTAACAAAAAATAGTAAAACGTAATGTTACCTCTTAAAAGTTGTGTATGTTAACGCATGTTAACAAGTCGAACGACCGACATTATTTCGCCGAATTTTCGATTTCGGAAATGCGATGGATAAGCCGTACAATTCGCACTTATATATCTGACAGCGAAACGAGTATAGATGCGAAACCAAAACAATAACATCAGATCGTTAAGGAGAATCTACATTATGTGCCGTGTGCCGTGTACCGTATACAGTGTACCGAGTCAAAAGAAAAATGTTGTTGAACGTCTATTAATCTACATAAGCACAGATTAAACGGAATAGACCTTAGAGAGCAGAAAATCTAACCCCAAAGAGTTGAGGACATCCTAGACACATAACCTGGTGCAGATACCTCTTTGCAAAGGAAAAAAAAGACCTCAAAGAGCAGAGGAGATAACCAGGAGCAGATACCTCTTGTAGTAACCCGAAGAGCTGAACTGCGAATAGTATTGTGAGGTAAGAATAAATAGTATTTTATTATAATTTTATGTTTTAAGATTTTATATAGTGTGTAAAGCCATTGACAATAAATTCTTAAGTTCTGATTCAATCTTTATTTATTTTTATCACTTTACTTTCAGTTGATCGACTTGAAGAACCATTTCGGATTTCAAAAGAGAACAATCAAAAGTTTTGAGTGTTGATGGAGAAATCCTATAGAGTAGAAAAGTTTACTCCTTTACCAGAAATTGCTGCGTAAAACTACAGCTAGTATGGATCCGTCCAGTGGTCTAGTTCCACAGATTAATGGAATGTTGCCAATAAACAAGTAGAATAAAAAGAAGAAAACAATATGCAGTCTCTGTTAGTTTGTTTGTACTTGTTACAAATATGGTTTTGCTTTCTCAAGCTACAGAGATTAAAGCAGCTCAAAAAACGTATAATCATGAGACGTTGGTGGGTTATGCCACACCTTCGTGTGCATTGCGTGATACTTTAGGAAACTACGAACTTCTTTTTCGATACTTTAAACATGAAAACGAAGAAGAATTTTGTAATTTAATGGGAATGCCAGTAACGCTATTCAATGAACTGTTTACATTGGTTAAGGGAAGGCTCCAAAAATTTAGTCCACGTAAACCATTGTCACCTGAATTAAAACTTGCTGTTACTTTGAGGTATTACGCTTATTTCCTATAAATACATACTGTCAAATAACTTTAATTTTTTTATAATTTACAGTTTTTTACATGAAGGAGGTAATGAGGTTTGTGCAGTGATAAAGGAAGTGTTGTTATCCACCTTTAAATCAAAGAAAATGGCTAGAAATAGCTTCTCAATGTGAAATATGTGGAATATGCCTTATTTTTTAAAAGCAATTAACATAACACTTTGATATAAAAAAGCCACCTAAGGCTCTCTTTTTTATAATTACACTAATTTCTTTAGTGTGGTTTTATTAGCTACATGACATACGTATACAAAGTTCGCCTTTTTTAATTATGGTGATTCTGGTATGTACAACAATTTTCTGTATGTATATTATCTAATGAAAACATTTTATCATAAAAAATTCCATTGATTTGGCAGGTTCTGTTAATGGTGTAAGTATCTGTTTGTTGGTTGTTGTACTATGAGTTGGAGAATAAGACTCGATGAATGGAAGATGCCATAGTCGTAAATATTCTGTTTATTCTGTTTATTATAATGTTACATTAGTATTACATAACTTCGTTAAACTAATCATACAGGTAAAAAATTTATATTATTTTATTTTATTTAGGTAGATACGAATTTAAAATTTTTTTTATTTCCAACATCAGTGTCAGTTTGTGTCTCATTGGCACTTGTTCCAACACTTTACAGATGGTACGATAGTATATGTCATCCTCATATTCGTTAAGCGCTCCAGAAACAATGGTGTGCGATGGAGTCACTTGTAATTGTTTGATATTCTGCAATGCTCCAAGTATGGATGCCTTTGTTTCTTCGATATCTTTATCTATACTATCTACTTTTCCTTTTTCTTTTTGGCAAAATTATCTACCGGTGGCATAATCTAGTATTTAAGCACATTTAGTTTTAATACATTTTTCTAATACATATAAATAATGACAAAAATATGATTACCTGTTCATTGTATTTTCTCTTTCTCAAAGAGCTTGTGGTTGCTTCCTGCATAGAGCTTTTTGGTGTTCTATGCTGAAAACAATTCTCGTCCAAGAAAAGCATATCTTGATAATGCTCCCATTTTTTCGATTGAGGTTTTGCTGCTGATCCCAATGGTGGCTTTTTTGAGAGAGTAGCCCTTTCTGTCCGATATTTAGTTACCAAACTCTGCCAGCGTTTTTCTATTTCTTCTGCTGCAGAAACGTACCCTAATTAGTTATCACAATTAATAAATTATTTAATATAACTTACGTGAAATATTCTGTTCATAAACTTGATAAACTGCTTGGGAGATGTAGGCAAAAATATCATGTTTTTTTCTTTTTTTGTAATACTCAGCATTAGATTTGTCATAAATTACGGGTTCATTTTTTATCAGCTCAATAATTAATTTATTGATTTCAATATCCATGATTAATTATTTTTTCGTTTTTAGAGTCCTACGTGATCTAGTTAGTTACTTCTATTGTACACCTGATGTACACCATTGTTTCGGGAGCATTTTACAAACATGAGGATTACATATACTATTATATAATCAGTATAGTATTGGAACAACTGCCAATGAAACACAGACTGCCACTGATGCTGCATATAAAAATTATAAATTCGTTTCTATCTATTTACAATATCTAAGTAAGGGAATTAGGAAAAGGTTAAATTGTGTATAAAAGAATATTGTGACTTATATATAGATTTTCTTGAATGTATACTTCTTTTTACAATTATTTTGTACTCATTTCAGAGCAGCGAAAAATGAAAACTAAAACTTTCATTATTAAAATATTTTATATTTAAATGTAGCCTTTATTGAATATAAATAAATGAATACATAAATTATTATAATTTAGTCTTTTATTTTAAAATATAAAAGCAAAAAAAAAGTATATATTATGATTATACAGCACATCATATTGTATCGTGTTCCTTTATTTGTTTTTCTTTTTATTCTTGTAAAATGTAATTATTTGCAGCTTTGAATATTTCAAACATGCATGGTATTTGCTGCTTTGTTATTTGACAGTATGTATTTATAGGAAATAAGCGTAATACCTCAAAGTAACAGCAAGTTTTAATTCAGGTGACAATGGTTTACGTGGACTAAATTTTTGGAGCCTTCCCTTAACCAATGTAAACAGTTCATTGAATAGCGTTACTGGCATTCCCATTAAATTACAAAATTCTTCTTCGTTTTCATGTTTAAAGTATCGAAAAAGAAGTTCGTAGTTTCCTAAAGTATCACGCAAATGCACACGAAGGTGTGGCATAACCCACCAACGTCTCATGATTATACGTTTTTTGAGCTGCTTTAATCTTTGTAGCTTGAGAAAGCAAAACCATATTTGTAACAAGTACAAACCAACTAACAGAGACTGCATATTATTTTCTTCTTTTTATTCTACTTCTTGTTTATTGGCAACATTCCATTTAATCTGTGGAACTAGACCACTGAACGGATCCATACTAGCTGTAGTTTTACCCAGCAATTTCTGGAAGGAGTAAACTTTTCTACTCTATAGGATTTCTCCATCAACACTCAAAACTTTTGATTGTTCTCTTTTGAAATCCGAAATGGTTCTTCAAGTCGATCAACTGAAAGTAAAGTGATAAAAATAAATAAAGATTGAATCAGAACTTAAGAATTTATTGTCACTGGCTTTACACACTATATACAATCTTAAAACATAAAATTATAATAAAATACTATTTATTCTTACCTCACAATACTATTCGCAGTTCAGCTCTTCGCGTTACTACAAGAGGTATCTGCTCCTGGTTATCTCCTCTGCTCTTTAGGTCTTTTTTTCCTTTGCAAAGAGGTATCTGCACCAGGTTATGTGTCTAGGATGTCCTCAACTCTTTGGGGTTAGATTTTCTGCTCTCTAAGGTCTATTCCGTTTAATCTGTGCTTATGTAGATTAATAGACGTTCAACAACATTTTTTTTTTGACTCGGTACACTGTATACGGTACACGGCACACGGCACATAATGTAGATTCTCCTTTAGCATTTGAATTTCCTTAATACCGGAAAATATGACTTATTCAGAGTGAATATGTCTTCTTTTTTATTTATGTTATTGTTATGACATTTTATGTGCATCATTTCGGACATTAATCTTTTTTTATAACTAGCCAGTTCAAGCGCGCTGCGCGCGCTCTTCGCTTCACCTCTTATACAATTATTAATATTGAAATATTATGAATCTAAAATTCATTTTATTTTTTAACATACACAAATTCATCCAATATTTTCTATTAAAACTTGGATTGTATTTATATTTATTTTAGTTTATTCCTAAAATACAAAAATTTCGAGGTTAAAAATTTAACCGTATTCAGAACAGTTTTCATAGTCCATTATTAACTACAGACAAAGTAATAATACTTTTTTGTTATACAATGTTAAACTTTAAATCATTAATACAATTTATAACTTATATCTTTAGTTTAAATATTTCATATAATTTCAAATTATATGGGTTTTATTTGGACGAATCAGTTAAGACCTTAAGCTAATAGCTAACGTCACTGCAGACCAATCACGGGTTCCATTTAAACGGACTTGACCAATCGCAAAGGTTTTATTTCGGCTTCACATTTCCGTCATCATTCTTTTAAGAGAGATTGCTCTCATTATCCAGAATTACCGCTCCCTCCCAATCAAATTGATGGTTAAACGAGTTTTGGTGCATGGTAACTACCGAATCTTCGTTTTTGTTATTTCTGTGTTCATTGATTCGTTTTTTTAGAGTTCTTTTTGTTTCTCCTATGTACGCCGCCGGACAATTTTTACATGTAAATTTGTATACAATGTTAGTTCGGTCCCATTTTTTAGTTATATCCTTGCCTAATTTTATAATCGAGTTAAGACTCTTTTTCACTAACGGGATGGAAATAATATTGTATTGTTTCAAAATTGCCGATAATTTTTTATAATTATTCTTTATATATGGTAGTTGCATTTTTGGTCAGATATATAAGTGCGAATTGTACGGCTTATCCATCGCATTTCCGAAATCGAAAATTCGGCGAAATAATGTCGGTCGTTCGACTTGTTAACATGCGTTAACATACACAACTTTTAAGAGGTAACATTACGTTTTACTATTTTTTGTTAAAAAATTAGAATATTTGACTGTTTGTTAAAAAATTAAAATATTTGACTTTGTAGAATTTGTTTCACAATAAAAAACTTTTAGCCTGAAGAGGTTGACACACCAGTCAACGAAACGTCGCTTTAAAAAAAACTTACATGAAATAAGGTGTTTTATTTCATACATGACCCCCGCCTGATCGAGAAAAGCATCACTTACACAGTTAATAAATTCATTATCGCTCGTTTATCATCAATTCTTATTCGAGTTATTTATAACTTAGTTAATTAACTAATCAATATATAGATTCTACTATTGGAATTTATGGGAACGCATTCAATTATTATTATTTAATTTATTATTTTATTTAACTTTTATCAGAAATTAATATTCAAGGTTCCATTGTAGAACTGCCTTTATATGTTGCACGACTCGTCTACGCAAACGCAGTTCATAAAATGTACATGCTCCCTTACTTAGTTACTTACAGCCCGATTGCCGGACTGCCCCGACTGAGTGAAGTAGACGCAGTTACGCATAATTTACATAAAAAACATCGTATCGTACACGCCGCTAAACTATATAGTAGATGAGCACAGTATTAGATTCATAACCATTGTATGTATTTATAATTGTTGTAGATTATTTATTAGGCAGAGTTTTATATTTTTTATATTTTCTTGTAGATCTATTTTGTTTACATTCGTCAAAAGTTAATTGAAAATGACGAGTACCAGTAGCGTAACTACAAACCCTTCTACTCTATTACCTTTAGGTATGTACTTTTTCGAAAATTTCTCTATCCTTCCAAAATAATTTCCGCTATGCTATCTTATTATTATATATTTTTATTTCAGAGTTAGTAGACAAATGTATTGGATCTAGGATACACATTATCATGAAGAATGATAAAGAGATTGTCGGAACCTTGAAAGGATTTGATGATTTTGTTAATATGCTTTTGGATGATGTCACAGAGTGCGAAGCTACTCCAGAGGGAAGGAGAGTCACAAAGTTGGACCAAATATTACTAAATGGAAATAATATTACGATGGTAGATTTTTAAAAGTTTATTAATTTCTTACATTTAAATTCATTATACATTACTTATAATCAAAAATAGCTAAAACTTAATATACATCACATTTGTGTAATTATTGTTTGTTACAGCTTGTACCTGGTGGAGAGATGCCAGAGACATGAGGATTGTAAAACTAACCTAAGATTATTTTTTTACTTATTCTACAATTTAATAATTAAATTTAAGAAGTACCAATAAAATTGTGTGTAAGGTAAATTATAAAACCTATTTTGTTGATTATTAAACCTCAGAACTCTTAGTTTCTAGTTTCTTTAGTTTTGAAATAATCAAAATAAGATTTGGTCTATCTTCTGGTATCTTATTACAACTTTTTTTATACAAATCTTTGTACTCTCCTTCAAATTCATCTTCTAAATCATAATCTGAAGGTGTTATACCTTTACCAGTAAAATAGATAATTGTATGTTTATGCAATCCTTCAAATGGTGGTTTCCTTGAAAGCATTTGCCAAGCTAAAATACCCAAAGAATAAACATCTGATGAAGGAGTAGGTATATTGCCACGTATAACTTCTGGTGCAGCATATCCTGGTGTTCCCTAAAAATATTTCTTACATAATTTTAATAGAATAATTTGCAAAATTATAAATATTTAAGGAAACATCATCATAAAAATTTATTAATCAACTGACATGAAAAATTAGTGAAGTATTAGATTCATTTCTAAAAACGGCACTTCCAAAATCAGCTAATTTTGGTTGATTATCAGGGCCCATTAAAACATTTTTAGGTTTTACATCAGCATGTACAACACCCATTTGATGACAATAATTTAATGCTTTAGCTATTGATTTCCAAATATGTATTTTCTGATGTCTTGTAATTTTATGTTCTTCAAGAATATTTTGTAAAGAATGACCACATAACTCCATTGTTATTAAAGTTAACGCAGGTCCTTCATCAACTTTAAGAATTTTTACAATGTTTGAGTGTCTCAGGAATGCTGTTTCTTTTTCCATGCCAGCTGAACTAGCTGCATTTTGATTATTTTTAATTATTTTTGCAGCAACATCTTCACCTTAACAATTATTTAATTGATATATTTTTATAGAAGATTGCTATTATTTGAATTAATAAATACCTTTGTAGCGAGCTTTATACACTGTTCCAAAGGCTCCATTTCCAAGCACTCTGTGACATTGGCGTAGAAAACCTTCGTGAATCAGTTTCTTCTTATGAGGAGTATCAACATTAAAAATAGGTGATAGTTCATTTTTAAAAGAATTTTCTACAGCTAAAGTATTTCTCAGTGGTGACTTTGGACTCAAGACTTGTCTGCATAGTATAATTTTCATTGAAATAGAGAAATTTCGTCTCCACTAATTTGTAAAATAAAATTGAAATAATTCTTACTTGATATTTGACACACTTTGTAATTTTTGAGGTGATAAACACTTGAAGATAGATATTGCTGCTCGAGGAGAAGCCATAATTTGGTTTTATAACATCTACTTAAAATTTTTTATGTTGTTCAATTTTGTTACACAAATAAAAATTATTTACAGCCTTTTTTCAAAGTGATGTTGTATTAAAGACAGATACAGTTTGATTAATGATAATACTTTTAATTTCATAGCCAATGAAGTACAAATAATTCTATCCATAGTTTGAATTCAAGGGCAATAAAGGTCACCAAACAAAACATGAGATTTATTTGGAAATAAATGTATATTTACTCAACTCTAAAATAGCTATACGCGAGATCCAACTTTTTTATAATAATTACCAAAAAAATGTATAATCTAACAAAATTAATAATTTGAATAGATACATGTTTAATAGAGAAATAGGAAAGAATAAATAAAAAACATATAAAGGGCAATTAAAATATTTATTTCTTATCCGTCTAGTCTAAAGCGTAAACGATTTTGCTGAGAGGCTCATTTTCTATTTTATTACTCATAATACTGTTATGTTAACTAGATTATTTACAATATTTTTCTATATCATTTGATAACAATAAAGTTCATCATAATCTCTCGTACAAGGAATTCATATTACAATATTAATAATAATAGTAATAATAACAGTACATTGTAAGAATACTTATCATAAAAGAATAGTAATCATAAACTTAGATTGTAAAAATTTTTAGGTATAGTTGCGTAGTCCTTGCACTGAATGCAAGCTGCTTTACAACATTCATAGAAACATAATATAAAAACTTACAGAAACTTTAATACATATCGTCAACAAGATTTATAAGTTTCTATATGTTTTTAAAGAAGTTTTATACCACTCTAACCTCAAAATCACAACTTTGATATGATTTTTCGGCGCTCGTGGTATAAAATACCGTTCGAAACTAGTGCGTAAGTCGATTATTTAGGTGGTGTGACTTTTTCGCACTCGCTTCGCTCGTGCAAAAAGTCACACCAGCTAAATAATCGACTTCCCCACCCGTGTCGAAATGTACTATTTTTATTTCCAAAAACGGAACTAGAGCCATAACATTTTTACTGTCTCGTTTACTTGAAGTACACGAAGAAGCAATAAATTCACGAAATAACAGTGCACCTGCATAATCTTAAGTTTCGCTCAACCGCTTTGATTTCTATCACAATTAACTAGGAGGACTCATAACCATCTTCATTGATAATTAACTTCCTATAAGTTATTTACGTAGTATCATTTTTACTTCTGTAACATTAGTAAGCAAAGTGGTTGTACTACACAATTTCTATGGGTTTGAAGTTTGCAACGTTGGAGTCCAACGAAATAAAAAAATAATTCATTTTGCTTCACGTTTATATTAAATAATATTAATTTTGCGTGTAGATTTAGTATTTTATAGTATAAATTAACATTAAAACAAAGGTTTAGATAAAATTTCCATTGTTTAATAACTTTAATCAATCGTAAAAAATTATTTCGTTGCATTCCAACGATGCGAACTTCAAACCCATCAATTTCTTGCACTCGATTTTTTTGTATTTTTTTGTTTTGTTCGTTTTGTTTCTTTAAAATATGTATCAACATTAGAATTGATTTTTATCTTTTTTAACGATCCATATATCGATTAGTAAAATACTCTAGAGAATCAAAATACAGTATATTCTCTTTCCATACCCTTTCGTTTTTACTCTCACTAATCTTCTTTTATTTTACACATATACACTTCTCTCTAGCACATTTTTGATAGCTATATTATTGCAATGCAACAATACATAATACAATCTCTTATCACTTGGTCCATGTTCAAAACGTGTAACCCTCAGTACTTTACTTATTCATCTTATAATAAGATCATGATCATTTTATTAATAGGCGAATTTGAGTTTGCTTAGTTTTATAACTATTCATTCACTAATTAAGGAAGTATACCTTTAATTATTATTATCAATTTGCAATTTTTTTCAATATCCTTAGCGAAAAATTCAGTTTAATCGAATTACCTAAAGACAAAAAGATTTTTCTTGTACTGGTGAAAAAATTACTATATAAAAGAAAGCTACAACTTTTAGGTACTAAAAAGTCTTGCTTTGCCTAAGTACCTCACCTATACATTTTTTTTTTTAATTTTATTATTTTTTAAAGATTATCATCAAATCTAGAAAAAGCATATTTTTAAAAAGAGTAGCAAGCTTAAAAAATATAAATTTTCCATCTTGTAGAAAATTAAAAGTTCTTTTCTGAAGAATAAAAAAGTTATACTTCCTAATATATGTATATCTTTCTTAAAAGAAAATCGGTCCCTTTGTTTCTTTTTTTATCGAAGAAAATCATGATTTACAAGAGATAGTCTCTAACAACCAGGATTTTCATACGGAAGTTTACAGGTCTTGAACCGACACGTACAATTATATTTTTTGTTATAACAAAGTATATTTCTTTAAATCTTTTTCTTCTACATTGTAAGAGAGATTCGAAAATTATATTTTCTTTTTATCTTCGCTTTCATATCCTACACACTTTTTTATATTGACGCCTCACTTTTCATACAGTTTGAGCGCTCTGCAATGGACAGATCGTTTTTAACGCGTTCGAAGTATCCTTAAGTTTTTTTTTCTTTATACAAGTTTAATGCTCTCGACTTAAGAGGTAGTATCGATTAAGGTACACATGTAAAGTGCAGCTAAATTATAAGCTGGGGACGGGACATTACAAAAGAGGATTTACCATTTAAGATTTTCACTCGAAATAATGAACAGAAGAAAATGAATTACTAATAAGACTTGCCCTGCAATGTGTACATATAAAATATTGACTAATGAAATTTATTGCAAAGTTTGATCATTTTCCATATTTATATTGAATTTATATACAAAGTTCAAAGATGAACTTTTAAAATAGGCAGTTTTCTTGAGTCAATATAAATTAAAGTGGCAGATATCGATTTTTTGATTCAATTAATAATTTTCGAATACTTCAACAGTTTATTTGTTTATTAATATATTTATGTAAATATCGAACAGAAGAAAAAATGTGATTAAAAAAATAATAAGTACTGGTGGATTTAAAATTTAAGTCATAATTTAAGTCATAATTAAGCGGTAAAAGTCGAGACGATTCATTAGAATTAACTTTGGCACTCTCATTTTTTACCTCCAATCGCATCTTAGGCACTAAAACCGTCTCCAACCAACTCCAATGAGTACAGAACGCACAGCGAGGACGACCGTAGCAGAAAATTTTAGTTTCAATGTATTCCACTGTAACGTCTGAAATTTCATCTTTATCGAGATTTTACATACAAGTATTGGATGCTGCTAATTGCAAACGCAAAAATACTTTAGAATCCGTAGTTCTATCATTGTTAATTTTTTGTATTACACGTGTAGAGTAGAATTGAATCAATATTTAAAAATTTTTTTGTTGTTTTTGTTTAAATTCACAGTTTTGCATTAAAGTCTATAATGGTTGAACATTTCACGTAATAACATCTATGATAAAACAACAGCATTACAGAGAAACTTTTCTGCTAGGTTAACGGAAATGTGTGAAAAAATACAGTGAAACGATTATTTACAAGTCCCACCAATGGGAGTTCACTTTTACATCTAGTCCTTTAACAGCGCAAATAAAGTTGTGGAACCAGGAACGAGCACATCCAATTACAATGTAACGCATACCATTCTATCATTTTCAATTTTTATAAAGTACAATCACTGATCAGTTTTATCTTCAGTATGTTATAAAAATACATAGGAAACATTACATTTTTTAATCACATAAATCACGCTACATGAAAATAAGGCGCTAATAGGGGACACTTTAATATTCATAAATGTTTTTATAGTATATTTTTAAACTTTTATACAAGTTGTACATATGTACAGAAACATTTCTTAATAAAATTACGTGTATTTTAATTTTGAAATAAAACATAATTTGTTAGCCTGTTAATAAAAACGGACAAACAATTCTAATAAAAATGTAACGTAAATATGAAATAAGTATCTTTTTGATATGTTACATTGTAAGATGTGTTTAGAATTTTGATATCAATTTATTTTAAAAATATTTAAAAGCAAAAGTTTGATAAGTTAAAAATGTGTTATACATACAAAAATTACACGGTTTTTATAAGTTCTGTAAACTTCCTTATCATTTTAATGAGTTTAAAAAAATAATTTTTTTTATATACAAGCCATTTACGAATTTAAAAATATTTTTAAACTTTTACTTATTCTACTTTAAATTATATTCTATTTACTAATACTTTGATAATTATAGATTTTCTTTTGTCTTAATAGCATTTTAAGTTTTATTTTTGCAAATGAAATATAAATCATAAGAGTAAAAAATTTGAAATAACAGCTATGAAAATACTAACGACAAAGTTATTAAAAAAAAGGAGAGAAATGTAATATCGTATCAATATTTCACATAAGTAAAATCGCTAAAATAATTATTAGCTCTACAGTGAAGCATAAGAATTACCCTGCAATCAATTGAATGTACACGTACCTGGTGCATTGATTTCTGACATACTAAGAAAAAAAGATAAATATCCAGAGCTTGGATAAAGATATATTGGAGGTAGATTCACATAATAATAAACTAAAATCAGAAAGGTAAAAGACCCGCGGATAAAAGAAAAGAAAGAATGAGTAGACGATGAAAACTCTGAAAAAAAATAAAATAAACACAATACCGTATGGAATTTTACGTAAAATGCGTTATTTTTCGCAAAGAATTTCCGCAATGTATAAATAATGAGAAAATATTTTTACTTCATTTTCGCCATATTTTGATTTTTCTCAAAATTGAAAAAAATCTTGTGAGAAAGATTATTAGTGAGATGTTAATGAAAATGTTACCAAATATAAGACAACTATATCATACTCAGATTGATACAAATAGAGATTTCATTATTACCATATTTTAATTATTAGTTTTAAAATAAATAACATACTTAATCATTTGTGTTTTAAATACCAACAGATACTATTTTTTGTGCAGTTTTACGTATAGTACTAGTTATAAATTTTACAATGAAGTGATTTTAGTAATTAGTTTCTTGAATTTTAACGATAAATTTAAAACAGAAAACCTCGAGGGCATTTGTAATAAATACTAAATAAATATTAATTGTATTATTTAAATAAAAATAATGTTTTTGAGATTCAAAAATAGTAAATTACATTCATACAAAGTGCCTTATGATAAATGATACTCGTTTCATAATTCTTACATTAGGTACTTCTTTCTGCAATATGATGACAAAAAATAGAAACGGAAAATTTTCCTGAGTCTGATAAAATCAAATTATAATACTTTTATATTGATCTACGGAATAATCAAATTTTACCGAATTTCTACTTTTTATTTCTTTTTCGTTACTTTCTATTTTCTCGTTACTTCTATTTTATTAACGAAATATGGCTTAAACGAAGCAAAAGTATCAAATTAAACACCCGATCGAGCAGGAACGTTTGCCGCCAGCAGGCTCGTTCAAACAGAAGAGTCGGGTAGGAGAAAATAGAGAGACAGACAGGGAGGAAGAGAGTCGTAGGAATCCGAATAAGGCACTGGCTCTAACCAGGTAGCGGCGCCTCCTCGTAAAAGTCGGGCTCGTCCTCCTCGTTGTCCGGGTTCTTGCTGTCAAGCGCTCGCAGCTCAGCCGGACTGAAAAAGTGGCTCATCTGCGCTCTGAGCGGTATCATCAGTATCAGGAAGAAGGGTAACGCGAGCGCGGCCTTGGTGCTCTTCACGATCCACAGCACAGCCAGACAGATGATTTGTACGAGGGTGAATACGTGCATCTTGTAGGTTTGTACACGTCGCACATAATTGGCCGTGCCGTGATGCTTCACCGGCATGAAGAAGAGCTTGACACGGTCGAAGAGCTGCACGCCGTTCGTCGACGAGATGCCCATGTAAAGGAAAACGCCGAGCAGCACGGACATGGGCACGCGACGCAGCAGCGGCGCCATCAGTACACTCACGCCGACGAGGATGGCGACGAGGAGGGAGGAGACGCGCTGCTCTTTTACCTCGACAATGTGGGGTTTGTCACCGGGCGCGTGGGTGCGCGACATCACCGTCACCGCGTTGACGTGCGTCAGTGAACGCACCGAGGCGGCACAGCACCAGGGCGCGCCCATCAGTCCGCAGCCGAAGTTCATCAGGCAGACGACCACTATGTCCATGTGATAGCCGTTGCCCTTGCGCAGCTTGCGCTCCTTCTTGTCGATTATCAGTCTGTGAATCAAAATTTTGTAAAATGAACATTGCAAATATTTACAAACATTTAGAATTAAAAACGTTTATTTTACTTTTAAGGTGATGTGATACCCACACTATTACTCAATTCTGGGTTCTCGTTTTTCTCCTTCAATTTTAAACTTTTTGAAAAAACTCTCTGACACGTTTTAAGTTTAATAAAGAACTACAACGTATCAAAGAGTTTTTTCTTAAAAATAAAAATTGAATGAGAAAAACGGGAATCCAATTTTGAGTAATAGCGTGGGTATCGCATCACCTTAAAACATTGCTCTTTGTTTTCCATGGTAAATTATTTTACTTATATCGGCAGTTTATTATAAATTTAAAAAATTACAAGATAATCAATATCGTTAGCGTAACCTACTAACATAAATCAACGTCTAATACTAAAAATACAAAAACTTTACGCGGGAGAGCTTTCACCGCGGCAAATCAAGCAGTTTATTAAAAGTTTATTTATTACTGAAATAGAAGCTCCCGTCAATATACTTTGCAAGCTATAAAAAGTGAAATGTGGCTACAAAGGCGGGAAGGACGGTCTATTTTTTAAAAGTATAAAAACTCATTGATTAATAATTCATCAATAAAAATACCGTATTAGAAGCTTAAACAGCCATGACCCGTTTGTTTATTATTTACATTAAATATTTTCCACTCACTCAGAAATCTGGGTCTCCATGAAAACGAGGATATAAACGAGTAACGCGGGCACGCAGCAAGCCATCGCCATCCAGAGCGGCACGCCGCCTTTTGTAGGACTGACGAGCCAGTTGCGTCCGGGCACCGTGGGCTGCAGGCCCTCCGGAACCAGGAGCTTCTCTGTCTTCACGCCCGCCAGATAGTCAATCAGCACGAAGGTCACGATGCTGATGGGCACGCCGAAGTCGCCGAATGCTCGTCGCGCGCTCCTGCCCAGATAGTGACTGTTGCGAAAGATGCGGAGGTAGTAGGCACCGAGGAAGGTGCCCAGACAGAGCATCGTGCACATGAGCGCGGTGTTGGGCTGATTTACCAGAATGCCAGCCTTGTTGTGACTGGGTATCAGGAAAGACGACTGCTGCTGGTCTCGGTAGAGGGCAAAGTCCGTCGTGCGGTTACTCGTCGCGAGGTCCACGCCTGTGGCAGCGGCGATGGCGAGCTCGGAGAGACGTGCGAGCTCCGAGCCGTTAGCGCCCGGTGGTAAGTACTGCTCCTGGTAGAGCGCCGCCGTGGATGGCTGCGACGTCTCGTTTGTCGCCGAGCCGAAGCAGTACTCCGGTAACAGGGGGTTTATCTTGAAGTAGTTGATGAGCTTGATGAACGTCTCGACGATGTAGAGGATGGAAATCAGGCCGGTGAAGATCTCTTCGGTGAAACGAGTGAAGAGTCGCACCTGTACAGTGGAAGCGTGCGTATGTTTATGTTAATTTTTATTTGAAATTCAAAATGGTACACGCCTTTTCCCAAAAAAAAAATAGCTTTTGTGTTTTAAATGGACATATATATATATACAAATTAATGTATTTAATTCTCCCTTATTCATTTTTAAAAGCGAACTTCACGTTTCCCCGGATACGTGAGTAATATTATGCGTCAGAAGTTTGCATCGTTGGAATGCAACGAAATAACTTTTTACGATTGATTAAAATTATTAAACATTGGAAATTTTATTTAAATCTTTGTTTTAAAGTTATTTTATACTATAAAACACTAAATCAACACGCTAAATTAATATTATTTAATATAAAGGTGAAGTAAATGGAATTATTTTTTTTATTTCGTTGGACTCCAACGTTGCAAACTTCAGACCCATGTAATATTACGAAGAATGTTATATTGAACTAGCGCAAACTAAACCGTATTATCCGGGGTAAGCATTGAATTAGATATCCAACAACGCATAATACTCGTATTTTATAAAAGTTGCATAAAATTAGATAAATTGTACTTGTTTTGTGTCGCATCTCAAATTTGCAATAAGTATAATTACAAACTTCTGAAGTAATTCTTTTCAACGTAAATTTATAAAACCGAATCAACCAAGAAACTTACCAGCACAGATCCCTCGACGCACGCGATGGTCAAGGCGATGATCCCCATCCAGGCACCGACGTACACCCTCATTGTGAGGAACTCCAAATCGTTGGCCATGCAAAAATTGTACAAGCTCTCGTCGAACAGCAACAGCGGACCCGTCGTGCCGATAATGACGAGAGGCTGCGTGGCGAAGAGGGCCATGATGACGCCGGTGCAGGAGCATGAGACGAGGGTCTCGGAGATGCCGATAACGTTGTGGGTTTTGTCGCTCATGAGGCCGCCGAAGGTGATCGCCGTGCAGAGAGCTGCAAAGTACATGAAGATCGCGGCGGCCAAACAAGACGAGCTGAAGCCGTCCGTGAAGTCGGACAGGTAGTGGGGATAGCGACGCTTGATGTCGTTGATGAGGCCGCCAAAGGGTCGCCGCGTGCGGCGCAGCGGGTCGTCGTCATCAGGCGGCTTCTTCTCGTCCTCTCCAGCTAACAGTGCTGCGCGATTTGCATGATTAGAGGATGCTATGGTGAGATTGTGGGGCGGAAAGCTGGGGAGTGGCTTAATGATTTTAGGGCAGGAGGATGTGAAACGCGATTACAGAGATAATTTAGGGCGAAACTGGAAGGTGTGGCAGTTTCCAAATGGTTTTTTGGATGAATATTCAAAAACTACTTTATGTTGCAATTTTTCGAGAAGATGCGGGTCACTTAAATTGCATATCAATCCAGAGTATAGTTATAATAATTTTGCTGTTTCTCCAGTCATCGTAAAATATGATAATAGCGATTAATTATTTAAAGAATTAAAATCGAAATAAATCGTATACGTAAGCTTGTATCTTTATTTTGTAAAAGTATTTACTTTTAAAACGCACAATGGCTCTGAAGTTTGCAACGTTAGAGGGCCACGAAAATGAACAAAAACTCGTTTTTACTTCATAATTATATTAATTTTATAAAATTTTGCATGCGTATTTAATGTGTTACAGCATAAACAAACTTTCGAATAAGGATTTTAATATAATTTGCATTGTTTTAGTAGCTTTAATTAATTACAGATAATTCTTTCGTTGCGTATCAACGATGTAAACTTCAGACCCATAACGCGCATAAAATAAGAGAGATGTATAAAACATAGCTTGTATAGTCAGTATTCTAATATTCATCAGAAAGGCATTTAATAATTTTTCATCTTAAAAAACGAGTTTAATCAATGGTATCATTTTCTAAATAATGTACTTCTAAAACGTTATCATAAATTCAATAATAACATTCAGCCCTTTAAAAAATTTCAAAGAATAGACCCAAAAAGATATAGTCAATGTTCAATACCGAAAGCTCGTTACAAAGCTGACATCGCGGAATGAACGACACCAACAGCCAGCCACGCGCACTCAATCTCCTCGGAGCAAATCGATCATCGCGCGGGCTGGAAAGGAAACGAAGCGAGGGAACCTATATACATACACGTATATGTTATCAATGTATATACCTTTCTTCGCAGCGATGGCGTCGCTCTGCACCTGCTGCTGCTTCTTCTTTTTCTCCTTCTCCTCGATGGCCTTGGCCTTGCGCTTCCTGATGGCAGCGCTCTTAGCCTTGAGCTCGCCGAAGGGCAGAAGGGCCTGCCGCTCCCAGTCGCCGGGCGGCAGGACAATGGAGTCGTCGAGGAACTCGTTGATTGCCGAGAGTAGCTCGCGACGCTCGTTCGCCTTGTAGGCGACTTTGTGGAACGACGAGTTCGACATCAAGGTGGAGATCGAGCGACCGATCTCGTGGTAGTCCAGGTCAGAGTTGCGCGGCCCGAGGAGGGTGAACATGAAGCGCACCGGTATTGCAACCTCGGTGATCGCCGGTATTAGGATACCTGGTAAGGAGAATATGTAAGTAAGTTTTTAGAATTCTTTTAAATTGGAATTAGTTTTTTCACTCAACGAGTTATCCCGTATTTTAAATATTTGTAGAAAAGGCTTCATAATAGATGTATGATGTGATATACTCTATTGAATTTTCACGCACGTGTCATATATTTTGCAACCAGGTTTATATTTAATTGAAAAAAAAAACTCTAAAAGAATCTGATAATAAATTTTTATGTTTACCTTCAGCCAGTCGTACAAAGGCTATCGTAGGCTGATCGAGGAAGTCGACGGCGCCGACGAGTACGACGGTTGCCTCGGCGCCGCTCGGTATCCTCTTTAGGATATATTCGTTTTGATTCTTCTTCATGTCCTCGCTGCTGCTGGTGAATGTTAGCTCTTCTTTCATGTCCACTGCCGTGTGATTGTTGTCCAGGTTCTGATTCGAGGCGACGATCTTGGGTTTGGAGTCGTTAAGATTCTATAGATAAAAGACACGTGTTTCTCGTGTTATTTTTATACCCTTTGCTTCGATCCTTCTTCACTCAATGGTAAAGTTTGATATAAAAACGATACGTGTAAAAGGAGATTTTGACAACAAATTTCAAATGTGCTTTTATCTGAAAATGTAATGAGGCTATACTTGATTCTTTCGATGAAGCTAAAAACTAAAATACGTGTGCTCTAATCTAGCCATGTAATGGGTTCCTATGTGGTTCGGTCCCCAAGCATATTCTGATTATGTTAGGTAGTGTAATGATAACTTAAAAATTACCTATTATTTTTTTCAATTTTACATTTATCTTTAATTTCATTGAAAATAAATTGATGATTTTATAAAACATTAAAATATTATTACTATCAAAAACACCCAATATAAAATTAACAACATCGCTTTTACCTTCTTTAAATATTAATTTTAATCGTAATCACTTGAATACAAAAAATTCAAGGATAAAGGACGATAAGAGTCAAATGTAAACAAATTAGACACGCGTTTCAACGATGCATGCTCGACAAAAACCATATTAGTTTTTGTTTTCCAATTAAACCAAAATTATAGACAATGAAAACAAAAAGTCAAGTCCAACCGTATTGTTAGTAAACAAATTAGAAAAACGAGAAATACAATAGTTCGTTGTGAACAACGTCAAAACAGTAGAACGACTTTTTGAGTGCGCCTCGGGTAAAAAAATCTATATTTTTACCAACTATATATTAATAAGTGCGACACATCAATGATAGAAACGACTTATTCCTACTACAAAATTCAACTAAAAAATGAATTCAAAGTAATGGACGAAGATCGACGATGAACTGACGAATGATGAAGATAGAATATGGCATGGTTTCTGAATAAAAAAAAAGAACAAGAAGCCCGTAAAGGCTAGTGAACAGTAAACCACATTCAATACATGCGCGATATCTGTTGGAGTGCTAACATGGACACGAGCTTTTGGCGATAATGGAAATGCGGTGTAATTGGCGAAGGAAAAACTTGGTCTCGTCTCAGCGCTACTTTTTATCTCATGATTAAAAGTCAAAATAGTACAAACGAATGGAAAATAATACATCAGAATAAACAATTCCACGTCATTTTTGTAATTGAATGTATAATTGTATAATGTACGTTTGAGGGAATACAATAAAATGATACAAGCTACAGATAGATGCTGTGAATTTTGTTGTGGATTTACAGATTTTTAATTAGAAAAACTTTTATATTTGGTAACGAGAAATTTTCGTTAAAATAATATTTTACATGAATTTAAATTTTTACAATTTTACAATCTTACATTTAACAAAAATTGTTATATTATAGAATTTTAACTGATCTTAATAACATCGCCTTTTTAATCTATATTCAATAAAGATCGATAGAGCTAGAATTTTACCTTTGAATAGAGATTTATTAAAAAGATTTTAATTGAATTTAAATAAGAGAACGCATTATTATTATAATTTAAAATTCCATCAGGACCGATAATGAATTCAATTTTCTAGAATAAGATAAAATAATATTTTTAATTAGTTTGGAAATTACAAAATTAATGGATAAACGAAATTACTTGTAATTATTTGAATATATAAGCGAGGAATTTTATTTATATTTCAAACTTTATTCTGTTTTATTAAAATATAAACCAGAAATTATTTGGAAATTTCTATTTGATGGAAATTATTCTAGTTAGTAATAGTTTATGGCTTCCAACGCTAGACGTATGTTAGCTAGTTGAATACAGGAAACAATTTACTTCAAATCATAACTTTGAGTACACGTTTACACAAAGTTATAATCTGCAGCAATTGTGATCTACAGATGTAAATTTTGGAGTACATATTTAGTTCACCCTTATTCAATAAGTGGCAATTTTAGCATTTTGATTTAGTATCTCACGTCTTTCTTTTATAAAGTTTTAGTTAGTTAGCCTAGATGTTTGTTATATATGGATTCTTGAACTTATTATTACGTATAATACTAATTAATTCCTTGGTATTATTAATGAAATTAGGACTTTATAACTTCCTTTGTTTAAATGCATATAATTAAAAAGTAATCATTCAACTCTTATGAGATATCTCTTCAACAGATAAACAGTAGAATAGTTAATTTAATAAAATATGGAATATTATAAAGTTTGATTATAAAAAAACTAATAATAAGGTTGATAATATCATTCATTATACAAAAATAATTTAATAATTAAGATCAAGTAGAACTTTTACAATAAGCTTCTGTTTACTACATATTTCCCATTCCGTAATTCGTAAGATAATCTACATACTTAAAATGATTCTAAAAAAGACTTTTGAAGGTTCCAAATTCGCGTTGTTTAAATACAAATAATAAGTCATTATATTTATACCACCACCTTAAGTTGCATATAAAAGTGCTTTATTACATTAAAGACAATTGCAATAATTTTGTGAACTGATTAAACCATGTTTAAAGCTGTAAATCCACATACCGATAGTCACTTTAACATCAATGAAGAACTTGTTTTTATGTGGCTCGTGAGTCTTCAGAGTTAAAAAAGGTGAGACAAAAAACTAGCGGTATATGCATAATAATAATTCAAAGTTGTTTGCAAAAATTCGTGAAAGGGTCGGGGTAGTTGAGAGTATAACGAAAAGGAAGAGATTTGACGACATTTAATTACATTGTTCTCTGCACCGTCCCGCGGAGCGTCTTCCTCCTCAAACCAGATAGACTGTGGAAACAAGATAGGAGAGCACTGTCAGTCAGTCAATCGAATTCGTTAAAACGCAGACAAAAATAATTCACTATACGCTACATTTATCTTATTTTTCTCTCTCAGTATTGAGCGGGGTTCCCTTTTTTCTCGGTTTACTTTTGCGCATCAACGTTCCTTCCCATAAAGAGATTGGCTCAAGTTGCTCTGATAAGTAATTTTTCATACATTACATACAATATAAACTCTTGAAATGAAACAATACAGTTTCATTATTAAATTTGCTAAAGTCATTGATTTGCAGGAAACTTAAAACTATTTAAAAGAATATTAAATTACGCTTACACTAATTATTCATATTCAATTCATTTCTTAGTAATCATTTATCATTATCAGCCATTATATTATAAAAATTTAGAGAAGAAAATCAAGCGTATGCAGCAGTTAATTACAGGATTCTAGATCGTTTCGTGGAATTTTTCATTATTGCAATTCAATTTTCAACTAACTAACGATTTCAATTATCCAATTTGTTGTATAATTAAATGTCCATAAACTGCAACAATTGATAATGTACATTCAAATAGATTGTCTTCATTAAATATGTATGTACACGAATTCTATTAACAAGCTACATTGTTAATCAAGACAACATAAAAAAACTATACAAATTTTGAATAAACTTTTACGTGGCTCTTAAACACTTTATAAACGAAAATTAATTCTCGCCGGATATCCTTTTTTTAGCTGATAACGGATCCTACTACACCGTTCTCAACTTTCCTCTCAAGCAGCTTATCAATTCTACCCAATTTCCTCGCGACGTAATCTTATAACCCTCTCTAAAAAAAAGAAGCAAGAAAAACACAAGCAAGCCGCCAATCTTACCTGAAGGCTAGTATAACTGGAATAATTCCTCTTGGCACCGAAGCGGAAGCCCCGGTCGTGGTCGTTGACGTGCCGGTGCCGGAGCAACAGCGCCCGCATGACTACGGGCCGGTCCTCCGGTAGGATCAGCTCCTCGACCACCATCTGCTCGACGACGCGGTAAGCGAGACCAGGTAGGTCCTTCTCCTCGAGGTCGAGCAGGACGACACCGGTCTCGAGACAGCGGCGCAGGTTCAGCAGCGAGTGAAAGCTCAGTGAGGCCACGTGCGGCCGGCCCCATCTGCGCCGACACAAGTGTAGAGTGTTAAGTTGAGAGGGAAGTATATAGGTGGAAAAAGGGAGCGGAACTTTGTTGAGGAGCAAGAAGTTCGGTGAGAAGTTAAGAGGTAAGTATACTGGAGGTCTGAATTTTCGTGAAAGCTCTGGGGGAGCTTCCGCTCGAATGAGTATAAATACTTTTTTTAATTGAGTTTTAATTGGCTGTTGAAAATTTTGTTATCATAAAAAATTCGGAAATAAAAATCATGTTTTACAATTGATAACCGTTTCTTGTACAGTATATACGCGTGCTTATTAATGAGTTGATTTAATTTGCCGAACAATTTTATTTATATTTAGTATAAAAGTTAGCATGTATTTTAATGTTTACCTCCACGCATAAAACTGATGAAGTTACTGCTTATGACAGTTTATAACTATTTTAGGACCATTGAGAAGCTCAAGTAGTTGCGAATAGCGTAAAACGTATTACAACGAAAACGAAATACGTAATTGCAAGAATACAAAACAAAATTATGTCAGGTATAATTTAAGCAAGAATTTGTTTTACTAAAGATAAACTGCATGGGCTAATTAAGTGTGAGAGAAAAACATCACGGTAGGAGGCCTTACTCAGTATATCCTAATTATAGATAAAAGGTTCTATTTTGAACATAAGTTGAAATAGATCCGTTTCCTTGATTTATGAAGGTGATATTTGTAGTATTATGTCGCGTTGTTTGTTTTTAGTTGTTAACACCTTGACACGTGGCACTTCTTTGAATCTTAGAAAATGATAAATCTTTTGGTATAAGAAGTTTTTATTTTGAATTGATAAAAATTAGAAATTACAAGATCCTTTTTCAAATAAAAATGATTGATTTATAAACAAATACGCTAACATTATTTTATTTCTATAATCAATTGAGATCATCAAATAAATAAATAATAAAAACTTATATTCGTTTACTTAAAAGAAAATCCATTACATGAAATGTTAGGCGTCTTATTAAAAATTCCATGATTTTAAATTATAAAAATGCTGTAACGATTATTAATCTATAAACAGCTTAAAACAGTAAAAAAAGTAGACATAATGTAAGATGTACGCTTCATACAAAAAATACCGTATACAATCATTGCATACACGTCATTAAAACTTCAAGCATATTTACATAAAATACTAGCATCAAAAATGTACTGTTCTATAACCATCATCTAGAATATAGATGCTATAAATATAGTCGAGCTGAAGGGGAGGTTCCGGTAAAAGTGCATTTCTTTAGTTATTCATGAATCGATCAATATGCCTACATGGCAACACTTATACTATTAAAAATATAACTCTTGCCGATAGCTATTATTATTGAGAAAGGAAGAAGAGTTTATATTTAACCGCGGAAAAACAGAGTTCGCAAACATCACTTTTAGATTAAAATCAATTTTGAACTTGTGAAAAAGGCGACAATATTTCTAGACTGTCTATAACATTTTAAGATAAATGTTATATTTAAGACATTAAACTTTAATATATTTTTATTCTATATAGTAAAAAAATCGCACGGATATAATAAATAATTTATTTTTCATTATATTTTTAGATTCTCTTATTTAAAATTTAGCTAGGATTTAATCTAATATACCGAATTAAAGTAGAATTAGATCTCCATAAAAACTCTCTTCGTTCGAAGATGGTAAATAAAATACAATCTCTATTCTTGGAACTCCCTACTTGCATATTCTATGGCTATTTATTTGTTTCATTGAATAAAAGCACTCTAAGGAAGTAATCACGATTAACATGCCATTAGGTACATTTGGTTGAATGAAATATTGAAAACTACTGTTGCCCCTATAGTTTACTCTTACTTCTCAATCTCAACAGCTTTAATACGTAAAAGTCTGGCGATACCCCTTTAATCTGATAGGTAAAAAAAAGAAAAACAACAACAACAACAACGAACCTGTCAGCGCCTTCCTCGACATCCTCCTCGTACTTGATCCAGCGCGCCGTCTCGCGCCACTCGCGGTCCTCGCCGATGCCGTGGAGCTCGTCGAGCTGCACGAAGACCTCGTGGGGCGAGTGATCGTACATCTTTTTCAAGGTCTCGTGCGGTATGCCGCCCTCCTTGCGCCTGCCAATTTGTATCGTCGGATAGGCGGTCTTGTGGCGGCGCATGCCGCGCGGATCGTCGCTGCGATGGGACTCGAGGTCGTCGATGTCGAGCTCCTGGAGGGTCTTCGCCTCGTCGGGCTGGACGCTGACGCGGCGGCCGGCTGCCGGGCCCAATATCTCGCCCGGCAGGCCCGCGCCCGAGCGCTTGCGCCATTGCGGATCCTCCTGTAGCGAGTACTTGCGCGACTTGTGGTGGTGATGGTGGTGGTGCCGTCTGAAAGTCGGAGGGTGGATAAAGTTGATGCAGAAAAATGAGAGGGGTGCTTTTGGAATTGCGTTGTGTAAAAATAAAGCATTTAATGTTCGTTTAAATGTACAGAAGGTTAAGTAGACTTTGTTAATGTAGCCGTTACTATAAAAGGAGATACCTTTTATACGTTTTAAACAGCTATATTAAAGCTGTGTCATGTGTAATTAAAATATTTATCCACAATAAAGAATAACTCGTACAATAATCTATTTCAAAATAAAAATTACCGAAAGCCCCTGTCGGTAATTAGCACTAATATGGGGGCCGAAATAGAGCGTCGAAAAAAGTAGGCTTTATCAATATCTTTTAGATGTATATTTTATTAAGGCACTTCACGTTGAAGTTTTTTTTTCAATAATTCGATTAATCAAGATAAAATAAATAATCTATTTATGTCCTCAAGATGTAGATTTTGAATTGGTTGACAAATATACACATTATTGTGTTATTAATAGTTTGATATAACAACAGTATATATTTGGATGGTCCCAGTTCAGTTACATTTAATCACATTAAGCACATTTGTTAAAAGTTTGTTCCTCAACTACCAGCTCTGAAAACTTTTCTCTATATAAGCTTATTCATAGCAACGTGTCCTTAATGAAATTAAACGTACTTATCGCTAGCCAATAATGAACATCCTTTAAAAAAGAGAATCTCTATTTCTGTAGGACAAAATAGCTTTATTAAGTAAAAATTAAAAGTGGATGTATCAGCTGAGTCCACTTATAGGAGAGTGCGTAGCCTCCAAGTCACCTAATGGAGTGAAACTTTAGAGAAGGGCTCTTTAGCACAGAAAAGAGACCAACCATCAGCGTTTATGCAGGTGGATCCCATTTCTTCGTATATTATTGTACAAAAACTTAAAAATAAACAAAAATGATTATTAAATTAGAAAGAAAGAGCTGTAATTTGGAGGTTTTATAACATCCAAAAATATTAATTTGATCAGAACGTATAAACTTCCATAAATACCAGACAAAAATTATAAAGAATATACTTAAAAACTCACCATTGAATTAAACTAATTTTTAGCGATTTTTAAAATTAAGTTTTTCATTATACTTTTATAAACTTTTAATCGTTTTTGTAATATAAATATTTGCGAAGTAGTTATTATTCGCAAAATTAAATAGCCTATTTTGTTATAAATACTGAGACAAGAATCTCTGCTATGAGCTTAAAAGTCATTGAATTTTGTGATTCAGAGGCCCCCTCGTTAGACATAAATTTTACTGAAGTCGTTGATTATAGACTTTTTATTTAAATACTGTAGAACTAATATAAATAAAAATTGATAGCTTACACCGCATGACACTCCTATAGCGAACATAATTATTGGCGAGCTGACAGATTCAGGCACTACGCTTCGCATAACCGAGATTGGACAAGTACAAATCATATTCCTGATGAATACATATATATACATGGGAATGTCTGATTCAAGGTGGTCATATGCACTTCCTGATAAATCTCAATACTACGCTGTAGTTTCATGTTAGTGTAAGGGTAAAATGTTTATATTTCCATAAATATAAAACGAACGTTCAATGACCAAAAATAAATTTCATCCAAAATTTCGACTCTGATTTTCGCGTCAGCACTTTACAATTAACTTTACAACTGACAGTTTCTAGTTTATCAATAACTAAATTTGAAGTGAAATTTTAATATACTTCATTCATCGGAATTTACTTAAAGCGACTAGAAAACCTCCTTTACTACCTTAGTTTCAATATTATTTTTGGCAATATTCACAAAAATAATAAAATGATTAATATAAGTTTAACGTGATTGACTTGAAACAGATTTTTCCCACTACGATATAAACCGTTATATAAAAAAATATGAAATCAAACTAAAATTAATAATGAAAGACTGATTGAAATAAATTTAGGAATTAATCATGTATACTTATTTATAAATTTGGCAAATTTGACTGGTAAGTGGGTCTTGATTTATTTCATTTATAGTATATCGAGATAAAATAGCTTCACAAATAAAATCATCTACTCTTATTGAAAGTTTCACTAATAACGACACGTAAAACGCATCTACACATATCCCTCATTCGCGATCTGGCGCTTCATCCTCCTCATCACGAGCGACACCACAAAATCACGCGAGCCGCACAAATTCTCCATGACTTAAATTTCCCGACGACGCGTTAATCTATTACAATTAAAGGCGACGCATTCGTGAGGGGAAATATAAGCAGCATTGCCAATTTTCTCGGCGGTTTTTTTTGGCAGGCAGACGCGCGCGCATTCGCGAGAATTGGCAACACTTTTGCGCGCGCGTAATCGCATATCCGCACGCGGTTTTAAGCGCACGCGGACACTCAAGTTCGAATATCCCCCCGTGCGACGGGGGTTAATTTACGAGGTTCGATTTTTCGCGCGCGTTCTCGAGCTTGAGTTACACACCAGTTATAGAGTGAAAGAGATTTTTGCGCAAGTTACGTGTTAGTGGAGCTGCGGTGACCCAAGGTGGGATAGGGAGAGGCGCGCAGTGTCGGGGAATGAAGTACCGAGCGTGATGTTACGTCTAATTATAAGAATTGTTGTGTGATTATGCAGTGCGTTATACGTTCAATGTCACTCAAACGACACGTGATGCTGGTCGATGTGGCGTTCGTAAATAGTTTAGGCAGAATTTTCATGTATAGTTTCTCTCATCCTCTCTCTCTCTCTCTCTCTCTCTCTCTCTCTCTCTCTCTCTCTCTCTCTCTCTCTCTCTCTCTCTCTCTCTCTCTCTCTCTCTCTTTCTGGTTTTCTTTCTAGGAATTATTTGTAATGAATCAACGGTGTTCAAGTCGATAACACGCATTGATATTTATTATGAACACTGAAGAAATAATGAAACATCAGTCGTTCGTGTGAATATAGATGAAATTTGAATGGGAACAAATGAATTATTATTTTGAAATTGAAACATACACAGAGAAAAGAAAATCTTTACTGTTAACGAACGGACGTTTGGATATGGACAAATGGAATGTTCATTAGGTGATGCGATACCCACGCTATTGCTCAAAATTGGGTTCCCGTTTTTCTCATTCAATTTTTAATTTTAAGGAAAAAACTCTTTGATACGTTATAGTTCTTTATTAAATTTAAAACGTGTCAAAGAGTTTTTTCCAAAAAATTTAAAATTGAAAGAGAAAAACGGGAACCCAGAGTTGAGTAATAGTGTGACGATTCGTGACTTAACTATTAACGAATTTGTCTAACTGCAAATGCACATTCATGTGTTCATATCCAAACGTCCATTCGTTAACAGTAAAGATTTTCTTTTCTCTGTGTACAAACATTGTTAATGATGAATGACAATAAATAAAAACATAACGATTGACAAGGGAGAATAAATCAGTTCTTATCATTCAACGTTCAGCGTTTCATTTGATCAGCGTCAAATACACCGGCGCGAGCAAAGAGTGCATGCACGTCTATCCATCAGTCGACACAGCAATTCAATCAATTATCCTTCCGCTTTCACGATTCGTTTTAGCTATCGTTCGAATTCCCCGCACAAACGTCTTCATCCTTCCTACGCCCCAAAAGCACGAACACTTCACAGAGCACACACACAGCACAGCACAACGTGTAACAAGTGTCGCCAACTCTTTCTTATTACCATTGTAAACCCATAACCAACCAACACACAACACACAGAACACAGAAGAATCCGATTATCCGACGGGTCGTGCAAGTAGTACCGGCGGATGTCACCAATAGGATCGGGCGAGCGCTCGTGGGTCACGGCTTTCCGCCCGGTCGCACGCGGCGGCGGCAGCGGCGGTGGCGACGACATCGCGGGGGCCGCGGCCGAAAATGGGCGCACGCGTGCTACGAGCTCCCGCGCCACGCAGACACTAAGCTGACAATGACGAGGCTGAGGCCCTGGCCGAGACCGAGACCAAAAGAGAGAGCTGGCAGTCACGCCGCCCGCGAGCTATTCTCTTATGTACAAGTCGCTGAGCTGCTGTGCCGCTGTCCGTCAATCTATTCTTCTTCCGAGCGTGTGGGTATAACCCATCGGTGCAGCCCTGTACGGTAGGTCGCTGCTTCATTTGTTAAGCACTAATCAACCGCAACAAGTGGTGCGGTGTGCTTTTTTTCAAGGTGGTTACGGGACGTGGAGCGTTGTGATCGAGAGATGTGATTTGTAATCTTATTTAGCAAATTTTATAATGTTTAGCGCACGAATTATTGCTTGATGTTGAAAAAATATGTCATCGGTAATTTTTAATTTAAATTTAAAATATTATGTTACCGCAGTTGTAGTACTTGATTTAAAAAAAAAATAATAAAATACGATATGTTCGTGCTTATTAAATCAGAATTTACCTCTCAATTTTTCATTTTTTTTTACTGTTTGCTTTCAATCTACAGAAATACAAAATTGCGTTTTTCATTAACCAGGTTTCATTACTTTATACTTTCTGAATATCAATTTTCAAACATAATCTTGATATAATTCAATGATAAAAATTGACAATTATTATCGTATATGCTTTAGCTTAAATTTGAAATAAACAAATAGCTTTAAAATTTATTCAATTTTAATTTTCATTTACAATAAACAAAATTTAAGTCAACAAATATTTTAACTGAAATTCTGATACTAGAAAAAAATCCACATGTTGTAAACATTATCGAAAACTGACGTCAATTTCAAACATCGCTATACAAAACCACGATTTTAAATTACTTTTTGAAGCTGATTACATCACACGGAAAAAATGTAAATCAACACAGACAATCACGTTTATCAAAGCAATCGATATTACGCCACGATTGCTTTTTCATCTGCTCGAGTTGCCGTCTACGCCAGTTTGTTTTTACACCGATGGAGAAAAAAAAAGTAAAGTGTCACGCAGGACTAGAACGCGAGTGAATGAACGGGATAGGACTAAGCTTCAGTGCCCTTATCTACTAAAACGTCGAGTGTTCTCAATACCAAGTGGGCAAGAGTATTGTCGTGATGAAGCAGAAGAAGAAGAAAAAGAAGTCGTTGCCTCTTTCATTTAATACACCGACTTCTTATTTATAAGAAAGTGAAATTTACGTGTATACTATTTTAAAAATATGTTTTACGTTATCAAGATTTCTGTTAGTGGGTCTGCATTTCAGAACACTTTATGTAACGTTTCAAATACATTTTGCAATCTATTTCGTATTTCTACAAGTAACGAATTCCTGTGCTTCTAGGAATCCCTTCAGCATCAGAATCCGACGTGAATGCAAATTCATCGCGTTTGAAACTTAACGATAGTATTTCTAGAACCCCCGCTACATCTCGATTCACTCAACACGCTTTCTTCCTTTCCCAGTCGTTGGCACAGAATTTAACTCTTTATGTATATTCTTGACGCGATATCGCGAGAAAGGAAGAGCAACGAAATCCACCACAATTAAAAGCACCTCACGCGGAGAACGAAGATACTCCAAGGCTGTCGCGGGAAAATTACGCGACACTGGACATGCAACCGCTGCATTGAATTCCAAGGTTGCAGCGCACGTAGTTACTTCCGCCCCGCAATCTCGGTGGGTTTTCAGAAAATCGGAAACTCCTTCATAGAAGTTGCGGTGGATTGTGGGAGATGTGATTGTTCAGAACTGGTATGTCGATTGCCTGCTGTGTTTGACTGTTTTTAGCTGTTGATATTTATATGTATATAGACTTCCTCTTTTATGATAGACTAATTAAGTTCGTTTTATGTACGAAAATCTTTTATTCATTATTTTTTAATTTTTTATTGTACTACAATTAATAAAATAATAACGTTTCTACGAACAACAAATATCAAAAAAGTGATTACCAATGACAAAGTTCAAACTATATTATTATTGGTCTATATTCAAAAGAAAAATATTGAATGCTTTATGTGAGGAAAAAACCACGTATGGACAAAAGTGGTTACATCAAGACACTCACTTGTGGTCGTGTTTGTGGTGTCGCCGGCACTTTTTCTCGTCGTCGCCGCCGGCCTCGTTGACGCTCATCACGTAGCCGTCCTCTTCACGAATTTTCTCAAATTGCACCCGCGGACTACCGAATGACGGACTGTCGCTGAAGCCGGAAGCAGCTCTCTCGGAAAGCGGAGCTTCGCTTTCGCTGCTAATGATATTTTCGGCGATGTCTTCAAGTGTCTCGGTAACATCATCGTCCTTCTCGACGAGCAGTAAACAATTAAAAAGATTCATTAGAGGTGTTATGCGATTGTGGAAATGAGATGTGTTGTGCATTCAATTTTGTTTGAGTGATCGGTAATAGTGCACATTAGTTAGTACTGTTGTTATTAATTTGGAGGCTGATGTGCAATTTATTTTTGTGACTCTAACAGTTTAATTAATGTAGATCTTTATCCCTATGATATTTGCTATTACCTAAAGTATTTCGTGAAGCTCATTTTGACATTTTAGCTTAGATATAACATAAGCTTTTTGTGTTTAGTATTCGTGTCCTGTATTCTAATAAAAATAACTAAGTACCTATATAGTTTGATAAAACATTAACTTATAGAAACAATATTGAAAGAAAATGATATTATCATGGCTTCTTTTTATAATATTGCGCTATAAATTCCATGCGAAAATTCTTACCAAAAAGCTTAGATGTATATTTTTGTTAGTTTAACAAACCAAGCAGCCTTTGCATGTCTCCCAGATATCCAAATTAACCATAGTATTATATCAGTGTAAATAAACATTTTATTTTCACTTTCATTATTTAAAAATATATTGAATCAGTTAATTTAATTTTAATTATCGCTATTAAAAGATACTATTATAACAAGTGAATTGTGTCAATACGTATTCCAGTAGACAATGACGCTATTTAGTCAGACGGGCCGTTACTAATTAAGTACACATTTCGTAAAAACTGGTAAATTCATAAAAAGATGTCAAAATTATCTTATTAATTTAAATACTAGATCTACGTCGACACCAAAATTCAGAAGACCCATAAATCGTATAAAACATTCTCGTATAACTCAAACCAAACGACTCTCGCGGCGCGTAAAAACGGCTTCGAGCAGAGAGTTACGGCAAACGAGGAAAAAATGCTGAATCGCACGTACTTTGCCATCATCAGAATCCTCTTTGTCCCCGAGCTCGTCCTCCGGCGGAGGCTTTGTGCTATTGAACGAGTCGACGTGGTCCAGCGCGTGGCCGCCGTCCGTCCCTGGGACATTGCCGTTGCCGCTGAGGCCGTTTGGGGGCGACGCCTCTTCTTCCAAATTATTCTCTGCGCCAATGGAACCTTCGCTGAAACATGGAACGATTTATTTCCAGTTTACCCATAAGAAATGTCATGTCCTCCTTCCATATATTCGTTATAATGAAAGATAATATGAGATGTAGGGGTTTTGGAAAAGCGGTGGGTTACGCTGGCTTAATCAATTATATTTTGTTTATCTATAAAATTACATGTTAAATTGCGACTTTGTAGGTCTTAACATTATTGCAAAACAATCACTTTGTCTTCCTAAACTTATGAAAATATCCCTGGTAGAAATTTGTCTATTACAAAATGGTCAGAAAGTCAGTAAATAGCTAGAATAAATGGCTAGTTAATGGCCATGTTGAAACGCTTTTTCCCCTATTATTCGCCCATTTAATAGATTGGAAATAGAATGGCATAACCCCAAAATATTCAATTGAAATTTACTCATAGACTTGACGTTACATTTAAGAGCATTCAATTGTAATAGATTGCTTATAAAAATGTAGATAATAAACACAGACTAAAAAATCATTTACAGCACTCCTTTCTTAGATATTAACTGAAACCCATATTTTTCTATTAGATTCTGTCTCTCTCACTTCTCGTCATAAGAACAAGCCTTGTACTAGCCATTTTCTAACTAAAAAGACTGACCAACAGTTTCTTTTTCTCTCCAATTTTAATACCTTTGAAATAGTTAAAAACAAGCTTGTGTAAATCTTTTAAAAAAGTCTAATAATGTTGGAAAAATCGTTTCATCGATAGATAGAAATATCCAAGAAAAGTGGCTAGTTTTTGGCTATACCCCACTAAAACTAGCTATTTATTAGGCAAATAATGAAGTCAGTTTCCACCAGGGGTATAATCAATATAAATCTTATTAGGATGGATTTCTTAGGAGTTTATTTTAATAAATTACATAAAAATGTGATCATCCTAATAATTCACGCAAAAACAATATAAATATAACGAATGAAAACCATAAATAATTGACCGTGCCAAATATTAAGCAATATACAATAACCTCATGTGTGGCATTTGTCCAATTTTGTAAAACAATTCAACTTGAAGAATGGAATTTTAACTATTACAAAATATTTTTAACGCTGGATAGTTACGTTATACGTTTTAAAATACAGGAAACGTGTTGTCATTAAGCAATTTTTTTTCCACGAAAAAGAATTATACACTGCGAAACAAGACTCCAGTTATATTCCTGCTAAATACTTTACCGAGAGAGCCGACGTTTTTTTTAATCATAATTCGATTACTTTAATCGAGTGGAACCTAAGCTTTTCCTGAAAGCGACGCGAATTTTACAGCAATTACAGCAGGAATAGAATTCTCATTAAAACGTCGTTACCATCGATCATAGCGACAGACAGATAAAAGCAAATCAACATCGATCAATAACTTTACTATAATTACCGACGTCGATCCTTTTCGCGAAGATTTAAAATTAACGGCCGCGCGGTCTAAAGTCGAAAAATGGACGAATCCAGGCTAGCGCGTGATGTGAATGAGGAGCAAAGAGTAATATCGACACTTAATACTTTCTTCCCGCCAAACGAAAAGAACGACGAAGAACCTTGGAGATTCGTGCGGCGCCCAATCGATGGCTGAGGTGCGCTAGAAAGTACCACCTCGAATCTCTCTCTCCCTTACTAAAGTGAACGTGGGCAACTGTGCCACCACCCACGTGTACTCGTATAAAACTAAAAACTGAAATTCAAGCACCGGGGACATCACGATACCGCGCACCCCCACAGTTTTAAACTTGTCGAGTTACTGTATGCAAAAAAGTTGCAGCGACGACCGAGTTTATTTTGACGAGCCACGGGTTACACGATTCGCGGGAGCGCATAAATGAGTATATTTCGGGTCACATGATACGCGTATTTTTATCATGAAAATGAGGTACATGTGGTAAGGAGGTAGAGGGGCGAGGAATCGGAAAAAAGTTTTCTCCTCGGCGTTTGAGGCTAAACTTCTTTATTTTGCGGGATTTAATGGCCCGTCTTTTGATGCATGGGGATAGGTATGTGGTTCAAGGTAAAGCACGAGAGGAGGGGAAAAAGTCGAGTTTTATTAGTCGGTTGGAATGAGCCATGACGTAGAAATGAGAAAATGGAATTTTACGGGCGAAATTGAGATGACAAGTGGGGATAGGGCGATGAGTTGTTGAAACTCATAAAACTTGGGCTATGTGTTATCGATGATTAAAGCTGGGCGAACACACAGACACGCTGACGGGATGCAAATGTTTTTTGCGCCGTGAGTAAAGGGAAAAATATCACCAGGTTGGCAGCGTTCACTTCATCGATCATCCGGCCAGCAAGTGCATATATACACACGTATGAGCCCATTCGACCAGCACATATTCCGTTTTCTCGCCTCGCGAGATGTCAGTTATACTGGCTTGAAATGGAAATTCAAGGGAAATGGAGAGTGAGAGCATGGTTGTGGCACTGAATATTTTACTTTGGTATATTAATTTCTTTTCCATTTTTTAGCATTTTACCCATGTTACCCTTTTCTCGAAGCAGTCAGTTCAAGCTGTATTTAAACACTTTAGCTTTATAAAGTCTGAGAATTTGATTAAGAGAAATAATTGTCAGAAAAATTATAAGTTTACTTTACAAAATTTACTTGTAAAAAATGAACTCTATTTTGTAATAGTATGAAACAAGATCTTAGGAAACGATTGCATTGTGTTAAAAAGAAAGTAATTTTTTTATTATACTTTTTATGTTCCAAGTGTAAATTTTAAACATAACATCATTGAGAATGTAACTTGAAGATATTTTTATACTCTGTAAATCTTGATGATTTATTCTTTATGATGTGTATAAAAGCAATGAAAATCACATGATCATATCCGAACTGTCGTTAATAATATGAAAACTGCTTGTGATAAAGCAATTACTTGCGGTTAAACGTTAAAGTTAGAGGTTCATTACATAAATCAGTTAAGGAAGTTTATATGAACTGATTTATGTGGTTGCATACATGCTTTTGATTCTAATTGTAGGATTATGTCGAACCTTCATTTTTTATATTGGCGAGAAAAAAGTTTTTAAATGAAATTCTTTTCAGTGAGCAGCGCCTAAAGTAAGAATCAGAACATGAGTCAATGAATTTTGATCCCGTTTCAAGGACAAGAAAGGTTTCGAGATATAGATAAATATTTTCCGACGAAGATGCAAAAACCAATCAGAAGTACAATATTGAACGCACAACTTTTTCCTTCGACGATTCTATAAAAGAGTTTGCAGAACATATAACATTTCAAAACCTTTGACGTATGTACATAGAATTGAAAGAATTTATTTCTGTTTTTTACGAATCGATTGAATTTAATTTAATGAAAAATTGAAATGGAACACATACAAATCCACCTGTAATAACTAACTTTCAATTACAGAAACTAATAACGATCTTTAGCAAATTGCGAAACCTTAGCAACCTAGAAGTAACTTCCACCTTGCCATTTTATCAAACAACGCACCCTCGCATACACCCGCATATACCCTATAAAAATAAAAATATAACAGCAGGACCGCGTATATATAGGTGAGGCAGATATCGCTTTATGTAAATCAATGGATCATCGCCGGTGCGCGTTAGCTCGTCGTTGGATTTCACTGCGAATGTCGCGCTTATGATTGCATTATGCGCCGATGGAAAAGTGCTTTCCAAGGCTTCTCTCGGCTCGCCCGCGCACCTCCAGACCGTCGTGCGCCGGCTTAACTTCTACTACTTGCAAAGCCGTTAATCACCGAACTGCAGTCGCGCGCACGTACTTTTCCTTTTTTTACACTTTTTACACTTCGAACCGGATGGTTTTTCCGCGTGCGTGAATGCACGGGGTTTGGAACGCCGAAACAATTATGCGAAGCTGCGTTCGAAGGATTGGGGATTATCGAAGAGCTTATCGCTTCGACGTGAGCATCTGGTCTTTTTAACCTTCAACGTTTTTTGGTTTGTGTTAAATTTTGAAGGGTGAAATTTAGAACTCGATTTTGCGATGATTTCTTGATATATAAAAAAAAAAATTGATTTTATAAAGGTTTGATGAAAATTGTTGCAAACTAAGGGCACTTAAATCGTCCGCATATATAACTAACTCGGTCAATTTATTTAGTCTCTGTTATACCTTAGTGGAAAGATTAATTAACAGGTGCAGCGCTACGTGACCCATATATATGGATTCTGAACATTTTAAACAATTATTTTTAAGTACCGTAAAAAAATCTATAATCAATAAATTTCCCAGCATATAGGGTAAGTGTGCCAGTTACTGTGCTCGCTTCAGTTACGGTGCCCTTAAATCATTTTCATTTATAGCAGAGTATAATCATATTTAATCATAAATATCTAAATTTTTATATACAGTTCAATTCATGCTTTTTATTGTTAAACCTACAGTATGACTTAATTATTCTTATAATATATTTCAAATAATTTATGAAATTTCTCATCGCGATTTCTATGATTTTCTTATCGAAACGCTTAAGAATATGCCTATACAAAAGTGATTGAAAAACTATAAAAATAACATTTTTCAGAATAAAAAATACACTTAATGTTTATAAAACCCATCTAGTTGACAAAAGAACAATAAAAAAGTAGTTTTGATTAATATTATTGTTTAATTTAATATAATCCAGTAACTAAAACGAATTTTCGGCATGTTTCTATTACTGTGCACAGTAACTGGACAAGTTTTCATGAATGTATTTAGTTACTGTACCCCCTCGCGGTAGGCTACGCTAACCATACTTTCTCATGCTTCGTCGCCTGTGGGGCATGGTGTGGTTTGTGCACATAAGAATTATGCACATATTTATTGTGCACACTTTAACATTGGTGTATATCTATATCTATGTGTATACTCCAATGCTAAAGTGTGCACAATAAATATGTGCATAATTCTTATGTGCACAAACCACACCATGCCGCCTGTGGGCTGTGCAAGTCAACTTCGACGTTCGTTGCTTACCCACAGAGCAAATAACACAGTTTTTAATATATTTAAAAATAATAGATTTTATTCCCATCTTTATTTTATTTTCTTCTATAATAAGTAAGTACTTCTATACGTAGTAAATCATAGCAATGGAAGAGAAATGAATGATTTCCAGCAGGAAGTCTACTAAATATAATAAAAAAAAAAATAAATAAATAAATAAATTTCATGTTTAAATATATTTTATATAGTTTATGCAGATGCAGATGAGTGAGAAAAAAAGACACAGGATTAAATACAGTGTTCAGAATCTAAGGCACAGTAATTAAAACAATGTACACTAACTGACACACAGTAATTAAAACAATGTACACTAAGTGACACAGTAATTAAAACAATCTACACTAACTGACACACAGTAACTAAATTAATGACACAGTAACTGATACAAAGGCTTATGCTGTTATTTTACTAATTATTTAATATTCCTTACATAATATTGTATTAAAAAGGTGCTTATTCTGCTCGCAGAATATATAATTATCATATAAAGGTCTTAAGATGATTAAAAATTGAAAAAAAAAAAATAGTAATTGATTAAATACTACGGACATCGCCTTAAGGGGCACAGTAACTGTCACACTTACCCTACGCCTTCTTTCTTTTGATCGACGTTTAAAAACAATAGTATCTCGTTCACATATTAATATAATAAAAGAAAGTATATGACTGCAATAGAAGTAAAAATAAAACGTCAGATTTTCGAATGATCAAGATATAAGTTATGTTTAATGTCTCTCGAAATTATGCTCACTTATTTAAATATATAGTAGTATTTTAATAGTGACCAATCGAATATAAGTTTTGACATATTCTAAATGTTTCTCTATCAGAAAATATACCACGGTTTTGTGCATACTGAGAAAAAAGGTTTTGGAAAAATTACTATAGTGGCTGATAAAGCTACCACAGGCTGTAAAAACCCAAAAATTACCATATTTTACAGTAAATTTTACAATACTTATAGTAAATTTTCCTATATTTCTAGCAAAATTTCTTATAAAGTATGGTGATGTTTTTGGTTTTTACAGTCTGTGGTGGCTTTACGAGAAAGTATAGTAATATCTACAAAATATTTTTATAGTAGAACAAAAATACCCTTTCTTTCTAACTTAGCCGCAGGTGGATATTTTTAGTTTAAGCCTACCCTTTGTTTTCCTATATTATTTATGTTGACGCCACGCTTCAACTTCCATCTCGAAATTCGAATAGCCTTATTTCCCCTCTTGAATACACTCTCAAACTTCAATGCATCTGGGTGCAGTTCATTTAACAATTCCAGCCGCTCGCCGCTCCAACCCTACGTCTAAACTCATAGCCTCATTAAGCGCAAAACAAATCCTGTGCGCGCTCGCATCGGAAAAGCCATCAACGGCCGATCGCTGTCCCCTGCAAACAGCGCGTATATACTATACGCGCGACCCGCTTTTCCGAGATGGCTCGTTCTCTCCCCCCTCTCGTTTTATCGGTTTTACGGTTGGGAGGCGATCAAGGCCGCGAGGGAGCACGGGGAGCAATTTTTTCTGTTATGAAATGGTCGGTATTTGATGCGTGGGTTTACGCAAAAATCATTGGATCAGAAAGAACGTAATGACAAAGGTCAATTTCGACGATTCGGTCGTTGCGTGGGCCCGGAAAAGTTTTTGCCGTCCGTGAACGATGATGGCGATAGTGACGGAATTTTTTAAAGAAAGAAGGAGTAGGGAGGAAAACGAAGAAGAGAGTTTGAGCTATGTTTGAAGATCGAGGACTTACGGTGATAAATGTCGTCGCATAGATCTCGAGTGGAGACTCTTCAGAGGCATGTGCGGATGCGGGTAGCTTTTTTTTCGATGTTCTGAAACAAATTTCAAAAGAAACATTATTATTGTTACGTAAAGAAAGTAAAATAGTTTAGAATTGAGGGAATGTTTGAACCATTACGGATTTCTAAATAAAATATTTTGTTATTTGAATTGTTTTTACGTTATTGGAGCAGTTTTGAAGTTATTCAAAACGTTCTCAATCGTTTCTTCTTTATAATCAGTTGAAAAACCATAGGTGATGATGATAATAATTAGCAAAAGTAAAAAAATGGAAAATACGAAAATGTTGGTATTTAATTTCACTCAGACTTCGGCATCCCTTAAATCAATTTAATGATACAGCTTGTTGAGGCGCAAAAGATAAAGTACATGCGCTCTCGTGACTCCGTCATTATATAAATCAATGTACAAATAAAAATTACATTTTTTTCAAAATAACAAAATAATATGTGTTTGTTGCGTAGAATATAATTACTTATAAAATATGTTGAGTGAATACAGTTACACTGAGTTTTGAAAAATGGTTACCAAGTTTACAAACGTAGTTATTCTAGTGTGCAATGGTGCGTTTTCGGGGACGATGTGCACGCTTCGACGTTTGGGATACATGTGGTTTTAATACAAAGTTTTCATTAGCAGAATAGCTCTCAGAGTGAAGCTTTACAGCATAATTTGAATGCTATCGAGTAGATCAGTATGAATGAACGGCTATTGGTTGAAGTAATGCGGAGTGGGAGGCAGATACGACAAAAAAACTCGTTATTCAACGGTCATGTGTTCAGGTAGCAAGCGATCCTGGACCGTAGCAGTCCTCAGTAATAAATGAGCAGCGTGACGGCAGTTTAGAAAATGTGAAGATTATGGTGACTTTGTACCAGTATTTTACGACTAGTAAATGTGGAGCGGCAGATTAACATTGCGGATCTTCACCAGGTTTTTATGATTGACAATTTACATTAATATAGTGGGTTTTTTTGGGGATTCAAATAAAGAAAAGAATGGGTGTTTTAGTATTCGCTGTTGTTACATCGCAACACGGACTGAACAGAAATACAATTTGCAGTTTATTATCTTTCGAACGTTGAGGACTGCACGTCAATGCACGTGAATTTTCATATCAAATGTTGTTATTCCGAGAACAATTTTATAGAAGAATTAAAATCCTTAACTTATGCAAATTAAACTGGTGAATAGTAACAAGATACGAGATTGGGTCAATAGATCAATAGATTAAAGTCGATAAATGTTTATACGTACAAACTTTTTCTCCATTATTTAATTGCTTTCCCGTTATCTGGGTTTCAGTCGATGCGAATTTGGATCACATTGCGTGTTATTCGTGTTATTGATCAATTCAAAAAGGGTTTGACGGAAAGGAATCGGAAATATCTCATGTTTTTCTGCTTGTTAGGGGGCAATCGATAGACACTTGCGCCGTGTGTTACGTAAAATTACCTTATTTAATTTTTAATGAAACGTGTATTGAAGAAGATACTTATATCACCAGTAATTTAGATAATATTTTTAATTAAATAATAAATTCACCTTCAAATGATTTACTCAAACATAATCTTGAAGATCAAGTTTTAATAATTCAATTTGTATTTATTACGAAATTTTTTTTTATTTATCTGTAATTGATTGTTACTTATTAAGTTAACTTGTAAAAATACGTAAAATAACATTAAAAATATCAATGATCAAATCATCGCTTTAACCTACGATATTAGCAGTAAAAAATTACTGATGCCTGCCTACTCATGCAGAAAAAGCCAATTTCATCTGTGGCCGAATTTACACAATGAAGGAAAAAAATTCTCGCTAACAAAAAAGGCAGACGAAAAAAGAACAATGCTAGTCAACCGTTAAAACGTGGTAAGAAAAAAAAAAGAATAAAGCGCAAAGCGTCGCGGAAATGGTGGAAAAAAGTAGACGAGCTTTGCGTATAATGAAAAACAGTGTCGTGTCGTTGACATTTTCGACAGTTGACTGAATCCCCCTTTTCCAGGAAGCTTTTTTTTCATAGAGGACGTGTGCACGCGTACCGAGAAAATCTTTTGCATCTTTTTTTTATTTCTAGCTGTTATAATTCTTTTTAGATGTGCTTAAAATAACCAAATTAAAGCTGTCGATGACGTCTTTTAATTTGTATTTTTAAAGTTATTTTTAAAAAGCTTGAATAGAACAAAAAATGTCCTTGAAAAAGGCCCTGATCTGGTCTCAATGGTCACGTACTGATACTTGGACTTCGTATTATGGTATAAGGCATCGGACAATACTCATATTAGTGGTAAATCGATTTCCATTTAATTTATTTTGACCGGAAACATAAAATATTAATGCAGTATCAACTTGACATTATAACTAATTAACATTTACTTTGTTTCAAATAAATAAAATTATTGAATCACTGTTGTCATCTACTAAATTAACTGAATATTGATGCTTAAATAATTAACGATCATTTGAAAGCTATTTACATAAGGACACAAAGCACATATTATACAGAAATTAATGAGCAAACCGCGGTGCAAAAAGATTCCATAACTATAACGTTCAGAATTCAATTTAAAAATGTTCTAACAATTGAATATACAAAAAAAAACTTAAATTCCTCAGAGGCTTAAAATGAAAAGAGACCGAGACACATTGCCGTATTCACGTCACGAGGAGCCGTAAAACCGCGCGCAGAACGCCGGGCGTTTCGTAATTTTGGCGAGTCGCGCCAAGATTATTACGCTGGCAGACGAGCCGTCGACGTGGCGTGTAAAGAAAAACGAGGCCCGGACCTAGACGCAAAACTCGTTAGAGTGGACGACACGACGACTTTTAATGCACCCGGCTATAGTGGAGTTTATTTATGGACTCGGCTTTTCGATTTGGGGGACGTGGGCGTTCATTGATACCGAGCGCGATAGTGTAATTGCTTTTAAAATGATTCAGAATAAAGAAGTGGATATGGTAATGGGATTAAAGAATGAATGAATTTCAAATAATAAGTGAATATTCACTTATTTGAAGTGAATTTCATTTATTCGAATTTAGAGAGTGGGAACAATTTCAATATGTTACCTGAGAACATTGATATTTTTTTTTTATTTAAATCAGTTCACTTTAACTACATTACCATATTCACAGTAAAAATAGTAAAGTAAAATAATTATAATAATAGTTACAATATGCTTATTATAGTAGTTTTTCAATCTAATTGCCAATTTTTTACCAGGATGACGTTGTTTTATAACAAAAACGTTTGAAATAAAAACATCATTTATTTTTTTACTCCAACGTTTCGAACATTTTTATTGTTTATCCTGATGGGACATAAACAATAAAAATGTTCGAAACGTTGGTGTAAAAAACTAAATGGAGTTTTTATTTCAAATCGTTTTGCTATATAACAACATCATCCTGGTAGAAAATTGGCTATTAGATTCAAAAACCTACAATTTACAAGAACTTCTATCATCAGCTACCTTCAAATCTGAATATGTTATTAGTTAATATAGATATTGTAACTATTACCATATCACATTTTATCCTTAAACATGTCAAATAGTTGTAATTCAAATAGATAAATATGTTAACAGTAACAATATTCTTCTCTCAGTGCGCTATATTTCTATAAGCTTCTTTTACTATAGAATAAAATAATAAAATTGTATAAGCGACTACATAACAGATATTTCAGTTATAAATGTATCGTCAATAAGTATTGATTAAACATTTGGAAGAAAATATTATGGAGTACTTACGATCCAGGCCGCGATCGCCATAGCGGGAAAAGTTGGGTCCTCGGTCGCGGTCGCGATCCGAGCCAACCGATTCTGATGGTGATCCGAGCCGGGCTACGTCAAACTTCTCCCCGGCGTCCATCGCGAAAACCTTCTCCATCTCCTCGTCGAGCTCTTGTACCGTTTCCGTGCCATTTCCGTCGGTCTGCAATCACAAAAGACGACAAAAATCAGCATCAGCTGTTAATGCTCTCTGACGTTCTACTTTATTATATTCCTGGTTTAATAAGATAGAAAGTGAGCATGATTGCCTATAACTTTTTACGCGCGTTGCTTTATCGCGGTAGTAAAAATGGCTTTACTGAAATATTTATATCTATTGTAAGTGCTGGTTTTAGTGAATTTGTAGTGATGATTTGATGATTTTGTACTTAAGAATATGCAAACAGTAAAAATGCCTGAAAAATGTTGAAAAATAATGCGACGTGATAGACGGCATAATATTGTACTTTTCCTTTTACAAGAAAATGAGAAGAAAACATCGTCTTTACGAACTCACATGGCGTTGGAATATATTCACTTGACAGGAAGAAAAATGATGTTGTTCTGCGGTACGTATGAAAAGCGGAACATAGTAATTCAAATTTTTAGCGCGATATCTATTTGTTTTTAGTTTGATAAATAATATTTGAAACTTGTATTTGTTTTATAAAATCTAAGTAAAATATTAATAACTTTAGACAAAATACAACTGGGACGAGAAAAAGAATGTGTCGCTTAAGCTTGAACGCAGGTAATATAGAACATTGACATCCCCTTTAAATATACACCAGATGTATGACACGATAAGATTATGTATCACAAGATGGGTCTGAAGTTTTCATCGTTGGAGTGCAACGAAATAATCTTTTACAATTAATTAATGTTATTGAGCAATGTAAATTTTATCTAAATCTTTGTTTTAAAGTTATTTGATACTACAAAACAATCAATCTACACGCAAAATTAATATTAGTTATTATAAACTTGAAGGAAAATCAAATATTTTTTTATTTCGTTGCACTACGACGTTGCAAACTTCAGAACCATTGTCACAAGTGCGTTATCACAATTAAAATGAAGTTTCAAGCTTTTTATGGTATTCAAAAATATTGGTAAGTTAAAATTAGATTTACGTAAACTTGACAAGTATTTTGAAAATATTTTAAAATAAAGGATTACTGGAAGCTCAAATAGGTCATATAATTATATAAATAGAAATATAGATAATAGTGTTAGGAAATCACCATCTATATTTATTGTATGTTTTTCTTGACATCAAAACTTTTTCTTACGAAGAAGAAAATTAGGGGATACCTAAGTGGATGTTTTCACCGAAGTGAAACTTTGCATCGATCTCTATTTCAGCTTTTTGCGCAGCTCTTAACTCTCCCTAAGTTTAATGTATCCGTCAGTCATATTTACGCCCCTAACAATTATTATACACCTAAAAGTGCACTTTAGATGACTCGTCACGTATAATCCAAGTGTCAATACCCCTTTTCGAGCTATTAATTTTTGCAAGCGTATCAAGTCAACCTAGAAAGACTAAAAATTTAGCGGAAAACAACGAAGTAAGTCTTTGGAAGAATTAATAAGAACTAAAGTAATCTCACAAGATACGCATATATGAAATTATATTCATCAAGAACTATACAAAATCTGAGTCATTACTTTTTAATGAATTCTGAGCCTTTTAAAACTTTACCTCTGTAAGTCCTAAAGTTTACTATTACTAAATCCTTTGTCTCAACCTCCATTAAATCTGGCATTACACGATTTACATATACAATTTACAGAATGTACTATATAAATATACAAATTAAATGAAAATATATAAATAAGACGTAATTACGAATTCTTGAAAAAGATCACTCCCGATAAAAACAAAGACCATTTTTTACTAAAGAAATCACCTGTTTCATTAGAAAATGGCTAAAAAATGTATCTATTTTTTCATCACCAGTGAAACGATTATTCCGGTTATAATCCCATATTTATTGGCAAAAAACTAGACTCAAAATTACTGTTTTTGTTTGCAAATGTATTTTACTCGACTATTTCTAATTTACACTTGGGGGTAAACTATCGTTTTTTGCTAGATGTTTCTAATTATACGATTAAATTACTCTGAAATATTTAGACGAACATTTCGAGGTTACGTGACTCTAGCGTTCTCTCCATTAAATGCGGAATATGACCGAAATAATCATTTCATCCCTACCGAATAATTAGCTATTTATCTTATGTATTTACTAATTTCAAAATTTCTTCCATGGTATTTATTTATCAATTGAATATGTACCATGATAAGTTGTTAAAGAAATTAAATGATTTTTTACTAAAATAAAAACCTTCCTAAAGGATGTAATATAACTGTTAATAAAACAATTGCAAAACGACTATTGTATGATTTTAATGCAAATGAGTTTTAAATGAAAATGAAACACGAAACCGTGATATTAAAAATTAATTAAATTCTCTTGATACAACAGCATTTCAAGCTCATCACCTCTCACTGCAAAACTCATCACGTTCCACCTAATTAAAAAGCTTGTAACAATCGACACAAAAAAGGCCTCGTTCAGGCCAAAACAACAACAGTCAGCTGTGATCCATCTCTCTCTCTCTCTCTCTCTCTCTCTCTCTCTCTCTCTCTCTCTCTCTCTCTCTCTCTCTCTCTCTCTCAGACCTCCGGGATATCTCTCATCCCTGCACGTAGCGCGAAATGGGCTCTTTCGTGACGAGAGAGCGCGTGTGCCGCCACCGCACGCGACAAAATGCAAGGCGCACACGGGAGCCTGTAAGTTGCATGGGTCACGAGACTCGCAGCATGAGCACAAGCGGCAAAGCGGAAGTGGCACGTGACTGCTGCACGCCGCAAGGCGCCGAGGACGTGCCGCGCGGCGGTCGATGCGGCGCCGGCCTTGAACTTGAGCTTTCGGCCCCCCTCACGCGCGCTCTGTCCGCAGAGCCACTGTCGGTCCGCAAAACCTCCGCCCTCCATTCTCTCTCTCTCTCCCTCTCTCTCACACCTTCTACTATAGTCTCTTGGGCGTCGTTTTTCCTTGCCCACCGGATTTTTCACCAAGTGTATGTGTGGGGCTGTGTGTGCGAGTGTGTCTGTTGTGTGTATGTGGCCTAGCTTTTAACGCCCTCACTCCCTCCCTCTCTCTCTCTCTCTCTCGATCTCGTGTCGCGCTTTTAAGATGTTTTTCAGTGACGCTGTGGCTGGAAAGGAGACGAGTCGAGAGAGATGCGTTGCTTCGGTCTGTGCTAATTGCTGCGAGCGTGACGCCGTCAGGGCTGGAGCTTAATCCGGCGGGAGCTCGGCTTTATTTTTTGGCAGCTGGAGAGACTGAACCAAATTCAGAGGTATAGCCGTAAATTCCATTATGATGCACTTTTAACTTTCAATTTTTAGTTTTTTCTTTCTCTCGTAAATTATACATTCTTTCCGGGTAATACTAAAATTTTATCCCAAGCTTCTTTTTATTAAAGTTGAACAAACGAATTTTCGTTGTTATTTTTATCATTTGATAAGTCCCGCTTAATTATTGACTAATAATTTTCATAGGTTAATGTTGCAACTAATATAAATAGAAAATGAATATATTTCATCAATACGTTTAAGTGATGAAAATTAGACTTTGTGTAATGTTAGTAAATAAGAGAGCGACAAAATATTAAAAAAAAAACGTTTTCAGAAATCTGCCGCACTTAGTTTGTGAGAGAACATGTTAGGAAGATCTTCAGGAAATTTCAGTTCATTTGGTCAACCGGTTCCAGAAAAAAATCTGTGAGAACTGGGCTAATGTGCAAAAAAAATAGTATTAAAATCAAGTGGCTATTACAAACTTGCAAATTAAGATAGGGGAATCTTTCAGGGCGTTTGGAGATAAAAGAATTTTGTAATTGTTGCAAGTATTTAAACTCAAGTATAGTCATACTTAGAGGATTAATGCATTCGATCTACGTGGATTAGTTATTTTATGAAGAAAAATTCATTAGTCATGGCAAATTTTTAAATTCCATCGATTACAATGAATTTAGTAACGTATAAGGTGAAATTATTTTTAATGAATACTAATATATCTACAATATTATTTCTGTAACACTAAATCAAGGTTTCAATGAATAGGCGAATAAACATTTTATGTTTCTCTGAAGCTTATCAATTGCTAATGATCAGCGATACACATTCGTGTGAAATACCACGTGCTATTAACTGCACATGACTTCGGACTACGTGAAATCGATCTTAAATGGAATATTCTGAAACTGTTCATAAATCACCGTCGTCGGCATAGCAACCTATATCCCAGGCTCTTTAATACGCGACTATTCTATTTTTATACTATCTAGAAGGAAAAATGAATCATCGTCATCTCAAATCACTCAAATGCAACCATTATAACTGTTTACACAGATACCAATCTAAAGCTTATCTTAAGAACTACCGACCCTTTGTGCTGTTGCTCTACCGAGAACCAAAAGCTCTCCTCAGAAATCGTAATTCGAGATGCTCCGCAGCTGCGGGTGATGATTGTGCAACGAAATCGTTAAAAAAAAGTTCGCACATCTCTCGAGTCGATAAGAGTTTAGGCATACTGCACAGTACTGTGTACTACGTACTGTGCTTGAATTTTCGGAAGAGCCTTATAGTTTCATCATCGTGAAAAATGTATTACCTCAAAAAAAACATTTTATAGCGCCAAAATATGTTTGTTAAAAAATCCGTTAAACCATTTTAACGATGTATGTATGGATGGACGTACGTATGTAATCAAGTTCCAGTGAAAACTCAAAGAGATTTCCAAAGATCGAGTTCAGGTTCACAGAAATCACTTGTTATATCATAAGAAGAGTCTGGTTCTATTTAGAGACAAATCTATTGTAAAATGTAAAAATGGCAGCTCAATTCAAAATCATAAAAAATCGTTTTTTGAGTATAACTTGCACAGATGCGATTTCACACGAAAATGTTATTAACAAAAGTGGTAGATATAATTGAAATACATATTTTTTCTATTGTAACTTTTTCCGTACCATAGCATCCTTCAAAATTATGTGTCAAAAACACCCACATTATTTGTAAAAAAAGACGCTTTCCGCTCTTAACTATGAATCGGAAGTTTGCAACGTTGTAGTGCAACGAAATAAAAAAATATTTGATTTTCCTTCAAGTTTATAATAACTAATATTAATTTTCCGTGTAGATTTATTGTTTTATAGCATCAAATAACTTTATAACAAAGATTTAGATAAAATTTCCATTGCTCAATAACTAATTAATTGTAAAAAATTATTTCGTTGGATTCCAACGATGCAAATTTCAGATCCATTCTTAACTCGTAGAGATATCCATTGACATAAAAACTTTCAATCCAAAAGTTATAGAAAATATTAAAACAAAACTTTTTCCTATTAAAGATTTTATTTGTACAATCAATTTCTGGCGAGCTAGACCCATAAAAACGATTTTTAATGTCGAAATGTACCTAAAATGGTCGATTTTCAGTTACGTATAACTTAGCAGGATTTGATTTTACACAAAAATGTTAAATGCAAAACTGATAGATAATATTAAAACAAAATTTTTTTCCTTGAACATTTGTTTGCATAATCAATTCTTAACAAGTTAAGGCTATAAAAATGATTTTTAATGCCTAAATACACCTGAAATAGTCGATTTTCGCTTATATTGGTAATATTGATTACGAAAGCGGTTTTTGGATACACGGTGTTATAATACACTTCGATACTAGTGCGTGAAAGTGATTTTTCCCCGTGGAGACGTTTGCGCCCGAGCGAAGCAAGGGTGAAAAGGTCACACGAGGTTAAATTTGCCTTCTCGCTCGCGTATCGAACAGTATTTTTTGACACGACGTGTACAAAGCTTAATTTAGCGCATACTTTTTTATTGGAGCGTGTGCGAAATCGAGCTTTGTGTACGGAGTGTCAAAATAGTACATTTTGATACAAGTGCACGAATCACCCGCTTCACCCATGTGTAACGAACTTTATTTTTCTTAACGGAGTGAGCAACACTCGGAGAACATTGATTATGTACATACGTGACGAGTATGAAGTTGTCACACGAAAATGTTGTGAAATCACACGAGTCAAGAACAAGATAAGGAGATTAGAAGCAGAGCGCGGGAGGCGGCATACTTTGCGCACGCTCCTACGAGAAGCGTGCGCGAAGTAAATTGATCTGTGCATGCGCGTACTTCGCGCACGCCGTGTGTGAAACAGCTACTTCGCGCACGCAAAACATGCACGAAAAGGCGAGTCTCGCACACTCCTTTAAAAAAAATATATATTAGTATTTGAGATGTAACAGTTTTTGTTATGGTGAAGAAAGGTTCTACTGGGTAGTAGTGGTCGTGCATTATATATAAAAACGAAATTGTTGCATAGTCATTAGGGGGTTAGGGCGGCGAGCGAAGCGAGGTGCACAGGGACGGGGGGGGGGGGGGTGCTCCCGGAGTTAAAAAAGCAAATAAACGCTGGTTTTCACTACTTTTATTTTATTTTTTGCAAATTTGTCTATGATGTTTCTGGGACAAATGACTCAAAGTTGAAAAAACAGCTTTTTTGCATTTTTAACAAAATTTTTAATCTTTGAAAAAAAAAGATGTCACCAAGACTTTTTTATTTGTACATGATTTTTCTTCTATATTATGTGGTACAAAGAGTAGGAAAAATCTGACCGGATGGTGTACCTTGAACAAATTTTTTTCTAAAGTACGCAAAACGATTTTCTATGCTTATTTAGAGTACGCAAAGTGTAGGATTCTCGTATTTTTAACTTGTAGTGTGCAAAACACTCATTTATTTTAACTTTAAGTAAACAACATTTTAATCATTTTTCATTATATTTGGTTTTTATCATTAATGTTGTTAAACTACCATGGTAATTTTCCTCACTGTGAACGCACTGTTAGTTTAGAAAAATAGTATACGCAACACGTACGCGTAGGTGCTCGCCACACTCGTCTTTTTTATCACCCGGGCATAGCGAGGACGACAAACATGACTCGTGTGGGAAGCACCTACTTTGCGCACTTGCTGCATAATGTACTATTACCTACTTTTTATGTACGCATAAATGGATTTTTCCCGTAGATTTCCTCATATATATCCCATGCATTATTGTGATTACTGTTATGTATCATAACATATAATAGATCCATATATGTGTAGTACATGATATTGTACTACTATAAGTAAAAATTTACTGGTCATTTGACAAAAAAAATATTGTTTCCTGAATTGCCTTAATATACTTTCTTGCATAAATTATTTTCATAGAAAAGCACACAAATAGGGACCATACCCTATCTCTCTTCTTTCACTGGCTCCCAAAAAGACTTAGATATCGAGAGAGAGGGAAATAGAGAGAGAGAGAGAGAGAGAGAGAGAGAGAGAGAGAGAGAGAGAGAGAGAGAGAGGAACAGAAAGCACGTGTCGTGAGCCGTTCGTGGATTTAACGACTTTTCTCCTTAGAATGCCGACTGTCGCGTGCCGTGTGCTCGTAGATTCCAGAAACTTCTTCGCACCTCTCTCTCTCTCTCTCTCTCTCTCTCTCTCTCTCTCTCTCTCTCTCTCTCTCTCTCTCTCTCTCCGCCGTACCTCATTGCTGTTCCCTCGTTATTGCGCCCTTAAAGATGTTTGTAAGGAGGAATGGTACTCCAGGGAGTTGGGGATATGCGTTCAACAAGTCAGAGATAAAATGATTTTTAGGAATATTTTAAATTAATATATTTGCAACACAACACATAGTTGAGGATTAAACATGGACGTAAGACGAACCAAGTTGTGTATTGGGGAGGGGGGCAAAACTCCCGAAATATTGGCAGAATAAAATCAATTAATACACAACTTGGTTCCTTGCGTCCATTTTTACTTCTCAAAATTTAAAACTACAACACATTTTTACCTTCTAAAACAATACATAGTTATTAAAAAAACACATAGGATGTCGTGGATGTACAAAATACAAAAGATAATGAAAACGTATTTTTTTTTGTTTTGTAAATACGTAATTTTTGTTTACGTTGTTATTTGAGGGTGTTTACCACTAAAAGAAAAAAACTGTTTTGGTTTAAAACAGCTGTATTTTAGCTTTTTAAACTACCTCTTTTTGCTATTTAAATCTAGACCGTTCATTACACTAAAACGTGTTTATTATACATTCACGTGTCTCTGTTCAACTTACACGCGATCCATTTTACTATTGATTTAGACGATGCCAATGCTATATTTTTGTGTTTTTTAAGTTCTTACATTTCAGAGAGAGAGGTAGAAAATCAATCTAAATTTTGCATGAAAATATGATTTTTAAAACGCCCCGAAAATTTAATGGGTCTGAAATTTGCAACGTCGTAGTGCAACGAAATAAAAAAAAATATTTGATTTTACTTCAAGTTTATAATAATTCATATTAATTTTGCGTGTATATTTATTGTTTTATAGTATCAAATAACTTTATAACAAAGATTTAGATAACATTTCCATTGCTTAATAACATTAATTAATTGTAAAAGATTATTTCATTGCACTCCATCGATGCAAACTTCAGACCCATAAAATTGATCCCAAAAGAATAATTAAAGGTAATCATTTTTCAAATTAAGTTTCATGAAAGATAAGATTTTTAACACCAGCTCTAATCCTATTTCTAAGAAAGAAAAAGTTTTTATCTCATTTATAGGTAAATATTTTTTAAAGAAATAAAATATTTAGATTAGATCTATTCCTAATAGTCTGCACCAGAAATTGATATACTATCTACCTTACACCGGGTAATTGTACATAATATTTAATCATGACGCACAAGGTAAAATGCTAAATCATTAATGATTATAGAAAAACTTAACAATTTTTCATACACCAGATAGTATACAATAAATTACAGAACTTGAATCTGTGCAGTTTTTACACGTTTCAGTCGGTCCTCTTAACTCTGTGCGTCAGAGTTAGGTCACCCCGTGACCCACCTTTTTTTTTTAGTTCGCCCGCTTCGTTGAACACATTTCTTCGAGATTTTAATCGACTCCACGGGTAATTTAATAGTTTTCAGCGATGTGAGTTGAAACCGTTGGTAAGAAAACCATTTGTGGGTTTCTAATAATAATTAGTTAATAGTAAACAAATTAAAAAATTTTAAAAATGTAAATCTTTAATAGAAATGTTGACAACACAACTTTTGGCATACTTAAAAATATAGATTTTAATAATTTTATAATATGTCGTGCGTTTTTTTTATATATAACCTGTTAATTCGTTAACTCCGAAAATAAAAATGTTTTTTAAAAAGTAAAGAATTTTATGTTTAAACTAGCAAAACATCTTAAAGTTCGTACAGTTAAAAGTTCTTTTATTTTCGAGATCTTAAAACTTTTTTCAAATAACATAAAATGAGTATAAAAAAATTAATTCGGTAGATTTACAATAAGATTTCAGCTAGGATATAAGTATAGAAAAATTCACCTCTGCCAAGAAACACGTCTTTTTTGGGAAGGACGATTCAGAGATAAGAGGTGAGACTGAAAATTACTTCGGTATGTGAAACGTTAATAAAATTTTAATCCAATCTAGCCAGTCCATAAATAAAAGAGGGAATGCATCCCTATACAAGCTTTAAAATTTAAATGCGTTTAATTTTCAAGTTAGAAGAGCTACTTTGGAATGGCGATATTCAACCTTCTTCAAAAGTAGAGCTCTTAAGAAAAATTTTCTCAAGGAAGTGATTGTCATTTCTTAAATCAAAAATATGTTAATGAAATAAAAGATCGATCTTAGTCGTTGCTATTGTTATTGGTTTTAACTGATAAAATCTTACATTAATGGGCTTGCAATATTTTCTTCGTTGATTTTATCACAAGTTATTATAGCATTGGTTTATACAAAACTTTTCTTATAACTCATGACGAAATTCGTTTTATAATCAATCAGATTAGTTTCGATTTGGTCGAAATAGCTTCTAGCGCATTTGTCTGCGGAAAACATTCTTCAGGAAGAAAAGGCTTCTTGTTGTTTAAAAGAACTTTTCTGTTTTCTCCTTACAAAGGAACGGTTTAATTCAAAAGGACCTTTTTCTGAGTGTACTCATGTCCTACTTTTTCGAGACCAGAGTGTGAAACGCTCAGTTTACATAAGAAATCTAGTCTGCATGCTCAAATTACACTGATTTTTCGGCGATGTAAAACAAAAAGAAGCGAATAGTTATAGCATAATATTTACTTTTGCCAACGACGAACTTCAATTTTTCAATTTATTTGAGAAAATAACGTGGTGGTTCTAAATAAAAAATGTTCAAACCCTTTGACCTCATCTCCTGTATACAACAGCTTCGAAGTAGTTCATCTCTATGAATAAGGTTATTCAAAATTTTAATTAAAGGTAAAACCCTTTTCTGATCTATCTAATTTTGGCGCCCCTTCAGAAGCTATTAAATCGTCTTTAATCTCTAATAAGGCACCTCTTAACACCACTTTGTGCACTTAAACTTAATGAAATTTATAATAAGTCCAAAATATTAGCAAATCATTTTAAATCTGTGTAGACCATTATTAAATTCAATCACATTTGATCTCCGCAACCTCATTAACCATTAAACCTTTGCTTTCCCTCAATTATTATTCAATTAATCAGCCGTGTCGAAATAGCTGAAATATTCACGTTTATTTGCAGTAAGATTTCCACAACAATGCCCCGTACAAGATATCGCATTACAGGTTTAAATTAACTAGATCAAATTCTCATAATTACGGCCTACTTATACATCTACCTCATGCTTTATAGAATATCATCTGCGATTTATCGTACCCATAAAACATCCCCAAAACAATCTCCCTTTTCTGTATTCAAACCTATATACATATAGCCTACACACAGCGCGCAACCATTCATTCAATAACATATCAACAATCCTCCTCCACCCATACCGACCGGTCCACTTCGAAAGCCCACACTCGCCCTATACCCACAAACAGCCGCTCTCCCTCGTTCTCTTTTTAAATCACCAATCACGCTCGACACCTGTAAACCGGAGTTTACCGTAAGCGCGCGCGCGACCGTTTACCGCGTCGCATAATGCGAGCCTCGTAGGGTCCCTCCGTGACACGCGAAATCGCATTGCCTTAAGCATCGCACATACGGGCGCGCGGGCGGTAGCTCTGTTCATGCTGCAAGCAGGCGTCGCGTGCACCACCGCCGGGGAGGCAGCGGAGGCGGCGGTTCATCGATTTTCCCAGAGTAAAGTCCATTTCGAGCAGAGCGGCGCACACGGATAGAGAAAGAGAGAGCGAGAGAGAGGGAGAGAGAATGATATGGGGTTTCTTGGAGGGGGAGCTGCGTGGAGATATACGTAGGGGAGGCTTTACGGCACGTGGGCAAGCTTGAGGTTTAACGTTCCTCGAGTGCTGATTCTAAAGGGCGGTGGGTTTAAGGCTGAGAAACGCAGTTCAGACGTCTCGTTAAAGTTTGTAGATCTAATATATCGTAGAATTAAATTGGAGGATTCAATTTTATTTAATTTGCGAAAGATATATGGCTGTATGTGATGATGATTGTGAAATATTATATTGATGTAAGCCGTATACAACCAAACGCTACGGGTTGAATAAGATGTTATTTTTAGCCTCTGAGAATTAACGTTATAGCAAGCGCAGAGCGTATGCCAATAATATGTGTTGTATCGCAGCGAGGCGCGTATTATATACCTTGTACACCTATACACCCAGAAAGTTACAATTTATATTTAGAAGCTCTACTCGGACTCGAGCGCGTGCACACGGCGTTTCCGTACCTCTTCCTACCCCCCCCCCCTCTCTCTCTCTCTCGATCGATCGATAATTAGTAATCTTTTACGGCCAGCGATTCTCTATCGCGTGGCAGGAAACGAGAGAGACCGTGTAGATTGAATTTCCGCGACTAGGTTATTTTGCGCGATGTCATTGAAAAATCATGAATGAAGCGCCCGCAGGCGTGAGCGCAAATCGATGAGAGAGTACGCCGAGAAAAGTTTCTCGATAACACACGTGTATATATGCGGGTGTGTGTGTGTGTGTGTGTGTGTAGGAGGTTGGCAGTTCGATCCCAAGCCAGCATGTTTCAGCGAGTAATCAATGATTCTGAATGATTAATGAGGCGTTGAATGAATCAGAAAAGCTAATGCAGAGGTTCTAAAGACAGGCCTGTGAAAGAGGGAGAGTGTGATAACTTACGGTTTGTATCCAACAGCAAGCGAAGAAAATCGAGCTCCTGCGGAGTAAATTCCATACTTTTAGTTAACTTCGTCGAATAATTCACTTCACTTTGAAGTATTTAACTGAATTTTAAGTGCTCCGTTGCGGTGACGGCTCAATTAAACCGAGAGACAATCAAATTGCATGGATTATTTACGGTTAAAGACATAATAAGAATCTAATGGTGTTTTCCGTGTGCTCATACTCTAATGTGCTCAAGCTAAGAACAGGCAATTATCGTCGCCTGTACGGCACCAGGATGTAGAAAAATGTGAAAAGGGCCGAGAGAAGCCAAATTAAGCACTAGAAACTCGTCAAACAAAATTATTCCAATTAGAGAGCGGAAGTACATGCGCTCGAGCCGAATTTTTCAGAATAAAAGAAACGCCCCGCCAGCCAGCCCACATGGGCTACTATTTGGCGAACGTGCATTTGGACGAAAGGAATACAGAGGTGGATAAACGTTTTGGCTTAATTGAGAAGCAAAGTGTGAAGGATTAATTTTATATAACAATACTATAGCAGTTTTGGAATAATAATAAATTAAAATTGAAGTACTGAATCTTGAGGATGGGCATCAATTTATAAAAATAGTGTAATCAAGCTTATAAATTAACATAAAACAAATATTGTTAGCAGCCTGAAGTAACTTAATTTCACCAGTCATGCTAACGTGAACGATAAAAAAACACACAGGTCAAAACAACGCGGGGAACACTCTAAATCTATAGTCACTAATACACAACAGCCCCTAAACAAAAAAAAAAGAAGAAAAACAGTGCACCGAAAGAAAAAAAAATCAACTACGGAGCAGTGCGAAAAATCTCTCTGGGATCTTCATTACAATTGGCCAAGATAATCCGTGAACGGGGCTGCGGCCGGCGCTCTTTCTCCCTCTCACTCTCCACTGCACTACTCTCCGCGATTATATCTGTGTTATCTGTGCGTGTGCGCGTGTGCGATGCGTGCTGCTGCGGCCGGCGGAGGTGTTGTTTCGCGGCGCGGCGCGCGGGCCCTCGGGCATGGCGTCCCGGGCCGGAATGAGCGAGAGACTCGGCCGGCAAGAGAGCTTCTCTCTGGATGCGCCGGCGCCGCCCCACCACCACCACCACCGCTGCTCGGGGAGAAGGGGCGGAAAAGCTCTGCGCCACCGCCACCCTCCTGGCCGGGAGCGGGTAACGTAATACCAACGACGGCGGCGGCGGCGGCGGCGACGGGGGTCGCCCCTCCGTGCGTTAATTACGCCGCGCTTTGGTGACCCGGCCAGTAGGGCTTGGCGTGCCTTTCAATCGGGAGGTGAGGGGGTGGTTTTGGGCTTGCGAGGTAGTTGACGTTACAGTGAGCGAAAGATTTTTGCAAGTTTTGGATTTAGTTACTTGATATGTCCAGAATATGATAATATCTACCCCTTCAGTTGCCAAGTTTACCGTCATCATTTTATTTAACTATTACGACAAATTCTAACTAAAATTGGAAACTCTATGCTGATATTTCGTTTTGTTATGAACGTTTAAAAAAATACGTATTTTGAGCGCGTATGGTTGCATGACGATTTTATTAATAAAGGATAAGGATTGTGTGATTGACCAGTAATTAGAGAAAATAAGAGAATTTGATTATAGAAATTGGATTTGGAGAATCTACGTGATATTGGTAACTGTAAACCATGTTCCTTTTAAAAATGGTGATATGTATCAAAATATTTATCGATATCTTTCGAACTTTGTTGTGATTTGCTACAGATTTATTATAGAACAATGCTACCAAGGAGAATATTATATATTATATAGTTTATTAATTAATCAAAACTATTACTGCTTTTATCATGATGTTATATCATAACGAGTGAAAACATAAAATATTAAAAATACCGAAAACTGTTCGCATTTATTCCTAAACAAAAAACATGCGACCTTTTTAAAACGTCATCATTGGAACGTAAAGTTTGGTTTCACCGGAGCTTACATATAATAGGGCAGAAGCTCAAATATTATAACATACACAGGAAATTGCATTCGATGCTGAGCTTGACCTATATTCCGCAGTGTACGTTTTAAAAAGTAAAACCACAAGCTTGTGCAGTAATTCATCTTGCATTCTATTCAACTTCTTTTGCAAAGTTCTTTGATTTCTCGTATAATCAGTCTTAAGAATTTCGATTTTCTCGTTAAAAGTTTAAAAAATAATAAAGTCTTCATTGTTATTACGATAACCTGAATATTTTATCAAGTATTATAAACAACTACAAGATCTATGTATTTGTAAAAAATCAGTTAAGTGTAACATTAATTGTTTGTTTTCATTTTTTATTAATAAGTCTTGATCTTGAACAGTTAATATATGTTATCTTAAATTTGTTGGAACTTTTGTTTCTCATTTAATATTTAAGCATTTTAAAGTCAGTCTATAAAACGGTATTTTATGTAAGAAATTAATGATTGTATAAAACCGAATGTTTAATAAAACAGACCGGAAAACACATATGTCCGTCAGTATAGTTTATATATATATATACGTATACCGTAAACTTGTAACAAAAATTTATGCATTTAATTTCATTAATTAATATTCATGTATACTTGTAAAGTTCAGAGTGAGGTTTTATGTGAAAATAAGTTGAGTTTATACCGTTGGTAACTAAACCAATTGCTTTCTTAATGACATTGCTGATCAGTAATTGTTCGTAATCAAATAAGTGTTATAGGAGATATCAAAACAATAAATAACGAAGACATATCGGGTTTCCTCTGACTAGACAAAATTATTGGAAACTGTTTCCATTTCTAGTTTGATCTAATATCGTATAAACCGATTAATTGTTGCAGAAAGCATTAGTTATTAGGATATTTGAGTAAATAATGTATGGATAAGTTATTAGGTTTTATGATACAAATTATATCTTATGAGTGAATATCATTTTAGCTATAGATTACCACATTCTTGAAGTAATTTCATTCCTTGTATTTCTTATGATATCCTTTTTTTATGAGATTATATATAAAGGTTGTGAGCCCCCTTAATTTTAATACCATTACATTAAGTACGTTATGTTTAAAAGTATCGCTAAATACCTAAAAAGGAAATAGGGATAGGCAGTTGATCAATTTTCTTATAATAAAAATCAGTTAACCTTGCAAAGAAGCTTTGAAAATATATGACCGTTTCATTATTGCATCTGTTTACTGGCAGGTCATTGCATTATTCGATTGAGTTTTTTAATGCACAATAAGTTACCTAGTATTTATTATAACTCATTTGTTAGTCATACGAATTTGGATAACAGTTTGTAATTAAAAGTAAGTATACGCCATCGAAAATGTACTACAGCTCTGTATACATACTATATACGTGTTTGAAATTCCGAACGTTCATAATGAACGAAATATTAACTTAAAGTTTCCAATTCTGGTTAGAATTCCCCGGAGTGTGGTTTACTGGTGACTGGAAGAGTGAGAAGTGAAGAAATACAGTTATTATCCGATTTTAAATGTATTAAGTAGCCAAATTCGGCTAAATTTGAAAATGGCAAAAATTTTTCGTTCACTATGAACGTTCGAAACTTCAAACACCTTATTATATAGTATAAAGTAATTACCGCTATTCAATAATCAGATGTGTACATGTTACTACTGCTAAACTGCGTATACCATGGAATATGATGCATTATCAATCATGCAATCTATATACGTATATCAATCATTGATTGATCATTAACTAAAAAGAATTTATTACATTTTTTCTATACATAAGCATAAATGTAGGTCAAGTGTGAGAATTTCCTAATTTATGAAACATATGACTATAAGCACAAGAGTAAGCGAAACATGTAGAGTATGCGCACGAGATATTCAAGTCCTTCAACCAGGAATTTATTAGTCATCCCCAACGCATTAATCACTGTGCAGATTTAAAGCACAGTGATATCGTATTGTAACCTGCTAAAGATTATACTGGATACATATTAATCTCCAGAGAAGAATTACACTTTCATATTTAAATAGTGAGTTTTCATTTAATTTTTTTTTTTTTTACATTTTCGGAATATATAAAAACCTGTAGTCCTAGGTGACTATAATTGTGCTTAGAAGTCTTATTTAACTACATCTATATATTTTATTTCCACAAGGTTCAAGAAATATCGTTTTATTATTCATTTGGAGTGGTGAAAATCCCTTACCAGCCAAGGGTATCAAACAACATTTCATTAAAAAAAAAAAAAAAAAAAAAAAAATAAATAAATAAACGTAAATTCTATTGGACAGAAAAGGATAGTTGTCTGCCTTAATCTATATGTAATGAATTTCTTTTGGTTCCTATAAGTGATTATAGATTTTACAGATGATCACATTGACCTTGCTCCAAAATTCAATGATCAGTACATACACTATATACTTTGAACTTCCTCGTTGAATCTAGTTTAATTATCTAGCCCACATTTTACCGGTTTCCAATTACTATAAAAATGGATAACTTTTGAAACTTATTAATTTAATTACCCGGTCGATACCGCGAAGTTTCGGCACTAAACCGAAACTTCCTCACTGTGCGGAACTGCGTTGCATTCACGCGATTTCCCAGCTAGTATTTACAGCTATTGGTTCTTGGAGTTCGCCCACCAATTCCCGTAACCGTCTTCAACCTGCACTACCGGCCTCATTGAACCAGTATTTATATTCCCTAAAGCATAAAGTTATCGTCATTTTCGATTTTTAAAGAAAAACTTTAATAGAATTTCTTTCATCCTCTCTATTAGATGAGTAAAAATCCAGCATTCACCGTATTGTTGAAAAGTCACCTCTCTTTACGGTACGGAATCGCTCTATTAAGCGAGTCCTCATCTTCGATTCACCTGAACCGCACGCTAAAAAGCGAAAAAGCCGGAAGACGCACGTAGCATAGTGGGTCGATAGACGTCGCCGCTGCCGCCGCCGCCGCCGTCGACGTCGCTCGCCTTCTCTCCTCCATAATCCGTATAACGTGCAGTACGTATACACATAGACACACTCTCACAGCGTCGACCAACCCGGGACCATCGCCGTTCGCGGGCTAGCACCACCCGGGGCGACCCAGAAATGCGCGCCCCTGGTGGAGAGAAAGAGAAAGTGGCAGACGAGCGCGCGCGCGCGCACGCAGTAGGTACACGTCGAACGAGTAGGGAAAACGGAGCTTTAACCGGAAGATTGAAGCAAGCTCGAGAAGACGACGGGCAGCTGTATTGCCGTGATAGAATGTACATCGGGGGTGTGCTGATGATAGGCAGAGAGGAAGGAGAGGTTACGCCAGCTATTGCCTGGAGGAAGTTATTAGCTTCGCAGGGAGAGGGAGGAAGGGAGATAAGAGAGAACGAGCGAGAGAGCGACTGCTGTAGCCTCTTCTTTTTTCATTTTTCTTTCGGTTTTTTTGCCTTTCGTGAATGGGAGAGGGTATCGATGCCGGCCGAGCAGGGATTTAAACTGGGGTAATTCCAGGTTTATGAAGGAGCCGGCCAAGCGATGTATACTTGCCCCGCAAGCTATATGCAAATATAGAGCTGGCTCGTGTGACTGGGTGATATGAATATACGGCTGGAGTTTAAAATGTAGTAAAATTGAAGAGAGGCTGAACAGTTGTAATTTCGATTATTATAAGGTATGAATTAATAAGGAGAAAGGCGTGAGTGGCAGTAAAAATTTTTTTATTAAGTAACTGCCCTGGTGGAAATTGAAATCATTTTTTGAGCAGTAAATGGCTAGTTTGATCCAAAATGGCAAAAAAATGGACTCCAGTTTTCTTCCATAAGTGTAACGATTTTTTTAACCTATTTTTCACATTTATTGGCCGCCAAGATGGTCACAATTTTGTACTATCTATTAATTTGGCATTTTAATGTTAGTTAAAATAGCTAGCCGATGAAGCCATTATAAATCTAGTAACAAGCGATTTGTTATGGCGATGAGTAAGAGAGATAGAGTCACGTGTCAAAATAACGATTTTGGTTTATATCTTATAGAATAAAGCTGTAAATAGTACAGACTACTAAATTTTGTTTATATCCCGGTAAACTATCTCTTAAGAGTATAAGTTTTAAAACATATGATTGAATTGTTATGAAATTTTAATGTAAAGATTTTCAGGTTAGGGCCATTTCATAAAATGGGAGAAGTTGATAAAAAAAAAGCGTTACATGTCTGTCTAATAACTAGCCATTTCTAATGGTCAGTTTCTGTTTTCTTTCCCATTTTTAATGGACTAATTTCTACCAGGGTGTTTTCCGGGAAATTTACACTTAAATAATACTTAAGGTGGTTCTATGGTTAAAATTGACGTTAAATATAAAGATGTTTTACGATGATTACTTCGCATATTATAACATAAGTGACGGTATAACTTGAAAGAACGGTACTTTAAGTATCGAAAACAATTTTTTGTGACAAAATACTATTGACAAAGTAGATATCGCCACCTAAAAAAATTCAATAAAACAATGAAATCTTTTCTAATTTCTATTCGATTTTAATTTGGAAGGTTTCACTTTGTTCCTCGTTCAATGTCAAGAGGACGTACCAATATAAAAAATGGAAAATTACTAAGACCTGTAAAGTTACGTCCTTTTGTTTGTAAAAACATGCACATCCTTATAAACAATTGGACGTAACTGCATGGTTTTGATAATTGTCCATTTTTTATATTGGTCCCTGCCCCTGAAATTTATTAAGGAAAAAATCCTTAAATTAAAATAAAATTAAAATCGGATAGAAATTACATAAGATTCCAGTGTTTTATTGAATTTTCCTTATCTGGTAGTATCTACTTTGTCAATAGTTAAATTTTGTCGCAAAAAGTTGTTTTCGTTACTTTAAGTGCCTTATGTTATAATATGCGAAGTAATCATAGTAAAAAATCTTTATATTTAACGTCGATTTTAACCATAGAACCACCTTAATAAGATCTCGATTTGATAAAATTAAGAAAAATATCACAAAGCTTCCTCTAGGAAGAAGCAAAAACATTGTTCATTTACAAAATTATAAATAATCAAAGATAATGTAAGAATATGATTGTGAATTCCCCCTTTCCTTTAAAAAATTTTTTTTTAATAATACTTTTCATTATTTTAACCCTATTTTTAATTATTTGTAACTTTGAAAGGAATATTTCAGCAAACCAAAGCTTAAATTAAAGCTTTGTTTCTATTTTAAAAATATTATTGGTTCTTTTTGTAACATAATTATTGCAAAGTATCATTTTTTAACAAACTAATCCATATTCAATATTATAGATAATGTATCTTTGAAAGAAAACTAACTGTCCATTAGAACGAGTAAGGGTTACTAGACTTGATAGGTAGCAGAAATTAACTCTTAAAGTTCCGTAATAATCTATTCTCCACAAGGCAGTGCACTATCCTTGTAAGTAACTATTGCTGGAACGAGTTACGAGGTTTTCTTTTTTGTGTGTGCGTGTATGTGAACGCGCACGTGTGTGCGTTATATTCTATAACTACGTGCAGTTCCTGTACACATGCAGAGGTACCTATAGACTTTAATGGGTTACTGGAGAAGCACTCAAAGATGGACCTGTAACCCCATTAGGATCAAAAACGTCCAAGTTAAAGCAGTAAGGAGATCTTGTAATAAGATTCCTCTCAGGATGAGTCGTCGATTGAAATTTAAATTAAATTAAATTGCAATGTAACACCCAGTTCATGAAATGATAAATTAAGAATAACGTTATTGCGTGATTTTAGTTTAGCACTTTCACTTATATTATAATTTTTCAATGGATATTGGAACAAGATTTACAATAAATGTTTTGTGTTATTTGTTTCATAATACAGAAGTTATAAAATTAGTATAATCAATAAGCAAAAGATAATTTATGGTACTCATATCATAAAGTAATCATAAAGCGATGTATACAAGTCGAAGCATATAGTTACTTCAAAAGAGACATTTTAAAAATATTGTTACATATTTAGTAGTGAATTTCTAAGTGAAAAATTCGTTATACAGACAAAATAGAAACGAAGACTTTTGTGTTTTTATTCACTATTTTTATTCATCAGTATTATTTACATTTTATAATATCCCATCAGAAAGGTAATTTAGTATAGAAGTATATTTTTTTGAATCCTGGATAAAAATGAAGGTTTCCTTTCATCTCTTATTTGTATTTTTATCGACTCGTAAAGATAATCGCGACACCAAATCAGATGACACATAAAAGGAGATTGAAGATACATAACAAACATAACAGAATATCCAAGGATGCAAAGAGTTTATAACACTAAACAAAGCAACTGAGGGATAATGACAAGATGAAAGAATGTACTAATTAGTACATTCCTATTAATAGGAATTATAAAGGAATCGAATTATTCGAGGAATAACGTCCTAATCTGACGTTCCTTTGTCAGCGGCTGAAATAACGAGCCCCTCTAGAGTATAGGACATTGCGACACTAGTGCGGGAAAGTAGATTTTCGTCTCATGTGACGTTTAACCCGAGTGAAGCGAGGGTGGGAAGGCACACGAGACGAGAATCTCTTTCCCGCACACGTATCGTACAGAACTTTTTGATACGACTTTCGAACACACGCTTTTTGCCGAGCGTGCGGAAAATCGAACTTCCCGCACGGAGTGCGAAAAAATCGTTTTGCAGCAGGCCATCGAAGAAATTTCCTGCGATATCTTGAGAGAAAACTCGAGAGTTTTTAATGAGAAAAAAAGAAATAAGTACACGCAAGTGAAACTTGGATATTTCAAATTAAGGTCGCAAGCCTGGGGTTAAAGCCTGAAAAAATAGATTTTATTATAATTAGTCAGGTCATTATTTTTTCAAATCTATATAAAAAACAACTTTATACCGCAAAAATACACATAAAAAACAACATTCCAATGCATCCCTGGCTCCTCTATTTTGATTTATAAGACTGTAGTAACTACTGGATTGAAGTATCAATTTTTGCATGTCACCTCAGGGCATGTAGCGCTACACTAATCTTCTGTAGATCTTCTTTGTATGTATCTACACGGCTTAAGTGAAGCAGATTTTGAAAATAGACCCCAATCAATTTTTACATATAGAAATACGTGAAAAAAATTTGAAAAATTATTAAATAATTATTCAAAGATGTATATTAATGGGAGAATTCAATTTTTTCAAAATTCGCTTCACTTAATCAGTGTAGATACATATAAAGAAGATCTCCACCAAAATTGTACTCATTTGGTCGAGGCATTCCAGTACAGCGCTACGTGCCCTGAGGTGATATGCAAAAATTGATTCTTCAATCCAGTCGTTATTACAGATTTATAAATCAAAATAGAGAGCCAGGAAAATGTTAAAATGTTGATTTTTATGTATACTTTTAAGGTATAAAGTTGTTTTTATATAGATTTGAAAAAATAATGACCTGACTAATTATACTAAAATCTATTTTTTCAGGCTTTAACCCAGGCTTGTCCTCTTAACGCCACACCCCATCGTGCTTACTTCTTGTATTATCACAGATTTTTCACGATCTGAATATTTTAAGAAGTTGTTTTTGACGTGTAAAACGTAGTTCTGGACTTATTTTCATCCATTTATGTAATTATTGCTTTTTACTCAATTATTTTGGAATGTATTTTGCGACACAAGGAGAGTGAGTGGCTTTTGTCTATTTTGCAAAGAAAATTGAAAGAATGTAGTCCTTTGTCCTTTCTCATAACTTGTCATCTATTACGTAATGGGATTTCAGTCTTATTAAATTCTTGACATTTTATCTAATTTTTAAAAGGAAGGTTTCGCCTCTGATAACTTATTGGTATGTAAATAATAACATAAGATAAATGCTCCTTTATTTTCGAGAAAATTAAAATAGCATAATAATTTTTATCAAGTAAGAACGCGCTTAGAGTTACGTGCTATAATCTTTACATATAATATTACTGTGTATAAAAACTAACGATCAAGGCCAAACAACACTTATGATTTATCACATACGCGAATACAAACTTTATTGGGATAGGTTCATAAAACACATTTGTTTTATGTTCTATACTTTGAATGCCATTTTCTAAAGTGCTCTATACTTTATATTAAATTTAACGGTGGAGTGCATTACAATATATTCGATTAGAATATTTTAATTTCATTTTCCATTCGTCACTTAGTCGATGAAAAAACAATTGAGCCAAAAATTTCTTATTGAATCACCATTTAAATAACAAAGTTCATTTATTATCAGAATATTGCAATATTCATTTGCAATTACAGCTACCTTGCAGTTTTTCAATAACATTTTCACACCAGTTACGATAACTAATTTGTGTTAACGTGGCGAAGTTAGCAAATTATCAGTTTGTAAGGCCAATGAACGCAAGGATCTTCAAGCTTTCAATGATATTATCTATATAATATATTTTACATAATTACTCGCAAATATGATGCTCGCGTGTACATATCTCAATTTGATAAAGTCTACATAAAAACTGTACCAAATATGTAAAAGAATACAGCATTCTTTAATAAACGCAGCGATCAAATTGTTAATACCTATCCAACTTTTCCCAATAACATTGAGCCCCTCGTTCCCAATTCCAACCGTCCATCCACCCCATCACAAAATACTGCAAAATTTCTCCAGAGATTGTCGACAATGCGAACGATCCAAAGGTACTGTAGATGCTCACAGGTGCGCAGTACGAAAGAAGAAAGAAGCCGCTGCAGCTGCATGCGCGAGGGCACGGCAACGTCATCATTCACCTATATATATCCTTTAAAAAAGCCGAAGACAAAGGCAGGGCGCGCGCGCGAGCGCAGCAAATTCGCGAATGACGTAGGCGACGCGCGCTAGTGTGTGTGTGTGTGTGTGAGCTTGCGCGCGCAAGTTTCGAAAACAGAGAGAGAGGGAGCGCGAGCAAGCGAGCTGGCTATTGACATATGATAAAATAGTTCCGCGCCGCTCAGCTGTTCCCCTACTCCTCCTTGCTTGGTTTTAGCGCGCTGAAGGAGGAGAGAGAGAGATAGAGAATGAGAGGGTGGCAATGCGCGCGCAGACGCAACAAGTGTCGGTCATCCATGAAAACGGGCAAGTCCATGAGCGCGCGTGTACTTCCGTTACATAATACGCCTTGGCGTGTGCGCAACGTATATAGGAGTGGATATCGGAGCTACGCGAGTGCCTATAATCGAATATTTTAACGGAAATCGGTAGCGAAGGGTTGCAGCATTCTCCGTGTTTGTATAACGAATGAGGAATTGCCACCTGCAGTAGCCGTACCGCGTGGTTGGAAATTCCAAATTTTGGTTAGTTAGATGAATATTTATGCAAATTAATTCGTTATTTGGGTTAAGAAGAGGTCCAAATATAATAAAGGCTTGTAGTCAAAGGGTTATCATTCACATGATGAACTTCATATACAGTTAGATTGATATCGTCTAACCACATTTAGAATTCAACTCTACGTATAACTGTTGTTATGCGTACTAGAGTACGATGGAGGGAATTAAATGAATAAGTCGCGTATAAAATATGCCACGACCGCATTTGAACCGACGGATCTAAAATTTCTAGTCCGGTGCTCCGGCCACGGAGCTAACATGGCGATGCTTGCTCCAGTGCATCGCGCGCTTCTTCTTCAGGTGTTTGAAATTTCGAACGTTCATAGTGAACGAAAGAATTTTGCCATTTTCAAATTTAGCCGAATTTGGCTACTTAATACATTTAAAATCGGATAATAACTGTATTTCTTCACTTCTCACTCTTGCAGTCACCAGTAAACCACACTCCGGGGAATTCTAACCAGAATTAGAAACTTTAAGTTAATATTTCGTTCATTATGAACGTTCGGAATTTCAAACACTTTCTTCTTCTTCGTATCGATATATGCTGACTCGTCAGGGCTCTGATGTACAGTTGAGCAGAGCCCTATGACAGTACTTACTTATACATACCTATTCGTACTTATAGTCATTTTAAAATGTTTCTGTTATGTTATGATGTTTATTAGTGTATGCTTGAAGTTATTCAGAATATAATAAGATTAATGACAGAAAGTACAAAAACAATTATTATAATTACCCAAACGATATTTCCTTGAATATAAACAATATGTCTTACTTAGAAAGCACAGTTGAAAAAATAGAATACATCGCGTTTGCTATTATTATCTTTATTATTTGGCATACCTATTTAGCCAACAAATACGCTGTGTATATTGACGATATTTTTTTATTCTTTAAAGAGAACAATCTCGTATTAATACAAAAACTGAAAGTTACTCTGTCGAGTTCAGCATCATCCAATGACACATTACATATATGTTTTAGAGATTTATGTCACATTGGATAATCTTCAACATTAGAAATGCACTGCATCTTTGGAAAAAACAAAAAAGCAACTAAATTGTCGCAAAATACAAATCGTACGCTATGTAGTTTACATTTAAGTAATTCCACTCCGTTATTATTTCGACTCGAAATATATGTCAATAAAGGACGTGAATTTGTGTTCAACAAATGGCAGAAAGTAATTTATTTCAAAGTTGCTTTCTACTGCGAAAATATTAAATATGAATAATATATATAAGAAAATCCATAAATTAAACTTTTTAACTATATGCTTCAAAGAGAGTTTGATATTACTTTTAATGGGGGGGGGGGGGGGGGGATAGGTACACATAAAATATCTCAGAACTTTGATGTTCACATGAAAAATTAAAGAAACCAATTTTTAGAATTAAAAACTTTCGTAATGAGAAGCTACACAAACCGTACATTAAACAATCTCAAATATTTCTATAACCGAAATTTAATTTAATTTCGAATACTTTATAATAATATTATATATTAAAATGAATAAAATGAAATATTTCATATTAATATATGAATTCATGGAAGTGTTCACTCTCGGGATTTCTGAATAAAGGTGCATCAGGAAGATTCAAATATATAAGAATGTTTTTAAAGAGCCGCGGTGGCTCATAGGTAAGAGCCTGGCCTCCCGTCCGGGAGACTCGGGTTCGATTCCCGGCCGGGCACCTCTGACTTTTTTTTCGGATGAAAAATGAATCATGTGCCTCGGTAAGACCGCGGCTCGCAGTCGGCCTATTAATGCCCTTTCTGGTCGCGTGACAGAGTGAACGTCCAAGTAACAAAATAGACAGTTTTTAAAACTTAGATGGCAACCGCTCTGCCGTACCGACAGAGAACATTAATGGTGTTTAGCCGGCAGACAGGGGAGGATAACCTGAGCTTGTTTTCTCTAACATACTCAAGTTTGACTCCTCTGCCCACTGTTTCTGGTGTGGGGTTTCCCTCGTGGCATTAAGGTTTTCTCACACCACAGGAGGCGTGTGCAAGCGCGAACCCTGGGCGAATGCAGGAATAGTGTGGGATATAGGGAAGGGTGTTAGGATCAAACGCACCCACGCCAAGGCGGCGGGGGCATCCTGTAGAAACCCTGCAAAGTGGTATACGGGTAGGAATATGAAGAAAAAAAAATTAAAAATATTATATTAACATTTATTGTAATATCGCTATGTAATTTATAAAAGAAATATCCAAAACCCATAAGCTGTTTTTAGTTTAATACAAAGTTTTCTAACTAGGAGGGGGTCACGCCTCCGGGTGACTAATTCGGCTTAAACTTTGGGATAGATTTTTGGACGTAGAAATATGAAGAAAGCCGTAATATTAGACCCTAATGCTAAAAAAAACTCAAGTTCTGGACATTTTTAGTTTTATTTTAAAAAAGAAACTTGAAAAAAGCCTCTTTTTGAAGAAAGGGTAACGATTTAATTTTGGAAAGTCTCAAATATTATTTCAAAAACAAAAAACCAAAGTAGAGAGTACGAGCTTTCATTTGCTTTTTCTAGAATTAAAAAAGTTTAAAGTTGAGTAAAGAAAATACACCACAATATGCATAAAGTCAAACATTTTAGGGGTGTAAATTGAATTTTTTTTTGAGCATTAGAGCTTAATTCTTCATATTTCTATATCCAAAAACACATTCCAAAGATTGAGCCGAATCCGTGATCCGGATGCCTGACCCTCTCCTATAATAAGATTAAACAACTCAACTATAAACTACTCCGCTTATTATTTACTTTCTGAGGAGTTTAAAAGAAACTTGATACAACAAACCATTCATTCTAAGTTTATAGAAAAACGTCACCCGAGTCCGACCCATAGCACAACTCCCAACAGCTCATTAAACTGCATTATATACCTCAAATTAGCCTGTTTCTATGTAATTGCCGGCCACACACCGCAGCCCGCGTGTGCCCACTGTTAGCCACTCTACATGAACGCGAGTGATAGACAATGTGCCATCGACCGCTGCAGTAGTACACGTGTCAGCAAAAGGTCACCTCATAAGATAATTGGCTAATGATGCTGCCGGTGTCCCCTGCTCCCACCTCCATCCATAAACCATTGTCCCAAAGCACCTTTCAACTTCGGTTCAAAGGTGAAAGCAGCGGTTGCGAGTGGCGCGCCTGTCTGGCGGATGGCCTGCGTCGGCGTAATGGGAGCTTGAAAGCGAGCTTCGCTTCTTTTTTTCGTCCTCGTCAAGAGTAGTGGATCGAGAAGATACAGCGATGAGGGAAATGGGAAATGGTTGCTTAGTATATAAAGAGGAAGCGCGAGTGCTCGGCTAGTGGGAAATCAGCAGTGCAAATGGACGCTAGTCCCTTATTCGTCGTTGCATTGGATCGAACTATCGATAATCGTCTTTTGACGTCTTGCGAAGAAGTCAGAAAAAAATATGTTTTGATTTTTCCACTGTCTCATAAATTTCATTCGAATGATGGCTGATGACAGTGTCATTTATGAGTAACTTGTATTTTTTTTTACAGAGCTTTAATGTCAGTTAATAGAATGTCAGTTAATAGATGATTAAAGATGAATTACGTTTTGTATAAATAAATAGAAAGTAAATAATGTCGTTATTGTTTTATTAGCTTTGAGTAATGACGCTGACTATCGCAACCAATAACTTAATGCCGATAAATTGCTAAAAATAACCTGTTTAAATATGCAGTATTGAACAGGTGAAAAGGAAAAGAAAACTAATAATAGAAGAAAATGCGTCTTACCTTCCTTGACTCAGCGAAAAATCTTTGTTTTAATAAAATATTACTTTGTTTGTCATTACACTGACGTTCTTGCATCGACTGATTGAAATCGATTACTATATTAAACAGTAAAAGCATTATCGCTATTAAACGATTATTTTTAACGATAAAGTGAGTATTCGCAGAAGGGTGTGCATCATGAAATTAAATTCTTGTTGTTATAACAGTAATTAATTCATTTCACGCACGTTTATCAACAACTTTACTTTAACATAATAATATCAAGCTTTTCTTTACAAGAAAAAAAAAAAAAAAAATCTTGTGAAACGTGAAAGTAATTTCTTTTAAAATTCTGCAATTACCGATTACTTAGTTTTAAAAAGTAATTTAATATTTAAATCTTCGAATCAAAAACTTTTTCAAAAATTTTTCTTTAAATCAGATCCGAAACAGGTATGTTACACCACATTTCCTACATTAAATACGCCATATAAACTATAAAATTAAACACTATAGAAACTTAATTTAATTAGTTGCAAAAATCTCGAATGATAAACCTCAGACTCTACGTTTTCCCCGTCATTATCCCTCAACGAAAATCCATTACCTCCTCGGCTCGCATTAAAAGTTTACGCGCCAGCGAATCGAGCCCGCGGCTTCGGATGCAAAAGCTACTTATTACCACTGGCAAATGAAACGCGGCCTGAAATTACTCCGCGGATCATTTACCATTCCGTCGCGCAATTTAGTCGATGATACGTGCGCCACTTAGACGGGCTCGCCGGTGGCTCTTGCTATAATCCTACACGGAGAGAAAAGTTTCGTATCGTTAACTGAAGACTCAGGCTAAAACATTACTTGAGTCTCCGGTAGTTTCTGCCTGACAGTCAACAGTAAAGAGATTTTTTGCACGTTCACCAATTCTTAATAATTGATTTTGTTTAGCTAAATTATAATAGAAAAGCGTATTACAATTATAATGTAATATGTAAATCGTATATAAGCTATGTAAAGTTTATTTATTTGTGTGCAAATATTGTTTGCATCTCCTAACCTCAGAAAAACATGCGACTGTTATGTTTACACTGAAAGAAAGAAAAAGCCGAATTCGCTTGAAAAACTCTCGTAATATTAACTGTATCACGGTGAAGTTATTTATGTATGGGTTTGAAGCAGTTTCTGCTTAGCTCCGAGCAAAGCATACCTGATCGCATAAGTACAGCCAACTTCATATTACCTCACGGCTGTTGCTGCCTCACACGGGAAGCAAAATGCGCTTGTGATTTGTTTATAGATTCTGCTATGCCACCTCGGCGAAAGACGCTCAATAACCCTTCTTCTTTTTTCAAGCAGTTTAGCAGTTTTGACTTGGGTTTTAAGCCAACCTAGCTTTTTTTTTTCTTTCAGTGTACATTTACGGGTTTACGGGGGACTCAGGCAAAAACTGCCTGAGAGTCCGGCATTCGGCGCTTGGCTACATGCACTAACTTGGCGGATAAAAATAAGATTATGTTTACGGAATTTTTCTCTACATGTATATATTGTTACGACCCGAGTCGGAATCGGCCAATTAGAATTTGGGAACGTTGCTTAATTAAGCGCTGAAGCGCATGGAGTTGTGGGAAGGTTCAAATAAGAACTCTAACTCAAGAGAATAAACCTTAACTTTGGGAGTTTATTAAATTAATTGAACTTTGATGATTTTGACATTAATGAACTTCAATTCTTGACTCTGTGTAAATCAACTGACGTAGATTTACTAATGGCGACTGACACAGAGACGTGGTCAGGGTGCGTGCACTAGTGTAACTGAGGAGAGTTTGGTCGGCTGGATCACCCCTTAAATACTGCTAGCGCGGACCTTCTAGACGTTAGGATGACCCTGGGAGGAATGCCATTGGTCGGCGGCTTCCCCTCTTTTCTGCGTCACTGTGGCGGCCTAGGAGGGCCGAAGCTTTATCCCCTCTCTTCATTGCGAGCCCGTCATTGGTGGATGGCCCGATGGCGTGAGTGAGCTGAGGCAGTCGGTGGTGGGGGAGAACTGGCTCAAGCTAATTCGGTTCAGTTCAATTCGGATTTTGTTATTCGGCTCCTCGACCTAACCGTTTCCGAGAAGAGTTTACGCATTTCTGGATTGTCCGTTAATGCATTCCCGAATTTTTATTATTGCAGGTTCCCGGAAAAAAATTGGAATCCTGGGATGTCGGAGATTGGAATCAACAGGAATCCAAAAAATACCGTATCTGTACGCATCCAAAATTGAATGTAGTCACTTTCAAAATGGAATTGCGTGGACGCCAACAATTTCGGTTTTGTACGGATCTCAAAACGGGATGTGTATGCTATGTTGGAATGGCAGGGACTCCGAGACTTTCAGCAGAGTGGAGATCCGCCCGTTGAGTCCTCAGGCCCCCAATCTTGACATCTCGGCGGTCGACTACGTTCCCCTTCTCTCAACGCTATCGCGCCAGGATACCAGAATTGGGGGCCTCAGACGTCCAAAGTGAAATCGCTACAATACCGGAAATCTCGGAATCTGGGGACGACAGAATTGGAGTTCAGAACATACGTTTTTGAATCGCAAAGACTCCGAAGATATTGGATTCTTACAGGTTGAACTTTTGATGCGCCTTGATTCCAAAGTCGTCATAAATTAAGACGATCGATGGTATTGCACAGAGTTCATACATACCGGAGGTGTAAAGATTCCAAATTTTCTTCCGTGTTGGGTCCCCTTGATCCCTTCGCTAATTGCTTCTTAGAAGTGTTTACGTATTTTTTACATTCTTAGCCTTAGAGGGGGGGGGGGGGAGGTTCCTCGATTTTTTACGTTACTGGCCTCCCTGCTAATGCATTCCTCGACGTGTTTTCGTCTTTTGGTTGTCCCTCGTAGTTTCTACGAAGGTAGATCCTTTAACAGAGTCTTTTCCTGCCTGAACGAGCTTTTCTAATTAATTATTCTTATCGTGTGTATTTTCCTGGCTAATATAATTATTATCGTTGAGTTATCGTAGACTCGTTAATTACTATTTCGTTTACGGATCTGATTGATTGATTATTCCGTTGTTAAAATCTTTATTGGAATTATTAATTTAAGACAATACGTTTTTAATCGACTGTCTGATTGAAATTAATCTTTTTCACTCTCAATTATTGTAGGATGACCCTAAATTCCGTGCTACTCGTCCACGTGAATGCAGTTCCTAACAATATATACAACGCCGCGCGCGAGGGCTAGGTCATGGAACAGGGTTTATCGAGCCGCCGATGCCGCTTACTCGCGGCGCAACCTTGCATCGATAAAAGGGCGGCGCAGTGCAGCACTGCCGAATGTGGGTGGGGAAAGAACGGATAAAGAGAAAGAGAGCAATGAGTGTGGATAGGTGACGAAGTTAATGGAAAAATTTTCGAGGGTCGTTTTTCGCGAAATGCAGAAGGTTTTGCAGGCGAAGGAGAGTGACTTTCGATTTGTTGGCTTCGATTTTTACTTAAGTTTTAGGTTGTCGGAGAGCTTGATGAATGTTTTAAGTACCGGCGGTTATTACAAAATAATAGAGTTAGCGGTGATTGGAGAAATTGAGAGATTTAAACTACAGTTTCTTTGATAGAATATAGTTAAAATTTTAGGTACGTACTGTTTACAGCTGCATTTATGAAAGGAGTGAATATATACTATCAGAAAGATAAATACCCGATCGACAAGAGTATACTCTCTAAAGTTGAAGTAGTGAAAACCCCACTAAATATTAGTGAAAATTCACTAATTTTACGGTGGAGCAATTTTCACTAATATTTAGTGGTTTTTTCACTAATTCAACTTTGGAAAGTACAATACATTTTTCTTTTCTCAATAAAACTTTCTAGCAACTTAGTAGCAATTGGCATTTTCCCGATGACGATGAAAAAATGCAAATGCCCCAATTAACGATAGCAAAATGCTCAAGGACGCGCCATCGAGCGAAAGTACGAAGTGATGAAGCGCATAATTTTAGCGACTACGTGATAAAAGAAGACGAATGTGCATGCGCGTGAGTGTAAATGATAAAGTGTGTAGGTATTCGCAAAGGAGAGAAACACGACAGCGCATGTAAAACTCGGCGAGGTAGAAAGATTAATGAAGGTAGGAGGGCAGGAGGAAAAATCACGGTATGCTACAGAGTGTAAAGAGCGATCAAAAAGGATTACAGGCGGAAAAAAGACAGAATGAAAAGAAGGAAAGCAAAAAAAAAACCACTGCCAATTCATTGGCACGTAGCTTCCTCCAAATTAATGTATCGTTCCTATATGTATAGTACATACTTTAAATATAAAATATGTTTATTCGTTACACTTTTTTTTCGGGGGGGGGGGGGTCCAAAGTTTAGACGACTCACTTGAAAATTGAAGTCAGCTATAGACGTGCTCGGTTTCGATATAAGCTACTGCAGATTGTGCAAAATTTTGAAATTCTAAATTACGAAAATCATATTTTCGAATGTAACAATTCACCTACTGTCCAAAACATCGAATTTCATTAATAAAATTTTAATAGGGATACAATAAACATATTTCGAAATAAATCATTAGAAACAAGTTATGTTTGCTTTGAAATCGTATTGATGAGATTCGATGTTTTGGACAGTAGGTGAATTGTTAGATTCGAAAATATGATTTTCGTAATTTAGAATTTCGAAATTTTGCACAATCTGCAGTAGTTTATATCGAAACCGAGCACGTCTATAGTTGACTTCAATTTTCAAGTGAGTCGTCTAAACTTTGGACCCCCCCCCTTTTTTTCAATGATTTAATAATTCATTAACATTTAAAAACCACTGCCAATTCATTGGCACATGTAGCTTCCTCAAACTTAATTTAGTGATTTCTTTAATTAATTTTTAATTCTAATATTTAAAATTTAATACTTTATTTTGTACGGTGAGACTATGTTAAATGGTTTGTGACTTTTTATTTTTACTGTTTCTATTTTTTATCATTAAAAATCAATTATTATTATAAAATTTTATATTTTACAAAAAAAAATCATTTCCCACAAAAAACAAAAAAATGATCATCACGACCAGATATTCTAGATTAAAAATTCTTTTCTAATGTAACGGGAGGCCTGGGGAAATCTTTTGTAATTCCGCGAACCGAACCCTAGAACACGGTGCCGTCGAGTGCTACTTCTACGCCGAGCACTCGGGGTTGATGTTCTCTGGATCCCTGTTTACAAATGTCGAGTTCACGATTGAACTCGACTTTTCCGTGTGCCGAAAAGGGTTAATACTCGCGCTAGCTAGACGCGAGGCGCGGCCACTCAGAATGATCGTCGTCTCGGTTCGACGATCCCGCGGAGGCGGCGGTATCCGGGAGAAGGTTAGGTGAAGGTTAATAAATAACGAGTGGTCTTGGTTACATTCAAAACTATAACCAGATCTATTCTAAATTATCCTATACAAAATACGCGTCGCTTTGCGCGTTGACAAGAAGGCGGGAGATCCGCCGCTCGGCGCGGGCGGATCGATGTGATTGTTTTTCGCTGGGCCGGCGATCAAGACACCGGCCGCTCGCCGGTGCGAGCCGAAAATACAAATCAATCGCTGCGCGGAAAATAGGCGAAGAGTCTTACCGGGAGGGGAGTGCACTCCCCTCGTCGCTCGCTCACGAATCCGCTCCTGCGTCAGGCCTTATCCTCCGGTCGACTTCGGAGTGTTCAGGCCGAGTCTTAACGTCCAGCGTTCACCTACAGACGCTTCGGACCCCAGGAGTGGCTCGGATTGCTCACGTGCGCTGCTCTTCGTGGTCGGTACGTGTACGGGCGCTGCTCTGCCCCGGTGAGGACGCACGATACCGTTTTCTTCGCGGACGATCAAATTAACTCGCGTACGCGCGGTTTGACAGCCCGAGAGAATCTCATTCAAAAAGAATCGGGCGCGACTTAGCAACGGTCAAAGTCGCGCCTGCCCCGCGCGTAGCTAACGCGAATACATCGTCCGAGCGATGTCAATACTCGCTCGAGATATACGAATTCGCGGGAACGAGAGCCTAACGGGCTCGATAGAATACGGAGGACCGAGATGCTTATCTTCTCCGTATTTTATCTTGGAACCTCGTTATACTAATGATTTTTAATACTAATATCTCAGAGAATATTTGATCAATTTGAAATTTTAACCAATTATTACAATTATTTATTACAATATTTAATTAAATTTTCAAGAGATTATCTTTATTTCTTTTGATAAAGAAGTTATTTAAAAAAAAATTTGCGTTTTTATTCAAAAATGTTTGGCATCGATAACGGAAACCACCACAATGCTAGCAGCGATCGATACATTTTTATTCATGAATTGTGAAATTTGTCTATTGGAATACGTTGTTGATATTCCAAAATTTTTAAACAAAACTTTTAACCTGAAATATCTTTAGTCGTAATGTACAGATTCGTTTGGGCAACGAACTCGATCTGACGATATAAAAGCTACATCTGTTCCAAATTTCTAGACGATTGGATAATTTTTACTCTTGTTATCATCTGACAATGGAAACTCTACTTTTTTATAAAACTTTTTTTTTTTTTAAACAAATGAAGATAATATCTTGAAATTATAACCAAATATAGTCTTCAAAGAGTTTAATAAGTGGTTAAAATTTTAAGTCGATAAATCAAGTATTCTATGAGAAAACTCGATTCGAAAATTAAAAAAAAAAAAAAATTTTAACTTCAAATATCTTTTTTCGTAATGGACCGATTATTTTGGGCAACAAGCTCCATCTGAATATATATAAAAGCTGCATCTGTGCCAAATTTCAGGACGATTGAATAATTTCTACTCTTGTTATCGTGCGACAACGAAAACGAAAATTTTTTTCTAAAATTATTTTCTTTCTAAAAAACAAATGAAGATAATCTCTTGAAATTTGAACCAAATATATAGTCTGCAATGAGTGTAATAAGCGGTTAAAATTTTGAAGTCGATAAATAAAATATTTTTTGAGAAATTAATTTATGAAATATAAAAACGTTTTCCTTAATAACAAATGACAGAGTGAAGATAATTTAAAAATTAAAAAAAGAAAATATAGGTAATTTAAATACCTTTCAAGAAAAGTTCATTATATTATGTAATAATGGCTGTAAGATATTAAAAAAAAATCCAAAAAAACTAAAAATTCAAAATCGTTTTTTGGTTATAAAAAAAAAAAGAAAATCAAGAAAAACTCAAATCCATCAAGATACCGAGTTTTTTTCCCGAGACGAAAACGAAAATCCGTTGATTCGTTTCCGTGATATAAAGAGTTTACACACACACACACACACACACACACACACACACACACACACACACACACACACACACACACACATCCCGAAAAAAATTTTTATACCACTCTAACCTCAAAATCACAACTTTGATATGATTTTTCGGCGCTCGTGGTATAAAATACCGTTCGAAACTAGTGCGTAAGTCGATTATTTAGGTGGTGTGGCTTTTTCGCACTCGCTTCAGCTAAATAATCGACTTCCCCACCGTGTCGAAATGTACTATTGTATGTATTATTATTAAATGTATTATAGCACCGTGTGACTTAAGTCCGCTCTTAGGTCACGCCTTTCCGTGACTTAAGGAGGCTCGGGGGTTTTGATTGACGTCAACTTAAAGAATTTTTTGCAATGATTTTTACACATACCATGACACAAGCAACGACATACATTGAAGGTAGAGTTGTTAAAATGACGGAAAAAATTTTTTTAACGACATTTAATTATTATTAAAACTAGTTACCGTTACCTAGAAGAAAATTCAACAAAATATGACAATCATTTTAACTTTTCATCAAATTTAGATTTCAAAACGATTATGTTGTTCCTTGTTCAATTTCAGGGACAGTTACCACAGGAAAAAGTGGAAAATTATCTAAACCTGCAAAGTTACAATCAATTGTTTATGAGAGACTTTCACGTATTTATAAACAACTAATTGTAACTTTGCAGGTTTAGATAATTTTCCAATTTTCCATGTGACTACCCCTGAAATTGAACAAAGAACAATGTGACCGTTTTGAAATCTAAATTGGATAAAACATCAAAATGATTGTCATATTTTGTTGAATTTTCTTCTAGGTGACGGTAACTAGTTTTAATAATAATTAAATGTCGTTAAAAAAAATTTTGCCGTCATCTTAACACCTCTACCTTCAATGTACTCGCTACGCTAGTGCGCTAACTTCACGGTGGTGCAAAAATGGTCTGCTTAAGGTGGCTCATGCGATTTCTTATAAAAAAGCAGATACATCTTAAACTTAACAAATATGTTCTTTAGGCATTAAACTTTCGATTTGTACTAAGAAAATTGTAGGTCAACGACCAAATTATCGAAAAAACTGAGTTTATAAATAGGTACGTTTAACACATAACCTTATGGGAATGAACAGTTTATTGCTTCGTAGTAACTTGTAAAAAAGCAGTTTTTAATATACAATGTATGAAATTAAAGATTTTTTTGTGAAGAATCTAATGATATCATCAGAATTATAGGTTAACGACCAAACAAAAAAGATATTAACAATAAACGTTACAAATGTGCTACTGCGCATGCGCACTGCGACCAGTCATATAAATGTAGCGACAATTAGCAAAGTTTTTACTTATTTATAAAATCTTTTTTTTGTTTGAACATTTAGAAGTTATTTACAATAAATTTACGTAAAATGCGTTAACTTAATTTGGCAATAATAAAGGTGTTTGAAATTTCGAACGTTCATAGTGAACGAAAGATTTTTGCCATTTTCAAATTTAGCCGAATTTGGCTACTTAATACATTTAAACTCGGATAATAATTGTATTTCTTCACTTCTCACTCTTGCAGTCACCAGTAAACCACACTCCGGGGAATTCTAACCAGAATTAGAAACTTTAAGTTAATATTTCGTTCATTATAAACGTTCGGAATTTCAAACACGTAATAATAAAGAAGCCCCTTGCGGGGCCCCAACTTGATACGGCGCCAAACGCATGAGCCACCTTAAGGTGGCAGCGGACCTGAATAAGCATGACAGCGGACTTAAGGGAGTTCTATGGTAAACAGAAATAACGCTAAGACAATTCTGAAATTTCGCACATTGGTTAACTTTTACATGAAAAGCTCTCATATAAATTTTTAGAAGGCTAGGCTACCTAGAAGTCAAGAAATAAATGTTTTAATTTTTCACTTTTTAACATGGGCTCTTATGGGAAATCACGATTTCGTTGTGTTCATTTGCGTATAAGAAAGAAATTAACGCCAAGATATTTTTGAAAATTTATGTAATAGAAAGACAAATATCTTATGAAGATTTATTTTCTTGCAAAAGTATCATTGGATGCCTCTAATTTACGGAAAAAAAGTTTAAAAGCGAAAAACATACATTTAACCTCAAAATATGAGTCAAATCAACTTCTCAATGGAACTTTATATCGATATTTAAGACTATTAAAATAGATATAATTATCTAAAATGAAAATATTATTGGTATTTAGTGTAAGTTTATTAATAACAACATCTGTAATAAGGTAAATCAACAACAGATAAAATGTGTACTTGTTTTGACTAGTGTAGTTACCATAGAACTCCCTTAAGTAAACGTGCTATAAAATATCGCACGACACTAGTGCCTTAAGTGGCCTATTATTGCACGACGTGAAATTAGCGCCCGAGCGCTAGCGAGGTAATATACTATCTCAAAATCAACATATATCGTCTTAAAACATGTTTTTGAACATTTTTTGTCTCGAACATTTTTTTCACCGTTACAAAGCTTCCTCTATGAGGAAGCAATTGCACATTTTTTTCTTATTACTGAAATTACTTGTTATTTGACACTTATTTTATTAAAAAAAAAAGTAATATTTTAAAATGTAAATAATTAAAAAGTTGCTATCAACCCTGAGATCAACTTACTCACATTTTCAAAATCATATATAATAACTCCATTTTTTACATAATAAATATATTATTATTCAATAATTGTGTACATATTATAAAAATTGAAATCATACTTCTAATTTTGATTTTTGTAATGGTCCGTTATAATTTTCTTCATCCTCTTATTTTATTTTCAATAAAATATCGTTGATTATTGATTTTATCATTTCTTTATTTTCTACAATTTCTAATTCTTTTAATAGTACATTACGATACGTGTGACCTAAGTAGCACTTTTTTGAACGGCGTGAAGTTAGTCTAACTAATCACGCCGTGCAGAGCGCTACTTAGGTCACAAGTTTCATATAGAATTTTATAGCACTGCCTGCCCTAAGCCCGCTGTCACTTCTATCTAAGTGCCCTAAGAAGTCCTTTTTTGTACCGTGAGGTTAGAGTGGTATAAAAGATTTTTATACCACTCTAACCTCAAAATCAGAACTTTGGTATGATTTTTCGGCGCTCGTGGTATAAAATACCGCTCAAAACGAGTGCAGAAGTTGATTATTTACTTCATGTGACTTTTCGCACTCGCTTCGCTCGTGCGAAAAACGTCACATGAAGTAAATCATCACCTTCCGCACCAGTGTCGAAATGTACTATAAACTGTTTTGCATGAAATTTATTCAATACATAATGCGATAATTCAATACATAATGCTTCATATTTATCTATATTAGTTTTTGATTTAGGTAAGAACTTTTAACAAATATTTATTACATTTAAATTTTTTTTTAAATTAATATAGTTCGAGATTATTCGAAAAATTAGTTCAAACTCAAAATAATTGGCCAGCGTATCTGACTAATTTCATGTTTCTGCAGAGATCGCTGTAAATTAACCTCAGTAAAAAACAAATGCAAGTAAACAACCCGCGCACGTATCGCGCGTCATTTCCATTTTCTAGTAACCTATACATAAAACCGTTCCCAAAAAATTACGATTTGAAAAGAGGGCTAAAACAGTTTTTAACAATTTTAACCTCAAATATCTCTGAAATTTATAAACTAATTCTTTTATCCTAAGAACTCATGTAATAAATAATATACAAACACTACATCTTCATCAAATCTACATCTCCATCAAATTTCAAAGTAATTAAATTTTACTCTAGTTCCCTGGTGGAAATTGAAATCATTTTTTGAGCAGTAAATGGCTAGTTTGATCCAAAATGGCAAAAAAATGGACTCCAGTTTTCTTCCATAAGTGTAACGATTTTTTTAACCTATTTTTCACATTTATTGGTCGCAAAGATGATCACAATTTTGTACTATCTGTTAATTTGGCATTTTAATGCTAGTTAAAATAGCTAGTCGATGAAGCCATTATAAATCTAGTAACAAGCGATTTGTTATGGCGATGAGCAAGAGAGATAGAGTCACGTGTCAAAATAACGATTTTGGTTTATATCTTATAGAATAAAGCTGTAAATAGTAGAAAGACTACTAAATTTGGTTTATATCCCGGTAAACTATCTCTTAAGAGTATAAGTTTTAAAATATATGATTGAATTGTTATGAAATTTTAATGTAAAGATTTTCAGGTTAGGGCTATTCCATAAAATGGGAGAAGTTGATGAAAAAAAGCGTTACATGTCTGTCTAATAACTAGCCATTTCTAATGGCCAGTTTCTGTTTTCCTTCCCATTTTTAATGGACCAATTTCTACCAGGGTTATTGTGCGACATTTCCAGAAATACCAAAATTTTAAATATCAAATATCTCAAAAACTAACCACGTAATCTGAATGAAATTTTACATAGGTATTGCCTATATCGCATACAAAATAGTCTATAAATTTCGAAGTGATATATGAAATCATCATTGAGAAATTACGATTTTGAAAAAAAGAACGTAAAAAAATTTAAATTTTTTAAAAACTTTAAATATCTCTAAAAATTATGAGACAATTTTTTTACCTAAAGGACTTATACGATAAATATATAAAATCTATATCCTCATAAAATTTCAACACGACTAAACCAATTTTTTTTTCTCTAGTTATTGTAATAGACGATTTTCGTCCATTTATCTAAATAAATAATTTTATAAAAATAATTAAAATATACGACAAGAAAAGAAACCGAAAAATATACGATGCAAGAAAGAGAGAGAGAGAGAAAGAAAAAGAAGAGAGGAAGAGAGAGAGGAAAAGAAGGAAAGAGAAAGAACGAGAGCGCTGAGAGGAATCAGCGAAAAGTCACGAAAAGCACAAAAAAATGGAAAAGCGAGAGGTCAACACTGAACGAGGAAGTAAGCGGGAGGGTCGAGGCGGTCAACGTAATTATTGCCGTGGCACAAAACATGGAAAGCGCTCAAGCCCCCCCTCCCCCGCCGCGCGGCACGTGCCCACAACTCCTACATTGAGAAAAAAAATCCGCAGAAACTGCCGAAATCTGCAGTAAATATTACCGAAATTCTTGGGCAGTAGAGGTTACGCCATATAAGCTACATAGCTTAAGCTGAAACTACTACACCGTGTGGTAGAAATTACCGAAATGTTCTGCTAAAACCTCTTAAGCTTGGTCGGTAAGGCAGTTGCTACCGAAAATTATGGTAAAAATTGCCGAACTGTGTATCTATCACAGCCTAAGCGGATTCGTCAATTCCCACAACCTTAACTTCAGTAAACATAACCTATTTTTTTTCTCAGTGTAAGAAAGAAGAGAGCCATAAATATGTTTTGGCAGGAGCGGTGGCTCTACACTGTCAGAACCCCTTTTTACGGGTCAGAGTGGCCAGGCTACCGACTACAAGAATCTGGATACGCGAGTTGTCAATCATCGATTCCCTGGCTTTCTAACACATGGATGCGTAGGTGTATTCGTGAGCACGGGCACAGAACAGCTGTTCGTGGACTCGGGATGGATACTGTGAGATGCCGCGGAAAACAGAGAGCCGTGCGGATATAAATACGACGAGGCCACGGGTCTTGCATAGTCAGTTTTTACAACTCCTTCCTAAAGGGCGAAGCTCTGCCCGACTGCGCACGGGAAAACCATCTCTAAAAAGACTCTGTCAGAATATCACCCGGAGAAATCACCAAAAAGAACTTACAATTAGAAGAAAAACACCTTCGCCAGCCTCTTGGACTTAGAGCATCTGGCGCAACACCCGACGGGGACTTAGGCGCTTTCACCTCAGCCTACCACACGTACGGCGAACAACCACGAGTCAACAAGAAGTCATCTGCACACCACCAGCAGTCTTATTACGGCAGCAGCGTTACGACCTACCTCTCTCTCTCTCATCCTGAACCACCGATACTTAAGGTCAGCCTACACTAATATACGTTTAAGAGCATACCAACCGTGTAGTAGTAAAGTACACGTGAGTTCGGGTGCGACTCTGATCGTCAACTTTGGTTTTTGCATAACTTGCAAATCGCGCGAGGCATTCCCCAGCTATATCTGTCTAACTTTGTAAATCCATAAACCAAAACCTGAAAAAGCTTCTAAAAAAAAATATACAAATATTCTTCAAAATCACAGAAATTATAGCATATGTTTGTTTACATACTACATTGCGGAACAAATTTTTGAGAAAAAAAATTCTTAAAAATGTTTATTTTTACATGAGTAAATGAGTGCTATATCAACTGTGATAGAAAGTAATAATATTACACATCACAAAAAACTGGACTTCAAAAAGAAAAACATAGCTTAAGAAAGATGAAATTTGGCTCTTTCTGTTAAGTTTATCAAATATGTGTCAAGCCAATCTTTTTAACCCATTAACGCCCAAACGCCCAAATTTCGAGTAAGTTTTCAACGTGATTATTTCTTATGTTATCTGCTTTGAAAAAATTCGGTTTTCATATATTCCGACGTGAAATTTCACGCTCTTTCAGAATTACGATTTAACCTCATGAAAAAAAAAAAAATATGGCCGATTTAAACATAAAAAACGTGAAAATTTTCGAAAAAAATTTTTTCAGGATTTTTTTTCGCAATGATACCGCAAAGGTATCCCCTTATAACTATGATCAGAGGTGACCATGGCAGTTGAAATTTGACAGGAAATTTTCATATTAATGTTAAACAACCCCATTTTTACAAAATGGCGGCTGAAACAAAATTTTTTTTGTTTAAACTTTATCATTTTTGTTTCGAAAACTATGGACTTTAGCAAAAAGTTCACAAGAACAAAAGTGTCTTAGAATTAGTCAAGGAACACTAGAATTTTTTCAGATTTTTTTTTAGACATTTTTGAAAAGTTGGATTTCCCGAATTTTTCAGAAAATAAAAAATTGTCTCTGAAAATTCTGAAAAAAATTTGAGTGTTCCTTGACTAATTCTAAGACATTTTTGTTCTTGTGAACTTTTTGCTAAAGTCCATAGGTTTCGAGAAAAAAATTGATGAAATTTAAACAAAAAAAATTTTTGTCATTAATATAAAAATTTCCTGTCAAACTTCAACTGCCATGATCACCTCTGATCATAATTATAAGGGGATACCTTTGCGGTATCATTGCGAAAAAAAATCCAGAAAACATTTTTTTCGAAAATTTTCACGTTTTTTACGTTTAAATCGGCCATATTTTTTTTCTTGAGGTTAAATCGTAATTCTGACTACGGATTCTGAAAGAGCGTGAAATTTCACGTCGGAATATATGAAAACAGAATTTTTTCAAAGCAGATAACATAAGAAATAATCACGTTGAAAACTTATTTAACGAAATTTAAAATTTTACTATTACAAAGCTTCCTCTAGGAGGAAGCATTTAATAGATGTGAGGAAGTTATTTAACTTGCTTAGTACCATGTTAATTTTACACTTCTACAGAAGACAAAGAGGGTTACGCTGTAAGTGAAACGAGGTAGAAAGTTTCAAAAAGTTCAAAAAATCGAAAGTACTGTCAAGAATCAAAATTATGATAAAAATTAAGGTAAGACTGTAGACGTAAAAAGAATATTAATATTTATTTCATATGTTTATGTACATTGTTCCTAAATTGTGTACTGTACTATCTGTACTATCTGAAAGAACTTGTACTATCTGAAAGAAAGAAAATTTTATTATAGTTTTTATTGTATATGATTTTGTATAGGAATTTCGTAAGATTATATGATTTTGCATAGGAATTATGAACAAAAAGGAAGGGTGAAGTAAATGTCAAAGTTAAAAGAAAAAAAATGACCAAGGATGTATGAGAAAGACTAAAAATTACAGATAGGTATTATATAAAATGTAAGCGTTAAAAAGTGATAAATTTATGGCATATGACAACAAAAATTAACTAATCACGTGTGTATAAGTATGTGAGTATGTGATTATGTGAGAGTATACAGGTAAAATTAGGGAAAATGTTTTGTAAACCAAATCTATTTCTGAGCCATATAGACTAAAATGAACTTTATTATATATCTTTAATAAATTAAAAGTTCTCCGAAATCAAGAATTGAATTGTAATAAACGCTTAAATTTTAAAATTTAAGCGTTTATTACAATTACAAAGGAATTCCTTGAAAAAGCTTTGGAAAAAATCCAAATATAAAATTTACAAGAAAAACATTAGAGAAGTCAAACCATCTATCAACCTAACTAAATGTTCTGTATACTGAAATAATTATTTATTTCTCAGCAATGAGAAAAGCAATTAATTTTAACCTGGATTCACAGAAGGCAATTTTCGAATTCTTTTTAGTAAACTAATTCAAATATAAAAATTATTTCGTTATTTCCATCACAGAAGATGTTGCATGCCTTGCAAACTGAGTTGCAAACTGCTTCAAAGTTTTTATTTATGTTCGTTTATGGCTCTAAATTTTTCAAGAAGGCTATCCAACTCTCACCGAGTGCTTATACGAGGAAACAATTTAACTTTTGGCAAATCATGATGAGATCGACAAGTCTAAAGAATTCACGAAAACAATATAAACTTTTTTTTTCAGTAGAACCACACATTTAAAAACTTTATATAACTTAGGAAGTACTTCGCAGAAAAATGTCTTCGTCTAAGTGGAACATTACACAGATATTAACTTTAATAAGCAATTAAAACATTCAGATACACAATTAAAGAGTTTATATGGCATTAGAAGAAAAGGCATGTTCTTGTTTGTGCACATAAGGATTGTGCACATATTTATTGTGCACAGATAGCATTGGTACAGATCTATATATATAGATATATGCCAATGTTAAAGTGTGCACAATTAATATGTGCACAATCAGTATGTGCATAAACAAGAACACGTCGAAGAAAATATTTCATTGCTTTTATTGTTGAATTCTGAAAAGTGTTTTACATCTGCGAAATAGAAAAAAATTGATTATTTTGAAAAACGACTAATTTAATGATTTATTTAAAAGTATCATGTATCTGATTAAGCAAAATAATCTTTTACATATTATTAAATCCATTTCACATAGTGCAATATCTACAGGAAAACTTGTATTTCGGCTGAAAAAGCAAAAACACTTCTGTTTATTAATCGGGATTCAAGCCAATATTCAAAATGTCTAAAGAGCAGGCAAAACTTAGGCATCGTTTGGCGGCTTTAGGAAAGATCTTACAACAGCTTAGAATTGTATATAATTTTCTGTATGTTGTTCTGTCAAATTTTAAATGTAATTTGAGATATTTTAAATCTTTTACAACTTGTTTTTAAATGTTATCGTAGTGTCCCACATTTTTCTCAGATTTTATCAAATCATATCTGCGCACGTGTAACCGCAAATTTTATTTTTTAAAATTCTCATTTGTAAATTCTCACGCGCACTCCACAGCTTTCATTAGATGAGTTCCCACAACATTTCAGAGACTCTTCAAAAAACTGCGTGCACTCTTGAGATATCAAAAACCCTACATTTACATTTACTACGTCGAAAGCAGCCACCTCGTAGTGGCAGGTTAAAAATAGCCCAGGGTAACCAGCGACCGTAAAAGGCAGGCAAGAAGCGCGCGGGGGATGCGCAGAATGATAAGGGTGGTTTTTTGCAAAAAGGGAAAACCTCTCACAATAACGTTCAAAGAACAAGAGGAGAGAGAGAGAGAGAGACAGAGAACAAGGGTAAAAGCATCACATCGTCGTTGCAGCAATACCCGAGCTTCATTAGCGAAAAAAGGACAGATAAGCTGCGGTTAACACGCTGCTGTTGCTGCTGCTGCTGCTGCGCCGGCGGGGAGGCAGCATCGACTAGTGGAGAGAGGGAGAGAGAAAGAGAGCAAGCGAGAGGGTAGGAGAGGGGCGAGTGCGCACGTGCATTGTAGTTGACCTTGAACCTAGAGCAGTGGCAGCAGCAGTCGTCGAGGCGACGCAAAGAAGAAGGAGATGATGATAATGATGATGACCTCCTGAGGGATGCCTTACGACCATTTTTGGAAGATGAAGTTGCCGTTGGCCTCTAAAGTATCTCTTTGAAGACTCACAAGGTTGGGAAATCCTGTAGAGTCATGTAGGAGTAACTAACAAGGAAAGATAGCACACCCTTTGGGAAATGGATTTTAACGCGGGGCTTTGAGAGAAATTCCCGGTATCTAAAAATCCGGCGCAAAAAAGATTATAAAAATAGTTAAGAAAAGCTAGAATTTTAGATTTGTTTTCTTAAAAAATATCAATCTTCAGAAAATAATAAACAGTCAGAGATAGCGTAAGAAAAGGTTAAAAATATCGCACACAAAATCGTTAAAATAAACCAAGTAAATTGTTAACCGTTCAAAGGAATTTTTGCCTTTTCGTAACATAAATACTTGCAAAGGGATAGTCAATAGAAAAAATATAATTTTTTAATGAAATAAAGCATACTTGAGATTAGATGGCCCATATCTCAAGAAAATGGATGAGACGGAATTACGAAGACAATGGGCTTCATTCGTTTCCAGAAGGGTGTGCATTCTTCTTTTAAGTGGCCGAATGGATAAATTGCTGAATAATCATAGATTCTTAGAAAATGTGATAGTAATTCAAAATCTTGGAGATGACTTATTCACTTTTTTAGCAAAAGGTCAATTTTGTTCAAGTCCCTATATAACACTTGAAAATAATATACACTTATTAGACTTTATCTATATTAAGTGGAATTATTATGTCAAAAATGAAACGTCTTGAAAATTTTCAAGTATATTCTGACCCGAGTATGTAAATTTTATGTAAAGCACAAAAATGAATTCAGTTCATGTCTTATAATTTCACGCACTGCTGCATCTCATATAAGTAAAACTGTTTGACTTAGTTTCTGCACGTTATAATCGTCGGGACATGTAGGCTCATTAAGATTGCAGCGTCTAAATATAGACTGCAATAACTACATCAAGCCTTCATAGCCCTGCAACGACGAATATGTTTGCTTTAAAGAGTAAAAAACATCTTACCCATTATTTTGTCAAATAATAGGAAAGAAGGGGGAGGGAATAATAAGCATTTTTATCAATCTTCAAGAATCATTTCTATTATATTATATATTCTATATATATTTATTATTATAAAAAAGTGATGGGTGAAATCTGTCATTACAATAAGACTGATTTGATTGGATGTTAAATAAAAGATGGTGACATGGCGCGGAAATTAAAAATTTAATATTGTACTTTTGTTAAAGCTGTAACCTTAAAATTTACTACAAAAATGGAAATATAAGAAATTGATACTTTTAATAAACCAAAGAGGGTTATATTTTTAAATTTTAGTTTGCAAACATTCTGGACAAAAAAATAAAGCGCGTGAATCTTGCTGGTATATTAAAATTTAAAGGTGATAATGGTAAAGAAGTATTTTTATAGAGAATTTTATGCGTGCATAATTTTTTTGATTGCATCCCCTGTACGTTCCTGGAATTTTCTATCGATTTTAAATATAATATTTCATTCTTCTTTAAGAGGTGTTTGAAATTTCGAACGTTCATAGTGAACGAAAGATTTTTGCCATTTTCAAATTTAGCCGAATTTGGCTACTTAATACATTTAAAATCTTCACTTCTCACTTTTGCAGTCACCAGTAAACCACAGTCCGGGGAATTCTAACCAGAATTAGAAACTTTAAGTTAATATTTCGTTCATTATGAACGTTCAGAATTTCAAACACGTTCTTTAAGTTCGTTGACAGTTTGAGAAGTATCACATAGCTGTATGTGGAAAATGTTGATAACAAAAGACACATGATCATGTTAGTGTTAAGTTTATTACATGGGTTATTTTTACTTTAAAAGGGTTGATTTCTTGTTAAACGTGTAAGAAACATCAATACAGTAGTCTATAAAAGTAATGTTTATTTGCTTCAATAATCAGATTTATAACACTGTTTTAACTTATAGCCTACCCTTTGACAACGACTTGATAATCAATTTAATCAATTAGTACATAATAAATTGCTAGATAATTAAACTCGCATATTAATGTTGGAAATGTATATTATAATAATTGCAACTTTGTTAAACTTCAAATTTATCACGCGGGTTTATATCTATTTTGTAAATGAATTAAATGTTTATTTCTTGCATATTCGGTAAAAGATCTATCAAGAACCTATTTTATTACTAGTAGCAGGTGCTATTTACATAGGATACCCGGGAACATGCAAACGCGTGCCTTTACGAGATTAGCAAACTACCACTGCAAATCGCAGCAATTTTCCGTGATCGATTTAGTTAAATTAGCCGTAATATTTCATGCTGCAATGAGACTATCTTTTCAAGAATGCAATTAGGTCAAAAACCATCTGTTAAAATGTAAATTGAAAAATCGATGAAATTCATTAGTAAAAAATATATTCACAGACCAAAGTTACATAGTCGCTTCGCATATAAATGTCGAAAAGTAGTTGATCGCAGTTGGTACCAATGAAACTGTTGTATGGATTTTCTGTGGTCAAGCTAATATATATTGTACCCTCTGTCCTTACTGTCAGTTAGTGTTGTCACTTTCTAAGGTTAATATTATACGGGATGACGTAAATAAGAAGAAACGTAAATAAAGAACATTTAAAAGGAAAAATATGTTATACTTTATCAAAAACATGTTATTTTCAAAGAAAAGAAATATTATATCCCTTTCTTATCATTAGATACCCTGCAGATGAAATTAAGATACAATGGGCTCATTTGGCTATATTATTCCCTAGTGGTTGTCAGAGTTAATCGGAAGTATTACCCTGCAGGCGGAATTTCCGCTTGTTATGCATGAAACCACAGATGGGCGTAACATTTAGCTAATCCAGTGTCATAAGACATAACACGGTTTAAATACTACTGTATAATGTTTATCTAACAATTAAAATGTCCATTATTCGAGCAACCAACGCGGTATTTTTTTTTCATTGATTTTGAATTATCTAAATAATGATAGGCAAAATATATTGATCGATTGTCTGTTCTATATTTCCGTCCTTGTGAAAAACGAATAGCTTATTTTATTTCATCTGATTTAACCTTGGTTATGATTGTTAAAGATTAACTTCTATCATAGAGTCTAAATAACGTCATTGAACTAAGCTTTGAAAAACCTGTTTTGCTATGAGATTTTTGTAGAATGATATTTATTCATAACCAAATATATACGTATATATTTATTTTCACAAATAGTTTAAACTTCTGCAAAATGTGAAGGTATAACCACCATCAAAAGGATCTCGAAAAGATTGTGCATCAAAAAATTATTAGCGCGTTCCATCATCGAATACGCGAAACCCCGAGGCGCCAAATTATAAAACCGTCAAGTGCCCTCGTTCGCTCTTCGGTAATCGATCAAACATAACCTAAACATCGAAACGAGAGAGAGAGAGAAGAGAGCTCCATTTCGATTGGAATCCCGCATCTGCGGCACGCGGAGGCACTTGCCGGTGGTAGCGCGCGCTTGCGCTATCTATTTATAATCTCGTTCTATTCATCGCAATCTCTCGCTCTCCTCTACGTATAAATCGATCCTTCGAAAAGCTTTTCATAGAGCGTGGCGTCGAAGCGCATACACATGCGCGCGCGCGAGCAAAGAGATAGCTAAAAAGAGAACATTCGAGAGAGACGATATCGGTCGAAGAAGAAACGCCCAAAAGCGTCCGTGTATGTGTATATTCGTATACACATATACGATGCCAACCCTCCCAGGCCCGCTGCAGACGCGCGCGCGCGCGCTCGCATTTCCGCCGATCGATCCTGCGATATCCAATTTTCATCCCTCCCCAGATCGCCCCCACTGCAACTGTAACTCGTTCGGAGACTGTGCAGCTACAAGAGAGAGAGAGAGAGAGAGAGAGAGAGAGAGAGAGAGAGAGAGAGAGAGAGAGAGAGAGAGAGAGAGAGAGAGAGAGAGAGAGAGAGAGAGAGAGAGAGAGAGAGAGAGAGAGAGAGAGAGAGAGAGAGAGAGAGAGAGAGAGAGAGAGAGAGAGAGAGAGAGAGGGCATGTGTGGGGCTCGGACACAGGCGACCTTGAACTATAGAATAGAGGTGAGTTCTCAGTTTTCACGGCCAGTGGGCAACTGAGTTGTGGCCGAAAATCGTTGAGGGAAAGTCGCCAATGGACAAGTTAGAGTCGAAGGGGGAAGGAAGTTTCTGAATTATGTCTAAGTAGTCTGGGGGCCAAGGCTCGTGGATTATACGAGATTTTGGAAAAGAAATTTTTAGGTATAAATTGTGTTTACTTTTTAGGCTGATGCAGTTTGTGAGATAAAAAGATTCTAATGGCAGACCCCTTTAATGTATCACAAAATATGAAACTAATGGCCCAGCTGCCTATAGAGGTTAGTCTTATGTCAAATTAATAGTGACACTTAAAATTATACGAAGATCTTTTTCTCAATTTTTGTCCTCTTATAATTTTATGTATGTTCTATTCCACCTGACACTAACAACTAGGCAGTTGGGCGATTAGTTCTATATTTCGTGATTATGCAGTCTATGCTTACTTTAACGATACATTTACTGTATTTAATTGAAAAGGATGCGAATTGGTGTTTAAAAACTAGCCAACATTATATAGTTATTATATTGAACATTGCCAAGAAATAAGTAGCTAAAACTTACATGAGCGGTAAATTGCCCGTACGTTCAATTTTTCCAAGATAATAATTGGTATTCTAAATTTAGAAAATTATTTTTCTATTCAATACTATTCATTTTAGATCAATATTACTTCATCGATCAAACTTACGTGTAACGTCAAAATGTAAAAGTGCATTTTAAAATCATTCAACATAAGTACTCTAACAATTGCAAAGTAAAAATATCCATGCAAAAAATATTTTTTTTTAGAAAGGCTGATTTCAAATTCTATCGACATGAGCAAACAAAAATAGCTCTTCGGTGAAGATGCATTCCTACATATAGGTAAGACATAAAAGCTATTCTAATGATCCAACGTTACGATCGCGCGGCACGCGTCTTTGCCGCGCCGATGCGCGCACCGCTTCAGTTGTTCTCAATTTCTCAAAAGAGACACAGCAATTGAATTCTCGTGAATATCAAGGGAGGGAAATAAGCAACGTTCCTAGATGAATGCATCGACTCCCACTCCTCCACTGAGCGGCAGTTATCTAGTTCCAGAATTTAATTACGCACACCGCGCACATAGGCCAGACAGAGAGACGAGATATATATATAGCTTCACTCACCGAGTGTTTTCCCTCCCTTTGACAATGATATTTAAACTCTATTTTTCGCGCATGAAACTTTGACGGGGGAGTCTGTCTGCGGGTTCGCGGAAGTGGAAGTGGGCGACGCCAATCGCAGCTGCGACCGACGTGTGCGCGCGCACGCGCGCTACTTTGACGTCAAAGCTTCAAAAATACTAATTAAATCCGGGATTGCTGGGATATTGCTGGAACGCCGATGCACGTGATCCGGAACTTTTCCCGGGATTTCGTTTGGCTTTGTACGGAAAAAAAATAGTTGAGCAGCGAAAGATCAAATTCCATTTGGTAATATGATTCTTTGTGAATACCAGAAGGTTTGTGAGATTTAATCCTACTGCCTGAGTAGCGTGGAAAATATATTAATGGAAAGTATTGACTTGGTAGAACTGTTAACCAGAAGTTAGCTATTTGTCAGTTAACTTTATGGCAAAAACGAACATTGCTTGTATTTCATAATTATGTACCAATCCGAAATAAATTATGGCTTTACACTTCATAAATATGTATTTTAAGTACGGAGACCGGGGCTAGTTGGTCGACTTTCCACATTTTATTTTTTTCTGCAAAACAGTATTGGATAATTAACAAAACTATTTTAGTAGTACATGAAAGTACTTCATATAGAGCATCTTCATGATTTTTTTCAAATTTGTAAATTGATCACAAAAAAAGGTAGAAACAAGTTTTTTTGGTCAACCTGCCCCACAAGCGGGGTAAGTTGACCACGTGCCTGTGGTAAGTTCACTGATAATAAATCATTGCGTAAATAACGATATTATTATATTATATAAAAGAATCACATATGAGAATGTGACATTGAACAGAAAATAAGCTATAATCAGCTAAAAAGTATAAATTACCCAAAATGTATAAATGGAGGTTTTATTAGACTTCCTTAGATTTTCTGTATCAACATTTAAGAACTTTTATATATAAAAATAATGTTGTTGATTAGGTATTAAAATAGTAAAATGATTAGTTAAACAATTTACCTGTTCTCAATAGGTCAGCCAACATGTCCCAAGCGAACACTAATTTAAAAATTCTCCTAATAATATTAAAAATTGAAAGGTAAAAAAAAATACCAAGTGGTAAAATTGTAAAAAAGTAATCATTTTGCCCTACGTTAAAAAAAATAGATTAACAAAATATTTCAAAGAATTATACGACATTTTTCAAAATATAAAATTTTCACCAACATCTCAAAAAATTTTAAAACTTGCGTATTTCTAAAATGCATGATGCTTTCCAACTGAAAATTAAAACAAATATTCCTTATTTCATTTTACTTTACTGACATCAACAGTTTTGACCTCGGTTACTCCAACTATACGAGTTATTAACCTTTGGTCAACCTACCTCGTATGCCAACTAGCCCCGATCTCCCTTAATAGTAGAACTTTTGGATGAATTATATTGTTTTTGCATTATGATTTTTTCTAAAAATGCTTCCATTTAATTAACCCATTAAGTCCTGAATGGACGAATTTTCACTAAAGTTTTCAACGCTTATATTTTATGTAAAAATGAATTGTAAAAAGTATATGAATAAGCGTATTCGATGTAAAATTTGATGAACTTTTAGAATCTTTCGTTAGATTTTTCAAAAAATTAAACTGTCGAACACTGTACATGATTTTTTCCAAAAAAAGATGGTTTTCAAAAAAAAAAAAAAATTTTTCATTTCGATTGTTCAAATGGAATGCATTTAAGATTTAATGATCAAAATGCAGAAAACGTGGCCTCGAGACCTAAACTTGAAAATCTAACGATTTAGGTTTTGAAAAAAAATTTTAAAACACAAAATGGCGGCTGAAACGCAGAAAAATCATAAAAATCTTCTGAAATTATTTACTCGAAAAAGATGGACTTTAGAGAAAAACTTTACTGAAGAAAAAGTTCTTAGAATTGATTAAAGAACACGCTGGAATTTTTTCAGAAACATAAGAAGCGTTTTTAAATTTTTCAAAATTTGAAAATTTTGAAAAATTCTGAAATTTGCCAAAAGGTTCTGGAAAAATTCCAGCATGTTCTCTGTTCAATTCTAAGAACTTTTTCTTCAGTAAAGTTTTTCTCTAAAGTCCATCTTTTTCGAATAAATAATTCCAGAAGATTTTTATGATTTTTCTGCGTCTCAGCCGCCATTTTATGTGTTTTAAAATTTTTTTTCAAAACCTAAATCGTTAGATTTTCAAGTTTAGGTCTCGAGGCCACGTTTTCTGCATTTTGATCATTAAATCTTAAATGCATTCCATTTGAAAAATCGAAATGAATAATTTTTTTTTTTTTTTTTAACCATGTTTTTTTGGAAAAAATCATGTACAGTGTTCGACAGTTTAATTTTTTGAAAAATCTAACAAAAGATTCTGAAAGTTCATCAAATTTTACATCGAATGCGCTTATCCATATACTTTTTACAATTCATTTTCACATAAAATATAAGCGTTGAAAACTTTAGTGAAAATTTGTCCATTCAGGACTTAATGGGTTAACACGTTAGCTATAAAATGTGGTTAATTTGCTACCGGGTGGGTATAATATTTTTTTAAACGGACAGGAGTATAAAACAATAAGTATATTTTATTTGTTTGCTAATAATTGTTATATGTTGTCTGTATACTAATTTATGCAACTGCAGTGTAGTGCAGTGTTCTAGCAAGTAACTCATACCTTCAACACATGCCACCTTTCTCTACTCATACCTCTAAGGATGAAACAGACCGAGAGCTGGATAATATTGATGATCAATCAAAGTGATCAAGCCCATTATTAAAGTACTAGTATATTTTGTTATTAAACACGGTTGAACACAGTGTATTTTGTGTAGTTAACAAATGATAAAACAAATTGTGTAAAGAATAAAAACAGGAAATATGTGCTATAACCTATAATTTTGTGTACAAAAAAACTGTATCAAAACTGGATTTAATTTTCAACTGTGCATAATATTATATTATTATATCACAGTTGGCCATTAAATTTTAAGGTAAATAGTTATTTTAAATACATAAAAAAGTGGGAAAGAACATTGAATTACTTAGAGATTTCCAATAAATGATTGTAAACTATGCAAATAAAAGAAAGAAATACCGGGATTAAAAGCGAAAAAGAAAAAATACGCAAAGAGAAGTAGTGAGAAAAGAAGACACGAAACAAAGTCAAAGAGTGGGAGGGTAGAAATACTCTTCGTAATTAGAAAGCGCATCGATTGCGCTACAAGGTAACTATTAGATTTCATGACTTCATTTAAGTATTTTTACCATTTGACTTTTCCTAAATAACGAAAAGACTATTAATTAAAATAATTGTAAACAAAAAATGGATGTAACAATCTGAATTCGCAATATAAGTCACATAAAAATATTTTTTTTTTCACAAACACAAACACAAAAATATTTCCTACACTTTTACTTATAAGGCGCTTATTAATTAATAGATTAATCAGCAGAAAATCTTTTCTCATTATGTCAATAAAAATAAAACAAATTAAAATAGCAATTATCGAAAATAGTTTAAATTAATTTGTAATAGGACAACGAATCATTAGTTCTAACCAGATTACTTTTGTTTATGGCGGTTTAAAACTTTCTACAATTATATTATATACTACTTTATTATGCTGTATCTTAAATTTACTTTATTATTTACTGTACTTTCAGTAATTACGATAATTAATTAATGAATCCGAAACAAAAAATGATCTTCGATCTTCAACTTTTTCTTTTGTACCAAACATCAAACCACAAGTTCAAACTTTATTCCCACAAACCACTTCAAAACTACTCTGACACTCGTAACCGCAAAGTCACATCACCTGCTGTTCCCGCTCTCTGAAAGGCCTGGACAACTCGTCGTCGTCCTTGTCACCGCTGCTCTGGCGGCGCATCCGCAACCCCGTCACAGAGCTATTATCACTCGCGCGCGCTCTTATCGAGACTGCAGCCACGATAATCGGCCGTCGTAGGGTAGGGCCGTTCTTCTCTCTCCCTCTCTCGCGGTGAGGTGCGCGCTAACAGCGATTGACACTGGTCATGTAATCGAATTTGCAGGACGGCTTCCGCGCGCGCGCCTATGCCTATCACGATATACTTCGCGTTGCGTAAGGTGTGCACGCCCGCGGCTGTACGCGCAACCGTCGCCTCGTAGATAAGTGCGGATTATCACGGGAATAGGTGGTTAACGATTGTTTCTGGATTGGGTTCCTTCCATTTTTCTCGAGCTGTTGGTCATTTATTCCAAAGTAAGGGGTACTAAGATGGATCGTGCACAACCTCCGAGATTTCTGGTATCCTAAAATACAGTCCAGTGTTATATAAGTTCTGTATATACCGGCAATAGTAACGAGTGCGATTCATTTAGTTGAAAAATGATGCCTCTTTTATTGGCTGTGACTTTGCAAGTATTTACGTCACGAAAACGAACAAACAAGGTTATAAAAGTGGGCAGAAAAATCGTTGATTTAAGCTTTTTTCGTTAAAAGATATGAATTCCTTGGAAAATTAGAAGCAATCAAAGACGGCGTAAAATAATTGCTAAACAATTGCCTTTTTTAACGATTTTATGGGTGTTATTTTCTTATACGATCTTTGATTAGCTATAATCTTCTGGAAATTGATATTTTTGAACGAGACAAAGCTTAAATTAAAGCTTTCTTCTGCCAACGTTTATAATCTTTTTTGTTAGTTTTTATAATATAAATACTTTTAAAGTTAGAGTCAATAAAGAAAAATTATTTTCGAACAATTAAAATGATTTATTTCAGATGATATTTAAGCATATTTAAGATGAGATGGATCATATTTTAACAAAAAGGACACCTAAGATAGAAGTGCAAACATGGGATTTCGTTTTTAGATACCAGAAATCAACTCTCAAACCCCGTCAAAATCCGTTTCCCTGAAGGTGAATACTCTACTTGTAAGAAAACTTTTCGAAGCTTATTGGTGGCCCCGAGCAAAATTAATTACTGTGATCGCGGTAAAACTCACAAACTTTGTAGAAATGTGTACCCACGACTATCTTTTCGTCACACAAACTCGTATCCTCAAAGTAAAAATACAACTATACGATCTCAAATCAGGCCATAATGTACGTAATACTTTACAGACATTCATGACGAAAAATAATGTTCGCTCCATGGCCGTAGTAAAATGTCACTTTACGAGCGAAAACTACTATATCAAGTGGAACCGTGCAGTATTTGAAATATTACAAAAAATGATAAATCATAGATATTTAATTTAAACATACTGACAGTTTGGTAAACCTAGAACAACTGAAGCGGTTAGAAAAAATTAGTGTGACACTAAACTGTCACGGTAATTTTTTCTAACATCTTCAATTGTTTCACGTTTGCCAAATTATCACACAGTAATTTGTATAGAAGAATTATCTCCGTATACATTTTCTTTCATTTGAAAAGTTACATGAAGTCTTCAAACAACGGAGCTCGTATTTCCTAAACCGCGTTCATAAGTTATGTTTTTATGTTTTAATGGCTGTGAGCGCTAGTGAGACCTTACTTCGTTCATTTAGAGGTAAAAATTATAGTGACAACCCGGAAAATTATCTTGAAATCTGTGAAATTTTTGTAGAAAATTACTACAAGATTTATTCAACTCAAAATTGTCAGAATACAACTGTACACCTAAATTATTTTTAGATACTATTAACAGTCACTTTCCATGAGTAAATATAAATATTTGTATGCAATATAGTATTTCATACCACTTTGCAAAAGAATTGGTTTAATTAAACTTTTATAAGTAAAAGATCTAGTAATCACAATACATGTAACTTACACAATTCCACAAAAAAAAAATTGTAATAACCATTAACTTTCAAAATATCTCAGTAGATGTATAGAACATACAGCTAAAAGATAAATATTTACTCAACGGTATAAGAAATTCAAGCTACATGTGTCGAAGTGAAAATGACTAATATGTTGGGTAAGACGAAATTTACGCAGGATACGTACGAAGGGTATGAAATGAAAAATGATCGAAAATGTATTTTAAGGAAGAACTGAGAGAATTCGAGAATAGAAGACCTACTGAGTGGATGGCGGAGTGTGACAAAGCTTTAAGCAAGAGGAAGATAGGAAAACTAATGGATTTGTTTTGTTAAATAAACCAGAGTAGAGAAATGAAGAAAAATAAAATAAAGTATTCATCGCAATTAATGAATTACATTTTGTCTTGTATTTCAATATTTATTTGTTTGAATTATTTTTTAGATAAGAATAATATAAAAATAGACATTAAGAGGATAAAGAAAAATCTTTAAATCAATCGAAAAGAATTTAAGGATTAAAAGAACAAAGTGTAGTTGACTTAGGTAGTGTATCAAAAGAAGATACAAAAAAAAGTAATATAGAATTAGAATTCATAATGTTACATAAAAAAATAAGCTGTGAGGATAATCAAGAAAGATTAGCGAGGGAAAGTGGACAAATGGATGAAATATAGCAGGGGGGGGGGGGGTACATTGATGAAGAAACTCGAAAAGAGGTACTCTAGGGAAAATCGATAAAGACACTTGTAGATACGCTACATTCGAGTGGAAGCCTAGAAATTGAGAGAAGGACAAGTCAAAAAACAAACACCAGAGAAAAACGCCATAATAATAAAAGAAAAATGTGGTTGTTTCGTCCTTATAAATACTTATAATTATTAAATACCTACCTTTAATTTAATTTTTATTTAGAAACTTTCGGAATCAGGAAAATAAAGAAATTTTATTTTATGCGGATTAAATAAAAGAAAACATGAACATTTTAACAAATGGTATTTAAATTAAAGTGTTCTTTTTAGGAAAGAAAAACATTATTTGATTTGACAATCTGTAGAAAACATTTTTCCAATTCTAAAAGTATACTTTGGTTGATAGTTTTTTTTTACTACCAAGTATAAAATACTTGCGCTTGACGACAAAATGACTTAGCCAATAAAACGACTAGAGTGCCTTACTAGAGAACTGTCAATATAATCAGTGGCTTCATGGTGTCGATTATTAGAATGCGTCACTAGAATATATTTCAATTTATAGTTTGAATTCTCTATGCTTGGAGGTACTAACTGAATTCAAAGAAACGCTTCTTGTTTCAATAGCACAAATATTTCTGATGCCTCCTAAAGTATATCATTAAACTTATTAATCTATTCCTAAAATGTAAAATTATTTGTTGCAGAAAAATTGCAACATTTTTGGGTTTATCAATTGAAAAAATCAGAACAAAAAGGCGTAAGTACTTCAATCAGTTCCATTCAACGTCGATTGCCGAAATCGCATCGTTTCCCTTCCAATATCCGGTCTACGTCCTTCATGTCTATATCGACATCGGTCCTGTTGAGGCGTATAATTCGTCCTGATTTCGACGACTCTTGAAAATAATGAATGTGGATCTTTTCACCTTAAATCCATTTTTTTCAATTTTCCAGATCGGTGTATCTATTTATAAGACATGTTTTCCGGCTTTTTCGATTTCCTTAACTCTAAAGGAAATCAAAAGATGAATCATGTATTATGTAAAAAAGAAAAATGTAAGCTTAAAATTATTCACCTCGCAGAATCTTAGATTTTTAAATCGCAAATTTTTAAAACATTGACTAGATGAATAATAACAATACAATTGTATAATATAAGATATAGTTATATGCTACAATAACTAAATTAAAGTATTTTTAATAAAAATAAAATAATTAAAGAATTGCCAATAAACTAACATGTACATTTTTGTTTTTGTCAAAATCTGATTCTTAATTCCTCTAACAATATCTCATACTAATGAAACTTAAATTTAAGAATTTGTATGTAATTCTTTCAACTTCATTTTCAATTAAAATACGTAAGATTATCGAAATTTAATTTATTCACTATTAAAAAGAAATTCAGGTAAATCAATAATCAGACAGAAGGGGGATTTATTATTCCAATTCTGTACCACTTTCACTGACGTTTTTGAAAATACGTGACCCATTACTGTCATTTTATTTCAGTCATTACGCATATTCTGTTTTACACATAAAAATACAAATAGACTTTTAATAATAAAACTGTATATTCTTTGCATAGTAAATTAAAATGTATAATTGAGAGTTCTCGAATATCCAACAACTACCTATATAAATAAACAGCTATTGTTTGCTTTTTCCAAATCTATCGTTGAAAGTATCAACGGACAATCTAACTTCATTGAATCTCGTCTCACAACTAAACACAACCTAGACATTGTTTTCCTATTATCAGATTCGCAATACATCAATTGTACCACACTAACGTTTTGAAAAAAAAGAAGAGAATTCATAGAGGGAGGGGAAGGAAGAGAGAGAAAATAACTCGCAGACCGATGGAGACAAAGTCGGAGGAGAGGCGCGACCTCGCGGACCGATTGGCCTGATTGTCGCGGGGCGCGAGTCAATAACCACTTAACGTTGCTCGCACGCATCTGAGAAATCACGGCGGCTGTGGTGGCGTATACAGAGTCGAGCGTTTTATCCTTTTCTCTATACGCTCTCCCTCGAACGTAAATGTACGCGTGTATATATATCTAGGAAAGACGAAGAATCCCGTTTGGAGGCCTCCTTACCTTGTGTACGAGAATTCCTTTACCGGAATCGATAATGCGAATCCTGGGTTTTTTTATCTCTCTCTCGATTGGAGATGGAACTATTGAACGAGGGTTCAGGACTCGAAGCTATTGCTTTTTCATCGAGACGAAATTTGATTTTCTATATTGTTGCGGAAGAAAAACTAGGTTGGATTCCTCTGCAATACAATGGTTTTCAAGATTTTTTAACTTACTTGTTAAACTTGTTGAAATTGATACCGGTTATGTGATTTAAAAACTTAATAGAAGAAATATTAGCACTAGATCGTTAAACAGAAAATTTGATTAAAAACTTTTCACAAAACGTGATTTTGAAAACTTTTCTTATATTGTTAGAAATTTTCTTAAATTTAATGTACCTCCATGAAGTTTAATTACAGAATGTACTTAATGAACAGAATGTTTAAACTTTATGAAGGTACATTAAATTTAAGAAAATTTCTAAGAGTATTGTTACGTCTATTAAAATTTTGCGAAACCGTCCAGAATAAATGACCGTTCTGGGTACTTACATTTACATGTTAACTACTGTTGGAAAAAGTATCAGTTTTCTTTCAGAAGTTCCTCTCACTTAATTTAAACTTTGCTTCCATACATTATTTTTAAGAAATAGTGACCATTAAATAACTTCCTAATCTATTATTAGAAAAGTTTTTTACCTCCTAAGTCTTCACAAATGTTTACCTTTAATAAGTATATTTTCCTCGAGTCAATTTGAAAGTTTAATTATTCATGAACTTTTTACACTTCCCAGCTAGATTTTCGCTTTCAACTTCATAGGTGTAAATTACCTCCTATACCACATTGAAAAATCTTTACTCTTTAAGGGAGTACTATCGGTACGCCGTGAGTCAAGTGCATGTTTCGTCGTCTCAGACTTCCTAACCTCTTTGCAATGTTGTCAAATAGGGTGTGTAATGATCGAGTAAGCGTGAATAATTTTATTTATTTGCTTATATTAACTCTGTAAAATTGGTGAATCAACATTTAGATGTGCGCATTAGATTCGTGGGATATTAAATTATACATTTCTCAAGGTTTCATCAAAATTTGAACAGCCGATTTAACCAATTTCTTGATTGAAACTGTCGAAAACGTGATTTTCCATAAAACTACGTGTTAATGGCGTAAACATAAAAGTATTAATAACTTTTTTCTGGGTTGGTTTAGCTTTCCAAAAATTTATATGAGTCAGTTTGAGGCCAAACATACTAAAACATACTAGTATACAAAATATCGTAATTTTCTGAACACTAATTCAAAACTGATAGTACTCTCTTAAACGTTAACCACCATAAATTGTACATTATAGCAAAAATATTCATTAAATATAAAATTGGTTAATTAAGAAAAAGCAAAAATAGAAACTTATGTTTAAAGAAAGCATTATTCAAAAGTTAGCCGAGTTAAGGTGGCTCCTTCGTTCATTTCGGACTTATATATACAACATTTTTACGATACTTACTTCACATGTTATAATTTGAGAAATAATATAGTGTGATAAAAGGTTCTTAAAGTATCAAAAAAAATTTTTTCAAAGAAATTTGAATATTGTTAAAGAAAATATCGCTAATTGAAAAAAAAATCAACAAATCCGATAAATCTTTTTCATTTTTCATCCGATTTTAATTTTTAAGGTCTCATTTTGTTCCTTGTCAATTTCAGGTGGGGTTACCGATATGAAAATTGAAAAATTTTCAAAACCTGCAAAGATAGAGCTATTTGTTTAACTCAACTCTCTAAAAAGCACACACGAACGTATAAACAAGTGGATTTTGAAAATTTTTCAATTTTCATATCGGTAACCTCACCTGAAATTGTACAAAGAACAAAATGAAACCTTAAAAATTAAAAACGGGTGAAAAATGAAAAAGATTTATCGGATTTGTTGATTTTTTTTTCAATTAGCAGTATCTTCTTTAAAAATATTGAAATTTCTTTGAAAAAATTTTTTTCGATACTTTAAGAACCCTTTTTTCATACTTCATTGTTTCTCAAATTATAACATGTGAAGTAAACATTGTAAAAAATTTGTATAAATAAGTCCGAAATGCACGATGGAGCCACCTTAAGCCGAGAAAGGCTTTGCAACAATTAATGACCGAAAATAGAAAAAGCAAGAGATGAAAAGACTCACCGCTATCCTCTGGCCGAAGCCGAGGAAGGAGAGTTTCCGCTTGTTGGCGGGAGTGGCCCGCTTATCAGCCTTGTCGGCAATCCTGAATTTCCTCATTTGGAGGCGTTGTGTGCGCTCTTTACGGACTGCTCTTTTTCCTGGGTGCCCGTCCGATCCTCAGCTGGGACGGCGATGTCCACATGTGGAGAAGTCGCTCCAATGGCAGCTCCGTCGTCCTGCTGATTGCTGCAACACGTCGTTAATAGGCACTTTATTGACAATACTTTCTTAGCCAGTCAAAATACATAGTGGTGCAATCAAGGGATATTCGTTTTCACTTTATTTAATATTTTATTGAATAACTTGGATTTTCGATTTTTCAGAAGTACAATCGTATACCTAGTTATGCTCTAGTACATTGTAATTTATATCGAAGATAAAATGTTTAGCGTTAAGGAAACATTGTCAAGAGCATGAATTATTTCTACTTATTAAATTTCTACTTATTATCTGTTAATAAAAAATTTAATTTAACATATAGTCTAAAAAACTTTCAACAGTATACACTGAGAGAAATGTTATAGGAAAATTTACTATAAACGTAAGAAAAATTACTATATTTGATAGGAACTTTAGGATAGGCTCGAATTATCATAAAATTTACTACAATTTATAGTAAAAATTGGTATATACATAGTAAAAATTATTTAAACATAGGAATTTTTATTATAAATTGTAGTAAATTTTATGATAATTTAAGTCTGTCCCACGGTTATTATAAATATATTAATTTTTCCTACACCATTTTTCTCCGTGTAGAGGCGGATGAAATGGTAAACCAATAAATATTCGGTACTCAATTATTGATAATTGAAACGTAATTTAGTATTGTTAAATTTTCGATACGATATACGATGCGATAACTGAATGCAAGAGTAATTGAATGTAATTTGTATATTAAATACAATAGTCTTAGTAATAAACCAACAATTTTCATTCTATTTATAAAAACTACAAATGACCGTTTCCCACGCAAAACCATCAAACCAACTTTCTACACGTTCACATAACAATCACTCATTCGCGCCACTGGTAAACATAATTTAAAAAACGAAGTGTGCACTCCAGTTAAACGGGCGCACTAATAGCCGCTAACTCCCGGCGTTAATAAACACAATAAAAAAAAAAGCACAGAGGCCAACGATCGCATTTTTGTGCTTGTTATTACCGACGTCGTTCTCGGGATTGTCGTCGTTGACTGGGCGTTCGACGACAAAAAAAAAGACAACGGCATGCGCCAGATAAACGCGACGGATAATTTGACGAAATGTCTCTGCGAGGCATCGCTCGAACGAGCAAAGTCTTGAGCTACGATCGTCGGCCCCTCCACGTAGACGCGATTGTTTCTCTGCCCCTCCTGAGATCGAGGACGCGTACAGTCGCTCTTGAAATTCGCGCTAAAGTTTACAGTGAGTCGCTGTGCTTAATGGGTCTGAAGTTTGCATAGTTGGAGTCTAACAAAATAATTTTTTCAAATTAATTAAAGTTATTAAGTCTTTGTTATAAAGTTATTTAATACTATAAAACAATAAATCTATACGCAAAATTAATATTAATTATTATAAACTTGAAGTAAAATCAAATATTTTTTTATTTCGTTGCACTGAAACGTTGCAAACTTTAGACCCATTGTGCTTAGGGTTCGTTCGTGGTATCGACATTCGTTTTATAACTAGTAGTTAATAAATAAGTGCCATCACATGAATACGACTAACACGTGGCTTAAACTATACCGGAAACGAATTGATATTTATGAAAGAAATATGCTTGATGTTGGAAAACCGAAAAGCGAGAAAAATAACGGACCTGGCAAAAACTAAAACCGCAGGGGAAAAAAAACAGTGCCCAGCGGAGGAAACAGAGTGACGCAAACGAAAAGGATAGACCACAGCGCGTTATTTTTCACTTCGACTCGCCCTGATCCTGACGAATTCCCCCGAGTGCAGACGTACGCGCGTTTTATCGGCTAAGTGTGATTTAAGCGCCACCCGACGGGCGGTCCATTGGAAATTCACAGCCGCGTCGCCGGGGCTCAACAACAGGGGTATTCGTTGTTTTTTTTTTTTTCAGCTGCATATTGAGTAGTGTCCACACTTTTTAAGGCTTGGCGGTGACCACTTCAAATTTATTTCTTTAAATTGGAGTGTTTGGATAGTGCTGTCATGAGTGTTTGAGTAGCTGTATTAACTTTTTTCGTGAAACAAAGGCTGGAAATTTCGCTGCATTTATTTCTAGGAGTAAAGAAAAAAAATGATAATTACGTTCATTAATTTTTTTGTATTCGGAAACAACAAGCATTCTAAAAGAAATTTATTATCTTGAACAGTATTTTATGTAATCAATAGTTTTTTTCCACAACGATAGAATTCTTTTTATAGCTCAAGAAATATACTTTCTAAGTGAAAATAAATTCCGAATAGGAAATATGAATATTCATACATATGTTTAAAAATTTTGCTATTTTCAACAACAAACGATACAGAATAGAAAAATAAAACTTACATAATAAAGTAATACAGATAAAAAAGCACATCAAAGATATTATTATATTTTTATTTTTTGTTCTTAAATATTTTATCTTCGCTATCAAACTTTTTCTATCTTTCAAACTCGTTTCCGTTTCTTGGTATATTATTTCAAAATACTACTTTCGTTACAAAAGACTTGACATATCAAATATCTGTCAATTTGTTTATCCACGCTAAATTTCCAGATTTACGATCTTACACCTCGTTAATTTGAACTGTAAATTTTTCGTTTAAATATTGCAACTGTGTTACTCGGAACTTTCATTCTGATGAGTGCAAACGATAATTAGCACTGTTTCGTGTTTCGCGAGTTTGCAAAGCCTGTTCTGATACGTCACTTGATTATGACATCAAATACCGATAGCACACTTTCTGTGAAGCTAAATTTTTAATTCTAGTTCGCAAGGTTAATTCAATGAAATATTACGGCGAATGAGAATAATTTATCAATATTTTAAATCTTGGACTTTTTTAGAAATATTTTAATTAAATATAAGCTTTGTAATATATTTAACTATTTATTACTTTCTTCAGATACGAAAAAACTACCGAAACACACCTACCAATATTATCAATTATTATCACCAACACAACAAAATAAAATAAATCGAAAACTATATACACCGAAAAACTAATCTTCCTCGGGGCATCCCAAAACATATTTTTCTAAATCGCAGTCCAGACAATCAGTTTTCAAACCGACGTGCGCGTAATATTCCACTCGGTGTTGCACAAAGGAAAGAGTTCGCTTTGTCAAAATAAAAAAAAAAGAAAAACCTACTGCAGCATAATGAAAAGGAATGCATAACCGCTCACATGGGCTCGCGCGTAGGACCCGATAACAAAGCGACGTGCAGTCGCACTAATCAACCGGCGGTATCTGGCCCCGGCATAAAGACACGCCAGACGTTTGTTTGACGGACTGCAGTCGTCTCACCGTCATGCGTGTATATATGGAGGGGTACCACCTGTCGGTGCACATGCATGCCAAGTGCACCGAAGTCTCTATTATTCTTTTTCCCTCTCTCACGCGCGCCGGGCGTCGTCTCTCTCTCTCTCAAGGCCATATAGCAGCATATAATGCTCTGGTGCTGTAAAATTGATGCGCGCGGTTTCCGAACAGCTCGATAATAACGAAGTCAATTAGGACGCGCGGAGTTGCCGGGCCTGCATTTGGGTTGAAAAGTTTTCTTACGGGGGAAATTGGGAGTAGTCTAATTGAAATTGGGTCGAGAGCGCGTGCGCGGGCCGCTTGGGAGAATGAATTTTCATGCCCGGGGAATGGAGCGCTGCTGCAGGGTGGCATTATGCTGATGATCAATTTTACTCGCTGACAAGTTTTCTCAGCGGGGAGAAGAAGAGTTCGCGCGCGAGGAGAAGGCTTTTCAGCGCTAATGATTGATTAATGCTCTTGGAATATTGAAGATATTAAAAAGGGTTGCATTTTGTTGAAAAATGATATTCTATGTAGAGCTCAATTTTGGGTTTGAAGTTTGCATCGTTGAAGTGCAACGAAATCATTTTTGAAAATTAATTAAAGTTATTAAGCAATGGAAATTTTATCTAAATCTTTGTTATAAAGTTATTTGATACTATAAAACAATAAATCTACACGCAAAATTAATATTAATTATTATAAACTCGAAGTAAAATCTAATATTTTTTATTTCGTTGCATTTACAACGTTGCAAACTTCAGATCCATGCTCAATTAGGGTTCAGAAGTTGCATGTTTAATAACTTCCCGAATGGAAATAATAATCGTACAACTATGTTACAATCTAGTACATTATTGTAAATTCTCGCATCATTTGGTACGTTTCGGTACGTTTTGATTAAGATTCGGACATTTGTACGGGATCGTACCTAAACGTACCGAATCGTACGGAAATGTATGTCAGGCTACTCGAAGGTACAGCCTCGTACAGAAACCTACAGAAACTTACATATGCTGAGAAAAATTATTTTTTGTCTTCAAAAATTTCTTGCCTAAGCGTACCGAAACGTACTCAAACGTACCAAAACATGCAGAAACGTACCTCAGCGTACAAAAACGTACGAAAATGTATGTCAATGTACGTGAATATACGGTGTTGTAAAGAAAATTATGAGAACTTGAAATATACTGGAAAATATTTGTCATTTCAAAAGTTTTTGTAGAATAAAAATTTTCGTAAAATATTACATTTTAAAATTCCGTACGTTTACATATGTTATTGCATGTTTTTGTAAGGTCGCGTATGTTGTTGTACATTGCTTTACGTTTTTGTACGTTTTGGTAAATGTCAGTAGGTTTCGGTATGTTTTGGTACGTTTCGGTACGTTTCGGTACGTTTCAGTGCGTTTCGGTAGAAAAATATTTGCATATTGATACATTCATTTGGTACGTATAAGTATGTTTCCGTTCATTTTCGTACGTACAAGTATGTCACTGTACGTCACCGTACGTTTCTGCAAGTTTACGTACGATTCGATACGATTTGCTACGTTTTGGTACGTTTTCGTATAAAATGTCCGAATCTTAATCAAAACGTACCGAAACGTACCGAATCGTACGGATAGGTACAGAAACATAGCGACACGTGAAGGAACGTGCCGAAACATACGATAATTTACATTATAGTACCGTTTATTTTTTCCATTCGGGTTATAAAGAGTGCAAAAGTCATTGCCCAACAAATAAGGTTATTCATGTCCTGGACTTTGCTTGAAGCATATATATACGTTGCGTGTAACTAATTGCCTAATCTGTAATGTACTATAATGCTAAAATCGTGTTGTTATCGATTATACAGCCAATTAGAAGAATATATAATATTATACTTCAAAAAGCAATAAAAGGGACCGTTAAAGAGAAATTGTAGTGCAGTTTCTGAAACGAACAACGACCTATTTTCATAAATTTTATTTTGTATTAAGTAAAAAGTTACACTTTTCTAAGTAAACACAATAAAACTAAATATATGATAAGTATATTTCCTCACTCACATAGAAAATGATTATAACAGTATCAATAAACAAGTTACGAACTTATTTAAGATTCAGAAAGGAGCCCAGGAAAGGATATACATATAAATCATCTACCCTCTTACATTTTATCGTTTAAAAATTTTGTTAAATGCACGCTCTCATGTAGTACAGGCATATCCATCATCATATATAACATTTCCCATGCCATTTACGCAAAATACTCTTCAAAATCAGGTTGGAGCAACAGTGGTAAAGAGTACCCGAGCCTCTCAATCATCTTCTCGATGATCGAACAGCTCGACGGGACGGTACCAAATCTCTCTCCCCTTATTTCAGTAATATAGAGACCACCGATCGTAGGTGGTCTTACGAAAACCTTGTGCCAGAAACGCAAAGAGCTACCGTATCCAGGAGAGAAACCAATGCCCGCCTTTCTCCGTATTATATACGCTCCGCGCGAGAGTCTGCACGTGCCCGAGGAGAGACAAGAGGACGAGTATATAGAGAGCGCGTCGTTCGATAACGCGCTATCGGCGCCATCTGCTCGCGAATTTTCATTCGCGCGAGGCGACCCGAAAATTCCCCAGTGCGCACGACGCGCCGCCCCGTCGGTCATGGAAATTACGTCAAATCGCAGACGAACGTCAGTCGCACAGATCGATATACTCTAGTTTGCAACTTTAGCGTTTGCGTTATGGGATTTCTCGGCTGGAAATTGAAAGAGACGCGATGTTGCTCTAGGGTGGGTTGGAAATGGAAATTACTTTTTGGATTTTTATGTGAATTGAAAACTTACACGTTTGAGATGTGTATTTGATTTTCTGTTTTTTTATTTAAAAGTGTCAACTGTTGATAATAATTATTTTTCTATTGATATTATTTCAGGGGCGATAGATGAGTAGCCTACCCATTTAAGTTAGAAGTGTATAATAGTATGAAGCATTATATAAGTATAGCTATATGTTATATGTGAATAAATGATTATAATGTATATAACTAAAAAAAATAAATATAACATAAATAGTAACATTAGCGGTTTTCTTAATAGGGCATAATATAAACTACAATAGATCATCCAACATAATCAATCACGGAGAGAAATTCCATAGTTAAAATTACCAGAGCGCTCTAGTAATTTTGTCACAGACTGACTCAAATGGACTTTTTACGAGATATTTAACAAATTTTACGAGACACAAAATAATTTTTATAATTCACATTCGAAAAATTACAATAGTACGTGGTAAAATTTATTTTGTGCCTCGTAAAATTTGTTAACAATCTCGTAAAAAGTCCACTTGAGTCAGTCTGTGACAAAATTACTAGAGCACTCTAGTAATTTTAACTATGGAATTTTTCTCCGTGTACGGAATCATTGACAAAATTTACGCAAATCAAACCAATAACGAAACTAATACACTTGTAAGAGGAGCCGGAAAAAACATACTTTCGTTCGGAATGCGACCGCGCTCCTTGCACAGGACACTCGCAACGTTGGCAAGTCGTAAACGGACACGCGCTTAATTATACATTCGAACGTTGTAATTATTAAGGTTCCGCTTTGACAGGCGTGCACACACACGCTTGCTCGGCTCGGACGAGTCGTGCGGCGTATCTCCGAAGTCCCCGCGGGGCGCAGGAGTCATCCAAACGGCTTGAAATTCGAGACGCGCATCTCTCCGCGGGCGTCACGGAATAATTAAATTGCTAATCGGCCCATCAGCTGTAGCAGCCAAGTGATTTCAAGCGGTTTAATTGGACGATCGATACTCCACCCCAACATACAGACTTTTCAACGTAATGTTCTCGCTTTCACGCGAGCGAGGAAAACGTACCTGTTGTTATCGATTAAGGAGATGTGAAATATTATTTAATCTTTTTTTTTTTTTTAAGATAGATTGAAATCGTTTGTTGTACTTACAATGGTTTATATTTATACAAAAAAAAAATTGATTTATTGTTTTAGTACAAATAGAAACTAAACTTCTATAAAATATTTGACTTGAAATTGTTTTTTTGTTCATTAAACAACGATATTACATAAGTTCTGTTACATCTTTTTCTTCAAGATTCTCTTCTAATAACAGTCAAATAAAACAAGTTGACTATCGATTGCATAAGTTAAACGTATTCCTTACTTGTAAAATTTATTGCAGGCGTCATCTCTATAACAACCACTTGGGGTTCAATTTGTAATTTTTAAAGTCATTTGCTAATTTTAAAATATATTTGCAGCACACTTGACCGTGTATATTTTTAGAAGCAGTTGAGTCAAATTATGAGAATTTTTGGAAAATGGTAATGTCTATTTTAGCCTTAAGTTGCTACCAGCTTAGAACCAGCCGATAATACTAATTTTTTGAGTCCAATAATAGTCTGTTAATATGCAATCAATTAGCTGTTATTAGCTTAGCCTTGTACGTCTTCATTCAAACGCTTTTTTACTTGTCACTTGATAAATATTGAAAACTATAATTTTGATCGCTTAATCCGTATAATTAATGCGACGTCTTAATCAAAAAGTTCATCTTTGCAGATAAGTAAGGCTCTATTTATCGTTTGTTGCAATAATTATAAATAGAACGTCATGTTTTACTATTTTTTCTACACAATCAATTTTGTAATAAGATATGTTAAACTTCTAAAGCATTTTTTGTGTATTTTCATGCATCAATCTATAAAAGAAATTTGTAGTCAAAATCTAACTGAACTAGACGCAAAATTTTCACCCTTATAAAAACTGTAAAACTAACGGCGCACAACGGCTGATCTGCGAACCCTTAAAACTAGACGTTCTGTCGGTGGCGGGCGCAACCTCCTCATGAAAAGGAAGTTCTCCACGTTGCCTGTAACGCCGATCGATATGCGGAACGGCAGGAGCGCGAACATCCGTTGCAATTCAAACGTGCAATTATAGGTATGGTGTGGTTTATGCACATAACAATTGTACACATATTTATTGTGCACACTTTAGCATGTATATATTTATATACATATAGATATATACCAATGCTAAAGTGTGCAAATATGTGTACAATTCTTATATGCATAAACCACACCATGCCCAAACAAATACCATTTTTAGATGTACTTTGTTTTACATTATAAAAGTTATGAAATATATCTATAAATGTTTTGTACAATGTAATTTTATTTAATCTAAAATGTTTTAACATTTTAATTTTTTTTTGCAGTTTTAAATCTTTATTAGATTTTGAAAATTATGATTAACAAGATGTTTTAAAATTTTTTTGAATAAAATATTTTAGAATTAAAATAAAAATATTTGTGTAAAGCTTTATTAAAACTCTTGACGAATGCATACGTGAATTAACTGCAATAATAATATTTGTATAAGCTGAATTTCCGTTTTCACCGTACCCTTGACATTACAGAATTTGCTACGAAAATTGTGTTACGAGTGAGCTATCGCAACTTTTAATAATAAAAAGTGACGGACCCTGGAATTGAACCAGAGCCACTGACTCGCGAGTCAGAAACACTACCAACAAGCCACGGCCGCCACCGCTTTAAAAAATTAAAAAAAAATTAAAAAATTAAGTTTTATTATTGATATACGTATGTGTATGACATAACTTTGAATTTTGTTTTGTGAAATTATATATAATGACTATTTTTTAGAGAAACTTTTATACTTCTATACTACTATTGTTGTAACACGGTTTCTAAGAGTGTTTAAAAATGTATTTTAGATAGTTTGATAGTAGAAAAATGAAACGTTAAATGAATAAATTAAAATTATTTAGATACTTTAAATAATTCATGCAAATTCAATTGATGCAAACTATTACAAACTCGAAAAACTTGAGGAAGGGCGTGGTGATTTTGTATATGGAAGGATCAATTTCTCGTAACAATTATTTTTATACGTAAATTAATTATTTATATTGCCAGGCACGCCAGATAATAAAACCTGTTCTTCACCCAATAAATTAAAGTTGCTAAAATATTAAATTTAATGGTCCCACACGATCTCACCAATTCTTCCCTCGACAACCGAACAAATAAGAGAGTTGAATAAAATATTTATAAATTGTAATTAGTATACAAAATAGATAGGATTAGTGGTTTCAACATTAAGGAAATAAATTTTGATAATGAACATACTGAAATTAATGCTCTTACCACTTAAAGTTCAAAGAAATATCCAAAGCATAGGGATTGCATTTATAGACTTTTTCCAACACTTCTTAAAGCAAATTTTATATCAGCAACTTGTTTATCTAACGAAGATCGATCATTAACAAAATAATCATAAATCTTTCATTTGTTTACAGCAGCCATCGACAAGAGACAGTCCCGTAATTTTTGTTGAACACACTCTTCCGACCGAAAAAAAAAGGACCAGGCACCGAAACCGAGACGTCCGGCCTATTACCGCAGCAATTTCGTCACAGGCCCGTCCAGTCGCGCACGGATCAGGAATCAACAGGTCCTCGCGTCCGTCGAAAAAAGAATCCACCGCGATCGCGCTCCCGCTTCTAGGAAACTCCGCTCGTCACGGCAGACTGATCCCTACGGGCAACTTTTCAACGCCCCCCGATCCCCATCATAGTTCCGCACTCGCCGCTCCGTCCGCTCGCAATTATTCGGCAGTAGCTCTTTGAAAAAGGGGGGGATCCGGTTTTACCTGCTCCCGTGGCTTTTTGCTCTCTCGCTGCGCGCCGGTGATGTATACCCGCGCGTGCGCGCGCGCGGATCTTGGGGATGTGTGCTGCCGGCGCCGATGCTCTTCTGCACCTTTCTTCTCCTCTTCTCTCTTCCAAACTGCTATATCTCCCTCTTCTGCATGCACTAGCGCGCAGCCGAACGTGATTTACGCGAGCGATGCTCCAGCCCCGACGACGGCTACACCGTAACTGCGCGCGACCACTGACTGACTGACTGACTCACCGCACGGCGCCCCGCGCCAGAGAGAGAGAGAGAGAGTATGGTCACATGCGAAAGCAGCCCGAGCTATATAACATTGAAAGAGAGAGGGAGAAAGAACACACGGGTGAACCAGTCGACGTAGCAACGACTCACAATGCAGAGATGGTTTGCGATAATGATGGGGGCGGATCCAAGTTGAGAGTATAGAGTTTTCGAAACAAATTTGGGTGACAAGCATTTCCGAATGATTCATTAATTAAGGGGATCGGCTTTTTTCGAGGCTAAAGGTGCTTTAAACTTTTTTACAGTAAGTGACACAAAGGTTATAAAGTAAAAAAATAAGTAAATTTTTAATTGAAAAGTGTCTTCTATACAACACTTCTCTTTTCTTTTTCTCGAGCTTTTTCTAGAATGAAAGGAAACAATAAAAAATTTATAGTTGAACAAATAAAAAGAATTATAGTGTGCAATTGTCAACATTGTAAGGATTCCTTATTTATGTGCTTGTTTGCGAACAATAGAAATAAGTGAGCTTTTATGCGACGTTACGTATGGTGCAGTCTAGCTGTGAATAAACATTTTTTATGGCCCAAATAACAAAACAAACAAACCACGTCACTGTGTGTACTTTGTATTAAGAATGATAAATGCTCAATTGATTTGTTAGTAAACGCTCTGGGTAAATTTGAATTGTACAATAGACTGTGGCATTTCATTGATCGGGATGATACAATTTTTAATTAAAGTAGTACTCACGTTGCCGCTTGAAAATATCTTGTCGAAGCAACTTCTTTTCGTAAATATCCATTTAAATGTTTTTGATAAGATGATTTTTCAATGAAAAGCATTACACGTTTCATAATTGATCAAAACATGTCTAAACTGTAAGAAAACTCGCAATGTGTGAAATAAACCAACACTGCTGTCGTTTATACTTGACATTCAACCTTTAAATAATGAACCATCCACCCGCCCCTTTAATTGCATGTTTACCACTTGTTTGCTTTGACATATTTTGCGCTACAGTTATAGAAAGGTTTTAATCTTCGCTGCTATCGTTCGCAAATTTGTGCGTGTCTTTGCACACATCACGGCCTTGGCTTACGAGCATACGTAATTCGACGCTAAACTTTGATCGCCGCTTGATTATTAATCCCACTTGGACTTCCACTTTAATTTCTATTATTTCGCGCAGGTACAGGCGAGTTTATCGAATGCCAGTCGCTGCGCGCGCAATCGAACGCCATCACGCTAGGAAAAGCTTTCGACTATTTCTTCTCGATCTTTCGCGAAATCAATTTCCTCGCCCCCTCGCGTGTGTGCCATCAGTGGCGAGAGAAGCTTCACTGAATGGGAATCAATTTTGCAGAGCGCATAGTTACATCCTTACAAAATCATTCTTCCATTATCGGCTAATGTTCGCGGAATGCGCCGTCAATGAAATCATAATGAGTCGGGAAGTTCGTATTTGCTTTTCTCGCGCTCAATTAAACCAAATTAAACCTGCGACTGATTAGTGATTTCCCGACGGAGAAAAGTTCCTTAATTGCGAACTGATTTGCACTTTGAGGTGTGACGTTTGATTTTGAATGCTAATATGTTACCGCGAAATTCAATTCGAAAATGGAGGAATGAATCATTGTCAATTCTAAATTTTCGGTCGACGTAATCGTAATTCTGATGATAATTATTTGTCAATCAATACATTTCAATATTATAGAATACTTTAATTCCGGTCAACTGGGATACCTTTTGTATTTCCATTCACAATGCTAAATCAATACGCATATAAAACACGAATAATACACCATCAAACAGAAAATATAATTCAACAATGATTCCACGTATTTTGCCGCATTTACTGCGAACAGCGAACCTGATGACGGCAAAAGTAAGCACGTGCTCTTAATTAAAAAAAAATACGGCGACGCGAGAAAGAAAGACACACGGGTTTCGTCATCCCGAAAGTTGCACAACGCCACCAAAACTCGCCATAAGCTTTCGACTCTCATTCCCCATGTATATATATGTACGTCGCCTTCGCTTTATGGGAACAATGGAATAATTAGGCGATCATATAGTGACGACTATTGAACTCGCGAGTTGAGGCAGATGCTCGCTCACTTTTTCAGCTTTCGATTCCAATGATGACGCAAGAGAGGGATTTAAAGGGGCATCAATTGCCCGCTCGTGCGCGGAAAAGAACGCGCGCTGCGCTGTGGAACTGTGACATTGGTGGGAATTGCCATTAACGCGATTTTCTGTCTATCTCTCTCCCTCTGTCCGCCTCTTTCTCGACTTTGTGTGCGTCTCTTCCAATTGTCGCGCCGGGCAATTGTTTTTCCGCACGAGCGGCGAGCTGCTGCGAACTCGGGCGACGAAAAAATGAACTGCTGTGATATAGTAGATTATCACGAGACCAACATCGGTGGAGATAGATATCGCAACGAGGTGATAAATGCAGTGTGCCGAAGCCCGTGGGTGAGATGAAAAAAAACGTTCCGTAGTAACAATGGCTGTAGGTTAATTCGAGCTACGCGTTTTTTTTTTTGGGGGGAGAAACGGGGTTTTGTTTGCTAATGATCTAACACGGAAACGGTGGTAGGCTTGGTAACTGGGACAGGGTTGATAAAAAAGCTATTTTGACCGATCGAAATGATTGATAATTGTTGTGGCAGTTGTTTTTCCATGGGTAAATCTAATTTATCGTTTATGTTATGGTAGGTGTTACAGATATTTAAATTGATATAAGATTATCGCTTCTTGTATTTATTAAATTAGAACGTGATTGATTGAATTACGATAAGTGGCAGATTGAGTTACAGAGCAGTGAAGAAATTGTAGATATATTCGTCACCTTCTTGATATTTTATATTTATTGAGATTAGAAATGATTTTAATGATTTCTTTTAATGTGCGTCTGAACTTTGCAACGTTGTATCGCAACGAAATAAAAAAAAATATTCGATTTTACTTGTAAATTTATAATAATTAATGTTAATTTTGCATGTAGATTTATTGTTTTATAGTATCAAATAACATTATAACAAAGATTTAGATAAAATTTCCATTGCTTAATAACTTTAATTAATTGTAAAATAACTAATTCGTTGCACTCCAACAATACAAACATCAGACCCATTTCTTTTAAGCCTATTTTTCAAGCGTTCTTAATGATGACTATAATTATATCCTCGCCTTATTTAATTATACATACAATAGTTTCTTAAAAGTTACAATATAGAATAATAAACGTAAATTTGCACAGGAAAATAGTATGCATTTTTCTGCAGGATAAAATATGTATCCATTGAATCTTTTTGAATACTTTGGACTAATTTGAATCTTTTCACGAAAAAATCAATAGTTCCCTCTTCAATTCCCCTATCTCAAAACTTTGTCAATGTGCAATTTGCATTGCTCTAACAATGTGAACGAAATCATAACTTTTATAATATTCAATACCAGCAGAGCGTTTCTTCGCCCAATAGGTAACTGAAAAACATGGGAACACAATACCAGATAAACAAAATGGAAAAGGAAGTGAAAAAAAAGATAACAAAGTTCATTTTTGTTAGTGCAATAATAATGATTAATGTCGTTAAATCAATATTGTTTTATGAAATAAATAATGTCGTAGGTAATATGAAAGAAAATCTACCCTGGTAGAAGTTAACCATATTTTATAGCTAAGGTTTTAATTAAATGGAAGCATTTTAGCAAAAATCATAATGCAAAAATAATGTAATTCATCAAAAAGTTCTACTATTACTTAAAATACATATTTTATGAAGTGTAAATGTCACAATTTATTTCGGATTGGTACATAATTATGAAATACAAGCAATGTTCGTTTTTAGTCATAAAGTTAACTGAAAAATAGCTAGCTTCTGGTTAACATTTCTACTAGGTTAGTAATCAAATTATATTGTCCTAATAAAAAAAAAGTTTTCATTTCTTTTTTTTCCTAGAAACTTTTAATTGCTAGCGATAGTGTAAACAAATTAAACGATATCCATTCCGGATGGGTCTGAAATTTACATCGTTGGTACGCAACGAAATAATATTTTGTAATTAATTAAAGCTACTTGAATAATACAAATTATATTAAAATCCTTATTCGAAAGTTTGTTTATGCTATAACACATTAAATACACATGGAAAATTTTATAAAATTAATATAATTGTGAAGTAAAAACGAGTTTTTTTTTTTATTTTTGTTGCACTCAAACGTTGCAAACTTCAGACCCATCATTCCGGAATAAAATACTGGTAAAGAAAAAACTTTTTAATACCAAACTATAGTATATTTCATGTCCGATTCAAAGTTTACTCACAAATTAGTAAAAAAAATATTATGCGCAATCATATATATATATAAGAAAACATACGTACAATAAATAAACTATAACTATATACTTAAACTATACTTGGAAATCACAGAAAAGATTACCATCTTCAACCTTTGACTTTTACTCATCTTTGGCGAATCGTTTTCATAACACCTTTTGAAAATTTAAAAGAAACAATACTTTGACAAAGTGCTGAAATTCTTATATTTCAATATATATATAATTTTTTTTTCATATTATCTTTACAATTTATGCACATATACATTTTTAATAAATATAATATAGAATTTTAAGTAATGTTTCTATAATCCATAAAATGTAATCCAAGTAGCAATTGTACAAAAATTAGTTATCTATAAAGCATAAATTAGTTATAACGTTTATAGTGTTACGGAAAATTATAGTGTCACAACTTATTCCGGAAATAGTCTGCTATAATTTTGTAATTTAAAAATAAATTTGAAAAATAATAATTATTACGAAAGTTGCAAAATAACATTATATAATGAATGAATAACATGAACAAAAGAATCTCTTAAACTTTCTTATCCTTTAATCCACAATGGTAACGCATCATCGCATTTCAATGCAACTCGCGCAGCGCATTTGCTCGGACTAGCCGTGTAAGGCCTCACCTCCCCCTGACAAAGTGAGCACATCTAAAAATAACAGAAAAAAGACTGAATCTTGGGCTTCCGCCGCGGTGGCGCGTACACTGAAAAACGCAGACGCAAGCTTTAAAAGCATCGCCGGGCTCGTTATCTCGCGCGATCGCCCCGCGCGTGTTTATTCGGATACCGCGGCGTGTGTAAATCGTCCATGCTATTTTTTTATTCTCTCTCTCTCGCTGTACTTTTCTTCGAAAGCGAGAATTCTGCGATCCTGTAAATAATGGTGATGCACGCGTACGCCAGAGACGCATAGATTCGATTAGCCGATAAAATGCTAATGTATTGTAACCTTATTTCTGGAGAGCTGTTTTTATTACACATTGCGAGAGAGGAATGAGTTTATACTCGGCGACCAAATGAAATTGAATTATGCATCGTTTTTATTTGACTTTGTTGAATTTTTAACGTGACTCGTATGAGATTTTGTTGCGGAAATCATTTAATATAAAAAAAAATGTAATTTATTAATAAAGAATTCAAAATTTTATCCGATTTTTCACTCAATCGATTATTAAAATTTCCTAACTTTTACTATTAACGATAGAAAATTTGTACCCCACATTTGTACAGAAATTCACATTTTTATACTTCTTAAGAACTAATAAATTCAATGAACGGACACCAGAATCTAAAATATTTCTTCTGTATATTTATTTAATAAACGTTAGAGAACTTGGCAAAACGTGACGTCACAACCGGTAATAATTTTGTGTTATTTTATGTTGGAAGTTTCATTTTGATGCTTTTGTCATTTCTGGGAAATAATAGTCGTGGCACCTGTTATTTGAAAGTTTCTTAATCTCGATTTTGAAATAACAGTTTATAATGGCAAAATAAAACGTTTAAAGATTGTTTAAAGGTTGTAAACTTTAAAATTGTTTAAATAATCATTAAACTTTTTACCGATACGCTGTAGAAAAATCATAAAAATATATTAAAATCTTTGGAATCTTTGTCTTGCTAATTTTGTAAATAATTTTTGTCAAAAAAAAAAGTCTAAGAGATCAATACGTTATAGTAACGATTAATATACAGAGATATAATATTGATTTACCTTCACGGGCCTTTAATAATAGAGCGATCAACTTTTATCATAAGTATCATATTATCGATTTCGGATTTATGAAAGAGGAGTGCACGAATTTGAGCTTTCGTGTTTGAGAAACCAATGTTAATCAGCGACGGCTCGTGTTTAAATTCCACATAAAGTTTTCACATGCGTACTTATCAGTTTGGTAATATAAAAAAAATTATATATATATATATATATATAAAAATTATTAAATAATCATTATTGCGTTACATAGAATTTATTAGGTAATTTATACTAATTTTAAAAATTTACACTTTTATTTGGAAAGAACTTTTTTTAGTATTAATAGATCTATTTTGAAACTTGCGTAATTTTATACATGACGAGATTTTGCTACTAGATTGTAGAGTGAAAGTTACAAGGTAAGTTGTTAAAGTTATCGTTGTACTGTATTTACACAAACTTACTTTGAATCATACTATCCATTTATAAAGTTAATACTTTTTAATTTCACAACAATTTTCAATTCAACATTTACTAAGTATTTTTAAGCATTCTATTATTTAATCATTAACTAAATTTAATAATCTTAATAAAAGTTTTTTACCATGCATCATGAATATGTGCTTGGCGTTTATTTTACGCTTAACAATTTTGATAAAAGTCAGTGAGAAATTTTCCATTCTTTTTAAAAACTTTTATTTTCTTTAAAAAAAATTGATTCTACTTTATTATACGTATAATAATACTTTCATGCGTGATATGATGTATTGAAAATTCGCAATACTCTAATCATAATGTTTCCCATTTCTCATAAAGAGCTTTCGAGAAATACCGTTCTGACGCCTCTACCTAACAATCATCCGAGTGATTTGTATTCACTAGTGCGCATTAGTCTGCCGAAGAAGTTACAGTCGGAAAAATTTAAGTACGTCGAATGTGTAAGCAAAGACTTCGAGCGTCCACGAATTATACTCTCGCACGAACCATTAAAAAGCTCTGTACGGCGAATCACGTGCATGTGTCGTAAATCCGCCATAAAACTCCTTAACGAACGAAAGGAATTGTAGAATAATAAATCGAAATGATTAGACAATAATGAACGTGCTGCCTAAACACCTATTATTATCCAGAAACTAACGTTATACACAGAGTTTGAAAAAAATTGAGCGGAGTCCATTCTTTTCATTAGCATTTTGATTTAGCGATGCCAAGCGGAGATATAGCGACAGCTCATCAAAATCTGTGAGTTGAAACTTCTTTTTTTTTTTTTGCCGCAACAAAGGTGTTGTTACAAAAAAGCACAAAAAAAAACAAATGGCTGCTTTAACGACCGACTTTTTTACGACTGACCCGTAACTCGCGAAGTCCAAAGGGTTCTTCTGTGGCCTTTGACGTCACTGAAGTACGAACGTGACATATGCAGAAGGTCTTTTGCGAAAGGGGACAAGAGCAGAAGCATTTTAATTGTGGTTCTGTGCATACTATTTTAAACTAATTAAGTACTTCAAACTAATAAACATTTATTTTCTTCTTACTTTATACATTTCCAGATGTATTTTTGCAACGAAATTGAGTTGCGACTACTTGCTGAACTAATTATTGATCACAACTTTAGGTTATATATGTATTAGTGAAGACACAGTTAAAAGTGTGTGATTTCAAAATCGTGATGTAAGTTTTTAAATCATTACCTATGTGGATATTATTTTTGTTTTATTAGAAAAGTATTTATTTCCTTCTGCATTATCAAATAAAAATTAAATTTTAGTTTACGAACTTGAAAATTCAAATTTTAGGTCGTGTGGATGAAGTTAAAAATACAAATTTTTATGCATTATAATAAACCGCTATGTTAATTGAAACTTCATTTTTGAAACAAAAATTTGAATGAAAAGACCATAAATCATCGAAGACCAAAGAATTATGAAAGAAGTTATTCATCATAACGTTTTGAAATATGCAAATTTGTTTTTACAGACTATTGAACTCTTGATGATAGTTCAATGACTTACAGCATTATAGATGATATTGATTGGATTTCTATTATATTAAAAGTATTAATAAATAATTTACAGTACAGTAAATAAATAAAGTTAGTTTTAACTCCAGAAATTTTCGGAATGTCATAATAATGAATATTTGAAATGTCTAGGTATTAATTTTCGGAGTCGTGCACTTTCTTGCGGAGCATCACTGAGTAAACACATTTTTGCTGAAGTCGCTGTTCGAAACGCTATCATGCAATTCAGCAATATCATCTACTGTACACAAAATTTAGTTTTTTTTTTCATCATGGTATTTTTACTAACAGTTTCCTTGTAAATTCATATATTTAATAAGTATCCTTCTTTCACTGTGTAAATATTTGACGAATTATCTAGACAGTTTAAAAATCTGAACTTCAAATAAAAAATAAAAAAAATATTTGGATTCCCTTAAACTTTATTCCCGTCGTTAAAAAAAGATGTACACACAGTCCGCTCTAGATTCCAAAACAAACGTTGGTGATACACGCGCCATAAATAGACAAACGCCACACGTATATATATCACATCCCGACGAGACTTTGACCGTAATTCAGTAGACCACGGCGCAGAAAAAAAGCCCACGCGAGCGTCACCCGTTTTGCCCCGATCAAAAGAAACACCTACCACATTCCAGAAAACCCCTATCAATCACAATTCCCAGCAGCCGGCGCGACGACGGCAAAACCCGATGGGCGCCGAACTGCCGCCTAATAAAAATGAGATCTCTCATTATGACGCAAGCCCCATCACGCGAGTGTCCCTCTTTCAATTAGCTTAATCCGCGGTTCAGCGGCGGCGGCGGCAAACACGCGGAGAACAACAATGCCACTGCCGCCGGCCGCGCGCGCGAGTACACGCAACGTCTCGTGACGCTGAATCACGCGCGCGCGCTTTTTTCGAAACGCGAAATTTCTCGGTAGTCTCGCGCAAATCCTTTCCCTCGCTGGTCTAGGCGCAATGGAACAACAAGGCACACGCATGCACAGAGAGAAAGAGAGAGAAATTCGCGATCTCGTGACTGCGCGAGCCGCATTTGTCGAGGCGACGAGCTGTTAAAGGCGAGGTGAACGATTCCTCGCTGGTGAACGACCAGCAGCAGCAGCAACAGCGCTATACTCGCAGATGGGAGAGGAGGCGAATGATGTATGTTTGCGCTGACTTTCACATTGTCATGTGACGGATGGTTGAATTGATCCGCGCGAGAGGCAGGGGAACATTGCGCACGCGCGCTTGATCATCTGGAATGCCGTGTGGAGATTCCAAGGGATCATTATTATAGGCCTGTCACGGGGCTCTTTCCAGGAGGCGCGTATATATGCTGATTGTGTAATTAGCGTCACGTGTTTTAGTCGAGTGTACACGGTATTTTCATTAAACAAGTAAACGAACAAACATTGTCCTATTGAAACTCGATTTGAGATTATACGGTACTACTCTAATTTAGTTTTATGTTTTAAGGATAATGAAAATAATACAGTTATTTGCACAAAGGAATAAATTTCAATTATAAGTGTTATGAGAGTAAACGCTCTCCGGATATTGCGCAATAATTTCATATGGAACAGTTGATTGGATAATTTTATGGCACTCAATATTAATCTATTTATGGAGCTCTAAACGCAAGACATATATAAATATGATACAGCTAACATAAAAGCGTGAGAAAACTTTGATAAGTCCGTAGATTCCCATGACTTTGGAAATTTACTGAAATACATTAAACAATAAATCCACTTTTAATTATTACATCAAACTATTTACTAAGATTTGTTCTTAATCTTTTTCGTGTAGACTCTATCGTATTTTTTTTAATATTAAAATCATATATTTCGCTTTTAATATATCTTGTGAAAAGAATTAACGTGTCATTTTACTTTTATTTACTCATTGAATTTTATGATACAATGTGTTATAATGCAATAGTGAACGCGACATATAAAAGTTCAGCGGGGCGCGTCGCGTTACTACAGCAAGATGGTATTGAATGCTGAATCTCCAGCACGATAAAAAAAATACAAGATAAATCTGATCATATTTCTCGTTATAAAGATATCTTCTAATCAGAATAAAGCGCGATCCTAATCAGTAGGTAATATAACGACAGTAAATAACACATTAATTGTGTTTGTACCCTAATAAGCCAATAGTCCACTATTTATATTATTTAATTTAATAAATTGAATTGAATTGTTTCATGTAACAGTTACGTTCATAGTAGATTTAATTATTATTTTCTAAAAAGATTACTTTTTTATAACACTTTGAGAACCCATATTTTATTGGACTAGATACATTTTTTTTCATTTCATAGATATAAATAATCAAAATTACGACTTACGCAGTACGAAACATTTTAAAAATTATATAAATTATATAAAAACTATTGCGAAACATTTAGTAATAAGAAAGAAAACCCGCTGCTAATTCATTGGCACGTAGCTTCCTCCAAATTAATGTATCGTTCCTATATGTATCAAGGAGCGCGGGAGCGCTCCGAAGGCAAGTATAGAAGGTAGTATATATTTTAAATATAAAATATGTTTATTCATTATACTTTTTTTTTTTCAATGATTTAATAATTCATTAATATTTAAAAAATTACATATTTTTTTCTTATTACTGAAATTATTTGTTATTTGACACTTATTTTATTTACCCTGAGATCAACTTACTCATATTCTCAAAATCATATATAATAACTCCATTTTTTACATTATAAATATATTATTATTCAATAATTGTGTATTTTGCTATCAATAATTGTGTACATATTATAAAAATTGAAATTATACTTCTAATTTTGATTTTTTTAATGGTTATAATTTTCGTCATCCTCTTCTTTTATTTTCAATAAAATATGGTTGATTGTTGATTTTATCATTTCTTACACCATCTTAATAAAAAAAAGCAAATAAAATATTATGTAAACACAAATATCAGTGGCAGCTAATAAGAACATTTACATAACTTTGTAAAGACAAAATGAGTGTACATGTAATTATATTCCCGTGAACCATAAACGTTTAAACTTTAAAATATTTATCTCAAAATTAAGTGAGGGTAATTCTTACTATATTCACTTCTTAAATCGTGATTATTCGAAAAATTAGTTTAAACAAGTTTAAACTTTAAAATTTGTATCCCAAATTGAGAGGGTAACTTTTACTATATTCACTTCAACTCGCGATTATTCGAAAAATTAATTCAAACTCAAAATAATTGGCCAGCGTATCTGACTAATTTCATGTTTCTGCAGAGCTCGCTGTAAATTAACCTCAATAAAAAACAAAATCAAGTAAACAACACGCGCGCGTATCGCGCGTCACTTCCATTTTTTAATAACATACACATAAAACCGTTCCTGAAAAATTACGATTTGAAAAGAGGGCTAAAACAGTTTTAACAGCTTTAACCTCAAATATCTCTGAAATTTATAAACTAATTCTTTTACCCTAATCCTAACAATTCATGTAATAAATAATATACAAACATAACTACACCACCATTAAATCTACATCTCCATCAAATTTCAAAGTAATTCAATTTTACTCTAGTTATTGTGCAACATAGAAAGTCATTTTCAGAAATACCAAAATTTTCAATATCAAATATCTCAAAAACTAACCATATAATCTGGATGAAATTTTACATAGGAAAAATTACGATTTTGAAAAATACGTAAAAAATTTTAACCTTAAATATCTCTAAAAATTATGAGACAATTCTTTTACCTAAAGAACTTATACGATAAACATAAAAACTCTACATCTCCACAATATTTCAATATGATTAAACAAATTTTTTTTTCTCTAGTTATCATGCGACAAAGAAAATGACTTTGCAAAATACGAAAATATTACATATCAAATATCTCAAAAAGTAATCGAACGATCTTGATGAAAATTCGCACATATATTATCTATATTACACAGAAAATTATCTATAAATTTGGAGCGGATTCATCGAACCGTTCTCGAGAAATTACGATTTGAAAAAAGGTTAAGAAAATTTTAACCTCAAATATCTCTGAAATTTATTGACCAATCATTTAGCCCAAAGAACTTAGCCGAGAGCTATCCAAAATCTATAATGGAGTTTCAAAGCGATTAAGTCAATTTTACTAAAGCAAACGTGCTTCATGCAAAACGCACTTTTTTAATTTTTTAATTTTTTTCTCAAAAACTAGTCGTCAGAATGAATTCAAATTTTTACAGATTATAGCTATTTATATTCTCCATTATCATGATTTTTTTAAAAAAAATTGACCGTTTATTTTTGGAGTTAAAAAAAAAAAAAAAAAACAAAAAAGTTTGTGAATAACAAGAGAACCGCAATAGCTAACGTATTTTTTTTTAAATATAGGGTTTTTTATACTCTTTCGAATGCTATCTGTCCGTTCAAATATCTCAATGTTATCATTAAAAAAACGTAAAAATGAATTTTACGAAAATCGAAAATTAGAAATAAAACAAAAATGCATGGGCGAATCAAAAAGAAGATGTCATTCCCCCATTTACACAAGAAAAGCAAAAAAAATGAGACCTGTCCGGTTAAAATCGATCGAATAGATCCTGAGATAAAACGGTATACGTACACACACACACACACATCGCACACACGCACGAACGCACGCACACCTCTATTCGTGATTCTAGAGCGATTTAACGAAACTTAAAATTTTACTATTACAAAGCTTCCTCTAGGAGGAAGCAAAAATTCAATTATATTTTTAGGTTCGCTGCTTCAGTTCTTGATCAGGACCGAATTATTAATGCGTTTTCCATATTTTCATATGTTATAAAAACAACGAAATTCTTATTCGAACAATACGAATTATTGACGGTTTTAGCTACGAAAGAAAGCACATAGTACCAAAAATTAGAACAAAATTATTTTTAAGTCTCCTCAGCTGATTAATGATCAAAAATTAGATCATTGACAGTAGATATTGATCAAATTCAGAGCGAGGAAGTATTTTATCAGAATGGTAAAATGTTAGATGAGTATTTTCTCAGAAAATATACTATCGTTTAAAATATTTTCCGAATTCGATACTGTAAATTCCGAACATGAGCTATTCAGAACACACAAGGGATTTCTTTCGAAAAAAAATATCAGAAAAATTTGCGTCTATAAAAATTGTAAACAGATTGCATAGAATTATAAAGATACTTTTTACTATAGGAGAATAAAATTCCAAAAAATGTAAAACATTCATTCCGATATGACTTTTAGCTCATTTTCCGACGTTATAGCTTTTTTAAATCACTGCATTTTCTACGATTTGATATGATACGACATATCATATCAAATATACATTTTTAAACATTCGGAAAATTTACCCTTCTATCGTAAGATATTCTAATTTGTTTTTTTACCTTTCTGAGAAAATATCCATCTAACATTTTACCATTCTGATAAAACACCTCCCCCAAATTCAGAAATGCACTCTAATACAAAAAACCACTGTCGCCAAATTGGAATTATTATTAATGCAATTTTATTCATTATCAATTCCATAAATTTTGTAATAAGCATAAGTAATAATTATAATCTGCTAGTTACTATATGGATCATACATCTATATAGGCTTATGTATAAACTTGAAAACATACCACTAATAAAAGATTAACATTCATAAAATTTAAAAAAATAAATAATGAGTCGAAGATATACTAGATTAATGATAAACTAGCAAGGTTTACCTTGCTCGTATTATTGATTTACCTTCGATTAAAAGTCACGCTTCTGTAGCTCTTATCGTGATACCGCAAAATTAGTAATAAGAGTTTCATCTTAGTTCATTTATTTAATATGCAATAGCATTATTTATTGAAGACGATGAAGATGGAGAGTTTAAGAAATCCAACAAGTAATGTACCGCGTTTTTTAAAGAATAAGTACTACAATAATAAGAATAAAATTCTTAAAGCTTTTTATAGTTCACAATGTGTTAAAAGAAGTTATTTTATACATGTGATTTAGGGTTTTTCGGGACGCGGCATATGCAGGCACTTTTATTGTTCACGGGCAACAAAATAGCTTTTGGAATGAGAACATGCATGTCAGTGGCCATAGTCGCCATGACCGATAACGAAGCAAGTAAATCAAATGTTCCGGTAAGTGTGAAATAATAAATTGTTCTAATTATTGTGAGTTCAATTTTATGAATATTTTTTATCTATTTTTTTATTCATTGACGATTTTGTGATTTTCATCGTGATAGAAGAAAGTTTGTAAATTAAAATCAAACGTAGGTATTAGATTGTGTAAAGCTGGTTTTTACAGTAGTAGTAGTAGTATTTTTATTTCTGTACAGCTTACAATATGCTTTTTACAACCTTTACCCGACAATCACAGTTTCGTTTAAACGTAACTACCCCCTACATAAATACAAAATTAAATAGTCACTATGCTTTACATCTTTTACTTCTCTCTCGCCTATTTACCCGACAATCACAGTTTTCGTTTAGAATTATCTACCCCTACAAAATTATAAAAGGAAATATTACCTACTTTGTACTTCCTTTAGCTTCTTCCTTTACCTTTTTTTTTCTTTAATACTGACGTTTTCGCCTCCTTCAGTCTTCTATTCTAGTTGACTCTGCCCTCTTTTTCTTAACTAACTTCTCAAATTCTCTGGTATAATTACATAGTTCAAAGCTAATTTTCCTTCCTATCCTTGAATCCAACTTTTCCCGCAGACTCCTTTCCCTACCAGCAGCCATCCATCTATCCAATTCGCTTACTATTTCTTCCTTTATTGTTTTGCGAGCCTCAATGCAGCTTAAAATATGCTCTAGACTTTTCTCTTCTAGCCCGCATACTCTACATGATACGTCTTCGTACCCTTTCCCCCTCGATTTCCCCAAGCTATCGCATCTTATTCTTGCCCAATGTTGCCTGTCCCTCCCCCTTGTTTCCCTCTCCTCCCAATACTCCTCCATTCCCACCTTCATTTTCCAATTTTTGTATCTGTCCCAAAATTTCGAACCATCTATTTTCCTCCAGTACCTCTGAATTTCCTGCTCAATTTTCGTATTTAGCCCCCTGTCCATTTTACCCTCTGTATTATTATCTCCCTTATAATCCCATATTCCCCAAATAATTTCACCTTCCCCTACCTCCCCAAACGCTTTATCGAGCTCCCCTCCCCACTTTGATTTATTATTGTTTAAAATCCTTCTTACTTCTTCCCTCAAACATATTTTCGGCCATCTATTATCCGTCATCTCTAATATATTTTTTAGGAAGTTTCCCGCCCTTCGCCGTGCTTCAATTTCCAAGCTGAACCTGTCCGATTCCACTGCCCAGATATAATCCGGGATATTTGAGTTTACTCCTAACGCCATCTTTATAAATTTCCCCTGTGCTCTTTCTAATTCTATTCTCCTACTCCACCCCCATACCTCTGCCCCATATATAAATCCTGCTCTTACTATGGTATCCATTAGATATAGCCTCTTCCTTAGTTTCTCGATCCTTGCTTACTTCAACAAACCCCACGTCGTGTTAGTTGCCTTTTGCATTTTTGCAGCCATTTTTTTAACGTGTTTCGTGTATCCCCCTTTACTCGTAAACTAAAACCCCAAATATTTGAACTCATTAACTATTTCGACCTTCTCCCCTGCTGGTTTTTATATTATTTCATCTATTCTAATTTTTCTAAATAATCACAATTAAATATCTATTCGATTTTATTTTCTAAAAATAAAAAAAAAAAAAAAACAATAACCGAAGGAAATTGATTATTCTTATTGTTCACAAAAGTAAGGTATTTTAAGAAAATTAAACATTACAGGCGTTCGATTGGGACTCGCTAACACAGTCCTATATCTTAAGCTCGCTACTATGGGGCGCCCTTGTTGCTCAATTACCGATGAGTTTTCTAGTACGTAATGGTGGTTCGCATAGACTCTTTTATTGCAGTTTTTTCATGTGCAGCATCGTTAGCATGTTGACACCCATATTAACAGTTAATTTCAATTGGATCGCCCTATTAATTTGTAGAATAACAATGGGCATATGCCAGGGTTGCCTTACGCCTTGTCTCATTATGCTGTTAGCAAAATGGGTACCACCCATGGAAAGAGCAACTTTAGGTAAGTTTAACTTTTTTGTATCCTCTATTATCAGTAAAAGACATTATAGTTAATCATTTTTTTATACTGAAGGTTCTTTTGTATTGAACTCACAAGAACTAGGAAACGTTGTATCTCTAGCACTTTCTGGAGTACTTGCTGCTTCAAATTTCGGCTGGCCCAGTATCTTTTATACTTTTGGTTCCGCGGGAATTTTGTGGTCTATTATGTTTTACTGGTTGGGAGCAGATTCACCTAGTACGCATAACAAGATTAATTCCGATGAAAGAGAATATATCGAAAACAGCTTTCGTTATTCGGATGATGATATCATGGATAATAAAGTAAAATACTTTGTTGATTTCTGCTTATGGTGTTATTTTACAATAAATATTGTTCTAATATATTTTTTTATCTTATGTCAAGAAATATAATTTTCTAGAATATGAAGATTCCCTGGAGGGCGATAATGACATCTTTGCCAGTTTGGTCCATATTATGTACAAGGTGTGCTCATCTTTGGAGTTATTACATGCTACTTTCAGAGATGCCTACATTTATGAAATCCATACTGAAGTTTGACATTGCTCAGGTTTGTTATATTTTAGGTCAAGCGGGAACAAATCACGATTTTATGAATTTTTTTAAATATTTAACAGAGTGGCACAATTTCATCTTTACCTTATGTCGCCAAATGGTTGTTTGCTTTTCCAATCGGTTGGGCGTCTGATTTTGCTCTACGAAAAAGCATTTCCATAACGTTAGTTCGTAAAATAAGCAACAGCATTGGAATGTGGGGCCCATGTATGATATTACTGCTTCTGTGTCTCTTGAGAACTACAAATCAAACAGTAGCAGTGATACTTTTGATACTGACAGTTGGTCTCAATGCTGGAACAATGTGTGGTCAGGAGATTAATGAAATCGACATCTGTCCTAACTTTTCTGGGATCGTAGCTACTATCACTAATAGTTTTGGCAAGATCTTTGGATTAATGGCACCAATAGCATTTGGATTTATTGTTACGGATTTCGTAAGTCCCTTAGTTAAGTACTAAGCTATTAACAACGTGTTAAATTATACCATCAATAAATGACTAAAACACATTTTATATTTCAGAAAAGTATAGATCAATGGCTTATAGTTTATTATATGTCAGTAGTCCTTTACTTTTTTGGAAATTTAGCATATATGATCTTTGGAAAAGGTGAAATACAATCTTGGAATAATGAAAGTCCCCTGAAACATGCTAGGGGCGAGCAATTCTCTCCGAAATTATCAGTCCAAGAGAATGTTTTTAGACTTTCAATAATTTCGAAGTTATCGAATATACGTGAAACCTAATGTTGTTTTACATTTTAATTCATATGAAACATTTACTATCTCCAGACATAGCTAATAACATCTTTTTCATAAAGAATGTATATGTACAAAAATTGTGATAGCGAATGAAAGGAATTTAAAATCCTATAGTTACGTAGAAGAACGCACATTTGTTCTGAAGACTACTTCAAATAGGAAATAATAGGAACAATAGGAAATAATATCTTCAAATGTAAATATTTAAATAACAATAATAATACTTAAAAATAGATTTTCTAACCTACAGAAACAATTGGAAAAGAGACTTAAAGTTATGTAAATTTACAAGTTTTTTAATAATTCACAAATATCTCAATGCAAGACATAAAATGTTATTTTCTAACATAAACATTAATATACCTAATAACAAAAAAGCAATGTACGAATTTTTTATTAATGCGAATTTCTAAAAAATATATACTATGAAACATCTACTGTCTTATTTCAATCACAGCTATTGGAAAATCACGCTTCTATCAGATTTTCACGGAAAGCGCGCACGAAACGGGAAAACCAGTCACAGCGATCACTTACCGCCATTCGTCGAAGTCGAAGGGGAAAAGAATGAAATTTAATTTGTCTAAAATGAAACGACGCTCAGTCCGTCAAAAGCTCCCTCGACGAATACATATACACACAGAGACGCGCGCGCGCGCATGATGACGATAAGCCGGCGTGCGCAAGTATGTCCACGATAACAACCGGCGCGGTAGACTCTCGCGTACAGCCTTTATCGATTTTCGCGGGCTCGCGAACACGTGCGCGCGTATAATACCTCCGCTATACACGTCTAGACATACGTGAGTATATATGCATACCTACATAAGCGCAGCGCGAAACTGGCGAGGTGCGGTTCACGGTTCGTTAGCTTTCTTCGCGTGTCTGCGCGCAGTGCGCTGCATTATTAGCGCCCCGTTTGAGAGGGTGGAATTAACAAATTAACGACGATAGGACGCCGAACACTGCCAAGATGTTGGGGCGCGATAAGGAAAAACTTTTTCTTTGCGTTTCGCTCAAGTCGAGCCAACAGTATGCTTTTTGAGAATCACGTACACGGAGAGAAATTTTAGAGTAAAAATTACCAAGGTGCCTTGGTAGCGCATGGACAGACTGTCAAAAGCCGTGTTATTCCCAGGTTTCTAATAAAATTTATAAGTTTCCCAAGAAAAACTACCATAACCACTTTAAAAAAATACCAAATTATCTGAATAAATATTACCAGAAACACTGGTAAAAATTGAGATCTAGTCATTTTTACAAGGTAACCTAAGAATTTTTACTAAGAAAAATGATAAATTTTACCAAATAACCTGGTATTTGTGTACTCGCGCATGCGCACTGCGCATTATTGTGTTTCAGAAGATTGATACTAGAGGCGTGCGCGACGTTAAAATGAAAACAATACACATATTTTCAGTAAGTAATAACGGCGATTCAAATGACTGTTGGTAACAGCTTCTGTCGCGCAGTCGGTAGAACGTCGGACTCTCAACCCAAAGATCGTTGGATCGAATCCCGCTTCCGTCAAAATTTTTTTTCAGTTTAATGTTTTTTCATCATTGTTTCTGTTTCTATTTCTATATTAAAATACTATATATCATCAATATGGATAAAAAAAGTTAATTTTTTTAATTTAAATTAACTAAAAAAAAATTTTACCAAGGCACTTTGGTAAAAAGTTTGAAATTGTCAGTCTGTCCATCCATTACCATAGAAACTGGTAATTTTGTCTCGAATATTTGTAATTTTCACTACAAAATTTCTCTCCGTGTATAGTCGCGGGTAGATCGTCATCGGCGTGTCTAATGAGCGATAATAACGTGGTTTTTTATTTAATCGTAGAATGTATAATGTGCGTGAAGGGAGAACGGCAATGGTGAAATAACGTGCTGGTGTAGTAGGTTAGAGAAGGATAAAGTATGGTTGGAATTGTCGAGTAATTTACTATGCAAACATTCGGATTATGTTCACTCTGTTCATATTGACTGTTGTTTGCATTAAGGTTTCGAATAATTCAAAGGGGCAAAATGTATTTTTAGTGTAAATCTGATATCGTGAAACGCTATATTACGTTCTCATCGATTGTACATTTTAGAGATTCAACAGAAGATAACGATTTGTAGTTTACACAGACATTAAATTATTTCATTTATTAATGATAATTATTAAATCAACAATTGCTACACGACTATTTTAACATGGGAAAATGGAATTAATTTATTAGCATTTTTCTTGTGAAATGAATTTCATATGAATATCGACTTACTACAATATAATTAAAATTAATTATTCCTATGATATTTTTAATTTTCTAACATAATAAGAAATTATTAAAGAGGCAGATGTTTGTACAATTGACAAAACAAAGTCCCAAGGGAATGTTTTGTTACATTACAAATTCCAGCTTTGTTTCGAGTGGGTCTGAAGTTTGCAACGTTGGAGTGCAACGAAATAAAAAATAATTTATTTTACTTCAAGTTTATACTGGTTAATATTAATTTTTCGTGTTGATTTAGGGTTTTATAGTATAAAATAACTTTATAACAAAAATTTCGATAAAATTTCTATTGTTCAATAACTTTAATCAGTCATAAAAAATTATTTCGTTGCACTCCAACGATGCGAACTTCAGACCCATTGTTTCGAAAAGTTCTTATCCTACTTTATAATCATAACTGAAGTCATATATTGTGTATAATGAAATTCAATATTAAGATTTTTCATGCAGATTTTCAAAACTTGGATAATAAAAAAAACATGCTGTTTCAGATTAATTATTTAAAATGCAGTATTTCAATAAACGATTAATGGCCTTAGAATAAGTAAGTCTTCATATAAACGTTCATAACACGAATTACAGTGTCAAATAAATAAGTAACAATTGTAGATAAGACTTAATTATTGTTACATAAAGAGAAAAATATATATATAACAATTTCTTCATTTCGTTAATTAATTATGTAAACATTGATAATCCAATCAAATTCATTGGAAACATCGTATCATAAACACCTCGTTTATTAGATTCGTGCGACGGTAATCCGGTTTTGTTGCGTTACTTTCTTCCTTGCTTTTTCAATCCTTTCGATTGAAGTCCATCATGTGCAAGGCCGGAATGCTTAAAATTCATTTCGAGAAATGCATAGGCACGTATGTTATCGTGTGTATATTTTACGCGACCGCATTAACGCCTCTGAACGTAGGTTTCAGTACGAGACATTTGAAACTGCGAGGGATATCGGTTTAGCGATTCTAAAATTTTTTGTTATGCTCGTAGATATCTAATTTTAATATTTTTATATGTTACTCTTATAATGTAAAGTAATATTGTTAAAATATAAAATTATTTCTTATAACATTAATTTCTTTAAAAAAAAACTGTAAATTAGAAATTTGCTACACCAAAATCTAGTTTAATACTATTCTACAAAATAATCACGTAAACTACTAAGACTGTTTGTTATGAATAAACTTTCTAAGATACCGTCTTACATTGACGTGGAAAGTAGGTAACTTCTGAATCATAGATTCTGATCTACCCCTGAGAAGTTGCTGCACAGATCAGAAGATAAAACACATCCAGTTTAATTTTTATACACACACAACAAATCGTTTAAAGCACTAATAACAACAGATAAAATAGTCTTATTCAGTAATCTGCTTAGTATCAATCGTACTGATGAAATTGAAATTAATCTTTCACAACTCGTTAATTAATTTTAGAAAACTAATATCTAACGTTTCAAAATAAACATTGAATCTGTATGTGTGTGTACATTTACGTGAAAGCCACTTAGAAGCTCGTAGTTTTGAATCTATATAATACCTTAAGTATCACCTTCGCACCTTTTACATAATAGATCAAAACTGCGTATAGAAGCTACAAAGTCAAACTGCCGATGCGGTAATTTTACCTTTAGATGCTACACGAAGTAACTCTCAGAATCCAATAAATTTTATCACTCATCTATTTTTAAACCTCAGACCTTTCTCGATGAGCTTGCTTCGAGTAACCAGAGTGAAAAGTCACACCGGGCAATAAAAGCGCACGCGCGCGCGGCCGTAACTACGTCAACATATTGTGACTGCGCGTCTTTGTATCGTTTATTGTTCGGAATTAATTTAGATGCGCCGCATGGGCACCCGGACGATAATGATTATCATTATGCATTTTATTTGCGCGCACGAGCGCCGTAATGGTATCGAAGGATCGGCTTCCATCCGCAGCGCCAGTCTGCCGACCGCACACTGCTCACTTCTCGGTTTCACGTCGCGGCGTGCGATGCTTATTAGAGGCGTCAAATTTAAGCGATACCTTTGTCATTCCGTCGGTAAGGGCGATGAAAAGAAACGCCGATGAGTTTTCGATGAATCGCGCGGATCGTATGCTGAATTTTATCGCTGCTTTGATTTATCTACACGCAGAAAAATGATCTATTAGTAGCAAGAGGAAAATCTTTTTGTGAAAATCCGCTTTCTGTAAAACGATTATCGTTTTTAATCTAAGGTATTATTCTTAAAGCAAAAAATTCATTTTGTGCTTCAAGATTATATTTTTCTTGCATCAAAACCCTTTTCTTTATTTCCGCAAATCGCATCCGTTATAGGCAAAATAACTTCATCTCGTTACATGAGTAAATGAGAACCAACTTCATTAAGTTTTTACTACAAAATGATTTTCCTTTTGTCACAAGAGGAAAAAGGGTAATTACTATAAATAATTAGTCATATAATTAATTACAATACAATCAACTATTAGTTATTCTTATGGAAAGTATGAATACAGAATTGGATTTTAAAAGAAGAATTATCTCTTCAAGTTAAGCAACTGTCGAGATATGAATTTTTTAAAATTATCCAATTTTTCTGAAATATATATTTCCTATTTTAAAACTACTCGTCAGAAGCTTAGTTAGTCGTGTGGTTAAGGTACTGGCTTCCCAATGCAAAGGTCGAGGGTTCGATTCCCAGTCACTGCACTTCCAGAACTATCCTCGAAAACATTTTTTCTTCGATTTTTTCACGAAGTTAACCAATATTAATTAATTATTAAAATAAAAAAATATATAAATAAAATAAAATACATAAAAAATATAAATAATAAAATAAAATACATAAAAAATATAAATAATAAAATAAAATACATAAAAAATATAAATAATAAAATAAAATACATAAAAAATATAAATAATAAAATAAAATACATAAAAAATATAAATAATAAAATAAAAGTTAAAATAAATAAAATTAATAGAAATAACATTTTTTTTAATTTAAATACAAAATACGTTTAAACTTTTTTCTCAGGGGGCAAGAGGTTTCTTCTTCATACAAAACGATTTTGGTTAGAGAGGATTTTCCTATTGGTCAACCAGACCTTCTATTCCCTTGAAGAAGAATCCTTTTCGTACAAGAATAATTTGGCAGAAAAGGATTTTTCTCTTGTGGCAAAAGGAATTAATTTTGGCAATCAAAACAAGATTATTTTCCTCTTGGATCAAAAAGATTCCATTTGCTACCAAAGAACTTTTCTCTGCGTGTAGAAATTATTATATACCTAGCTTACCATAATATCAATGACATTTTTTTTATAATCTTATTACGCATAATTAGCAGTGAAAATTATAAATTAGTTTGGTTATTAAAGCAGCCAGTAATAATAAGATTTTCGGTATCATACACGCAGAGAAATGATCCGTTAGTGGCAAGAGGAAAATTCTTTTCTCGAAATCCTCTTGTAGTAAAACGATTATCTTTTTAAATCTAGCGTATTATTCTTGAGGAAAAAAATTAATTTTTTGTTTCAAGATTATATTTTTCTTGTGCCAACATCTTATTTTTTAATCCCACAAAATAGGATCCTTTTTAGATAAAATGATGTCATCTTGCTAAATGAGGATTTTTCTCTTGAGAATGGACCATGTTCATAAAGTTTTACTACAAAATGATTTCCTTTTGTCACAAGAGGAAATGAGAGTAATTACTACAAATAATTAATCATATAATTAATTACAATACAATTAAATATTAGTTATACTTATGGAAAGTATGAATACAACATTTAATGAATAAAAGAATTATCTCTTCAAGTTAAAAAACTGTCGAGACATAAATTTTTAAAATCAGTTAATTATTCTGAAGTATATAAAGCCTTTTTTGATACTCCCCGTCAGAAGCTTAGTCGTGTGGTTAAGGTAGCGGCTTCCCAAGCCAAAGGTCGAGGGTTCGATTCCCTGTCACTGGACTTCCAGAACTATCTTCGAAAACATTTTTTCTTCGGTTTTTTTCACAAAATTATAACCAATATTAATGAATTATTAAAATAAAATAAATAAAATAAAATGCATAAAAAATATAAATAATATAAAATAAAATACATAAAAAATATAAATAATATGAAATAAAATACATGAAAAATATAAATAATAAAATAAAATACATAAAAAATATAAATAATAAAATAAAAGTTAAAATAAATAAAATTAATAGAAGTAAAGTTTTCTTTTATTTAAATGGAAAACTTTAAACTTTTTTCTCGGGGGACAAGAGGGTTTTTTTTCGCACAAAACGATATTGGTTAGAGTGGATTTTCCTATCGGTTAACTAGACTTTCTATTTCCTTGAAGAGGAATCCTCTTCGTACAAGAATAATTTGGTAGGCAAGGATATTCCTCTTGTGACAAGAGGAATTAATTTTGACAACCAACCCTAGATTATTTTCCTCTTGGATCAAAAGGATTCCATTTGCTACCAATGAACTTTTCTCTGCGTGTAATGATCGTCTTCCAAGTACTTTAAACTTGAGGAAATTTATGCTTGGTGAAATGATAGTTTGTGGCATTTATAGAGTTCTGCATTTGCATGAATTCATGCAATATTTTCCACGAAATGAATAATATATAACTAAACTAATTTCGATTAAGTGCATTCATATTGTAGTTTTAGAATGTATAATATAACCGCAACACGCGTAATTAAATTTCAACGCATTTCTGTGCGGTTATTTTTAAAATACATTTCACACTGAAATAAACTTTTATTCCTTCCTGTCTATTGCACTTTAACAATCGTAATAACGTGAAAGCATCTTGCTATACCAGCTATTTTTAACTTTTAACAAATTAAACTTCTCATTGTGAAGTATTTTATTAGTAATATTAAAACGTAATGTACAATCCACCTACAGATTTGCTCTTTCCTGGTTTAAAGATGACCATTCATATAATCAAATTAAAGATAAACTATCATCTTTAATATACTAATATTAATGAAAGCTAGGTAGTGATCAAGCGCAATTATAGAAATAGAGCAAAGCCTCTTGACAATAAAATCCAGGCGACAAATGAAAATGAAGAGAATAACAAGTTTCTGATCAAACCCATTAGACTTTCTATCGCTATTATTAGGTTACACAAAAAATTCGTTTGCTTTAGCAAAATAGTCATCATTCAACGGATAAAAATACGGCTAACCCTGCAAAGAAAAAAAGAAACTCATAAACGCCAAATGCTGCAATAAGTCTCGGTTGCGCTCACGAAAAGTGCAATACGCGCGTATACACTCACACGTATACGCACGAGCCAGACGACTACGGCGTCGCGTACGCGCTGGTATCGATTCACGCGGGCAGCAACCGATTCACGCTGCCGCCGCCGCCGCCGACGCAGCGCGCGATGAGCTCGTCGCCTTGCCCCCAGGCTTTGTGTCAATGTTAAGGTAGTACTCACGGTACTGTACTAGTCAAAACTGTGTAGACTGTTTTCTGCTTTAAGTTTCTTATTTGTTAATGAGTTGAAGTTTAGTTAAACTATTACATAAGTAAACTAATACTCAATAACGATAATAATGTCAAATAAAACAGTTCTGTAATCATCAAAATTATCAATAAAAAGTGTCCGATTTGACCTTTTTTGTTTTCAATAAATTAATTTTTTTACTTAAAAGTTCTCATTGACATTTTTAAAAACCAATAAATGCTCGTTAAACTTTTATCTTTTACAACGAAAATTTTACACAAACTCTGAACGGTAAATGCTGTATATACGCGAATGTTTTTTGTTCCTCATAAGACTCCATGTTAAACTTATAGAAATAAGAACGTTAATAAATTTTCTCACTGTCCCTATAGCTGCACAAAAATTTTACCGAGTAAGTTTTAGGCTAAAATCAACCAGCACATAAAGTTTCGCTCCAAACGTGAGTACTACCTTAAGGGGGTAAAGCCGCCATTGCCTTGTCGTATACGTATGCGTACGTGCACACGCGCAAATTGCACGTGTATGCGTATATGTACACGCCGGAGGAGAAGGTTTGTCAGTAGCGTGTGTATGCACGAGCCTCTCGTCCGAGAGGGTAAACGATGTTCTTTGGACGCGTGCATGGAGATTTATTTTGCCGAAAAGCGCTACTGCACGAGGCGCTGGATTAGACAGGTTGCTACAAGCTAAAATTTTCCGAAAGAATAGAAATTTACTTAGCCATTTTTATAGATGTCTATATTAGATGTAGGGAGAAATTTATAAAATTAATTTTTGTTATTTCATTGAAGATTTAATTATGATATGCAGTTGAGTTTTAAAATAACGAATTCCAATAGCGCGTTTACAATATTATTGAAAGTGAAATTTTTTAAATTATTTCCTTGAAACCCCGCAAGATAATAAGTATCGATTTCCATTTTATCATCCTAAAAGCAGCTTAGCCGAGGGAAAAAAAATTAATTATAAAGCTCTGTTTGATTTAAAAAATATACTATTCTTTATGAAAAATAATTTAAATAAAGGTTATTCAAGCTATTCTAAATTCGAAATTATCATGAAATATTCGATTAATTTAAAAATAAAAGAAAGAACTATCAAAATCATACCCAATTATTATAAAATATTTTAGTAATAAAAATAATTTAAGCAAGAGAATTTAATTTTAAAAAATCTTAAATGACATTGAAAATTATTATAAGATATATAAATCAAACATAATTATAAAAAACGATAAAACACTAGAAAATATCCTATATTAAGGACGTTCTCCGAGAAAACGATTTTCTTGTGATTTTCCTGAAACTTGCAGAGAACGTTTGATTTTGTGTGCTTAGTACATGCTTGAAAGCCCCACGTCCATAGCGGTATTCAAAATAGAAATATTTAACTTCGAAGTTTTTGTGTTAACACGGGATCCCTATCTAAGCTAGTTTTAAAATTACATTTTAATTTACTATAAAAAAAGTTTTCTTTGTGTTTCGAAATCGAGAGGAATAATATGGTATAATTTTCAATATAGCAAGCGATATTAATTTCAGAGATATAGCAACGTAAATAAAAACTCCCGTGTTATTTGTATATCTATATATAGTCACCCTATATAAGTGCTATTTATTTAAATATCATATTGACACCTTTTATCTTACACTGACATTTTTTTTTATTTTTGGAGTAATGTATAGAGACTCATGAAGGGTTTTCATTGTAAATAATATTTTTAAATCACAATTTTCGCGATATTAATAAATTTGAGTCGGAGAACGTCCTTAAAAGGGAGATGGGTATGAGGAGGCAGTCATATGCTTTTACGGGGCAGCCATATTGCTGAGCAAAAAATATTATTGGTTGAAACATATAGAGCCAACTTCAGAGAGTTCGCTGATTGGTCAAAATACGGGCATCTGGCGGGCGTAGCGCGCCTCAAATTCCTAGTTCTGTAAAAAGGGAAAATTTGTTATCAAGAAAATATATGGGTATTTCCCCTATGCTGGACAAAATAAATATGTGAGTAGTACGAAAGCCGATTATATCTCGTAGTAGATAAATGTATTGTAATTTTGATGTTGCTGGTATTTATACTGAACTAGCCATTACATCGACAAAAATAAATCCTAATTTTATTTCTACCAGTATTTACATATACAATTGTCTGAGGGTCAATAACCTGATTACATTGATTTATAAACGTGCTGCGCTATCAATTCTCAAATATAGTTGTAAGAATGATCTGCAAGTCTTCGGGACGAAAACAAAGTGCAATCTATATTCTGCAAGAATCATCGAGAATGACCATGTGGAGATCGGCCTACTTTTTGCCGAGTTTTCTGATTTCCACTTTGCAGCAGTCGAGAGAGTGAGAGTCTGAAAAAAGATGATTTTAGATGGCCAAGCAGATTGCAAGGTCAAGGGCCTCGCGCGCGCGCCTTGTTCAAGGATAACAAAAGAGCGCTCGTCGTGCGTGAAAACGAGGTCAGCGTACAATTTTTTTTCAGGTAAACGTTTGATAGTGTTGCATCGCTTGTCAGGTTAACACATGTAAGCTACATTATTTATGATACAATTTTTTTTACAACTTTCTGGTGAACTCTCTGCATCATAATAGTAAGTAATAGTATTTTTCTTAAATATTCTGTATACAACGATTATTTATCCAGTTTGGTGTTACATTTAATTAAAGTAGTTTTAATCTTTCAAGAAGTATATTAATAAAAATTTTATAGATACATATAAATTGATGAGTACATACAAAAAAATTGTCTCTTTCTATCATGTTTGCTATTCCCTTTTTTATCATCTCTTAAAAAAACGATGGCCGGATGTTGTGAAGCATTTAAAGATTAATCTTGATTGGTCTGTAAGGAATAGGCGCGAAAATTCGCTACGCCCGCTACATGTGAGTTTTTGAAATTGATTCTTAACTATTTAAAACTAAATAATTAAATTAAATTAGAATAAAAAGATTTATTTATTCATGCTTTGAAAAATTATCTGATTTCCTATTATAAATAATGATATCCTATCATTTAAACTAATTGAAATGAAATCATAATGAAAAATTATACATTCGTAACATCAAAAAGAAAATAGTACGCGCGCAGCGCGTTTGGATTTTGCTAGTGTATTAAATTCCCGCTAAATTAAAAATAAAAGCAGAATCGATGGCTTACTTTTAATAAATTTTAACTTTTTAACGTTTCTAGAACTGTTTTTGTCGGTTAAAAAGATGAAATAAATCAATGAAAGATTTCACTAAATTTTTACCATCGCAAATTCACTTTCGGATAAAACTATAAAATCTTTGCTCTCTGCAACCTTTACAAATAAACTAGTTTATCTATGTGGGAATTTAGAAATATCTATAGGGATTAAAAAAAAAAACAGCTTGCGTAAGAATTAAATAAAGTATGCAAGATATATTCTCTTGGCAGTTACTTTAACATGTAGGAAAGCTTAAATTTTTGAATCTAAGCTTATACTATAGCAGTACTGAATCTTCAAGTATTTCAAATGTAATAGTAAAACCTTTTATTTATTCATTTTATCAACACTTATTTATCCGTACACCTCGTAAAATTGCTGCCCATTCGTTGGCACTTAGCTCCGTCAAACGTAATTTATTATTCCATTAAATTAATTATTGATTCCAAAAGGTCACGCAAAAACAAACTTAAATTTTGACCTGAAACTTTTGTAGCGGTAGAATGTTATAAAACTTACGGAATTGCACTCTTTATTTTTTATGATTCGGTGAATTTCTTTTTTTAATAATATAAATTGGAAAATATTTTTGAAAAAAATGCTTTTTTATTGTCGATTACATGAGTGAAGATCAAGGAATATTTATAGAACTATGTAAATATTTAGCTTTTTACATGTTTAAATCCAGTTCTTTTTTCAATAATAGTATATTACACGGAGAGAAAAGTTAAGTATCGTTAACAAAACGGCCTGAGTGACTCGGGTAGTAGGCATAAAGCTAGCATTACTGGAGTCTCCGGTAGTTTCTGCCTGACAGTCAATAGTAATTTTACACATTTACCTACAGCTTGTATCATTGATAAATTATCCCGTGAATTTCAATTTAGTGTAACCATTTTCGAAAAGTGGCGATTTGGAGGAAATCATTATAAAAGTTTAACCTTAAATATTTTCCAATCTTACAATTAGAAATAGATTGTCTTATCCAACGAACTTTTATTTCGATTAAACAAATTCAGATAGTCTTTTGAAATTTCAACAACTTAATGTACTTCATAAATTTAATAACTGGTAAAAGTTTCGTGAAGCTACATTAAATATTTTTTGAGATACAAAATAAATAAAAAGATGACATTTTCATAAATAACAATAACCAGACTATAGCTAATTCAAATTTAAAATATAAAGCTCTTTCAGGAAAATTTTATTAAATTAAAAAATATTCCAAAGCTTCGTCTGTGAGAAAGCAATACATTCAATCCCTCTATAAAAAAAGGAAAAATGCTACAAAGTTATTCATTACTTCAAAGGATACATAAAATAAACATTGGCTTTTCAGTTATTAACACTTTCTGAAATGCGTGCATCCGAAAATAGCGAGTTAGACGAAAGCATTAATCCTTCCTTGAACGACATCATATGCGTAAGCCCATTTTTTCGCGATCCGAATCCGGCACTAACACCTTGCCCTGTAAAATTCGTTACGCTCGCGACATATGGTTTCACACGCGCCTGCGATATCGGCAATAATCACGCAAGCACACTCGAAAATACGCCAATCGGAATATCCTTCTCACACTCTCTCTCGCTCTCTCTCTCTCTCTGACCCCGCAAAATACCACGCGACTCTTATCCTCTGATTACGCGAAAATGCGTCACGAGAGCGTGCCTAAACACACATACACACAAACACACACAGTGAAAAAAAAGAGGTCGCTATCGGGATTTTCAAGCGGAAGAGTCGAGGACTCTCATTTCTTCTGCAGGTTCGGTTTTTGCCGCGAGACCTTCCAGAGTTATTCGTTGTTCTAGGTGTGTTACTGCTGTTGTCACTGCTATCGTAGTTGCGTAATCAAGTCCCTTGGAACAGATTTCAGACAATGTTGGTCTTTTTAGTCGACCGCAGCTGCACACGTGCTCGGAGTTCTTTTTCAATGAGTAAAAACTGCGTGTATTGTGTGCGGTGCGGGTTTTTTACGGGAAAAAAATTGCGCAATTGTTATGAAAATTAAGATTAGGTATATCTGTGACTATAGAGAAATAGGAGTAAGTGGATGTTTTTCCTTTATTAATTTTACCTTATGTTTCTGATGTACTAAAATTCATCAAATTATAGTGACAGTGCTTGCAAAAGCTCTTACAATTAAAGAATTTAATGTCAATGAAAAGTAACGGTACAAGGATATATCGATAACTTTTTATTTACTTTAAAACGTGCTGCGGTAATATTAAAAATTATATTGTAATGGCTGTATCTTTAAAAACGTTAAAACAAGTTCATAAAAACAAGTTTATTTTCTTTTTAATCGCTTTCGAGCAAAATCATGTTTTCACAGTGAATTTTATAATAATTAATTTTATTTTGTCATTCTTACAAAGTAACATTTTGTAAATTAGTTTTGTAATCAGAGATGTTGTTTTAAATAGAAAATTCAATATAGTCCTCCCATTTTATTAAATTTCTGTTCTACTCTTAAAAAAATTAAGGCCAGATATTATGAAGCATTTAAAGATTAATTTTGATTGGTCTGTAAGGAATAGGCACGAGAATTCGCTACTTCCGCTACATTTGAATTTTAGAAAATGAATTTTCATTCTTATCTATTTAAAACTAAATAATTTAATCAAATTAGAATAAAAAAATTAATTTTTAAGATTGATTATCCTATCATTTAAACTAATTAAAATGAAATCATAATGAAAAATTATATATTCATAACGTAAAAGATATAACTCTTAAAATGTTGCGTATTCTATATTTTATTCTCTGTACTTTTAAGTTTCAGTAGTATCAATAACAAATACTTTTGTTTCTCTTGTATTTGTATACTAAAGTATGTGCGTGCGTGCGTGTGTGTGTGCGTGCGTATATGTTTTTTTTTTAATATTTTTCATTTGGATGTTATTATGCTTTAATTTCTTGTTGTTATATGTCTAAATAAAATGTTATTTTAAAGATTTACTATTCTAGAAACTCTGTTTTTCCAATTTTCTCCATTAATTACCTTTCTATATACTCTTTTGACCTTTGCGCGCCATTCTTTAATTCAATTACGCCTTTATCCTCAAGCTTAATCAAGGCTTGATGCTTTCTTCTTATCCGTATAGTTTTTTTATAGTAGATTTTTTCAGTAATACGATTCAATAACTTGTCATTATTACTATAAATAAATGTTTTCTAAAATTGCGTAAGTTTATTTTTAATCATTTATATATATTAGTTAACTGTCTTAGAAATTATCAATGAATCAATATTGCATTACTCCATTTATATACTCATCTTATCTATCTACAAAACTGTATACGCCATCGTAGTATAAGGGAAGCCCATCAGGCCAGGCATGGAATACTTAAGGAAAATATTATATAATAGTATATTTCTTCGATACAAGTGCGGAAGTGTTGATTCTAGCACGAGTGTGAGGTGACAATCACACGAGTGTAGAATCATCTTTCGCACGTGTATCGAACGATATTTTTCGATACAGGGGGCGTAAAGGCGATTTTAAAAAATTATAGAATGTGTAAAATCGCATTTTACGCATACTGTATCGAAAAAGACAATTTAACTTTTCTAAATATTCTATTCCGCACATCATCGCTTATATTATAAGCAAGGAATAAAATGACGAAACAACATAATAATCGTAACATCGATCGATGAAACAGAACGGCATTTAACTTGTGCAAAAGAATTCTTAGAAATTTTGTTAGAGGAATACAATTACGTGCTTCAAATTGACTGGAAGAGCTATCAAGGTGCTCATCGCGAAATCTTGTCAGCGTTACAATTTGCGAACTAGGTGTTACGTAAAATATGCAAGACAAAGCTATTTACTTCTCATCCCTAATAATGGAAAGCCACGGCACGTGCATTACAGCTCTTATGCACACGTCTAAATCTAGCGAGAATAATTTATTGATGTTTTTACGATTCACATAATCGGCTAAACTGACGCAATTCATATAATATATACCCACTGCATAATTATAGAGAATTACTATTTGAAGTAACTATGTTTTCTAAGTAATCTATACTTGATAATACGATAACATGAGCAAATGAAAAACTAAAACTTTGAAAAGATTTCCATTAAGCCATTTGGTATTTTTTAAATTAATAGATAAATAAGAATAGCAGGCCATATGTCGTGTTAGAAAGTCCTTAAATGAATAATTGATGAATTAAAACATTGAACTGTTTCTTGGTAATTTTATTTAACTGTGTAATTAAATAAAATGCCACTTAGTGTTAAGGATAATATACCAGAACGGTTATTATATTTTTTATGGCTATTATACTGTGCAATACTACAATGTATACCGATATAATGTATATGATGTAACTGGTTTTGTAATTATATTCTCTTTTGAGCTATATAAAAAAAAAAGTCGGAGTCTAAGGAAAATTGATTAAGAAATGTGATAAAAATATTACTGATAGACGATTGCAGACTTTTTCCAGACTTTACATCTGTTACTCGCTTAAATTTAAAAAATCGCAAGTTTTATTTCATACTAATTATATACATTATCTACAAAAAAAATGTATTTGATCTACTGAAATGATTTTATTAAAATGTAGAAAAATAAGTATTTCAAAGGAAAATTGTACCGAATTGTTACTCTATTATTTCCTTTGAATAAGTATACTGTTAATTTGACAAAAATTTAATCGTTTTAATTAAATATTTTATTGCGATATTATGATTATATACTTCATTATATTTAACAACTTTTTTCTCAGTAAGTTCTTCCTCCATTAATAAGACTTGTGCCGAAGTTTGAGCGTGGATTTCCGAGACATTTCTTTCAGACTTTTATTTACACAAATATAAAGATAACTTAATTATTAGCATTCGGCTTTTTTGGTGTGAGGCTGTTACCTGTGCATACGACATATTATCTTCTCATTCAATACATCCTTTTTAGTTGTTTTTTTAAGTTATTAACAATTATGCTTTGAAATTTTAAGTACACGGTACATTTTTTAAATTTTAATTAATTTATAAAATATACTCTATGAAAGCTTAAGGGTGTAGTCTGGTGTTCGCACTTCGGAGCGCAAAAAGTGGTCAAAAATTACGCATATAAGGAAACTGAAGGTCTACTGTATGCAGCAGGCATAGTTGATTAGGGTAAGTATTCATTTTCTACGAAAAATCTGTTACTTAAACTTTAAACGTGTTTTTCTCAAACTGACATTTTTTCGATTGGCCATGGCGATTTAAAAAAATCTATCGAACAGATTGCGCTGAAATTTGAACACGTTATTCTACACACCAATGGCTTTCGCCGGTACCAGAATTACTCATTTACAATAATTTTTTCTTATTTTTTTGGCCCAATTTTCGTTTTTTCGACGAAAAAAACACAATTTTTTTGTTTCTTTTTTTAAAAGTCAGCCATTTCGTTATTTATTGATAAAATTGTTTAAATCTGGTACAGGATAGAGCGACGAACCTACTGAACAATAATCACTTGGAATTTTTCGTTTCAGACTACTACAAGTGCCGTAATCACCATGGTCAGCCACCTACCTTTTTTTTGAGGCGTCCACTTTGGCTACGAAAAACATTATCAAATTATTGTAAAATTAAGAAAAAAAAAACATTTTTTGTACAATTTAAGGTGCCAATAATAACATGTAAACAGTCTAAAATGATTTCATTTTATTTTCTTGGAAAAAAAAAAAAAAAAAAAAATTAAGCTCAAAAACAAGGCATCACACCAGACGGCACCCTTAAATGTGTTATATAATATGTTACTCCAACTCAAGAAATTATTTATGTATTTATTAATAAATCAAAGAGAATTTTCTATAAAATCAATTTTTTATACTACGCATTTAGGACTTGTTTGTTTATTTATGAAATTTATAATTTCTAGATTTTTCATTTTCTTCATCTCTTTTTATCAAAAACAATAAAACATATCACAATAACTTTGTAAATACATTCAGATGTGTATAGAAGTATAGATAGGTTGTGCATATAAATTAAAATACATATAAGTCTTAACAAGCAAGGTTTTGATTCCGTGACAATTACTCATCTGTCGACTTGTTCTACTTGAATTATATGGCAAAACGCACTGTTTTCCCTCTACATTGTTGTTTAGCGAATGTTATAAAAATATGTGTTAATATTTTTACAACTACGTCAATAAATACTAAAGAAACGACAAGAAAAAAGAAACATTGGAAACCCATATCGACTAATCGCGACCGCGTACAAAGTCCCGCGAGACAATTACGCGCACAAAGCGAGCTCATCTGTGCGGTGACCGTCACGAAGTATCGTCCCCTCGTCAATTCCTATAATTTCTCCGCGACTGTATCCGACAAAGTCGCGTACAGTGTGTACACACATATATACACGGTAGTTGCAGCGTGTGTTATTAGTGAGCGGCCTGGATTGCGAGCGCGAACTTTACAGTATATCCTTATACATCCATCTGAAAGCGGGCGTGAAGATCTCTTGTATTATCCTCTCATAAAGATTGAAAAGGAGGTGTATTAAAACCTGTAAATCTGCTGTGAATTTAGGGCAAGCGTAATGATGTGCATTCTTTAAATCTCGAGGGATGTCTGCCGACTGGAATAATTACTAAATGAGAGTAATAAAATGGGAACAACGGGAAAAATGACGAAAAATGTTCTGTATTTTGCTAACGGAGCAAAAACTTTTTTTCAGTTAAAAGATGTATCGGTACTTTTATGAATTTTATAATGGTTTTATTTGAAATTGGAAGAAACTTCAAGAACCACTTATACTTTGAAGTAATATCTTTTGCACGGCATCTTCACAAGTTTTCGTCTTTACGACAACTTCGATATTTTTACCGGTGCTTTATAAGGAGGTCATAACTGTCTTTAAATATTAATAAGAGCAATGTCAAATTTTGAAAGTCATGAAAAAGTTATCCCTCTATAAAAAATGCATCCTTGGCATGGTCGACGCCATGCTGCGACGCCATGTTGATTTTTTCTCGAATATCTCGAATATCTCGAATATCTCGAATATCTCGAATATCTCGAAATCTCGAATTTTTTGGCGCATGCGCAAATGCCCTATAGGGACTTAGGGAGTCTACAACCGTGCAGCGCGCGTGTGTGTGCTCGCCGTGTATAAGGTATACCTATATATAGGAGAGCGTTATATATAGGTATACCTTATAGGAGAGCACTATATATAGGTATACCTTATACACGAGAGGGCATATGCACGCGCAAAGTTATAGAGACACCCTTAGAGTTATGGTGGAATGGTATAGAGATAGCGTATGTGTTGTGAGCGGGAAAATATGATATATATTCATTACGTGTGTGTGTGTGTGTGTGTGTGTGTCTGTATGTGTGTGTGTGTGTGTGTGTGTGTGTGTGTGTGTGTGTGTGTGTGTGCGTGTGTGTGTGTGTGTGTGTGTGTGTGTGTGTGTGTGTGCGTGCCTGCGTGCGTGCGTGCGTGCATGCGTGTGTGTGTATGTGTGTGTGGGTGAGTGGGTGGGTGGGTGTGTGTGTATGTAAACACTCGATATCTCGAAAACCATTTCACCTATTTTCGTCGGACAAAGCTTATTCTCTTGGTCCCGAAAAAATACTCCGTTTTAATTTTTTATCGATTTTCTTTTTTTTTTATAACCAAAAAATCTTTAAACTACCTACGTTTTCTGTTTTTAATTTTCAAATTATCTTTAGTATGTCATGGAAAATGTTCTTATAATTCATAAATTAATTTTTCAAAAAATATTTGATTATAGACTCAACATTTTATTTACTTATTACGCTTATTGAAGATAATATTTGGTATAAATTTCAAGAGATTATCTTCATTTTTTTTTGAGAAAAAAATTATTTAAAAAAAAAACAACGCGTTTTCACTGACACACGATGACAAGAATAAAAACCAATTAATCGTCCTGAAATTTGGTATAGAGGATATAGATTTTTTATATCTCCAAACTATTCACTGCGCAAAAAAATTGAACTGTCACGACCAAAGATATTTGAGGTTGAAAGTTTTTTAAAAATATTTTCGAATAGCGTTTTTCAGACAATATTTGATAGATAGAGAAACTTTTGTATAATACAATTAATTATTGTCATATAAAAAATTAAAAAGAGGAATAAATACATTAGTTTGAGGAAGCTAAGTGCCAATGTATATTGGGAGCGGTTTTTTATTAGTGATGATGGCCGGATTAGTGTAAGGATCTTTTTATTTAGTTAAAATTAAAAACACGGTTTTCTCAATATAAAAATATTTATCTTGAATTTTATACCTTCACTTTGCCTTTTTATATGTTTAACATTATTAAACACAGAAAACAGATATTTTCATAATTATGTTATTGTTTATCTATCTTAGGGGCAATTTTACTTATTGAACAAAATCACAACATGAAAAAAGCTTATTTAAATGAAATTAAACTTGATTAATCTTTATCATTGTAGTGACATTCTGATACTATAGAATTGAATGAACCTTTAAAGTTGTTAAAGCAGGAAACTATGAAATGGAATGAATCACTAGAACTAAATTCAAAAGATAAAGACAAATCATATATTAAAATAACAAATACTTCTTCATACATACATTTTTTAGTCAATAAAACTATAACATAGCTTGATGAAAAACATCATAATGTTTAAATGAATTCAAAATAAGTGCATTAAGGTTGTATTGGCCGTAAGATCTCATTTAAAAATTTAAGACAAATATTTTGGTCGTATAATTTATCGAAAACACTAATATTCTACAGTACTAAGAGTAAACAAATATGTAAAATGTTTTTTAGGACTATGAAGAAAACTTTACATCGGTTTTAGAACGTTGCATTGCTCATTTCTTTCACTTTTTAGTATGACTGTACGCCTTACTACACAGTTTTTATGCTATAACTTTGATGTGAGTACCAGTCGTTCCGACGATTGCAGGGACCCGTTTTTCTCAATCAATTTTAAATTTTAAGAAAATATCGCTCTGGTACGTTATAGTTGACTATCAAATCTATAACGTGTCAGAGAGATTTTTTGTCAAAATTCAAAATTGAATGAGAAAAACGGATCCCTGCAATCGTCGGTAACTGTGGGGCCTCGCATCGCCTTAAGGGGGTCCGAAAGTCAATTAAAAATTCAAATTTCGCGCCACAATATAGCAGACGAAAAAATAAGTAATTTGCCTATAACAAATAGTAAAAACAATATTACGGAAAATCAGAACTGCATTACCCTCCGTTACATTATTATCTATCATTTTACAAAGTTTGAAGTTTCTATATAAATATTTCGCTGAATGGCATAATGTCTCAAAATCAAGTAATTCAAATGCCATTCAGCGAAATATTTATATAGAAACTGCAAACTTTGTAAAATGATAGATAATAATGTAACGGAGGGCAATGCAGTCCTGGTTTTCCGTAATATTTTTTTTTACTAATTGTAAATTTTTACTAATTGTTATAGGCAAATTACTTATTTTTTTGTCTGCTATATTGTGGCGCGAAATTTGAATTTTTAATTGACTTTCGGACCCTACTAGCTCGCAAAAGCAATTCATTTCAATTGCAATCGATTACAAAGGTTTTCTTTTACGTATACACAAATTTACAAGAACTAAACACTATTTTTTCAACTTAATTTTTTCAATAACTGCGACGAGTCTAGCCATATTCAGAGAATCTCCATAAGAACCCACGTTAATTTTAAACTACAATATCTCGAAAACTAGCACGCAAATCATATTCAAATTTGCCAGAGACGTTTATAATGATATTATTGACCTACTGACGAAACTTTATTGATCTGACATTATTTTTTACATATAGTCCATACAACGTTAAATAATGAATTGAATAATAACATTTCACTTGTAACTAAAAAAGAAACCGTTCATTAATTATGCAGCTTCTTTTGTAACTTAAAAAAAAAAAAAAAATCAGCGCGCGAAGCGCGCGTGTCGAACTCTAGTTAATAAAATAAAATATTTGAAAAGCCTTAGCGGTACGTACTTACATTATCCATCTCTTTTCATACAAAAATATTCCGTAGAAGAGAATGGAGCTATTTACATAGGATACACGTATCCTATGTAAATTTTTTATTACGGTGTAAATAAATTTAGACTTTTGGTGACTTTAACGTATATTGAATGCATAAAAGATATTACCTGTTATCACAAGACGCAGCTTAAAATTAAATTTATACGTAAAGGGTCTAAAATGATTCTTTTATATTTCGGTACACTTAATATTCTCTTAGACATATGTTGAGAAAAGGAAATTCACACAATAGCCTTATACTCACGGCCATCACGAGATGAAAATACACAAAATCTTTTAGAAATACATCACGGACCTCGAAAGCTTTCTCTGCAGCATCGATCCGTCTAATACCAAAGGTAAAGAAATCTTTAAAAACCGATTTGGGGTCGCAGCATTGTTAAGGGCTTATACATGGATCTTCCCCACACACACACACACACACACACACACACACACACACACAGACATGAGGCATGAGGAAAGATTTATTTTTCCTCCTCTCATTCGTGTTCCACTTCTCTTATCGAGAAAAAGAAAAAATTAAAATCTCAAAGTGACGGGCCGTCACGTCGACAGGGGCGTCGATCGGGGCTAGAAGAGAAACGAAGTATCGGAAAATTTGCGCGGATGACGCGAAAAACCAATTCAATTTTCAGCGCCCGTCGAAGTACTTTGTCAAAGCCAAGGGCGCGAACGAACGGGTGGATGGAATAGACTCGTGTGCGAGCAGCTGTATACAAGCCGCCGCGAGCTTTGCCCACAGGTATGTGAGAGAGCCAAAGCCAATTATCGGCAATACCGCGTAAAGCTTCTGCCACCGAGCGCGTCGCTCTTACTCTCGATTTTAATTGTCAAAGATGGGTACGTGCGGCCGGGGGCTGAATATCGATTTGTACGACCGCCACCCCTTCCCTCTTTCGTATTAAGCAAATTCAATATCGATGAAACGCTGTGTAGTGTGAGCGACTTCGGCTTTCAACTTCGTTTGTTTAGGTTGTTCAAACACATTTGGGTTGTTATTTTCAGGGATAATTTGCTGGACAATCAACCCAATAATATTATTTAAAAATACAAACAAATGCGATAGTTCTATAGGTTTATTTAAACTTCAAAAAGTTCTTTTTATACAATTAAATCGAGAGCAAACAAATTTTTTTAACAAGTTTTTACCGTTATTGTATTAAAAGATTTCGAAATTATCAATATCTGCTAATAGAGCCTTTGTACGATCATTTATGTATGCATATCAGGATATCCGCTGTAAAATCATACGATATCCATTTCACAGTTACGATAACATAAACTATAGCAATACCATCATTACATACTGTTCAAACGGATTCGTTGCTACCTATCAATTTCCATACGCTTTATATTTAGAATAATCGCTGCGACTCAATAAACAAATACTTATTTACGATTAAAAAACCACTTTAAAATTCCGAATATATTGAAAAGTTCTCAAAAAAAAAAAAAACTCTACAACGGATATACTCGAAATACACCAAAACAGACAAACACGTCAGTCAAAACTAGTAGGCTCCCGAAAAGCGAAGCTTTACAACAGATGTAGCACATAATTCAGGCCGCGTCTATTCCAAGCCAGATTCAAGGCGAAGTGCAGTGACGCTTGCGCGGACCGCCGCGTTAGTGCTCAACAGGCTTGTAGGTATATACACACTTCTCTCGCTCCAGGAGTCAACTCGTGCTCGTCGTTTCGAGCAGTGTGCACTGTGTGGCTTCTGTTGTGCTGCCTTTAAAATAGCCGCGCGCCGTGTGTATGTGTGTTTCCGGAAGCGAGGCGCGGGGACGAGCGAATGACACACATTAGCCGGTGGATAATCTAATGAATGGACGGCGCGTCACGGCGCTATCGTCATTCCCCGTTTACCTGTGCAAATCTTGCCTGCCGCAGACGAGTCATTTTTTATATTCTTCGCGAGCCGAGCTTTTTGCATATCGCGATGCGGCTATATGTCTGTTACGTGCGTCTCGTAGCGAGAGTTGACTGCGAAGTAATTGGTAGAGGTTGCGGAGGTATGGTTTGAATTACACTTACGGATATTCTTAATATTTTTTAAGACACTTGTTTTAATCCTCCCATCAAGTTTTTCGTATAGTAATCGGGAGAACATGCAAAATTCGGGAAGAGATAAAGACTGTTTAAAATGAAATACATAGAATAACCTTGATTTCTAAGAATTTACAAAAATACAAATACATAGATAACAATTTAGCTTCTTAACATAGTCGAATATATTTACACTAACAAATAGCAAAAGAAAGCATCTACTTTATCAATATTGTAATGTACTTAACATGGATTTTTTTACATCTACAGAACAAATTGAAAGCTTGTTTTTTCCAGTTTTATTATTTTTTAATTTAATATACACTATTTTTCTGGTTTTAATGACAGCTTAATGATGACTTAAAATGAATGGATTTGCTAATTTTTATATGTAAATGACCAAGTGTAAGCTTATTTTCTTCTCACTAGGAGAGGCCGCGAACTATGGATCATGGATTCGGCTCAAACTTTGCGATATGTTTTTGGATGTAGAAATATAAAGAAAGCTGCAATATTAGTCCCTAACGCTCAAAAAACTGAAGTTCTGCGCCTTTTTAACTTTATTTTGAAAAAAAGGCTTGAAAAAAACTTCTTCTTGAAACGATAACCATTTAACTCCGGGGAGTCTTAAATATAATTTCAAAAATAGAAAATAAAACTAGAGAAAATGAGCTTTCATTTGCCTTTTTAAGAATTAAAAAATATTCATTCCTTCCAAAGTTATAAAAGTTTAAAATAGAGCATCGAAAATGCACTGTTTAATCCCTAAAATTAAACTGTTCGACTGCCGGCATATTTTGATGCACTTACGATACTCAATTTTAAACTTACATAACTTTTAAAGGAATCAACATTTTTTAATTCTTAAAAAAACAAATGAAAGTTCATTTTCTCTAGTTTTATTTTCTATTTTTGAAATTATATTTAAGACTCCCCGGAGTTAAATGGTTACCGTTTCAAGAAGAGGCTTTTCTCAAGCCTTTTTTCAAAATAAAGCTAAAAAGGCGCAGAACTTCAGTTTTTTTTAGCGTTAGGGTCTAATATTGCAGCTTTCTTTATATTTCTACATTCAAAAACATATCGCAAAGTTTGAGCCGAATCCGTGATCCGGAGTTCGCGGCCTCTCCTAGTCAGTTTTATTATTATTTTTTTATATAAAGTACACTATTTTTCTGGTTTTTATGGCACCTACCTAAATTTGCATTAAATCCATAACCTAAGAGAGAAACATGATTCAATTAAAAATATGTATACTTGGATACATATTTCTTTATTCAGGAAATATAATAATTATTTTTCACTATCTAATGCTAAAGGTTATAAAATGGTAACAAAGAAATATGTATAACAGTAACAAAAGTGATAAACATTATACTCTCCGTTTGTCTCGAACAATATTTTACGATAACTTGTAAAAACAACAATCTATGAATAAAAGATATATAATGAGGAACAATTTTGATTCCAATGTAAGTATGAAAAGGCGATAAATACATATTTGGATACTTTTGTCTTATCAAAACTGAAATTTTTTTCATATTGAAGGCGTTTCATGGCGAAATTGTTTGCTGTCGCGTAAATAGCAGATAACACCAAATGATATAGGTTTCCATTCAGCAAAACTTTAATTGCTCCTAATAGATGCAATCTATAGCATAGCACTTGGATTCTCCACATTTTCATCGAGCTATTGCCGACTACCATCTCTCGCGAAATACGAAGATTCTTTTTTACGAAAGGCAGGCCTCGTAACGCCGGTCTACACAGTATGCAATAAATTATCATTTTCGCGCTCGCATTAAAAATTTTGCAGTACGCCCCTGCTCTGGTTATGCCGTTCATTCGGTAATACTTACATCATAAAGTCCGTTTACTGAAATATTAATAGCGGTAGCTAACAACGCGGCCACCATTAGGAGCAATTTAAGCCCTACTAAACCTAAATCCATCAGTCGGTCTGACCTGCAACCTACATCAAGGAAAAAAGGTACAGTGACGTAATAGGATTGCAGATCCTGTTGAATGAATCATTCGTGGAACAGCGATGGCTGATGCCACCAACAAATGGATTTTCAATACGCTGTTATGTTATTGATTGCATAATTAAGTGGAAGACATTGTTGTGTAATATCTCAGAGAAGCAGGCTACTATTCTTCTGCTAATTATAATGGGTCTGAAGTTTGCATCGTTGGAAAGCAACGAAATAATTTTTTACAATTAATTAAAGTTACTACACGGAGAAAAATGGTGTAACAAAAATTACTATATTTATAGTAATCGTGGGACAGACTTAAATTATCATAAAATTTACTACAATTTATAATAAAAATTCCTATGTTTTGAGTAATTTTTACTATGTACATAGCAATTTTTACTATAAATTGTAGTAGATTTTATGATAATTCGAGTCTGTCCCAAAGTTCCTATCGAACATAGTAATTTTTCTTACATTTATAGTAAATTTTCCTAAACATTTCTCTCAGTGTAGAAAGTAAAAAATGTTATCTAAACCTTTGTTATAAAGTTATTTTATACTATAAAATACTAAATCTTTGTGCAAAATTAAAATTAATCAATATAACTTTGAAGTAAAATCAATTTTTTTTCATTTTGTTGCACTCCAACGTTGCAAACTTCAGACCCATTAATTATAATCTAATTATAAATTATAAACTAATACAGATTCACCTTATCATTTGTATGGAAATTTTGAACGAATACTAACTAAAATTTGATTGATTGTCTTCATTTCTTTTGATATAACTTTTCTTAAAATATTGTACTTACAAAAAATTATTTTTAAATTCATCAATTTTTTTATCTCAAATTGAAAAAAATAATGATAATTATTGTTTCCAAGCACACGAATATAATATTCCACTTTTTCATTTCTTGAGTAGCATTTAAGCTTATGCTATTCTTCGTTGAATAGCAATCGACCCATTTATTATTATTATCCAATACGGTCTATTATTTCTCGGTACAGTCGTACATACATTCGTATTCATACATAAAACCCAACAACAGTGATTATATTTACAAACTATTTGTTCGTAATCTTCGTGAATTTCGTAGAAAATACAAAATAATACGACTTTCTGATCGAAAATTTTAACAATAGCATCTATCTTAATTTCTACCGCAACTTGTCTTCCTATTCAAATTGCAACTCTTTATAGTCTGATCCACATCAATAGTTGCATCATCTGAAAGGCAAGAAAAAAAAAACAATTTCGTCCGTCTTCATTATTCCCCTGGAACATCCGCTCGCCACTAGAGAGAGCGAGAAAAAAAAAACAAGAGAGAAACACCTCTTCTCCGGCAACTTTCTTCCCGGGCCAATAAAAAGAGAGGGACAACAGCAGCAGCGACGTTGGTCTGTACACAGCTACCGCAGGGATGAATTCGCGCGTAGGCGGAGACGCGCGATCGATTTTTCGTGTCTATATTAATGAGCCGCGCGCCACGGCGACGGAAGAGATGTTCATTATGTGTCGGTAACCCTGGGCTCGAAACCGGCGTATAGGTGCTGGAGAGTGACATGGAAAAAGGAGAAGTACGTATATACGTATGCACGCGCGTGTGTATGTGTGTGTCTGTGTATATGTGCGCGTACACACGATGAACGTCGATTTAATTTCAGAAGCCGTTTGTACAATACATCCTTAAGCGACAGGCTTGAAAAGGTTTAATGGTAATTAATGGGGGATGGAAGTGTGAGTGATGTTTATATGTATGTAAAATGGATAGTTTCGACTGTGTAAAATGTTAAATATGCACGAAGGTGCAGCGACCTTTCCGGGTAACAAGCATAATTTGATCTTTTCAGTGCAGATTGCTTCGGAACTTTAAATTAATTTAAACTTGTCATGAATATATTTCCATGATCCAAATCAATCAATATTTTAATTGTAAATTAAAATTTTTTTTTGCTTCACTTCTGCTGAAAATGTATCAAAATATTTTAATTAAAATAAACACGTAATGAACCAAGTTATTGACGTACAAAAATGATGGGCAAGTTAAGCAGAAATTTCTTGTTCGAAGAAAAAAAATTGCAAGCCGTCACGATTGTAGCCCCGACCTCCTTGAGCCTACATTTGCATTTATGAGTTTTCAACCCTCAAATAAGTTGCAGACGAGAAGCGTCGTAATGCACGGTGCATGCACATCGCTGTACGAAATTATTTTCAATTTTAAGACCTTTTTTACGACTAGTTTGTCGGTGCTACTTCGAAAAAAAATACATCGGTTCTACATAAATCAAGTGACGCGCCCCAGTTTCAACGGTACACAGTCGAATATTACCGTAGATAATGCGCAAAATACTTTGTTATTTTTAATGAATTTCTATATTAATATTTTTACTGTGATAGGATTAAATAGTTAAAAATAGAAGTGAATCTTATTATTAAAAATAAAATAATATTGAAATGTATAAATTCATAAACCATAGAATACTTGTAGTTAAAAAAACGTGATATTTAATTTAAACATTCTGAAAGTTTAATACAGAATTTTTTTTTCTAATATGAATAGTATGAATCAAGAGTATAAAACGGTAAAGAAATTGTCTGAACTTTTATTAGTTGTATCAACTGTGCATGCAATTTTAGAAACAATGACAATTTTTGACGTTTAAAATGGCGTGTAAAAGCTTGAAATGGAACACGTGGGTAAACAAAAGTCTAACTAAGAAAATTACCTAATACTTATACGCATGCGGAAACATTTAAGCCTACCAAAAAACAAACAGCAGAGTTAAAAAGTATTTATACCACTCTAACCTCAAAATCACAACTTTGATATGATTTTTCGGCGCTCGTGGTATAAAATACCGTTCGAAACTAGTGCGTAAGTCGATTATTTAGGTGGTGTGAATAATCGACTTTCTTTCAGCTAAATAATCGACTTTCCCACCCGTGTCGAAATGTACTAAAGTTGTTATTGAATACTAACGGCTTTGCATTAGCAGCAGCATTTTTATAGCTTTTCTTCTGGCTCGAAAAATTCAAATTACTTAAATCGATTTCCAATAGGTAATCCTTAGCAAACTATTTATAAACCTACAACAAAATGTTTCAGAAATAAAATACTTCCTCTAACTGTATTAAAATTTTAGTATTTTATCACAAATACGTTATAGTAAATTAATTTGTTTATCATTAGTAATGCAAACAATTTAATTACTTCAACTTATTCAAATATACTATTTATAGTGATACAGTAACCAATATTATCTGCGTCTTTGGTTTTCAATTTCAGCACTTCCCTTAAAACACTTCCGGCGCCGCGTATGATTCACTCTTAGGCATTCCCCTCGCTCGATTCTAAAATTAATTAATCGAACCTATGTCTGCCCATTTTTTTTTCCATTTTATACACAGTCTTACTCTACGCTATCCGAACTCTTATCACGCGGCAACCGCAGCGCGCGTCTCGCTCCTGAAAAAAAAAAATAAATAAATCAAATAAGTACGCCTTACACGCGGCGCGCCGAGGATTTCGAGTTTGCGTACTCACAGGCGTATATATACAATTGATATTTCGCTTATGTAAACTGGAGTGGCCCGCCGTGTGACGCGGCAAGGCTCGCTTGCGCGCACGCGTGAATTCGTGCCTCTCTCTCTCTCCCTCCAGGTCCATTGATATGAATGGAACGTGACGTCGCTGGTCGCTGCACACACACACACACACACACACACACGCAGCCGGCTTTTTTAATCTTATACCACCGCGCTCGCGCCAAAATAACCGTAAGAATCGTAACTGTATTCTCCGGGCTGCAAGCGGAATATTTATTTTGCGAGATTTCGACGTGGCACGTGTGTGTCTAGATGAAAAGTTTAATTGTTATTCGTTTATTGTAGTTGACTTTATTTTTTTTTATGATAATATGCAAATATTTTCATTAGAATATTAAGTTTTCCTCCTTCGTCAAGTAGGCATCATATCCCTTGTAGTATAGATTTCAAAAACTTACCTTTTATCGTTATTATTAATACGTCGATTTGAGCTATCAACTTTGTTTTAAAAAGTTAAGTATTTAAATTTAAAATATATTGTGGATTGATAAATATGCGCTCGAAATTTTTACAAAAAAGTTTATTAATGTTGTTCGTCGTTTTTTGCTTTTAAAATAACGTATATTTTTTCAAATAATATTTTCAGTTCTCATCTGCTTATCTTTAGATAAACAATATCAAAATACAAATGAATTGTTTTGTTTAAAAGCAGTAAACTTTATTGTTGAATATAATTTTTTCAAGACTTTTCACGGAGTTATTGCAGTACGTTTGTATAAGTAGAAACATCGTAAATATATCCATTACATATAACTTGTTTAAATTCTCCGTAACGAACGGTGTTGATTAAACATATTTTTAATGAATTTTTTAATTTGGCAAGCTTGCTTTTTTAATTAAAAACTCTAATGATGATTTCCATTGTACATTGTACTACAGCCGTGGGAACAAAGAATACCAGGTGTTTCATTAAACTTTTGGAGCGAAAAAAAGCAGATGCCTGAAGAGGGTAGGGTTAAATAAAAGTTGAAAAAAGGATGTGGTTGAAAAAACATTCTAATGCAATTCAAGGATACCCACATGAGATGTATAAAAAGTGTAACTGCATAAAAGGTACGAAACGTTCTTTTATAGCAGTTTAAAGAGCTAAGTAAAGAACGTTTATTCAAAGCGTGAGTGGTTTCTTTAATCAAGGTGTGTATTGCTCAAGTTTATTTTTTTATCAAGTAAATTTCGGTTCTTTGCAAATGTAAAAATACTCACTATTTAAATTGGTTTCAAAAATATAATGACACTATGTTTTTACATTTTTTGATTTGCACAGGTTCGTTCATTTTTTAAAAAGAGGTAAAATTACTATAAATTCACATTTTTGTATGAATTCCTTATTACATATTTACACATACCAAATATTTCAATGTACGTATCATATAGAAAGGAAATAAAATTTTTAATAAAATATATAATATAAAATACGATCTCGAGAAAGTTTCATTATTATATTACGATTGTACTCCCGACGGCACGTACTCACCTATAAATAAACGCACGTACACATTGAAATAATAACAATAATAAACATTGTAAATTAAGGGTTTGATAACAACATCAGCCTGGTCACAGTTAAATATGTAAAATTAATTTATAACTTCAATTTCTCAGTCAACACAAGCTAAATTAAAATTTGGATACATAATATTATATATTTAAAATAATTTCGAATTATTTATACTTTACATTAATAATACTCGCCACTACTGTGTCTTATTTAAGAATATTTACCCCGAAAAATAACCTGCTGTCATCCGGCAACTCTTACAATAAAGCAACTCACATATGATGTATACGGAGGTGCTTGAAATTTCGAACGTTCATAGTGAACGAAAGATTTTTGCCATTTTCAGATTTAGCCGAAGTTGACTACTTAATATATTTAAAAAATGATAATAACTGTATCTCTTCACTTGTCACTCTTGCAGTCACCAATAAAACCACTCCGGCGAATTCTAACCAAAATTAGAAACTATAAATTAATATTTCGTTCATTATGAACGTTCGGAATTTCAAATACGTTATACGGTGCAGGTAAACGCGCGCCCTTCCCACAACACAACAGCTGCCTACGCTGCACACCCTCACACGCTCACGTAGGAAAACATTATACCTTATAGGTATGCGTTCGTCCGAATCCATTTATTTCCCGATCATCATCGCTCGTGAATCGTGATATAACGCATTCCCCCACGTTGCACTGCACACCATGCATGGACACCATGCGGCTGCTGATGGTAAAGAAAAAATCCTCCCGGAATTCCAGCGGCTCTCAAAAAGAATACCTCTCTGGAGAGTGAGGGAGAAAGAGAGAAGAAAAGTTCAAAGTCACGGTAATAAGGAAAACAAACTCACGCTGTTCCTCGCTCGTCGAGTTTACTCTGCTGCTGCTGCTTCTTCTTCTGCTAGCTGGGCTCAGCGTCGTCGGCGTACCGCCGCTGTCGTGACTCCGGAATCACGACAGCTCGTGAATTTCTCGCGGTGCGGGCCCTCTTAGAGCGATGACATGCTAGTCACCGCGACAACCGAACAAAGAAACGTGCGCTGCTGCTACTCTTCTCGCCCCCTCAGGCTTTACAGTCATGGTAACCGACTACACCGTTCCCCCGGTGTATCACTTTCACTCGTATATACTTATATTATTCGCGGCAACCGTGATGGAGTCTTACGAAAAAAATCGTATACGTTTAAAGTCGAGGGATTATGATGAACAACAGCGAAATTGCGTACGCGCGCACACAGACACATTGATGATAGGTATACTCGGAAAAGGGAGCGTGCAATATGTGTGGAAGCGAGCTGTTGAGTCGGCCGGCGCCGCATCTAGACTGCTGGACGCGCGCCTCGCGTGCCGCGAGCGAGAGGGACAGAGACGGAGCTAGCGGGCAATCGACGACTCTCCGCGTGTGCTTATGCTCGTTTCCATAGCCGCCCGTTTTACCGGTCGACGCGCGCTCGCGCACGCGCTGGAAGTTTCCGCGAAAGGGAGAGGGAGGTCGTGTGTGTATGTATTATACAGCGTGAACGCGCGCGCACGTGCTGAGGGGGGCTCGTTCCGCTATATATATAGGTATATTGTTAGGTGGAATTAAAATTTTTGGTTATAAGCATGTGTGTGTGTGTGTGTGTGTGCAAAGGAGGGGGTGAGCAACTGGTGTCGGTTGATGGCGAGGGTTTCGTACATATATAGAAGGGGCGATTATGGATGATCCAGTTTGGATTTTGGGGATTCCCCGGAGTGCTTGAGTATTTTGGAGTAAAAACGGCAGTCCTCTGTTTTTATTTTGTAATTTATGATTTTGAATCAAGGTGATAGAGTGAGATGAAGGTTTGAAAAACATATTGAGCCATTTTGATTATATATACGGAAAGATCAAGTAATGCTTTTGTTTGGTTTGATAAATGATTCATAATTCGTGAATATTAAATTTAATGCGCTGAAAATTTTCGAATGGGGAAAATTTAGGATATAAGATTATGCGAGAAGAAATAAGTACCATACTTTATACGATGCATAATATACGTAATTCGATTTTCTATGAGCCTTTTTTTAACTAACGACTTTTCGTTTTCAGATATGACTCATAACTCATGAGGCTGATCAAATTAATGTAAAAAGGTGATAAAAGCTATAGCTGAGTTTGGAAATGGGCATAATTAGTACAAGTTTGATAGATTAAAAATATTGATTTAATCAACAGTTACTAATGAAAAATATCAGTTTTTGAAATTTTTTTGAAAAATTATAAAATGTTCAACCTTTTTTATGACCTAGAAATGTCAATTGCGAATCAAAACAAAAGTAAATTGTTTTCAATCTGCTTCAATCAAATTTTAATCAATGGCAAACACTTTCTTAACTTTCTGTCATCTCGCATACTGTCAAAAATATTAAATTAATTTTCTTGTTCATACCCTTGGGTACATATTTGTAGTTTCCTTATTAAAAATGCAATGATGACTCACGAATTTATATTAAAAATCCTTAAAAAATTTTAATATTTAAATTTTTAAAAGTTGGTACCTTTTATGTTGTTAATGGTTGATTTTATGACCCTTAGTTTCTTAGACATTATTTATTTGCAAATAAATAATTATATCCTTATTTTTTATAAAAAAAAAAAAAAAAAATAATAATAAATACTTATGATCTTTTACCTTTAAACATTGTATTTTACAAAAAATTAATAAAACGTTTACATAAATTAGTTTAAAAAATCGTACCATAGGATGATTGTTGATGTAAATAATTTACTATATCTTTTTTTCGAGATATTCTAAATTCAACAATAAAATAAATTAATCAAAGAGCAGAATTTGCAATTCAAAACTAATATAAAAATTAATGAACACTCCATGGCATTGATCACGAAACCATACGAATGTTGATATTATATTTAAAATGTATTCTTGACTTATTCAAATAAATAGCTTAGTAAATTAAAACATAATATTAAATCGACTCTGTTTAAAATAATTCGATTTGTCAATAATGACTTGGTGCAACAATAAATATATGTAAACTTATTGTTAATATTTATAAATTTCATAAATTGGGACTACCTTGAATTTGCATGGTAATATTTTTGTCATTTCATCTCTGCTTATAAATCTTGTAAGCTGGGTGATAAATTAATGAAGTCTTCTATCTACGGACTTTCTCCGTTCTTGTAATTCTATCCTGGAAACAACCTTGAATATTAAATGTAAATATTTGGAAAAAAACTGGATGATCTAAAAGTTTTCGCTGTCTACAAAATGAAATAGGAACTATAATAAATTTTTAAAATAATGTAAATTTGAAAAATGTTAATTTTTAGGAGCAAGCTATAACACTGTTGAATAACATTTAATATTGTTAAAAAATTATCTAAATTTATAAATTAAAACACGAATTCCTATGCTTAAATTTGCATCGTAATATGAACGTTTTACTATTTAAACAATAAACTTGAAATTCAGTCTTTTTTACTTGTTTCGAAATGTAACTATTTTTATTTATACAAAGGAATAATTCATAAAGTCAGCTTTTACTGAATATTCTTCGTGAAAGTCGTGGACAAATTGAGATATCTGTGATTGATGTCTGAATTCAAACATTACATCATGCTGATTTGTTCCGGCAATTCAGGATACATAGATATATATGTAGACGTTTTTTAATGAAGTCTTTGATGGTATAGATGAAATACCACGAATACATTTATCTACCTGCAAATAACTTTTTTGTAACATATGCACGATTTTCGCTGTTTTTCGGCCTAAAAAGAAGTCCTAAAGTGACTTTTTTTTGACCGACGGGAGAAAAATACTTGTTTGCCCGATCGGCACAAATGTATCTTTTAGAAGATACTTTTGCGCCCGCTGCTCTAAAATTGCGTAAAATTCCAAAAATTAAACTTGATCCTCCATAAATTTGTGCATGTATATTTTTCATGGTTTTTTTATTCAGAGATAAATCCAAATAATTTTAAGAAAGAAAAGAAAATTTAATTGATTTTTTTTATTTAATCTTAGTATCAAGTTACAAAACTAATTAAAAACTACATGTAACAATTTTAAATGAATATTTAATTTATAAAATATACAAATTATAATGTTTTACATATAATTTAATAATATCATTTCATTTTTTAATGTAGCTTTACATAAAAGATCAATTAAGCTCGCTTTTTATGCTCAAAAATCCCGAAAATCAATACATGTGTAACAAGAAACATGGTGGGCACCTAGGGCTAGTGGGCCTTTTGACCTCGTGTGCTTGCAGTAGGTACTCATCTTCGGTTCGCAAAACGCACTCGCCTTCTGCCGTGCTACTTAGCTCACCTTCGACTCGTACTGCAAACTGCACACTCGGTATAAAACGGCCCTAGGTACACAATATACCATTTTCAACTTATTTAAAATTTTTCACTTCCGTGCATTTATAAAATATCAGATAAAATGAAATTGTTTTTATATTCTGCTAGGAACTCGTTCTTTTACATTTCAGTTACAAAAGAGGAAGTTTTTAATAAATTATTAGATCAACATTCAATTAATAACGTAATACTATAATATTGCTAGTATTACACAATTTTAACAAAATATGTAAATTATTAGATTGTTCATATTAGATTTTTATATTTTTTAATTATTTGAATATTTTCCTTCATATTATGTATTTTAAAAAGTTATCTTGCTTTGTTTCGCTTTACTATAAAGTATAGTACAACAATAAATAATTTTTTTTTTCATCTTTAATGAATCAATTAAATAAATTAGTACTTATTTACGAAATACACATGAGTTTCGAAGGGTGCAGTCTGACTTGAAAGCTGAAATGACAGGGAAGAGTTAGTATTCTCGTTTGTTTGGTGTATAATAGAATCAATTAAAAGCAAAAATTCCATCACAAAATAAGCGGGGCGTTTACGAGAAACCGGCTCGAGCCTGCAATTCAGCAGCGTAATTTTTCGCGGAACCACGAGTACTTACTCGTAGCTATATACACACACTCACAATACCGCCAAGCACGCGAGTCATGACTCTTGTACCATCAATTCCGCGGATGACGAGGCGGTCACCGGCTTGTTCGAGTGGGCACGGTTTACATATTTCTTAAATAAAGAAGCAGGGCATACGAGTTTGGCTGCGGCTTTCATTTATGAAATTGACATATGTTACGCCGTAAAAAAGGCACGTCTTCAAAAAGTTTATTGTGTAATTTATAAATAGCGAGAGTACTCTCACTGGTTCGTTCGCGTATTTTTGCTTCGCAGTGTTGTAATGATGTAGCTTTCTCGTTCGAGGTATATATATAAATTATAAATAGTTTAAAAGTTTATGAAGTTTGAGGAGAGATTTAAATGAATGAACATCAATAGCAATTGAGTTTCTATCAATAAATTTTTCTTATGAATTAGATAAATGTACTATTATTTACTCTTCAGTGTCAGATGTTTATGAAATAAAAAATTGCTATAAACGTACACGAACGTATACGTATGAATTATACGAAAAAATAATAATGAAAATAGACTTCTTTCAAAAAATAATTTTTGCATTGTTTCGAAACATTACAACAGAAACAAATATTCGTAATATCTATAAGAGTGCATTATCGATTTAGAATAAAAAAAAATTCAATCAATATCTGCTTATCTTACAAATAAAATTATCATTAAAAATTATGCTATGGTTGTGAGTTAATAATTCTTAAAGCCAATCAGCACATAATAATGTTTTTACATATTTGGATACAAAATATGAATTAGATTATGAATCTATTCGTAGATTATGAATTTAAAAATAATGTGTAATATGTTGTACGTTAATTGTAGTTACTGAATGGAAATTGAGTGTCCCCTTCAGTATAAGTATATTATTAGGAACAAATGTGCACAGATTAAATATTTGTCTTGTCGTTTTACATGTTGAATTTATAAAACATACATAATCGAAACAAATTAATGTGAGATATTGAATGATTTAGGCAATTATTAGAAAATAACAACAACATTGTTAAAAATGTACATTACGTTTATTAATAATTGTGTCTCGGTCCATGCGACGTTTTCTCGTAAATATCAAGTGGATTACAAATTGTGTTCTATACGTACGTGTACGTACGTACGGCTCTTTTTATATCTTTTTTGTTTTTTGTTTTATGTATATTGTAACGCAGTCGGTGTGTCGATGTGTAAATGTAATAAAGGGGTATGGCGATCGTAGAGCGATCGATTTGTTAATTAGAAAAAAGCGCTACGAAAAACTGCTACAACAGTCTTCTTTAGTTCAATTGCTCCTCGTTTTTCGCTCATCGAATAAAAAAGGGGGTAGTTATGCTCCCGAGAAGTTTCTATATCATTGAATAGTTTTCTCAAAGTTTACGGTATATATATAAGATAGCAGCTTAATTCTTTCTTTTAATCCCTTTTGCAGTTCTTGTATTAACCATTTTTTCACGTCGCGGGACTATTTTCATAGGAAAATATAAAATATTGTCAAACGCTTTTAAAATAGCACGAATCGCTGACAATATGATTTACATTCCAGTTATTGTTCGTCGACGTTTCAAACGAAAGTTCATTCCATTCTTTCTTTTCATTTTTTTTTTCTTTTATTCAACAAATAACGCTGACAAGGAGAATAATAATACAATGCGCGTTTTGAATAAAGTAACATATTAGTCTGACGGCATTTTTAAACGCTATGCGATAAGTGACAATTAATAGTACATAATTCGCAATATTATAATTAGCGTACGCTCGAAATACAATCTATGATCGTACCTTATTTAAAAACAATAAACCTCTACGACTCGAATAATCTTAATAATATATACACGGCACTTGGCTCTTTCTCTCTTTTTTTTCATCTTTCTTTTCTTTCTTACTTCATTCGCCTTTTTCTCTTTTATCATTACCCTCGCTTCCATCTTCCCGTCAAGTCGTAAAATCATTGCAAAGAAACTAACTAATAAACCGTCCCTTGGACTGTGACACACGCCAGACCTGGACCTAAATTTATATAACGTAATCGGTATGACAAGTATTCCACATTATCACTACTACTAGTATCAACATTTATACATTATACAACCAAATACCACGACGCGCCCGTCAACGAAAAGACCATTAGCGGGCGCGCTTCAATGATTCATTCATGAGTCATCCTACGTTAAACCGATCTTATGTTGCAGTACACTCTCGGATTTTATAAAGATATTATTAAAACGACTTTGAACAATTCCCACAGTTAATTTAAAAAATGCGCACAGTTGAATATTTTATTGTTTGGCGTGATATTCTTAAACATTTTTGTTGCATTGAAGTACTCACTGGCTATTCACTTTCTTTCGCATAGCTTAATACATTTCAACTAATATTAGATAATATTGTATAACATGTACATGACGGTTCTTCAGTTTACAAAAAATAATCGTAAAACTGTAATTGAGCTGCAAAGTGTTGAGAAAATACTATTTTTGTCGATTCATTTAAATCTATCTTAATTTTAACTTAAACACTACTAAATGCCATTTAATTGCCAATAACTGCGCAGATATTTATACAATTATTTAAAGCCAGTGGTTCTTTATGTTTATATTAATATAAATACATCTTTATCAAAATTTCATTAAAACATTTGTCTATCAAAAGTGAAATTTATTATTAAAAGATTCGTACTTAAGTTTTACGTACATATTGTTATTAATTCCATGTATAACAAAATCGAAGATAATACTGCAATATTCATCAAATTTAACATAATATGCCTCTCATACGTACTCGGCCCTGGCGGAGGTAGGATTGTGCAAAAAAATTCGATCTCCAAATTCGCCGAGCGCCCTACAAATGCATCCTATTATAGAAATATACTGACTCCGATGTATAAAACGCCGATCGTTACAAAATCTACCGGTGTCTCGAAAAATTCACTTTTCCCTTTACTTTGGAGTGGAATCTCTATTGATACGAGCTATGAGATCAAGGCGATCTTGAAAACGGGAGCGACTAATGTTCAATTCTTTTCTGTTTTTATTCTTTACTTCATTCAGGGTAACTAACATACTTCAAATCTCGAAAATTACGTAATTTTCTAGCTGCTTCCACGAGACTTGATTTTATGACCTGAGATATACAAAACTTTATTGTGCTTTTATATAAATATTACGTACTGAATAATGTTATCGTGAAGTAAGCACTTTTCAAAGATTAATTCACTTTCGGTATATTTTTCTAAAAAAATTTCCTCTATCACTTTTGAACTTGTACATTTTTCCCGTCTTTTCCATCAACCAGTTATTAAAATAACTCTTTTAGAATTTCCGTACAAGTCAAGAAGCATAGTTTTATTCATACGATCTGAAGATTATTTAGTTTGGTTTACTTTTGCTTTTTCAGGACGTCTTCAATAGCAGTTGCACAAACCTACGGGGAGTAATCGGCGCTCTAAAGAACAGAATTCAAATGTCTACGCCGAAGCGCAGAAGAGGCGATGCAAGATGACGCCGAGAGAAATCACGTGATGGCACGGTTCCGCATTACAGAACGAAAAAGATCCTAGTCCATCTTAGATATAATTTTATTATTATTTAATAATATTATTATTAGTATTATTATTATGTACAATGTGTCTAATCGCGATTATTTTTTTTTTTTTTATTTTGAAAACTGGTCTAGCGAATCAAAACTTCAAATACAATGATTGCACTACGACAAAAAACGAGAAGAGAATAAGAAGTCGCGAGAACTCGCTTAACACTGTAAGCTCGTTTGTTCCCATTTCTTTCCTTTTTTTACAAAATAAAATAAGCTTATAAAATTATAAACGTATCAACAAATGTACATCCCATTAAGAAAAAAAAAACAGTTATGTATGTTCGTGTATTGTGTCAAAGAAATAGCATTGTCATCGACGGGATGACTTGAGCGAATTTTCAAGAAAAGTGTAAGTTATTTGCTTTGTTACGGTATTAATTGGTATAGAACAATTATTCTCAAAATGTGTTGTTATGACAAGATACAAGATTGTCACTGGCTTTCCTCAAAACAGAGGATAAATAATGTGCGAATCGATGTACGTGATGTGTGATTCTACAGTCTAGGTTTTTCGAAATAAAAAGCTTATACTTCCAGTATCGTCGATGAAAAACTCAGTTAATATAATTTAAATAGTTTACTGGCAAGTAATATATTGAATAATACATTTATTATTGTTTTTTGCGCGAACATCAATTATGAATCAATCTTTCAATTCGCAAACGATTAGCAGTATAAGCTCTTAGTTCTCTATCACTAATTGTCATAATTTTTTGCGCTATCATAAAAAATGCAAAAACTCTATATAAACAGTTTTAAATGTGAAAAATTTGTTATCGCCATTCAAGATAGTTATGTATATTTTAAACTTCCCTTTTCTCCCTTTCTCGTCATCTCATCACAATATTGATTAAACGTATTTCTAAAAAAAAAAGACAGCGATGTGCTTGCGACATACTTAGTTGAGCCATAAACAAACAATTGTAAAAAGGCCTGTGTGTGTGCGGCAATAGTTACAAATAATCAGAATAGTCAAGCACTTTCATATTCGCTCATTACGTAGAATCATTACGTAAATCATCCAAATAAATAAAATGAACAACGAATTATTAAAAAGTAAATGAACAAGAACTGGTACGAAAAAAAAATCATAAATGTGAACACGAAATATACAAGCTTGTGCGAGACTTCTCCCCCCATTTTTTGTTCGTCTATCGGAGAGAACGCGAAAAAGCTCGTTACCGTTTACATATTGTATGCCACGTATATGGGGTCAAGCTGGTCAGCAAGGAAACCGTCGCGTAGGTGCATGCGCTGCTTTTCGCCGCGCGAGTTAATGGGCACGACGCCGGGATCAACGACAACAACGACGCCTACGACGAGATGATGCTCTTCCAGGACGGCGCTAGTCACGAGGGCGACGAGATCCAGGGCCTCGCTCTCACTGCCGTCGAGCTCCACCACGACTACCAGCAGATTCGTCCATGTGAATACAGCGCTGTAACGAAGTAAATCAGTTAAGAGTAATGTCACAGATTCATGATTATTATTCTAAAGAATATGAATGTTATTTACCACTCAGCAATCTTCTTATGACACCTCATGACACTATTCTCGATGTCGATTGGATGATACCTCATACCTCGTAACAAGATCGCCTCATCCAAGGCTCCAACAACGAATACTGCATCGTGCAGCTCGGAATCGCCACGTACTACATCGACCTCGGAGGCAGAAGTATTGTCCCCGGGAAGGTCAGTATTGCCGACGGTAGGCTGCTGTACGCTCTCGGTGCGACGCAGGAAGCCGAGGTAGCCCGTGCGCGCGTAAACCTCGTTCGTGTTGCCGGTGACGAGGCGTGCGCTGAAGTGGTCTGCGTAATCACTCTCGTCACCGTAGATGGTGAAGTACCCGCTGGCGTTGTGTGGTGACTGCACCCAGATCTCGCCGAGATGCGAGTCGCCACACTGGCCCTTGGTCTCGGGATTGGCGATAATAACTTTGACGCCCGGCAGGAGCTTACCGGATTCCATGAGGCAGAGCGAATGCGGAGAGCCTCTTTCCACGAGTGATACCCGGTCGTTGCGCAAGGCGCGCAGGTCCACGTATACCGTTGACGGTTCTGGGCTTGATGCACCCTGAAAAGCAGTAATTACGCGATTACATTTATATACAGGTGAAATATACTTAAGTGGACTTTGTAATTTGGAAAAAATTTACGAACCTGTAAACATATGGCTGTGTTGACTCTGCAACCGAAGGAGGTGGATACAGCTCGGGGGCTCAGTCCGAGGGCAGAGAACAGTTTGCTGAAGCTCGTGGTCAGAGCTATTCTTGGTCTCTCCTCGGCCACGACGACGCAAGTTCGCACGCACGCAAGACTCACACCTCGTGTCTTTAAGGCGTTAACTGACGATCCAAGGCCTTTTGTACAAAGTTCCATTACTCCGTAAGAGCAGAAGGTATCACGGACTCTTGAGTGGCTCACGGCCGAGAGCCATAGGGCTGGGTTGGCTTCCACCTAGATTCAAGTAACGTAGATTTTAGCAAAATTTTAAAACAATTATTGTTAAGAAATTCCATGGAAACGTCACTATGTATACTCACTTCAGAAGGAGGTATGAGTATAGAATGATGGCCGCTATATATACTGCTGAGACACCAGAGAGCAAAACCGAGGCCGGAGTAGGGATCCAAGCAGAGAGCTATGTGGCGCGACGGATAGAGCTCGCAGGCGAGCTTCATCGATCGGCATAGAGATGTTACGGCCGCGTGAGACATTTTAATGCCGGCGAGCATGCCGGTTGTCGAGACGCTGAAATCAAGGTAGGCAAGCATCTCCGCTGTAGGGGCGCGGTACAAGACTGGAAGCTTCTTCTTTGGCATGTCATCCATGTCAACGATCGTCGGCCAGCTCTTTACCTCGACGACGTTGTTGGCTTCCTGAAGTAGATAGGAATATGCGATTTTTAATTATGTGAAGTCAAAATTTTTGTTATTGTAAGAAAGAGTCTGATGGAAAAGGGGGAGAATACAGAATGATAATTTTATCTTTAAATTAAATATTATCTGTTCAGAGTATATAAAATTAAATTATTGAATGATACTGATATGATTTGGTAGTAGTCAAAGATAATAGATATCTGTCGATTTGTTGTTGACTACTAACGAGAAGCATACACTATGCAGTAATAAATTTATTTGTTTTTCATTCCATATTCTAAACACTATTTATCCTCCAAGTAGATAGTTACAAGTCGCACTTTACCTTTGACTTGAGCAATTTCAGAATGTTCTGATTGGTAAGTATAACAACAGATTTGCTGACATCGACGATCATGCGCACGGTCGGCAGTGTAGTCTGGAGATTTTGCGGATGGGGTGGTCGAATGGTGACGGGCACCGCGCCCACGTAGAGGCATCCGTAGAACGCGCAGATGAGATCGGTGCCGGGCGGAAATAGCAGGGCCACGTGGTCACCTGTGTTAATCCTGCCGCGGTCAAGCAGAAGGTTGCCGATGCGCTCGGCCTTCTTGTGCAGTTGAGAGCAGGACAACGAGGACGCCACCGCACCCTTCGAGTTCAGGCAGGTGAAGATCACGTGGTCCGAGGTGCCGACGGCGCGCCATCGCAGGATCTCCGAGATAAACTGATACTGAAAGGAAAGAATTATTTAATAATATAATAGAACATCATTACATGAATTGTTATAATTACTATAACTAGATTGAACATAAACAAAACGATCTTCAATTCGAATTTGAGTTTAATGTATTAAATACGGATAAAACATTGAATAGATGATAAATTCAAAAAGTTACGAAAAATTCAAACAAATATTAAAAGCATTAGATTTATTAAAATTTTAGAAAAATGGCCTCTCTATAGCGCCATTTGCTGCTTATTTAAACGCAATATTGCAAATAGAAATTAAATCTGTACATGTCAATCGAAGCTTACCTTTTTGGCGGTATCACTGTCCTCATCGAGGACGCCCATGTCACGGCCCTGTGCTGAGGCCAGCCTATTGCCCTGGACGATGTTGCCCACCATGACGCTGGCCGGACCGACATCTGCAACAGAATCCCCCGCTACACGCCCCCGCGACCTTACCGTTAGTAACCAACGCAAACGCTCAAAACCCATTTTTAGAAGAGCAGCTGCACAAGACTCTCCCCTGACTGAGGCCGGGCGAAACCGAAGACTTAGTGTACCACCAGCCAACGACAACTACGAACTTTTTTGCCATAGCTTCAGCAACCAAATCCAATTTTCCGGTTCTTTTTTTTATGCAAGATGACGATGACCAGTCATTGCATTTCTCGCAGGTTAGTATTTGCGTATATGTCGTAATGTCGAATATTGAGGTTTACAACGTAGGTCGCCAAACGTTCAACCGTCAAAACTTTTCGAATACTTTTTTTCGTTTTCTTCGGATTTCATAGAAAGTTGTAGAAACAGAAATTCGAGTTTTTTAAATATCAAAACTAAAAGTAAGATCTACTTTAGTTACGACTAAAAAATTGCCATTCAATCTTGATATTTAAAGACTGGAATATTAAAAAAAAAATTTTAAATCAGAAGAAAAAAAAAGAAAATATACAAAAAATTTTGTAATCGATCATTTGTCGAACTACGGTTTACAAAGACTTGGGGTTTTTTACGAACTCAGCCAAAAGAAAGAGAGGCAACCGAAAGAGTTGGAGGAAACAGAAAATAACGTTGAGAATATCGTCTAAATTTTGAATGGTGTGTGAAAGGTAGGTGTGAACGAGCAAAGGAAAGATATAATCAACAAAGAATAAGAAAAGTATAAAAAAAACTGTAACAGTTGTCAAAGTATAATCCTGCGTCATCGCCCACGATCGCTTACTAGTGCCATCGTTTGGATTCGATCACCAGGGCCAAATTTTGTAATTTAATTCTCAAATTTAACAATTTACTTTTGTAGACTTTCATATATTCTACTCAACTTAGCAAGACTGCTCTCTAATTGCCATTCATACTCAACATTCAAAAGATGAAACGCTGGTATTCAAGTTTGCAAAATTTAGTGCATATGTATCTGAACACCAATATTTACTGATGCTTTCGAAGTTTTGATGAGACTAGAATCCACTAAGTATTTGCATGTACCAAAAGGCAAAATGAGTAAGCATAGACCTTGTTACATTTACCAATAAGAATATTGTTATATATGTTCTTTTGTATATTTGATATAATTGTATTTTATCTTTTGGTACATAAGATGATTGGTTCTAATGGATTCAGGATTGTGATATATCTAGATTTAAAAATGTGCAGTATATTACACCAATTAAAGCGAAAGTTGCACAAACAATTGTTATGGATATTTTTATCTTCGAAGTAATTTGAAAAATGAATTTAACGTAAAATCTTCAAAACTAACAATAGAATGTTATTGTTTCCGATTTATGAAATAATATCTGTAGTTAGCAATTTTCGCCCAATAAAACATTAAAGGTCCCAAAAACAATTATTTAGATAAGGCACTTCATTTCAAAATTCAAAGTATTTGCAAAGTTATCAATATTAAGATAAGATAAATATATTAAAGGTATTTCTTTTTTAGGACCCTTCAAGAAATTTATACTTTATGTGTGAGGCATTGTCTAAAACTATGAATTTATACTTTTATTACATAGAAATAGTATCTTTCTTGAAAAATTATTATCAGTAAGAAAACGTATTAAATCAGATATACAGCATTTATATTAAGAAAGATACTCATTTAAAATTACAATAAACACCTAAATAACTAATTACTACAATGATGATGAAAATCAGCTAATCCATCGTGAAAATATTGGAGTTCAACAAGTTTTTTAGCATTAATCTTTTGCAAACTCGATCGACCAGCTCGTTCAAAAGCTGAATGAATGTATGAAGAGTTACGCGCAGTCATCCCTCGTCACAGTCACTCGATTTGAGCTTTAGCGTTGGTCGACTTACCCGAATGAACCTCACGTGGCTTTGGTAGGTTCGTTACGCAGGTATGAGGACAGAGAAGAACGTTGGCTGGGTGAAGTGTCCCCTCGAGGAAGCGCCTCTTCGTCTCAGATAGATGAATTCCGCCGAGCGGCGTCTTGGGAAGGTAGTTAGGCGGTACCAGGGCCAGGCAATAGATGCCGACTGCGTGGATCGAGTCGACGGCTTGCAATACCCGCGACATCCATTGGAAACTCTGCAATATTAAATTGACATGTTATTCATTTCGATGTATTTATTTGCGCATGGATAACTTTTGTAAGTGACTATCGGTCACCTCTTCTTCACTACAATCTGGTCGTTGCTCGGCGACAACGCATATTCTCTCGTCTCTGAGGACTCTAACGCTGAAAACAGCGATTCGGCCTCTGTAGATGAACTTCATGGGTTCCACAGCCAATACGGTGGCGATAATATCGTCGGCGTTATGCTTCCTGCCGGTGACCGTCATGAGACCGTCGCGCGAGCCGCACACGAAGACGAGATTACCAGGCCCGAGGAATCCAAGCAGACCAGAGCGCACGTATTCGACGTCGCCGAGGGGTTGGCCCTCGGTTTGCTGCGGCGCGACCTTGAATGTGTTGTTTGTGAGGCCTTGCAGGCCCCAGTATTGAGTGCCCGTTGCACCACTATGCACGCAAATCTCACCGACCTCGTCTGTCTTACAAACCAAAGGCGGTCCTTCCATTTTTATCACAACTACAATACCTGTAAAATACAATGATGAAATAAGTTTATTGTTTGTCATAAGTTTTTACTTTAATCCTTAACATTATCTCTGTCTATCATTATAAAAAGAAAAGATTCTTTATCTTGAAAAACATTGATTACAACATATTTTTTCCGGGCCGAAAGTGCCTCATTCCCGCCCGGCTCCGAAACGGAAATATGGCATTTTTGGCCTCAATGTGAGGAAAAATAGTATACGCACCACGGGAGTAAAATTGGCCAGCCTCCAGCTCATGTTTGCCACCCACGCCTTCGGCTTGAGTGGCAATTTACACGAGCTGTGGACTGTCCAAGTTTTTTCCTCCCATAGTGCGTAATATACTATTATTTGTATCTGCTCTAAGATATCATTTATTAATTATATATTTCACTTTATATTAAAAATAGCGGTAAATTAAAATGTAACTATTAATAGATCTTCCAGTTGTCATAAAGCATTAGTTTTAAAATCGCCCTATACTAGACCCGAATGTACAGAACCACTCACTACCAGGCATGACTTGTCCGCAATCCTGCAGCGTCAGCGACGTCAGCGAGTTTTCCTGGTCCACCCGGACGACTCCGAAGCTCAACCCTGACATGCTCAGCACACCTCGACCCGTGGCATTGACCCCAGCTCTACCAGGCCGTCTAACCGAGACCGTGAGCGCCTCGCTCGACGAGGCGCAAGGGCAGACGGCATCGGGCCTGAGGCCCTTCGACTGGAAGACCGAGAGGAACTGATCGCACGAGGACAGCGACCAGGGATTGGCCCCGTCCGCTACGAGCAGCAGCCGCAGTGTCGACAGCGATATATCCTTGTGGTCCTTGGTGGCAAGAAGACCCCAGTGCAGGTCTCGCGACTTCACCACCGCCACGCTCGCGCGGTGCTTCGTGATCATCTGCATCCAGCTGGCCGGATTCACCTTCATCAGGGCGTACGGGATGAAGATGACATGCATGCCGTTCAGGATGCTCGTCAGTGTGCTGTGCCAGAGGCCGACCTCGCGCTTGAAGTCCAACACGCAGACCGCGTTCTCGCCCTCGGTGTAGCCGCAGGCCTGCAGGCAATGGTGTGAAATTAGATACATTCCACAACGAAATAACGCTTTTAACATACTATCTTCCTTCTAAGGATATTGTATTATTTTAATTACGTACATCCGATACACCCAACTCACGTGAGCGAATCTCAGCCTTTGCGAAAACCGGAGATAGATAAATTAGCAATTTTAAATGTCCGATTGGTATTTGAATTGCTGATGCTCGATTCTAAAAATATTCCTACGTAAAAGCGATAATTCCCAACGAGAGGCACATTGTACTAATTATAGATAGAGATCGCGGTGAACCGGTTCGCGGCGTGCAACGTCAAGTATGGCCATGCGATTCCGTGGCGACTTCTTTCCTGGAAATTTTTTGTTCCGGCTGATTAACAAATTTATCGAATCATTGAAACAGGTTCGCCGTTTTCTCCCACAACAACACAGCGCTATATATCAAAGTACATAACCCAATACTTTGCGCGCGCATGCGCAGGTATATATCACTCTCTAACTACCCCCTTTATAACGAGTCGTTTCTCGAGAGACGAGGTCCATTCGCGGCGAACCGCTAATTTGATCGTCCAAGCGCAAAGCGGTTGTACCTGCGCCGCGATCGCCATAAAAGCAGAGTTACGATGCGCATCCTATATGCGATACATATACGTATACAAAAGAAAAAAAAAGTAGAAAGAAAACGTCGGGTATGTATATATACTTGAGTGAGGGCGCGACAGTGGGCGAGCATCGCCGAGCGGGTGATCGTGACGCCCATGACCGAGCCGTCCCTGTCGGTGGTGTACTCGATGTAGGCCGGCGTGTCGTCGGTAAGCCGCGTGGGCGGCATCCAGTCCTTGGGCGTCTTGCCCAGGTGCTCGGTCACGAACCAGTGGAGCTTCGGCCAGCCCTTGAACGCCACAACCTCGCCGGCCGCAGTCTTCGGCAGGCCCTTCAGGCACGCCTCGCTGGTCAGCGCGACCTGAGAACAATGAAGGGTACGTTGTAGAGGAGTTATTGACACACACACACACACACACACACACACATACTGCGCAAGGCTATTGTCGGGGGCTTTTTAGTGTTATTGTTGCCGCACGCGCGCGAGAATCGCGTCGTTAATTATTACACAATGAGGAAGGGTACACTTTTTCAATTTCGTTAATGGACGTCGGATATGGCGTGTTTTCAATTTTGATTATTAGCTCGGTGCAGCGGCGGCGCTGCGCGAGCTCTTTGTTGGGCTAATTGGTATTGCTGTTCGAGAGAATATTTATGGGTTCGAACGTTTTGATGTGACGCAGAGCCGAACATACTTTTATCATTGTGTTATTTAATGAATGAGAGGCGAACCAACCATGCGGCAACATATATCTTTTATCATTACAAATAAACTCACAATTTTCACAATAAAATCAATAATACATTGAACCGAATTTAAATATCCTTCAATCCCCATCGATGGCATCGAAAAATTCCACCTCATCCACACACCTGAATGCCGCAGCTGCCGAGAAGGAATCCGATCTGCTGTGATCCGGCGTCGCGGCGCGTGAGCGGCACCTCGATTGGCACGGGCACGATGCCGGCCTGCAGGCAGCCGTAGAACGCGCAGATGAAGTTGATGGGGTCGTCGTTCGGGTAGACGAGGGCGATGCGGTCGCCGGGCTTCAGACAGCACTCGCCGACGATGCGACTCAGCGCCTTGTTCAGCAGCGTGTACGCGATCTTGTACGAGCGGCTGAGCAGCTTGCCGTAGGTCAGCGTCACGCTCAGCTTGCCGTTCGGGTCCAGGACCGTCGCCGCCGGCGCTTTGTACGACGCCGAGCCGTACCTGGAAAGGGAGATGTAGTGGTTAGTGGTGGTATAGTCGATGGGGGTGGTACTTTGGAGGTGGGTAATGGGCGGGGGATAGAACGTTATGGATATGGCAATGTTTGTTAATTTTCCGAGGAGATTCATTTAATTCAACTTTAAATTAGATATTGCTTGCGATATGTGAAAAATATGTTACATTTTAAAAATATCTTTTACACACAATGTCCATATTCAAAGTAAAAATACTTTTTTATATTTATTTCATAAGAAATACTTTGTACCAAGGAATGCAAGAATCTATGACAAATTTATGATGAAATAAAACTTCTCAAAATATATATTCGTACTGCAAAAATATCGTTCCATCTTTAACAATATTAATAATAAAAAAGAGCGTGGATATAGAAAGAAATGGACAACGAACCTCTGGATGGAGGCCTCGACGGATCTCGGTAGCCCGGACGGCACAGACAGGGTCTCGCCAACGGCGGGAGTCATGGTACCGCCCTCGGGTTTCGGGGCGTTCGGGTCCTTCGGGTTCGCCGCGATCTCGAGCTCGATGTCGTCGTCCTCGTAGAACTCGGGCAGCGGCCGGCGCTTCGGTCGCTTGAGCGTGTTGAGCAGCTGCTGGATCTTCGCCGAGACCTTCCAGCGCCCCGTCGTGCCCGTGTTGTTCTCCTCCACCACGTGGTACCTGTTCACTCGGTCTGCACCTGCGATCAAGGAATTCCGAGTTAATTGGCGTTTTCAATCTCGTAGCGTTCTTTTTTGATACTTTAAAACTTTTTTATTCGAGATAAATCATTAGAATTGACGTATTTGAAATTCCGAACGTTCATAATGAACGAAATATTAATTTATAGTTTCTAATTTTGGTTAGAATTCGCCGGAGTGGTTTTATTGGTGACTGCAAGAGTGACAAGTGAAGAGATACAGTTATTATCATTTTTTAAATATATTAAGTAGTCAACTTCGGCTAAATCTGAAAATGGCAAAAATCTTTCGTTCACTATGAACGTTCGAAATTTCAAGCACCTTAGAATTGGTACTGTGAAATGTAGAAGCATTATTAAATTATAATAAAACAGTTTTTAGATTTTTACAAAATAAATAAGAGTTTTAAACAAGAAATTTTATTTTCAAAGTTTTTTTTTTATTTTCTGGAAAATGTTCGTGATTCTCGCTTGCATTGTCAAACACCGTCTCGTAGTAAAGGAGGGAGAAAAAAGTCCGAAGCAACCCAAAAAAGTGAAATATTAAAAGAGCAATATATCTTGGCGAGGAAAATCCCCGAAAAATGAGAATTTCAGAAAGCAAAAAAGTGACATGTAAAAAAAAAAAGTTTCTTTCACAAGTATTGCAAAAAAATGTTATGTTTTTTGGATTGACGTTTAAAACACGTAACAAAATTAGTGCAAATATTCAATACTTAAAACACACTTAAGTCTCATATTGTTACTGTAACTTGTAATCAAAAAGTGAAATACGTTCATACACATAGAATTTTTTCTATAAATCTGAAATTCTACCATTTTGAGAACGTAAAAAGATTTTACCGGTACTCCACTAGTCAAAATGAGCGCACTTTTCATTTATGCTTCATTCGCGAGGTACATTGCACTAAAGAAGCTGCATAGATCAATTAACATGAAATGGGAATTATTCATTTAAATTGTACAATTTTATTTGGTCTTATTATATTTGACTCATTTTTTTTATGTTAAATGTACGTTTATTGTATTCCAAGGATTTTTCTTATAAGTCAGGGCCCACCAATACTATTTCTGAAGGGTAATAAATGTTCGTCATAAATTCATTTTCTACTACCAAAATATGAATCTCAATATGTTAATGCTTTATAATACACAAATGAATACAAAGAAATTGCGACTTCCTATAAGATCCCATGTTATCCAACAATAAATGAATCTATTAAAATTTCAACTTCCATCTCACTTATACCTTTCTAAAAATTTATATCAGTGTTTTTGAGATATTTACAACCCTGTATACGAAATTTACCATATATCTTAATTTTACTTCTATATATTATCGGTAGAACCTCCTTAATTATCATTTTCCCCACCCACCACAAACACTTCTGCACCTCGTCCGAGCCTTACCTGCCGGTCTCCTGGACTGTGTCGTCGTGTGCGTGACATCGGGCGGCTGCACGAGGTTGCAATACGCGTGCGGCGTGTACTCGGCGATGTCGGTGATGTCGGCAGGCGGCCTCCTGGCCGGTGGCCTAGGGGGCGGTGGCGTATCTCGCGCCGAGCCCGTGCTGCTCGTGTCGCTGAGGCCGGTGCCAGTCGGCCCACCCGCGCCGGGGCTCTCCTCCGTGACGACGCTGTCCTCGTCGCTGCTGGACTCGCCGCCTCCGCCGCCACCGCCGCCGCCGCCGGTCTGCCCGGCGTTCGGGCCCTGGCGCTCGGGGCTGCGCGCCATTACGGAGGTGCGCTTCGAGGGCATCGGCAGCGAAGGCTTCGGTCGGCCCTGCATCGCCGCCAGCGCCTGCTGCACCGCCTCCTGGCGTACCTCTGTACAAAAGAGAAAGAGGCTCCGTGAGTTGGCGTATAGGCAGGATTTCTATGTGTGTGTGCGTGGTATATGGAATGTTTTAGACAATTTTCTGCGTTTTGGAGTTGAATTTTTTTAGATAAAAAAAGAAGCGACGTGTGCGCAGTAATGTGTAAACAAATAAATATAACGAGTGTTTAAATTTAACGGGTAAGTATTACAGTGTTTGATAAAAAAATGGGGTAGATTGCCAGTGTTTTAATGATTATTTCCGTAAATATAAGTGTTGTATAATATTTTAAAAATACACTGATTTCTAGGTGTGTTAATGCACGGCTTGATACACGAACACAGTGTAAAAACTTATTTAAGAGCGTGACCTACATCGTCCTGGGTTATATAGCCACGTATTATTACACTTTATATACATATTTAGATAGACGTATTGTTGTATGCAGTATTGTATTCGGTCTTATTTACACCATAAAAAAAATAGTAGGGGACAAAAACGTTTTCACAAAAACCGGCTATAATAATAAAACCGTTACGGCGCGCATAAACTGCACGTTTAAAAAATATTGTGCGAATATTACACGTCTGGGGGAAACGTATAATTACACCTCGAGCATATTTTACTTCGTGAATTTAACAATATACCTTATACCGGCAATATCTATCAAAATTATGTTTCATTAAGTCTACGCTAATTATTTTTGCAAAATGTATTATCAACCTTGCGCTTTTCATAGAAAAACCGTTACGCGTGACTTATTAACTTTATAATAATATTAGCATGTAATTTACTTTAAAACAGTTCAAATAGTTCCGAAAATAAGTTCATACATTATATAACCGACAACATTTTTACTATACCGACTGTTTATAAAAGTTTCCACGATGTTTAACTACATTTAGTAATAAATTACGCATAATCCTCAAAACTAGAATCCACAGTCCACTCCAGCTTCCTTCCACTCTCCACAGCTCCTTCAATAGCTCGTACGCCGCACCGAGCCTACATACCTATATCCACAATCCATTCGCAGCCAGTTGCGCCTGCGAAAAACCCGCCTGAATTCCCTACAGATGAGAACAAAAAAAAAAGCGCCTCACCCGCGCGCTCTCTCTCTCTCTCCCTCGAGTACCCCCTTAAAATCCAATCAACCGTCTCGGAGCAAAAAAAACACACACACACACACACACCGCGTGCGGCAACCGAACGTTTCCCCCGCAACTGACGAATGGCCTCTCTTTTGCGCGCACGCGCGCTCTGTAATTGCCTATATTCGCGAGAGCACTCTATATTATCCTCGAGGCGTTAACCGCGCGCTGCGCTGCTCTCTTACAAAAGTGTATTACCTATCTGTCTCTCTCTCTTTCTCACAGCGTGAAATATCTGCAGAGACACGCGCGTGCGTGGATCGCGCGCAGAAAACAGAATGGACATACCAAGGCGGTTGCGCGCCGCGTTGCCGTAGCCGCCGAGGCTGACCTTTCTCGCTCGCGCGCATATAGCTGTATTATATACAACGTTGTGCGTATGTGTGTGTGTATAAGGAGCTCCGCATACCCGCGCGCGACTTTCCCCTGCGTGAGTTGTGCGCGCGTGTGTGTGCGTGGAACGCGCCGCGTGCCTACGCACTATGTACAGGGTGGCCGGGAACGCCATGGCGCGTGCAACGAGAAAGAGAGAAAGATTGGGAGAGTCGTTTGGAGGTGGGTGTTCGCGTACATACGTAAGTACGATCGCGCAAAGGTATATATATCTGATAAGTGCATAATAAAATTTAGATACGTCGAAGCCGGCCGATTGCTAAACAACAGTCGCGGGGTATCGTAAATATATGCGTCGACGAGCCCATTTTTCGTTACTCAAGATATAGAGTTAAGGTATGCGCGATAGTTTAATTATGTATAGAGACCGGTATTGAAATTAGAAAACGAATCTGAATATATATCAATATACCAACGGATCTTAAAGTTCAATGGCTTTAGTATATAATACACAGATTTGAGGTTTCCTTTTGCACTGCGATAACGAGATTTTTGATCCCGATGTAAACGATCATAACCACCGGCTAAGAAAATTATCCGGCAAGTAGTCCATCATTTCGCACCGGGCAATCGTGTGTATACCGCTCAAATCATTCAATTACCACTTTCACGGAAAACGCGCGCGCGCGCCTTGATTACTTCGTCGAGGTATATATACTGCGCTCGATCGCTTCCACGAAAATCCAGGCGGTCCGTGTCCGAAAGCAATGCAATCATCCCGCGTCGTTCACGGGCACCCTGTATATTCCTACATACAGTGGATGTGTTGTCCTCTGTACGACGTAATCCCAACATACGCGAGTGCCTCCTCCGAAAGTTTCTTTATATAGGTAGGTGTACGCGCATGAAACTTTTACGGTCGCGTCCCTTGTTTTCGCGAAGAAAAAGAGAAAGAGCGCGTCAGTTGTATATGTGTACTCTCGCTTTCGAGAGCGGAATGCAGGCAGGCTATAAGAAAGTGTAATAAAGGGACCGCGCGGAGCGCGTTCGCTTTCCATATACGGGCAGAAAGGACGCCGAATTCGCTCTCTCGGGATGTGTCTCACGTACTGTATGTGTGCGTCGATCAAGAGGTGAAGAGAAAAAAAAACGTGACGCGACCGAGAGAGTATACACGCCTCGAATGCGGGTGACTGACGGGACGACGAAGCGACGTTGGAGCGACGATCATTAATTCCGTTTGAGAGAAATTAAGGCTCGGCCGGTTTACTTTTACCCATGCTGTAATCTCGCGGGCCGTCTCGATGTGAATTTCGTATATACGTCTCTGGTTGTCGTGCTTTTTTACTTTAATAATTTCAGTATGGACAGTTGTTTTTGAGTTTAAGTATATAGATATAGTTCCAAAAATGGCAATGCCAGCGTAAAATCATATGTTCGGAGATGCTAATTTAAAATTCAAATATTTAATATCTGGAGCGTAAAAATTTTAAATATAAAGTGTCATGTATCTTTTGGCAATATCGTATGTATACTTTTAAGGTACTTTCAGCGACTTTTTGCCCGACTGAAAATGATATTTCATTTCCTGAATTATACATGTGTGGAAAATAATTGGCAGATCGATTAATTTAGTAAAAACTGGCCGAACACGAAAGCATGTTATATTCGACGCATATAATAAAAATCCGTTTAGACTGCATTTAGTATTGACCTGAATTCGCAGCCTACGCGTTATCTTAAATGCATTATTATAATAGCTTTCTTCGTCGATTACTTTTTTCTTCTCGATAGCGTAGCCGCGTGTATATATACTTCTCGCTTCGCTAAAATGGGGATACTAAATTGCGCACTTATATATATATATATATATATCGATATTGTGCGTTTTCTAAGAGAAAACCCGCGAAACCATTATCATTATTGTACTTCGGAAAATTGTAAAGTCGGTTATATAAGCCTTCTAAATAGATCATTATTGCGTTTTGTGTAACACGTTTTCGCTGCCGCCTTTCTGAGTTCGCTTTTAGGAAATAAATACGTCAAGGGTATACTATTTTTATTGTTATGCACACTTCACTTTCTAATGCAGGTTTTGAAAGAGTTGTAAACTGCAGTATTTACGTTTGTAATGGGCCGTATAGGTATTCATCGCGTCTAAATGAATTTTGAATAGTTTAAACCATTATTAATTTAACCATTAGTTTTAACCACTCTTTAATAAAATTAAATGTGATTTCTAATGGTTCGTGTACATTTGGTCGTAATATTTCTGACTACCGCACTTATTTGTCGTTTTTATAATTTTTTTTTTTCTTTTTTTTTTCTTTTGGAACGATCTTCGATTATGATATTTTAGAATTTTCCTGTAATTTAGAATAGAACAAAGAACTAAAAAAGTCATCTAATAATCGAACAATATGTCACGGATATTATAGCAGCTAATCGTTTGATTTTGTAACAAGAAAAAATTCCTTCACCCACTTGAGAAAAACTCTGACAATGATCGCATTTTAAAAGCCTCATTTAAGATATACATTAACGAGTCGATTATTACAGTTTTTATGTATTTCGTTTAAAAATAGTAACAATATTACCTTATATATATATACATAGATAGAAAATATGTTTTAATTATTATTACTCTATTTAGATGATAATAGTCCAATTATTTTTCCTTATTAAATTTTGCACAGAAAATCTCTTCAATAATAAACAAAATAATAACTTTTAAGACAGCAGGTAATTAAAACATTCTTTATTAATTCACCCGCGCATAAACTAATTACTTAAAAATCGAGTACAACATGAGCTCATGCCCATCGTTAAAAGGATCTCCTAATTATACATTCATGATTTCTTTCACCTGTTTCACCATAAAAACCGACTGGCAAATGTATCCACTTCGACAAACACAGCGAACGACTATGCGGCTCCTTCGTGAAATTACAACCCGCAATTACATCATAAACTCCTTACCGCATTAATGGGTGACAGTATAACCGCGCGCAATTTACCCTACACGGTGATGCGCGGCCACAAAACGAACAACAACAACAACAACGGCAGTCAACGCACGATCTCAGCGAGGCGATAACGCGATCATATACATACGGGGAATCCCGACCGCGGCTTTGACACGGATGACGCAAAGGTAGCCGCATATGTACGAAGATGTGCATCGCGTAATGAGGGGAGGACGAAGTCGCCCGGCTAAACTATGCAGGTGAGTTGTAATATGGGGAAGGGCAGAGAGTTGCAAAATTCAGCGCGCGCGGCGGGAATTTGCCATTTTAAAGGCGCGCGCGCGCGCAACTTCAATTAGCGCGACGCTAATGCCGCCTGTGCGAGAATACACGAGTCGCCGCGTACTGCTGCTCTCAAATTTACGTGTGTAATTGAGCCTATAAAACGCGCTTTTAAAGGCCTGGAAGCGGACGGGAGAGCGACAAAAAAGCGATCGCAGACCGAGGAGGGACTTATTTTGAAATAAGTCGCGCCAGATGTGTGTGTGTGTGTGTGTGTGTGTGTGTGTGTGCGTTTCTCTGCTTCGCGACATACACGCGCGGCCTAAATACCGCCTGCTCTTCTTTTTGCCTTTTGAGTTATTGTCCGAATGCGTGTATGTCGCAGGGTTTCTTTTTTTGTTAGTCGGGAGCAAAGAAGTTCAAGTGTATAATATACGCGAAATGTCATTTGAATATAACCATGGTGTATGCCATTGGGATTTGAATGTTCCGGTGTATAACGATTGGGCAAGGTATTGCGAAATTTCGCGATTTGCGTACGAATTTGCGGTTTGATCGGTCAAATGACACGCGCACAAATATTAATTTGAAACTTTTGGTGAAAGGAATTCAGCCACGACCGCGCGTGTCTTTGTGTGTGTTACGTTTGACGCAAACGATTTATAAAACCCGATTTATAAAATCGCAGGCTTTAGAATTTTGCAAGTTCGCAAAAGTCCTAGAAGTGTAGTTGGCGGCTTGAGATTATTATATACAAGGCTTGCACCTTGTTTTTTTTTTTTTTTTTGAGTATATTCACATGCGATTTCGAAATGATAAAATAGCTGTCATTTATGTTGCGGTGGTTTTCAATTTCTTTTCGGTAATGGCGATTTTTCATTTTTTTCGAAACTAGAGGCTGTTATACATTTTACTTGCATAAGCGTTTTCTTAAATTTTAGCGGTAGATTTTCACCTCTTAATTTCTTTAGACGATAGCGTTTATGATGGCGAACAATTAAATATTACTGCAGCTCTTATCTTACCATGAAGAAAATGACACAACGTTTCTTCAACGTTTTTTACTTGTAGACGACAAAATTTAGGTAACTTGGGAATGTTTAGGCGAGTGAGGTGTGATATGAGGATACTGCATACATTTGGACAAGATATTTATAATACATGATTAACCAATTTATGTCTACGTGCTCGTCGGAGTAGCATCTACTTCTATTCACCGCATACCAAATACGTATTCAATTATTTCCAATGATTAATAAAATTAATTACAACATTCTATAATAGTATATCAGGCTTGTATCTTATAATTTATCATACCAACATTTACGTATCACATTAAATACAAAAAATTACAAAAAAAAGATGCAGGACACGACAATTTCGACAGGGACAATGATTATTACTGGATAACACTACGATTTAAACAGTTTTATAGGGATTAGAAAAAATATAGAGAAAAATAATAAAAAATAAAATGAAGTGTACAAGGTTTTGTAAAGGGCTCTTCGACTTTTGTTGAACAATAATATTCTGCTTTATAACACTTGGTATAATTGGACTTTCATTGTGATACTAATTATTCTCAAAAAATTCATAATCTGTTTTATTACAATGAAAAAAAATATAGATGAACTTAAAGTTGCTTTAATGTTTTCTTTACTGCAGCAATCAAAAAGACGTTTACACATCTATCATCCGGGTCGCGGCTCTACTTTCACGATAATGCATTTTGGTGAAATGGAAATAGCGTCAGTCCAAAATGAAAACTATAACGAGTAATTTAAGCTCGGCTAACCTGAATCTATCAATCTCAGTGACCAGTGTCTGTGTGAAAGCAAAAAGAAAAAAAAAATGCCCGCGGTACAGTATATCTCTCAACAGGACAGAATAATGTACTTGAAAATTGAATTAATCTACTCTGGACTGATGTAAAGCGATAAATTTATGTCGCAGTATCACTGGAACTTTTTCCCAGCGATGAAATTCCGAAAGCTATATATATTAGTCGTAAATTTTGAAACCAGACAAAATTGAAAAATTAAAAAAAAAACACACTAAAACTCTGAACGAAACACAAAAGTCAGAATCGAAAAAGCTAGAAAGCCCAATTACACACAACTCAAATCGTCAGGACGCCTCGCAGAATGAAAATAAAAAAAAAAACGAAGAATTCCAGGATATATCAAAGGGGGGTGGAAAAATCCTTCATCAGCCTGAACGTGTAGTCTCTCTCGCGTCTCCTCTCTTTCAAATCTCTCTCCGTCGATGCGCGGCGTGGCGCCTCCTCGTTTTCTGCATAAATATACTCACCGGAGTGATATCGGCTCTCGTTACGCGTGAGCCGGCGGTTGCCGCGCCTCGTGGCCGCCGAGTTCATGTTGCCGGTGGCGTTGTTGTTGTTGTTGCCCAGGCCAACGCCGCCACAGCTGTGGTTGCCCGCTGAGGGACTGGCGATGCCGCTGGCGTGTCGGCCGCCTGCGTGTGTCCGTGCATGCAACAACAACGACAAGACATAGACAGCGAGACTTTGGCCCGGACTTCATGGAGATGTGTGAACGTCGTCGTCAGGCCGAGAGAGCGACTCAAGAGGTGGGGTGAGAGTCGAGGATTGGGTTTGGGATGTGCGGTTGGGGGAGGCATTCACTGAGCTTTTAGTTCTCGTTTCGGATATTTAAGAGTATTGTCATTGATACACAAACGGTTATTTGAAGATACAGAAAATATACAATCGTTGAAAATGATCTCTCGTAAAAGTTAAAAATATGAGTCTGAAGTTTTCAATGCTGGAGTGCAACGAAATAAAAAAAATTATTCATTTTATTTCACGTAATATTAACCTACATAATATTAATTTTGCGTGTAGATTTAGTGTTTTATAGTATAAAATAACTTTAAAATAAAGGTTTAGATAAAATTTCCATTCCATGTTTAATAATTTTAATTAATTGAAAAAAATTAGTTCGTTGCATTCCAACGATGCAAACTTCAGACCCATTTAAAAATGGTTTTGCAAAGATCACTACGTACTGGACTTTCTTATCTTTAAGAAGTTAATTTTTCACTGTCAATAAATTTATTTTTACTTTTTTAAAAAACCTTAAAATGCCATTTTTCAAAAGTTAAAAATATAATTTTTTTTTTTCAACCAAAATCAATTACACAGAACACGTTAAGTCAGTTGTGAATGTCTCCTGAAAGGTGAAAGTAAACGCATAAATAAGATGGACCTTAAATTACTAAAAACTTAATAATGAGGAAACAAAATAAAGAAAAGAAAGCAATTCTTAATCGCAGAAAATAAACCAGGAAACCCCCCAAAAAAAAAAAAAAAAAAAGAGACAGAGACAGTTGCGCGCAGTCAGCGGCGCGTCCGCCGTCGAGAGTCACCCGCCGCGCGCGAGAGACGGATATCTCTCACGAAGGAGGAGAGACAGTCGGACAGACAGGCGGACAGACGAAAAAAAGCGTATAAAAAAGGGAGCGCGAGAAGAAAAGAGGGAAAATAAATAATGCAAAGCAAGAAGGAGAAAGAGTGCAAGAGAAAGAGAGAGAGAGTAAGAGAGAGACAAGAAACACAGCGCAAGAAGCATCCTCAAGAGAAGCAGCAGTACAGCACCACCACTAAGATGTAACTCTCCTTTTTCTCTACTCTCTCTCTCTGTCTCCCATCTTCTTCTTCCTCTTTTTCTGAACCGCACGTGCACAAGTGCCATGTTCGGCGTAGCCAGCTCGCGAATGAAGCTTTGCGGGAAAATTTTGGAGCTGCGGGGAGGATGACTGCTATGTTATATACCTTGTGAAGCCTCGGTGACCGCGACTCGTATATACGTGCGTGCGTGGAGCGTAGCCGACTATGTGGTAAGCTATTACGAGTGTGCGAGGGGCAGATGCGTTTCTGGATTTCGAATATATGCTAAACAGAGGCACGATTTCTGGTAACGGAGGGGGGATATCGAGCCGATCGAAGTTTATTTTCGATCAATGGGGGGCTTTTATCGTATGTATGTACGTATAAACGCGGAAGTGAGTCTATGAAAACGTATACGGTCGGTCGAGGAGTCGGTGATTTCGTAATTCGAACGTATACGATCTAGCGATTCTTTAGAGTATACCAGAAGTCATGATTCGTGATGCGCTGTTTTAAAAATGCCAAAATGCTATATACCCTGTTAAGCTACGGCTACTTTTGTTTTGTTATTTACAACGTTACATTAATATTAAGATATACTATAAAGATAAATTAATGAATAAATAAATTTGTTAGGAGTGTGTAAAAATAATTTGTACATTATAAAAACAGCCTAATGCAGAATTACGATGATTTTGTGCAGAATTCTATGTATTAAATAAACAATTAGAAACATATATAATTGGGGAAGACCATGCGACATCAATACATCGACTTCACATGCGGACAGGCCGTGTCAGATTTCGTTTGATAGTTTTATATTGGAATATTACTCGCAACGCGTTACATTCTTGAGTCTAATGAAGTTGAAATAAGTTTATTAAGAGGATAATTAAGGATATCCACTCTTAATTGTTCATTATGAACGAGTTGTGTAAACAATTTCAAAGGAATTAAAATAAAAAGGCAAAAAGATTATTATGTTTACGTGGTGATTTCTTTATGCGACCAAAAGGAAGAAGGAAATTGTAGTATAATTTGCATTAAATGACCTCCCGAAAATGCGGTTCTTCATTCATTTATAAAGCCCACGGCTGTACGTGGTACGATCGGCTCGTAAGTGCTTAGCTTTCTTATTAGCATAGACATATGGAGTACAGACAAAAAGAACATTAATTTAACAAGCAATTAAGCTTTTTATAAGCAGCAGAATTTCAGCGAACCATTATTTAACTTCTTCGAATACAATGAGAGAGAGAGGCATCTATGTTATTTACATAAGCAGACGTATTAACAAACAAAGTCGATTGAATCTTTCTTATTTTATTACACCGACGAAAAAAAAATATCCCTAATTTATTGCTTTTAAAATTCCCAATTAAAAAACAATCGATGTTATTAATTCTCCATATTGTACCCAATTTTCTCAGCCATTAATCTTCAATTCCAAACTACACAAAATTTGACAACCGAATTTATAAAACTTTTCAACGCCAACGAACAAAAGTCACGCGCGTTCTTGAAACATCAAACGAAACATATCCGACCAAGCCCATCCTCACACACACATAACGCACTCATCCACAAACAAGGGAATCCGGGGACGAGCAAGAACAAGGCAACAGAGCCGCGCAAAAAAAAAAAAAATAACGACAAAACAACAAAAAGAGAGAGTGAGGCTATTTTTTTTTTCTCGCCTCGTGCGCTACCTGAGTGATAGCGCTTTTCCGAGTGCGTGACGCGGCGCTGAGTGCGCCGGGCGCGCGGCTGAGGGCGGCCCCCGCCTCCCCCGCTGCCGCTGCCGAAACTCGTCCTCTCGAGGCCGATACCACCACCACCACCACCGCCGCCGCCGCCGCTGCCGCCAGTTCCGCTGCCCTCGGTACCGCTACCGCCTGTGCAGCGTGCCCGGTCGCAGAAGAACATGTCAGTAGTTTGGGATTATTTTGTTTGTGGGCGGGGAAGAGTGTCGGGCTGATTTTTGTTGTCAGGGGAGTGGGGCTGAATTTTGACTTTGAGTATTGTTAGAGCCGATTGAGTTGGAATTTTGAACATTTGTTCTCTCTTGTTACTGATTGATTGGCTTGTGTAGTTTCATAGAAATGAATTTGGGGGTTTGAGCTGTCTCTCTATTGTAAACTATAAGAATAAGTTTTCTTTATTGAATTGTTTGAGTACATGTGACTGCAGGACTTGTCTAACTGTTTTTTTTTTTTTTTTTTTTTTTTGGCTGAGATGATGTAGTGCGTAAATGTCTGCAGAACTCGTTTTTATCACGAAGCTAATCTGCGTATATGCCTTTTGCAATGAGGATGTTTTTGTCCATATTCGTGGGGTCAGTATGAAAAATGTAACCGTTGCTCCATTATCATATTCTCATAGAGCACGAGGAAATCATAAATTTATAGTGAAAGAAAAAACTGACCCTCTTCAAGCAAACCTAAGATAAACAGCAATGTCAGCAAAGCGTAAAAACAAATGCTTATGCACATATGCAAGTCACCGTTCAAATAGATACAGTGATTTAGTTATCATAATATTTTGACTGTAATCAGTGTTATTTTTTGCGAAAGTGACATTTCTCTCATTGTCTTTCTCGAGTCCCGGTGTTATAGCGATAACAGAGATTACGCGCTTCTTTTAGTTAATCTCGTAGTAATGGCTTTGCTCATACTTTTTTTTTGACACGCGTGATTCACTTTTTACCGAGTGAGTCAAAATAAAACGTACACACATATCGATTACGCGTTAAAAACAGAATATATACATTGAATGACGACTGCGCATATTCAAGCGCGAAAAAAAAATTCTATTTATAAGTGAGAAATTGACCTCATTACGTCAAGGAAATGTAAGAAAATGCGAGCGAGCGTAGATTTGAAAGTTAAAACAAACGTTGTGTACAGATAATCACCTCATTAATAAGTGTTCGAATGTGAAAAAAAATATTGAGGCGATATAATTTACAACTCGATTATTACGAGTGCATATTGAAATGTGAGAGGATATTATTGCTGTTACTGATTCTGTCGTTCACTCGTTAAAATTTCAGTGAGACTTTATCATTTGCTATATTGCTTGTTTTATTGACTTTTGCGTTTTGTTATTTTACAACAACCACTTTCGCCAAATTTGATGGGTTATAATAAAAACTATTTGTTCTCGACTGAATATTTCTTTACAAACAATGAAAATAACTACGACAAAGTATCTTTATATCATTTCCTAAGAAGCTTGCGAAAAAAAAAAACAATTACGGTTTCATCGAAATATTGCGAAATAAGGTAATAAATTTCTGCTAATTGACTTGTTGGACAAATCATTAAGAATCTTATGGCAAAGTTATAAAATTTCTTGTCACGCTTTACACGGATATTATTTAGTGCCACTTGCTAATTTAAAAATTAACCAGCCAGCAAAAATGACCAAAGCTCTCGAAGTTTCAAATTTCCTATACATTGCAGAATATTACCTCGACGCGTAAATCACGCGTCTCTGAAGCTTTCAAATGAAATTATTTATTTGGACATTTTCTCCGAATAAGCATTCTCTCAACTTCAGCTTAGAAATGTCTTTTATGAAACCCGCGTTTTGAAAATCGCCGTGACGTTTCCCATTTGCCGACATCTTCGTTTCTCACTTCACTCGCGATTTTCACTTGCATTGGCAAGTACACGACAGTTAGGCAAGTACATATGACGCAATCGAAAATTGTTCATTCAACGTCGCCGACAAAATATTTCCCCCGTAACAATAAATTATGTAAAGCTAATAAGCCACTTTGTTATGCATACAGCCTATACAGGAAGTTTTGTTCTTTGCACATACATAATGCACATCATTATATTCGCGCGCAAAAAAAATAACCAACTACGCACATTATCGTAATCAGCCTTACCCCCCACCCCTAATCTCCCCCTAAAAAAAAGACCACTTATACATCCAAATACCGTAAGCAAGTAAAGTAAGCCCTCAACACACAAAAACTCTGTCATCGCGCGGAATTACATAACGCCGTCCACGCCATAAGCAAAGAGAGAAAGAGAAGAGACGCTTATCGCTTTCCCAGAAAGCCTCCTCCTTCACCTCCCACACATACCCGAAGCGCAGAAGCAGCATCTCAGTTCTGGTTCATGGCGATCTCGTCGTCGCGCGCCCACGCACGCCGGGCGAAAAACGGGGAGCGGTTTATACGAGCGTGTTTTACGACGACGGCGAAGAGAGAGAGAGAGAGAGAGAGAGCAAGGGCTACAGGGAGAAATTGAGTTCGTTATTTATGCGCGACACCGCCGCAGCCGCACTGCTGTACAGTGCGACGTCTGAGCTTTAAATTTTCTCCGCTCGATTATATGGCTTTGGATTATTTTTTCGTTTTGGTATATGGGCTGGAGGTTTTTTCGACGATTAAAAAGTCTATACCGTAAAGGACGTATACTTTGGTTTACATTATTAAGCTATTGAACAGTTACATTTTGTTTTATGCGAAAAAGGGATATTGAGGGAGAACACGAGAAAATTCAATTCGGTAGAAACGCTGAAAAATGCAAAAAAAAAGGCCTTTAGGGAAATCTACAATGCCTCTTTCTTTTAAATGAAAAAGAAAGGAGCCTTGAATATATATTCAAAAGACAAAGATTTTAAACTGCCTCGCTGCTTGTTTTTCATAGAAAAAAAGTTCCTATGATTATATATGTTACTATCCAACATACTACATTTAACTTTAAGATTTCATGTTAATACTTTTATCATTTATCTATACTATTATCAATTTAATTGCAAACCTCTTATATAAAACTTTGAAGCAAAAATATCGATGCCCCGCTCATTAATGAAAACGCAAGACAGATACTACGCGAGCATCACAGAGAATCTAAACGGAACTTGCGAGATGAGACGGTACGCAGGCATGAAAAAGGGGAAGCTAAAGAGATAGAGAGAGGAGAGCGAGTCGCACGCAGGGGAGACCCGGAAGCACGCGATGTGCAGTTACGCGCTGGCAGGTATGAGCGCGCATACGTTACACGTGTGCGTATATATATGTGCGCGATAAGTGGCTACAGGCCAATGGCTTGCTCTGTGACAATACGCTTTTTACGGAATCGGAGCGAATAATTGTTGCGAGTCCGGGATATGCCCGCGTTTCTCGTTTCTGGTGCCGATGATCTTTATTATAATATTCTGCGTGCGACGACATTTGCTATACTTTTTCTGGGTCGTTAAGAATCGTTCATTGTTTTGAGATTGGAAGGAATTTGTCGATTGTTTGGATACGTTACGTGACAACATTTATATTTTATATTATTATTTAATTTTGAACGGTGTTATAAGTATTATTGGTTTTAGAAGAAGGATGTGATATAATGTTGAATTATAAATTTATGCAACACTTAAAGTTAAATGTAAGACTAACACGTTCTATATATTAAATTAATAGACGTATAAAATATTATAGCCGTGCGAATAAAAAATAAAGGCGATATTGGATTTGTGTTTGAAGAGCACTTAAGGCCATGATTATAAAATGAATTAAATTTTTGCAGCCTCTGCTTCTATAACAAAGTTAATAAAATTAAGTGTCTCAAATTTGATAAAGTCATCAAATGGTTCTCCTCGCGTATAATTTATTAAACTAAATTAAAAAAAAAAGAAACGTTCAATGATCGCAGCACGCCCGAATGAAAAAAAGAAACTTTGTCAATCATCCCGAAAAATCTTCCAAACAGAAAAGAATTTAACGAGCAGTCTCGCCTTCATTGTCGCTATGTACTTTCGCGATAATGAAATTCCCAGGGCTTTCTATGTGTCGCTCGATCGGCCTCCTGCTAAAAATGATAGAGAAAAAGGCAGCAGCAGCAGCAGCAGCAGCTCGCCGATCAAATCGCATGACAATAATCTGCCTCGAAGAATCTCCGAAGAAAACCGTCCGCGACCACTTTCCTCCGCTTTCCACGTAGTCCCGACAACTTAAACACACACACACACACCCATTCTCCGGGGCACATAAGACCCGCACAGAGCGCTGCTTTCACGTCCTCTCCCAGCGATTAATCCTCCGCCTCTCCGCCCGCCGTTAAAAAGCGTAATTAACAGCCCATCCCGCGGGCCCATACCCACACACGAGCTCTCTCGCATCTGCCGCGCGAATCTCACGTCACTCCCTACATACACATATCTACACCCCGTACATACACATCTAAGCGCCGCGCGGCGTTGAACTTCCGAAAGTCCGATCGATCGATACACTTGGCGCGTGCAGCAGCGGTGCTCCGCGAGCTTCACCTTTCCCACACATGCGCTCGCCTCGGTGAAAGGTTTCGGCACTTCAGCTCGTCCTCTCCGCCTGGGAAGCTTGGCCGCGAAAAATCGCGCGCGAGAGAGGCGAGGCTGCTGCCGCTGCTACAGCATCGCGCCTCGGGATCGCGCGGCGCTTATGTAAAGGCGGCGACTCTTCCGCGTGTCTAGGTGCAGTTACTCGCCGGCAGGTATATATGCGCCGCAGCCACCGACGTTTCTCTGTGAACCTGTGCATGTGTGTGTGTGTGTGTGTGTGTGTGTGTGTGTGTGGGTATATATGTATGTACGTGACGCGCATTATGCGGCAGAGGAATGCCGTCGTCGTTGGAGGAGGAGAGCGGATAGGTGACTGCGCCGAGGGTTGCGCTGGGGCTCTGAGGCGAGGGTTTCGGAGTGAGAGAGAGAGATTGGATAACGGTGCGGGTTTTAGTTTCGGTTTTATGCTTCTGGGTGTGGAGGTTCGAAGGTGTGTGAGTGTGTGGTAGGACGTTTGATTTCTTTAATTGAAAACGGTACGTGCGTGCTTTTTTTCAACGACTGCATTATCAATTATCATTTATTTAATTTACATTTATGAAGGACGTTTTTTCTTTTCTTATTTTTGAGGTTTTTAATATTAGCGATAAATGCGATATATCTTTTAGTCGTTTTTTGTATGTGATTGACATTAAAATTAAGGTGTACGTTGAACGTGACAAATAAATTGTTGATATGTTAATTCTTCTTCACTTTAATGAATCAGAGATTGTTGGTTTAGCAATGAAAAATAAGGCAGTCTTTTTCTCATAATTATAAAGCTGTCTTTGATTCAGGATCATTTTTCAAAGATATAAGTAGGTGGATAATGACACAATACTAACTAGAAGAGATTATTTGTCACTCTTCTACGTCAAATGATAATTCCCTCGTACGAAGCAGGTGAAATCATCTCTCGGTGACTAATATAATTTTAATTGGTGATTTGTTTTAATTATCATTTGTGAGCGCGGCTTTGGCATTAGAAACCTATTGCAGAAATTGTGCGGCTTCTGAATCCTTTGAGTATACGCGTGTCGAAATGATCTCTAAATAATATTTTTCGATATACCTATCTTTCCATGATATCAAAAAATACTAAAAGCCCGATAACTAATGATTACTGAACCGCTTGTAAGATAAGATCGAAACTAATTTTTGCTACTTCGCGAGGATGTTTACATCGAGCACGGCTTAATTTAATATTAAACAAGAAAAGGGAAAGTGAAAAAAAATATACGCGGCTCTTAATTAATTCCAATCTTCCAGCTAATTTTGTTTTAATAAGCTCAGTACTCGAGTGCAATCTGAAATTAATACTCCTCGGACGATATTAGACTTTCAGCTCTCGCGTTACACTAGATTCAATAGAGAATTCACGTAGAAGGAGAGAGACGCCTATATTCCAGGGCAATCATATAGATAGTTGAGCTGAGACTATATAAACGCACGAGTCAAGGCTTCTTCTATCGATTACTCGATCGCTTCAAGCAGCGTGATTAATTATATTCTAAATTAGCACGGGATACCTTGATATCGTTTCAATTTTATCGCGTTCAGAAGCATGTTTTCGTAACGATTTTGTATACATTTACTCGTCGCAAAATTGGTAATTTGATTCTTCAACTCATTAGAAAGCCAAAATAACTGATCAAGCTCGTGAGGAATAGCCAATTTGTGTTCTGATGGTGGGGGTACAATCGATTCCCCGAACAATGGTAACTGATAGGACGATCTCGAGTTCGGGCGCGACTTTATTGAGTGCTCAAGTTTTAAGCGCTGTCGTATCTGGTCGTACTCTAATTGCATACTCCGAGATGACGCAATGGCAAAGGTCGTTTCGAATCACAGCGTAGAAAGAATGCGAGTGCAACTGATCCGGCAGTATTTAAAATTGAAGCGCCAAAGCTGTTGTCACGCCAACGTTTTCATATCTTCGTATAAACGGGGTTATAAAGTTTTACGCTACCCTCAAAAGGACATTTTTTCTCTTTTTCGTCTTCTTGACAACCGCAGTAGGAATCGAAGGACCGAGGAATGCGCATTACGTGAATACCCAGACTTAGCTTTACACGAGAAGCGGGTATATACGATCGCGCGATTTTATCTTGCGCGCGGCGCATACAATGTACAATATGCAAATCGCCATATTCCTTAATCCCGCGAGCGCGCATTATAACTAAGCTTTGTAATCCAACGCTAGAATATTACCCACCGTGCATAACCAATCGCGCGCGATATGACTTTCGCGTGTATATACATATACGCGCACGTTATACCAAAGCGAAAGTCGAGGAATCCAAGTGAAATGGTAATCAGTGCACTGCTATACTCTTTGCATCTCGAACTCTATCAATAGAACCCCGAGTTCTCGCGCTCAAGTGTGTGTTGCGCAACTACGCGCGTCGATCGAAAAGAAGATACAACCGACCGAGCAGCAGCTACTAGGTTGTAACGCGCTCGCGCGCGCATGTAAGTGATCGTAAAAAGCTAATTATACACGGCCGGCTTTATTACGACGTCTTTGGCGGCGAAAAAAAAAGGAGCTCGCTCTTGTGTCTCTTAAAGGCTTATAACGCTATAATACACACGACGCGCCTATATACGTCGTTACTTTCGCGCGCAGGTGATGCGCCCTCGCTGTTTACGGCGCATTCTTGACGGGATTGATCGGTTCATTAACGCGCTGGTGTATATGTATGACTCGCCGCGTCGATGATGATGCACGGAGCGCGTAGGTTCGTGATAAGGCTGATACCGATCTGCATTGGAGATTGATTGGAGGTACCGAAGTGGGATGTAAAATGATAAGGTGTGCTGCGGTGACTGTAATTACTTAGATTGTGCAGCTGCTGCTGGGTCTTTACTGCGCGGTTAGGAGCAAATTAGAGTGTATTACTACTGTTTTAAGATTGGATATAGGCGGGTGATTGCATTTGGAAAAGTCATACATATAATTTTTAGTATACTTTGAATTGTAAAATTAAAAATGTTGACTTTTTGTAGGTTTGAAAGCAATATATCACTTCCAAATAAAATGTAACCTGCAGATATGTGTCGATTAACTTTTCATTTAGCGGGGTACAAGCTCGCATTAATCTAAAAAATGTTTATCGTTGCATAATGTACGCTTTCCTAATGCCGCACGTGCGCAACTCGCATATATACACTATAAAAACAATTTCAATTTTCCTTTTTCCATACCTTTCAAGCCCCCCACAAAGCAAACACTGCGTGTAACTTTATCTGAATATGCGCGCTATTTACTTTATTTCTTTCGACCGCGTAAAAATAATACGAGAGTATAGTTTGCTCGAAAATACACCTCCGCCTAAAAACATTATATACCAGACGATTTTTCCCTCGTTCTCTCCGGCAGTAAAACTTCGCCGCAAAAGTATACACACGAAGAAAAAAAAAAACGAAAAGAAGACAGGTGAAGCAGCAGCAGCAGCAGCAGCGCCGCAAATATTCCAAAGTATATAAGCATCTGTGTAAAGCAGGAGCTGTACCTTCGCTCTCGCTGCGAGCAACGACGATCGGAGAGGGACTATATACGACATTTCGCCAAGTCCATAAAGCACTCGCGCGAGGATCGGGCATTAAAAGTAGCAGCAGGTTTTTGCACGTACACACACGCGCGCATTCGTTATAGAAGGCATACGTCGTCGTATACACGTATATATACAAAGAGCGTTCACGACGTTTATTGAGGCGATTGACGAGCGGCAATTTTTACCGCGCGTCCCTTTTAACGAGAGGCGAGATTTCGCCTTCTCCTATATGTGTGTGTGCGGGGATACGGACTTTCTTCGTTATGCAGCGCGAGCCGCCGGGCCGCGCGCGCGCGCGCACTTTGCATACGAGTGTATAGTATATCGCGCAATTTCGCCCCGGCCGAGTGATGGACGGCTGGGAGAGAAGGAACAGCAGCAGTACTACGGCTAATTTTCGTGAGACGCTCGTGGTTTCGGGGAGAGGATTTTTCCGGATTTTTTACGGCAGCTTTGAGAGCTTGATTGTTTTCGATTATGCGGTTTTCGAGTTTCTGGAGCCTGTAAGGGAGAGTGTTTGAGTGAGGTGTTGCTCTTGACAGAGTAATTAGCGTTAGAATATAAGATAGGTTCCGCGTAGTTCAGGCATATGCTGCTGTGAGCTTGTTGTAACATTGTTTACGGCGATGGAAAAATTGTGATAAAAAAGTAATGAAGATAATAAATACAAAATTGAAAAATTCTTATGAACGAACTTTTGTATTTTCGATATTTCGAATGACGGACGCGAATATATGAAGCATGGCTAAAGACTTTACGTATATAACGTATCAGTTCTAAACTCATCTATCAATCTCCGCGTACATAAGGCAATCAAATAAACAGGATGGGAAAGGCTCGTAGACGTTGTAGGACGCTAACTTTCTATCTGAGAAAGTCACCCTGCAGTGCAAGTGGTGACAAGGGCCATAAATCAACCCCGCGGAGTCTAATCCGGAGCAATTAATGACGAAGAGAGAATACCATTTATTCGAGCCGTCGCCAAATTTATCAAGACGTTTTGTAAGAGACGATTCTTTACTGACGGTTCGTGTTGGATTGTTCGCAACGCTAATGTCTATTAAGAAATAATAGTCTCAAAATGAGAAAGCAAACATTGATCAGCGTAAAAGAGGAGATCAATGCAGAATTTATCTTAGCTCACGCAAATTACGCTTTCTGCCAATAACTTATAACTAGGCTCTCAGACATTTAAAATCGTAGAGTAAATTTGGCACTATCTGCGGTGAGTTTGTCAAAGGGGTCGCAAGCAGAATTTTTCTTGACAAAATGTGAATTAGGACAAGAAATCTTAGCTTCTAGTGAGGACATATCTGTCTGGAAATTTTTTTGGCAATTAAGGGCAATAATGAGACTGACACATATTGCCAGATTGCAATCTGACCCTGAACCAAGAAATGAGGAAAGCTGTGTAGTGACAGATCGTTTTCGAAAAATGAAATTTCGGAAAAAAATTTCATCGTTTAAAATAGTCCTAAAAATCTATTAGTTCAAGGTCCATTGATTTTTACATTTTCAATAAGAATGGATATCATCAAAATTACGTCAGTAAAAACATTGTATGATGTACAATCTTGTTAACTTTTCAATACACACGGCGTTTTTTAACGACAGACGAAAATCGAATAACCGTTATAAAGCACTTGGCAAAGCCAGTAATTATCAGCTGCTATCCCTCTCTTTTATCGGCTTTATTCACGGAAAACTAGCGCGAATGGAGTTTGATTAAACATTCGCGTGCACACGTATATAATTACTTCGTTATCGTTAACTGCACGAATTGAGGGGGAACATTTAAAAAAATGCGGTTCAAAGATAGCCTCTCGATAGAAATTCTAGAGACGCGATTTGCTTTATTACAGGTTACGCGCTTCGCATTAAGTTATTAGGTTAAAAATCGATTATTTTACGTGATAATATTAACATTACAAGCTTCATTAAAATTATAAAAGAGATTAACAAGACACGACGTTAAATTCGCTATAAACAATTATTTTTTTTCGATTTATATCGCTCTCATTTATGCCTTTTCATTGTTCATTGTTCGCATTAAGGTATCGGTATAAAATTGCAAATTATTCAAGAGCACTTTTGTTTGAAATCTACTGCACTAAACCTATGCTACAAACTATTAAAATCGTTTTATTATACCCATATATCTTACATCTTCGCGGCATAAAATTCTATACGACTACACACTTTGAAACGTGAAATACGTCTATTGAAATTGTCATTTACATTAGCTTATATATACACATACAACAACAACAACAATTACGCAATATCTTCTTCTAAAGTCGCACAACAACGCGACACCTTTGCAACAACAAAGAAAATCTAGTACGCACTCCTAAGCAATCACAGTCAATCCCTCTCCTCATCTGTCGGCAAAACCTCTCGCGAGACACAAGAAGCAGTACACGCACGCCAGCCGGTCGCGTCAATGCGCGCATCTCGCGCTGCGATAAACCCCGACCGCCTCGAGTCATCGCCGCCGTCGAAAGACAGAAAAATGACGACGGCGACCCAGCAGCAGATGGTCTTTTCTGCGCACGCACGCGGCCCATTATCGCGTTCTCGCGCGATATATATATATATATATATATATAGGATATCTAACTCCTCTCTTCTCTAGCTACAACGCGTAAATGAAGTTGTACGTATATATACACGCGGCGCACAATCGTGCGCAGACGTTCTATTCACTGTTATCGAACTCTCTGCAGCGCGGGGGGGGGGGGGGGGGGGGTACTACTACACCCGAGAGAAGATTGGAAGAGAGCGAATTGCAGGGTCGGCGCGATGTGCATTATCCACGCTCCTCGCGCGCGTGCACACAATTTTCATATTGATGTAACAAACCGGAAGGCGCGTGCGCACTCCGCGCTTTTCCCGCCCGCCCGGTCGCGAGAGCTCTTCTCTTTGACTTTCACATTACAATCGGATTCATTAATCACCATCCTTTCGAGTCTGGTGTGTAGGTACGAGACGCGCCGCGCCACGCCGAGATGAATTATGCCGGCGTGCGTGCGCGCGCATTGTCGGATATATATGTGTATTTATGGTATACGTAATGTTGAATTTTGTGAATTGGAGGTATGGAATTAACCAAAGAATGATTGTTGGAGAATAAACAAAAAAATAATAAAAATAAGTAATTTTTAGAATTTTGAAATCTCTTACCGTATCGTAATATGCTTAAAGGCCAAATTCGTCTCTATACAGATAACAGCACAAAAGTAAAGCTAAATATGAAAGCGATGGGAGGGAAGAGGGGTCAACTGGGCTTCGTGGTGTGTGTATATATAGCTAACGGTAGGTGCATGATAAGGGATAACTACGGTAATGTTTAGGTTCTTTTTAATGAGCTTCGGCAACGATCTCAAATTCCATAGGCCTAGATCACTTTTACAGATACACACGCAGTGGTGATGGTGCAATGACAAACAAATTGTGTGAAAATATTCTGGTATAGAGATACCGTGCATGCGTATATAAATATAACAAAAAAAAAGGTTCAAATGTATAATAATGCGAAGATATACTATTTTCCTTTCTAAACAAAACGATCATTTAAACTGAGGAGTTAATTTTGGGAAAGTTTTTACTCTGATTATACGTAGTATACTTTTCTTTTTTAAGTTACAAAATTACTTGCGTTTATTGTGCAAATATTGTTCTATTATAGGTGTAGTTGCACACATCTTTTAATCACTTTAACATATCCATTATAATTTTCCGTACACAGCGTGAAAGGCTAATGTCACCTTTTTAAAGTGCCTGAATATAAAAGACGAGGAAGTAGACGACGTTGCGAAAGGCATACAAGTTCTTGTGCGCATAATATCGTGAGAATCCGAGACGGTTATGTGCCTAGCATACATGAAATACGTTTTTTGTCGTAATTACGAAGGTTGATTACAATTATTATATGCGCAATAATATTTTTTGCATCCTCCGCAAGTGCACTTTTAAAGGCCTTTTATCAAGATAAGTAGTAACGGCTAATAAACATTTCTTACTTCTAAATTAGCAAGTAATTATAACATTAAATGCGAAATTTGAATTCGCAGAAGTTTCAAAACAGAGGCGACTCCTTGGCTTGCAAATTATTATTTGTTTGAATATCTCAACATAGTGTAAGATTTTTTTGTTTGAGGTTTACAGCTCTTCGCACCTAAGTGTAAAAAAAAAGATCGTTGCAAAACAGCTGCAATAAAATAAATGCTCTCGTATGCTTGTTTTCGTATTATGACCCAAATTAGAAACAGTAAAACTCGTTCCCTCGTGTAAACTATAGGGAGAGAAACTTCGCGTCCCTTAAAATCATTTTAATGTTAATTAACCCATCACAATTACCAACAACGCTGTTATCCCCATCAGTGATATGCTTTTTCATTCGACCGAGTGGAAGAAAACGGGCACTTTAAGCCCCCCTAAGCAGCGACATAATAATAATCGTTTAGCCGCACAGACACTCCCTCCGCGAAGCCCTGTACCTACACTTCATCGCTCTTTCTCTCGTACCTCTTCCGCGGCAAACTAGATCGTTATACCACTAGACAGGAGCGGCGTGCACGCGAACGACACACAGCGCGATAACGTCGCCGACGTCTCGACGCGTTACGCGATCATCGTACACACATATATAACACACGTGTACACGCCGCCTTCTCGAGATATTATCCTTCGCCTCCGAGCCACTCAAGATCAAATCATATATACGCGCGCTCTCTCTTGCCTGCCATTGTCTCTCTCTTCCCTTGTGAATCGGAACGCGCTCGCGCGCCGTATCAAAATTATGTGTATATTATTACACATTGTACTGTGGAGTCACGCGTTAGACGCGCGCATAAAAATTTACGCAACCCGCGCGTAGTGTGTCTATTTTTCTTCTCGGCTTTTCTTCGCGTCTGTCCGGCAGTGGCTCTGTCATAAGCGTGGAGAGGCAGAAAGAGAGAATCGATTACGACACGAGCGCGCCTTGCAAAAAAGGCGTATAGACGCGCGCGTGCGAAGGCTTCTCGCGTGCGTGCTCAGCGGCTCAGTGGTTGCGATTGAGATAGACTCGGTGACACAAAGACTGTAGATATAGGAGGGCACACGTGGCTGCGGACAAGGAATTCGCCCTGGAGATTGGGTGGATGGCGGCTGGCGTTGATTGGTTTTCCGAGTATCGAGGGGCGTGGATGCTGGTAGGTATTTTAAATATATTTTGAAATTCAATACTGGTGTTGTTTGTCTTTTTTTTTTGTTTTGTTTTTCATAAATAGATGTAATCAAATTTCTTTTTACATGTGGAACTAAAGTATAATAAAAAAAAAATGTTTTTTAAATACTTATATACACGGGAGTCTGTATTTATTTTGCGAACTTTAGAGAATCAGTTAAAATTTAGAATAGATATGGATTCTAGCATAGAACATTAAATCATAAGGTCAATGTAAAGCAACGGCTATACTTAAAATTGCGTACGAAAAACATCACCGTTCGGAATTTCGTTTCTGTATTAAAAGACCACAAGTTCGACGCGCTCGGCGCCTACATTAAAACAGCCTCGGCAAATCATTGCATAATGAGCAAAGCTCGCGCGAGCTTAACCGCGGCGCCGCGCGCACCGCCTTCCTTTTTCGTCAATTTGTTATTTAAATCAGACCGCTAAATGCCGACTTGCGCGAACGCAGCTGCGTTTGAACGGATCTGAGGTAACAATCGCGCGCGGCATTGATTTTGTAAGCAGCAAATAAAAAGTAAACACGCATTAATAAGTGCCCCCGAGACTTCGGACTTCTGAGCGCGCCGAGTGTTAACATATAAAGTGCTAGTTAAAGCCGCGCACGCGCTCTTGTATATACGTAACGGGAGGGACAAACATTTTTTCACGGCTGCGCGCGCACGCACTCGGAACGGACAGGTCTGTCTGCTTCGCTTATGCTCATTGAAAAATTATAATGGCGAGGTGGTGTGAAATTGCGGATTTTTCGATAAGATATAGTGAGGATGGATGTTAATGAATAGCAGTCGTTGAAGGAAAAAAAATGTGCTAATTGTTGTGAAAATGCGGAAAAAGGTATTCCGGAATATAATGCGAGACTGTTTTGAAAACTTTAAGAATGTGCGTTGCTGCGTCGCACTCGCTTGTGCGCGTTCTGGCTCTTCTAATTGTTCATTTAATAGTCAGTGGCATGTATAAAGGAGTTTCTTCAAGGCCAGAGAATATTACATAAAGCTGCACATAAATTTGTCTGCATAAATCTTCCAATTACAGTAGCAGTGGTGTTGCAGTAACTATAGTTTTATTCGTATTTTTTTAGAGCACTGGAGTATTTTTTATTGGCATCAAAGTACGACTTTGTGGCGACAGTGTATTTTATCTTTCAATTGCGTGCAAATCAGAAAAACACTCGTAGCATTTTATCGCATCAATTAAATTATATCACAAAATTGAAGCTCCTCCCTAAATATCTATCCCCAACCGCAGTTTTACAAACCCAAGCCGTATCACCCGCTTTTCCGACCACCTTCTCACTATTTTAAAAAGAAACAAAAAAAAAAAAAGAACAACCGCGATCCTAATCTGATCTTGATAAACAAAGCGTGGAGGTCACCGAGGGGCTTGCGCGCTTGCATTTTCCTCGCGCGACGAGAGAAGAAGAGAGAGAAAAAAAAGGAGGCGTCGGCGGTAGGTATTGTAATGAGCAAGGCTACTACCGTAATAAGCGGTTCGTCCGCGATACGCGCCGAGCTGTGGCTTTTCGCGCGCCGTTGCTCTGTGTGCGCGCGCGCGCAGCGCTTGCATTCTTCTACCGCGCGCCTTTCGTTATATTGACGTGCACACACACGTCTTGCATCGCGATTTTCCGAGATGAGATTGCGCAAAGTCGCGCGTGTATGATGTGTAATTATGAATTGTGGAGCGATAGCGCGGGGGCATGTGGGAACATCGTTTGGGTTACCTTATGCGCGTGTTATATAGGTATTGGGTCGGAGTATTGCAGAGAGCGATGTTGTACCGCTGGGCAATGGTAATAAATATAGAATTTACTAGAGCGTTTTTTATTATTGAGAGTGACGGAGTTGTTTGCATCGATTCAACGTTTTTTACTCATCTTTTTTTCAAGGGATTAGAGAAGAAGAATGCGAACTACTGAATTGAGCAAGGAATTTGCATAATAAAGTCATCATTTAAATTATCGCATGGAATAAAGAATTTGATATAAAAAATTGTTTATATTCGCATATAAGTTGGATGTTTTATATTTGTTTTAAGATATTTTTTTAACCGTCAGTAGCTTCTTTGGAATGTTTTGTTTTTATGCTAGTAGAAATTAACAGACCCGAGATTTAAATCAGAAATTTACGTGTATATACTTTCATTAATCACGGTTGTTTATAAAATCAAATTAACTGTTCTTTATCAATGGATACATTAGCTTATCAACCGCGTTACATTAATATACTGAATCAGATTATAACGACTTAATTAAGGCAACACCTGTAAAGCGAATGTGCATTTCGCCAAAAAGAAACGGTTGCGCGAATAGCAGTTTCAGATAACCGTTCAAGAAAGTACACAACTTTAAAAGAGAAAGAGCTCTAAGCCAACATTTCCCCATACAGATAAGACAGACTCAACCATTTGCATGACGTTTCCCTCTCATGCAACCTTTCTTCTTTTTTTTTTTCTTTCTTTCTCCTCGGAAAACTAGTTCCCGGGCTCGCGCGCGCGCATATAATATCCTCCGTTGAAAGTAGTTCGCGCCTCCTCGGATCGGAACAGAGACACACACATTGGGGGGAAAGGGACAGACGTAAAAAAAAAGAATACAAAAAAAAATGCAAAAGCCATGAACCAGACCGAGAGCAAACAGAGGAAAAGAGCGCCACAGACGTTATGTACAGTGTGAAAACCACGAAAGACAGAGTCGTACAGTAGTATAGTAGTATACAGTAAAGAGACAGAACGTGGTGTGTATAACAGAGAGAGACAGACAGAGAGAAAGAGAGAAAAGAATGGAGAAAGAGAGTGGAAAAAAGGAGACGGAGATAGATCCGTTCTCGTTTTTTTTTCTTCTTCTTTCTCCTCTTCTCCACTACTTACCGAGCTGCTTCGACGCATACTGCTGCAGTAGTCGCGTCCGCTTCTTCTCGTAGCCTTTTTGTGTGATGTCCCCTGTAACAGGAAAAAAAAAACGGGCAGAGATGAGACAATGAAGAACAGCAGCAGTGAGAGAGACGGCTCACGCGCGTAGGCCGACGCCCGCGGATTATCGACAAGGTGCACGACTCATGGCTGTGCTTTTGCTGCGCGCGCGAACGGGGGCAAATTCTTTCGTCGCCCCCGCGCGCGCGATCGCTTTTTAACACACGCATTGTTCGCGCCGAGGGTTGGGTGCGCGTATATTGACGGGGGCGGCGGTGTTTTTCTTTCTCTCTCTCGCGGCTCGAGTGCGCGTGAAATTCGCTGCGGAGAGAATGATATTGGTGGGTGTGAGTGAGCGAGTGGGTAAAATCGCATCGGTATTTTTCGAATGCTTTTGTAAGTTCACCGTCTGCTGGGTCGCGTTCGACATGCTTAGGCAAGTCGTTGAGGAGGGATTGTGTACGGTTGTGTGGAGACTCTTTCATTTCACTGCAGTTTATTTAAAAATTTTAGAAATTTAAAAATTTTAAATTTTTCAACAGTTCAAATGACTCTTTACGGAGAGTCCAACTGACAAGACTTGCCTTGTTTTTGTTATCTCCATTTAATTAGGAGATTTTTAATTTTACCCAACATTTGTGTGTAAAATAATTTTCATAATATAAGAAAAATAATTTTTTTGAGGTGCTGAATTTTTACGCGTGTTTTATTTTGAAACTTTAATTAATATTGAACTACTGCCACTATATTGGCCCTAGTTAGCGAGTTAGTCACTTGGTAACTATGACAAATATGTGACAGGATGAGGTTTGGCGCTCTATTGCCGGTATATTGCCGATTGTTGCTGCGATATGTTTGCAATATATTTGCAATAACTATTGCGAATTATTTTGCAATATCTTGGATATTACACTTTTTCTTAACAATAAATTTGGGAGGAATTGGAGAGTGTCTCTAAACGTGGACAAGTAGTTACAAATTTAGGTAATTGTGATCTAGTTAGACTAGCGGAGTTAAAAGCGTAAAATTTTTATTTGCATCACCTATAGTAGGTACTACTTAAAAACATTTAAAAATACAAACATTTATATAAACAAGTTGTTTCGTAACAGTGCGTATTTTTCTTGAAACTATAAGCGCACACTTAAATATAATTTATTAGATAATTTTTTAGGTTACGTTTTCAATTACGTTTATTCAGAAAACGAAAATTCTTTTATTACACCGAGAAATAATTAAGCAATTTTCATTATGCAAGTGTTAATGAAGACAAGACATAGCGGAATAAAATTTTTTCCATTTAAGAAATTAAACTTCGCAGCCGAGCCAAGTAGGAAGTTTCTGAATGAACGCGTAAGAAAATTGCCATTGTATTGTGACATTTGCAATCCTGGCGCGCGCATTTAGCACTCATTGTCAGTGAAGTTTCTTAGTTACCGCGACGATGAAGTCGTTACGATTTGTCATAATACAATCCGTAAGTCTTGGAAGTTTGATAAAGAAAAGAGCGAGCTATGAGAAAACACGATTATAGCGCCATTCGAGGCTTTATACGTCCAATATAAATAATTATTGAAGTTTTCGTTCGACCTTATCTCGGTCTCATAAATCGCGGGTAATAAATCACTGTAGTGTCCTACATAATAAACTAGATTAGGAAAATTTGAGCATGAACCTTTCGTACTACTGCAGTAAGAGTATAGTACTGCATTATGCAACTAGTGTGCGCGAAGCAGTCGATTCTGGCATGGGTGGAGTTTGTCCTTTGCTATAGTGTGTGTGTGTGTGTGTGTATGTATATATACACACACACACACACAAAAACATACATACATATGCACCTCGCCCGCTTGGCGCACGGGTCGACTGCTCATAGTTAAAAAAAAGTTTTATTAAAAAGTGCAATGTAAGGTTAATCGCGAGGAATTTCTGACTCAATTCGTGCTTCGTATATCGCACGAAGGAATTCACCGACAAGGCATTTCCTCAAAGAAAGATTGAATTTACATATTTTACTCTTATCACGGCGCGATACCCTTATACACATTCCACGTTCAATTGTACATATCAAAAGAAAACAATTTATTATTATTATACCAGCATTACTGACGACGGGAACGTGCTTTCCGAGTCTCAATTTTGCCGCAATAAAGCGCGCCGAAACGGCCGCTAAATCCGGAAAATAAATAAACCCCAACGCGCATACACACATTCACGCGCAGGGGGACTAAATTAAAATCAGGCAAAAACGAATTGACAGGCGTGAGTTATACGAGAGTCGGCGTCGCGCGCATATTTCGCAAAATTTACGCGCTCGCGAGAGAGAGAAAAAGCAGCCCTCAAATAAATAGAGCTCTATCGGGTCATATTCTTGCGCAAAAACCGAACGCGCGGCAATAATGCACGCCGAGAGAGAGAGAGAGAGAGAGAGCGGTGTGACAATGGACGGCGCGCGTCGACAGCGGCGAGTCGAGAGAGAGAAATCACTCATTCAAGTGTCAGTAGGCTGCAGTATGCAGTGGCCTAATGTCGTCGCCCCCTGCGTTCTTTGTTATTTCGGCGAACTAGGAAACCGGAGCGCGCGCGCATATAAGTAACGGCGGCTTTCTGTTTTTGCTCTCTATACGTGTGTCCGAGAACTTTGATAAGCGCGATTTCCGTGATTAGTGTTATACACGTGATATGTGGGGCATAGACTCGCAGGGACGGGAGATTGATGGAGACAGTAGTTTGTGAGGTCAAAGTGCTCGAGATATGTGGAAGGGGGGGAAGCATTCGGCGTTGGCAGTTTGAAAGTAAATATCTCGTGAGGAAGAAGGTTAATGGAATATTAAGGTTGATTGATTTCTGAGGATTAATTGATTTAGTTAGCATGCGAGAAGTATAATGGAACGAAAGGATTTTGAATAATGGAGATAAAGAAACCATATTTACATTACAGTTAAACAAGTTTTTTTTTTTTAATATAGAACAAAATATCGTTAAAGAGATACACCAAAATGAAAACTTTAACACAAACGACCTCATCGATAATTACGCACCCACTCCCTGAACTTGTAATACCTCCTTAGCACGTAACGCACCAAACGAGATACTTCCCCGCGCCCGTTTATCCGTGCAACGCATATATATTTATCGTCTAGCTATTCCAGGCGCGCACGCGCGTTACACGAGACGGATCAGGCCGTATAGTTACGCTCGGTAACCCGGCAAATGTCCCGCGAATCGACACCCGCGAGCGAGCGAGCGGACATTGATCTGGATTTTGCTTTATTAGCGAGCTGCTGCTGCTGCCGGGCAAATTATCGCGTGCGTGCATCGTGGAAGAGAGAGAGAGAGAGAGAGAGAGAGAGAGAGCGCCCGAGGCGATTCAAGCCGCGCGCGCGCGGAATGGATCTTCGATTTCTGCGCACGATTTTCGCCGATGGACTTTCATTAGCCATCCGAGCGTGCAGTTTTCTGTTTTCTCTTGCTTTACGGACTAATGACTGGGAGGAATTTGTGAAAATGGTGTAGTGATGGCGTTATGAGGTTCCAGAATAATGTTGTTATGGAAAACATGAACATTTTTTTTTCTTTTTCGGTGTTGTGTGCGGATATGTAAATTAATTAGTGGTTGGGACTATGATTAATTTTCGCCAGGTTGAGAGTGAAATTTTCTTTTTCTAATAGAGTATGAAAATGCTTTGGTTGGAATGGAAAGTGGTTATGTAAAGATACTTAGTAATATTGAGTTAAATTTTTTGTTAGATCACAATAAATAATTGAAGGGTAATAAAAAAACATTATTGTGTGACTATTGGCCTAATAATCTTGTGTAATAAGAGGCACTTACTTCATATGCTGCGATTACTATGTACTTGATTCGAAGATTCTTACTTCACGGAATCTCACGGTGAAATTTGAATATCTACCGATCTCAAATTCGAGACAATCGAATTATCTAACTATGTATGTACAGTAGCTTCTACATGGGTTACGTAATACAGTTAGCAGTAAAAATAATGAATAAAACTATATACGAGCAACAAACTAATAAAGGCAATTACTTCATAATTATAAAATATTATTAGCAGAAGATAATAGATAGCTCAGCCCTGATAATTTCTCATAAAAGAACAGAGTGTAATATTTTAAACTTAAAATGCAGTTTCCAACTCTCAGAGCCTGAATTTAACTTGGAAATCAATACGGAAGTTCCGCTTATCATTTTATCATGAGCCAAGGCAGAGAGCCAGTTTCATGTTTCAGTTATTCCATTATCATAAAAACGGCGCCGAGGCGGGGGCAGAAGCTCGGGCGCGCGAAAGAAAAGTCCAATTATACGCCGCGCCGCCGGCACTTTCCGTTTCATCGCATTAGCACGCGCTCACACATATGACGCGACTTTTCACAGACGCTCTCTCTCAACGCGGGAAAAGCGAGAAACACCCAACCAATGCCTCTCCTCCTCCGCCGGTGTTAGGGAAAAATATCCCATTGCAATTTTCGTCTCGCTTCCGCCTCTCTAGCGGAACTTTCGAAAAATGCGAGCGCACGCGCGTGGAACCTGCGCATGCGCGCGCTCTTAAGGATAGTTAATTTTATAGGAAATGAAAAACACCGTTAAATACACACGCTACCGGGGCGAAAACGAGGCGGGATCGCGAGCGCGAGCGAGACAAAATGATAGCTGCGCAGAAATTACGCGATACAAACAAGAGAGCAGCGAGCAGCGCAGAACAGCCCGTCACGCACGGCGGCCCCCATGGAAAAGGGAAAATCTCGCCCGAGCCGCGCGCGATAAAGGAGAAGTATACGCGAGCCGAGGAAAATATGAAACCGCGAGCCGCGCACCTCGAGGCGTGTGTGCATACATATGTACGTGCGCGAAGGGCGCGTGCGCTATGTTATTGCGAAAACGCGCAAGCGCAAGGAGAGAGATCATCGTTTGTTTCGGAATTTTTGCCGCAGCGCGAGCCTTTTTGTGGAAACTTTTGCGAAATCGCGCGCGTGGCTTTTGTGTTTTTCATGATGCACGTGTGTCTGGGGTTTGGTAAGGTAGGGGATAATGAGATGCAGACGGGTTCTCGCGCAACGGACGGCTTTTCCGCGGCGGCGATGGCGGAAAAGTTGCGCGCGCTGGCTTATTAATGCGCCGAGATATTAGTCAGATTGGCCGTGATAAGTGAGTTATTTATAGCGTTGTTAAATTAATCGAATGCGTATATGTACTTTTGAGATATGCAGACGTTGCCAAAGAAGTTTGTAACTTTCAGGATCAAAGGGATTTGGCATTGTGTTTCGACTAGAGATTTTAAGTGTATTATGTTAGATAATGTTTCTCATTACTCATCATACTTTGTAAATTAATCACGATATATTCCTGGAAACATCAATTGCATTTTAATTGATTGGAGGGAATGTGCTTTAACGACTTTGAAATTTGAATTGAAAATTATATCAGTTAACATATTCAGAATTGGCATTTGAACATTAAATTTCTAAGATTAAAGCAAAATTAAATTCAATGCTCTTAATATTTTTCATTCCAGAATTACATCATTTTCGAATTACGTTAACACCAAGTTAAACTATCTCCTCTCTTTCTCTCTCCTCTCCAGCTACACAATTCCCGCGTTTAATCAAGTACCTTAACTGCTCATAATGTCGAAAGTGCTGCCCGTTAACGAACGCACTTGACGCTTAATTGACACTTGAACGACCTAACGACACAGCCATCATCACCGCCGCGCCACCATACCGGGGCTCAACAAAAAAGCAACAACTCTTACTGCAGGGTCTCCTCCGCAGCGACGAGCGCCTCCTCGTCAGATAGACCGGCAGTCCGCGGGCGCTGTTGGCGCCCCCGACGCCGGCGCTCCGCTTCAGCTGCGACTTCCTCCTGAGTGGCCTTCTCCGCTGTCCTGGCCCGAGCTCGTGTTGTACCCGAGGCGGTTTCTGGCCCTCCAGCACCAGCACTACCGAGCAATTTCGCCTCTCGTTGACGGTTTTCATGGCACCGGCGACGTTGAGGTTCACTGCGTCCTTGGCGTCCTTGCTACTGGCACCACTACCCACCACCAGGAGCACGCGCCGCTGGCGTTGCTGTTCCTCCGGCTCGCTTTCACTCGACGACGTGCAACCGCAGTGCGAGTTGTGGATTGCCATGGCGCTGGTGGATCGGCTTGGCGAGCTCTTGGCGACGAAGCCGAGAAACTGACTGCTGGCGAAGTAGTTGCAGTCGGTGTCGCGGATGGGCTTCGACTTGACGCCCCGGTACTCCTCGTAAAAAATCTTTTCCTCGTTGAAGTCGCTGATTTTTGGTTTCAGAGATACAGAACTGGCCGCACTGGATACCAGAGAGGACGAGTCTATGGTAGATCCCGAATCCACTTTCCTAGGGTTCAGAGATGCCTCTGACTTTTCCTCAAAGTCTCCCGACAGAAGGAGTTTCTTGTCGTCGAATTCGTCCGACAGGTTCGAATCGTTGGACCAGTTGTTACTGTGATGGTCCACGTTATCTCCCTCGCACTTGCTCTCATCCTGTGGCAGGTAGCGAACTTCGCGCCAGACTCTGCCGCGTTGTCGACTGGATCGTCGCCTCTCGGGTGGCACGAACCACACTGGACTCGCCGGCGCAGGACTAGGTTTACTCGTGATGAACTTCCGCCTCCTCGACCCGTAGATCTGTCTCCGTCTGCCGCTGCCCACGTTACTCCTCCTTGATCTTCTTGTGGATGACGATGCTGCAGCTGTCCGCTCGAAGTAGCCCTCTGTACTAACGCTTGGTGCCGGTTTGATAGGCGCCGTCCGTTTTCTCCTAAACAGTCCATTCTTGGTTGTCAGAGCCGCGGCTCTTAGATCAGTAGTGAGTCTGGAGAAGGACAGGGAGAGACTGAATCCCGAAGCTCTCGTCGAGGTCGAGTCGGTCTTGGCAACGCTCGGTTTGTCAGGCGCCGAGGTCGTTCTGCTGACGGCATGGCGATCTTTCGGTCTGTCATCGAAGTTGCACTCGATGCTCTGGTTCGAGGACGATAAGGGGTAACTACTCGCAGCTGCCACTTGAGTTGGATCCCTGCGGTGATGCGACCCAACGCTCACTGTCGTCACGCCGTTGTGATCGCTGGTAGGGATCTTGATTTTGTAGTCGTCCGTTTCCTCGATACTATCCGTCTCGTCTCTCTCCTGTATTCTGGACTGGGATCTCGGTAGCTGTGGGGACTTGTCGAGTTCTATCAACACCGACGACACCTTTCGCTCTTCGTTGTTATTGATCTTCCTTGTAGGTGACAGGGCAAAGTTGCGTTTGGTGAAGGGACGGTTATCGTGCGGTATGTATATCTTCTCTCTCGACGAGTCCAAGTTCAACTTCGAGTCCCGTGACGAGTACGAATCAAGGCCGTACTTTTTGTCCTTCGAGGAGTACGAGGAGTCGACGTCGTTAATCCACTGGCCGTAGACGATCGTACCGGCAGGCGTCTCCCTCCTCACCTTCTTCTCATCTTCGTCGTCGTCGTCCAATTCCTCGTTATTAATGTTAATATCGTCGCGACTGATCCTCTTCTCCTTCTTCTCGTCGAAGTCGAACTCGTCTGGCGTGGTACCGCCGCTGCGCACCTGGACTATCGTCGGACCGATGACGTTCTTGGGCCTGCCACTCGAAGACACTTCGATCGTCACGACTGGCGCCGGGGCTGTGGTTATGTTAGTCTCGGCCGCGTCTTGGGCTTTCTGCAGCCGCGTGCGCCTCTTGCCCCGGTCCAGATAGCTCTTTCGTATCGAGATGCGCTTGAAGGACTCGCTGCGCTCGAAGGACGGCTCGTCGCGGTCCTTCCGCCGACCGACGAGCCGCCTCAGGTTCTCGAACGACAGCGTTCGCATCGGTCGTCCGTTGAGCACCGAGTCACGGCGCTCGTCACTGCTCTATCACTTGAAAAGCTCGCTTAAGTGCCGAAAACGTCGATGAATCATATCAACACCGTTACAGCCTTACGCCGCGAATAGTCCGCATTCTCCAGTTCCCAACACCGGCATTCGATTCACCACTGTACACACACACACTAACGAACTGTCACAACGCACACACGCGCGAGCACGAACTAACGAGAGCTCAGCTCAGCGGGACGGCGGACTTTTCATTCGACGCGGCGGGCCTCTCCTTTACGCTTTCCCTCGAGCGCTGTTGTCGAGTTGCGAAAAGCGGCGCTGGCCCCGCTCGCTCATTCCTAACGAGCGATTTTACCGATTCTTCTTCCTTTTTCTTTCCACGCCCACGGAGCTGTAGAAATTTCCGCCGGCGTTACTCGTAGAATTGATTTGCGCGCGATGAGAGAGACCCAGGGAGGACGTCCGCGCGATAGGATATTATCACTTATTCCCTCGAGTTTCGTAAGCGAGCGTCGTTGCCGAGTCGGCCGGTGTGCATCATATACCGGTCCCTCCGTTACGTAATACACGGCCTCTCTCTTGCTACGTGCACGGCGAATTTTTATCACTGCCCAAGCAGACCCTCGGCGCTTATCTTCCTGTATAGCTCTTCGAAACCCGTTCTTATCTCCCCGGCGTCGTCTCTGTCACGGCGCGCAATTCCGTTTCCTAATCATCTCGAAACACCGTGCGCAGTTCTTGCCTCGTGTAACGACCACTTCATTATTTCAATTCCTCTCTGCAGCTCTCTCTCTCTCTCACTCTGTGTTTCCCTTGGTGAGGCTGGTGCGCGAGAGTATCGGTGCGGGCGCTGCTGCTCTGTAATTTTCAATCATCCACGACGTCCGTAAAAAGCCGACTGGCTCTCGCCTATTCTTCGCCTTCTTTATCTCCGGCCGGCGCGAGTCGCGCGGCTCACCTTCACTCTCGTTTTTGAGGCGCGCGCGCGCACAGGAGATTACTGCAGGAGATGCTTATCGCGAGTCCGGATCTCGGGGAGCCGCTCGATCGGGCGCATTTTTATCGGCTCGCGCGCGGGGAGATACTCGTCGTCGTCTCTCCCGCGCGCAGCTTTATAATCTCCCTCGGCCCTCGAACTATCTGCTTTTTGTCCTTAAACACCGCACTCCGTCGTGCTTCTTTTTCCCCACATATCTGAGCTCCTCCTTCGTCGTTTTTCCTCACTTGTTTTTCTCGATCGCCTCTCGTCGCCGCCTATTAGAATTTTCAACGAAGAAAAACGCCGCTATATTTTCAATTCTCTAGGTCACGAGTACGTGCAGCGCGCTCCGCTTGGGTGTACATGTCTTGGGCGTCCTCGCCATTAAAGGCTCGCGCGGAATTCCTTCGCTCTCCTCGTTTTTTCGCCTGCACGCGGTGTGCTGCCGGTTTGTTTTTGTTTCGCAAGCGATCCCCGAGGGACAGAGCAGAGCCGGCGCATCCCAAAGAGGAGCGCTCGCTCGCTCGAGCCCGAATCGACTCTTTCACTCGTTCACTTTCCTCGGCGTCGTCCTCTCCCCACTACCACTACTCTCTGCACACTGCGCCGCGTCGCCCACGCAGTCCTGGAAGGGGAAAACTTTTTCGAACTCGCGGCACAGAGCGTTGAATTACGCGGACGACGATGCCAACGACTTGTCGCTCGTTTTCGATTTCACTCGCGTGTGCGTGCGGGACTGAAAAATCCTTCCTCGTCGATGAAAAATCGACGATTTCTTTCGCTTCCCTCGGCACTTTCGTCCTCCTCTTTCTCTTAATCGTCTAACGAAGCCAACTCCCGACGACAACCACGACTAACGAACTGACCGTCCCTCTCCCTCGCGAGAGCGCTAATTAAGGCAAACTAGCCGTTTCGCGCGCGTTGCACAAGGGAGCAGAGAGAGCGCGAGCGAGAGAGAGAGAATTCCATCGGAGATTCGATCGGGCGAATCCACGCGCGCTGAGCCGAGCAGGAAGAGGAGAGAGAGAGAATTGCGCCGCTTGCTCTCCGTTCTCCAAGCAGCAGCAGCACACCTCGGCGAACGTTCGCCGACCGGTCGCCGCTCTGCGTCTTCTCTCCCTATGCGCTTGGGCTTTTTTCCACACGCGATCGGCTCGTTCAATAAACAAATCGTAAACTTCGCGCCGCTCTTCTCGATAGCTTCATCGTCTAGGTACCGTCGATCCCGGCTCCACTCCGCGGAGCTCCAATTAAAACTTTTTCTGTTATCCAAGCTGCTATCTCGCCTCTGGTACCTCAAGGTCCAGTTAATCGCACACCTCTCCCTCCTCAAGTCACTCACTATACGTTATCACAGCACACTCAGTCAGCAGTCCAGAAGCTCTCAGTCCGGGGACCAGTGTGACCACGCGCCGCTTCACCAGTGACCAAAAATCGAAAAGCACCGACACCGATCACATCGGCTCGCAGCAACAAAGAAACTCGCGAATCGCGCGCGCACCACCGGTGTACAAGACGCGGTCAAATCCTCGGGCTCGGAGAGCGCGTGCACACAAGGAGCGCGCGTACGTGCGCGGCTCTCGCGAGCGAGACGCGGCACTCGACTGCGGGCTCTCTCCTATCCTTGCCTCGCGCTCGCGCGCGCGCACACACACACACACAGGCGCGCTGCCGCGGAGGTAAGAGAAGGCGGCCCGCGGCGAATAAAAGTCGTGACACGGGAGTAGTAGAGGAGCGCGCGCGCGAGCTGGTGGTAGTGGTGGTGGCATGCCGTCCGTCCACTCTCGCTCGGCGAGCGCGCGCGAGCGGTCTCTGTCTTCGGGCAGCTCGCGCACTCCTCAGCATCCCACTCGTCGTTTTTTCCTCTTTCTCTCTCTCCCTCTGGCTTGCTCTCCCGCTCGGGAGAGCTGCCCTTGCGCGCTCCTCCTCGGTTATTCCGTCCTTCCTTCTTCGGGCTGCTGCTCCTGCGGCGCTGCGCTGCCGCTATCATTTTCTTTCGTAGTCGGCTCTTTCTCCTTCGCGTGTGCGTGTATGTATGTGTCGTGCGCGAAGAGGCGACTCGAAAGTCAGGTATTAAGTTAATGCTCGAGGAGAGCATTAAAGGATATGCGGCTCATGTGTGCGTGTGTATTATACGTATGCATATACGCTGATCTTGTTTTGCGAAAGAGAGACGTCTCAGAGATGTGCGCAAATATATACAGAGCGCGCGGAAAGAGCTCATTCAATACCGCGACTTGGCTTTTTAAACCTACGCGAGCAGGGGACATTTTCGAGTATCTCCGAGTTCGATCGCGTTTCGCGCTTGATTTACGCACATTGTGCTGCTGCTGGCTGTACAGAGCGTGGCGGTAATGGCGCGCGACCGAAAATTTTCAAACGGGTTTGACTAGTACGGAACTATGTGTATTAAAAGGCGACGGTGCACGCGCCTGCGCCCCCACACATGCACGCATACCTTTTCTCTCTCTTTCTCCTCTCGCAGCTCTATCCGCGCCGTGCGCAGTACAACCTTTTCTCCTTTCATCTCTTCCTGCTCCATTCCTTCGTCCCTCTCTCTCTCTCTCTCTCTCTCTCTCTCTGACTCTTTCCATACCCGCACGCCTATCTCAGTCGTGGCATTCCCTGAAAATGCTTCGCTTGCTCTTTCTCTCCCTCGGCTGGTTTATCGTCTGGCTCTCGCGAGCGCGCCCGCGTCTTTCCATATCTCCCGCTCCTTCCCTCATCTCTCTCGCTCTCGGAGAGATTCTTCCCGCACTTGCAAATATCGCCGCTCCTTCTCTCTCTCTCTCTCTCTCTCTCTCTCTCTCTCTCTCTCTCTCTCTCTCTCTCTCTCTCTCTCTCTCTCTCTCTCTCCTTTCCCTCCTTCTATCCTCCTCCTTCGTCGTCGTTGCGCGCACGGACTCCGCGTGTACATGCGCGAGCAACTCTGATCGGCCGTGGTACTTCGCGAATGCGATGTGCTGCAGAGAGAAAAGGGAGGAGGATGCTTTCGTATCCAGCGGTTTATACTTTTCAAATATGCATGTGCAATATTCTTCATAAACTGCGTAAATTTACGTTCGCGAATTTACTATACTGTATAAATGATTTTTTTGATTTGCCGACGTTTTTTTAATTCATTATTTTTAACGACGGAGGAGAGTGTTCTCGATAATTATATAGAGAGAGAAAAAAAAACGTTACGGATAAAAAGCATCTTGCACCGATGCAAGATAAGAAATACCAACTTATCCGATACCAAAAACCGGTAAGCTCATTCGAATAACAGCTTATATATACTGCAGCTTGGTTCGAAAAATACGGCGTAAGATTTTAAAAAGCCATTAAAATCGATTGACTTCATGTGTGATCCCAGCCAATTGCTATTAAGACGCTATACGACGCTAGATGAGTTATTCACAATTATCTAAAGTATGCTGATGCACACCTAGTGCATTCCTCGTAACCGAGCGAGTGAATAAACGAGACAGACTCCGGGCGGTAGTACATCGTGTGGCGTGTACTTACGCTGAAAAAAAAAAAACTCGAAGCCCGAAATAAAGAGAGGAACCGACAAACGGAGTGAAAGAATTCGGGAGTAGTAGTAGTAGCAGGGAAAAATTGAAAAGGGGATTGAGAGATAAAGATAAAAAGGGCATATATAAAGCGAATGGAAAGCCACACAGCGCTCTCTCTCTTCCCTCCAATCTTCGAATATTTTCTCCGATCCTCCTCCTCTCGATGCATCCTCTCCTCTCTCGTTCTCCCCGCTATTCACGTACGTATACACACACGCGCGCGAGTGCTCTCTCTCTCTTCTCCATCTCCTTTTCTCCGGTTCATCCGGCTGTCTCTCCCTGTGCTCGCGCGTATATGTGTGTACCCTCCGCCTCCTGCATATCTCGTTTCCCCACTCGTCGCCCCGGCCTATCTCCTCGTCGCTCCTTTTTTACCCTGCGTCCTTGTTCCTCCTTGTATATTCTATTAGAGGCTACGTGCGCTCGTGTGTATATACTCTCGGCATTCCCCGCATGCCTTTTTGCCTTTTTCGCTCGCCTACTCCTTATTTTCTCTCTCTCCCTCGCTCCCCTCTCTTTCTCTCTCATTCTGCGTGTGTATATTTGCTCTTTCGATCCATCGATTTGGCGCGTACGCCGCGCGGTTCGATCTCGTTCTGCGCGCTCTCTTCTCGTTTTCTCCTCTTGCGTCATTTGCGATCGATAGAAGCTCTATAAGAGTGACGTCGGTCGGAGAGACGATTTCGTTCCCTTTTTTTTTTTCCTAATCGCGATTCAGCAAGCCGGTGAGCGTTGCTCGATTGGTCGTGTTTTGAACGCAAGGTATACACTGAGAAAACTGTCGTAGGAAAATTTACTGAAAAGCTAATAAAAATTACTATTTTTTATAGCAACGATGGGATATCATGGAAATTTAGGTACTTTTGCTAACTAATATAGTAATTTTTGTAGCCAAGCTTAAACTTAAAAAAAATTGATTTTCATGATTTTATATCTATAGGATACCTAATATTTATACAATATTTAATATATTATTAATTAAATTTAGCTATACAAGAAATAAATAAGGAAATAAAAATTTTTTTTTACGGTGGTTGTGTATTCGAACCCTGGACCCTCCGCACGCTAGGCAGACGCGCTAACCTCTTACCCACGTGAGCTTCTTGAGTACAAAATTTTGGAACTGATACATTGGCTATCTTTGCTTACGAGAGAACTTTGATGATTATTTGATAGCAATAAATAACTATGATAATATAAAGAAATAACTCATAGCTCACCTGCACAACGTAAAAATAAAACAACTGAATCGATATTGTCGAAGTTTTTGATAACTTAAAAGGAAGATAATCTCAAATTGCGGGAGAAACATAACCTCAATCAGACACGTGCTCCCGGCGTGCACGCAATAAGTACTACATGTAGAGGGCACTTTTTGCTATGTGTAGTAGTAAAAATTATTAAGATACCTTGTAAATATTCCTGAACTATAGCAAAATTTTTTATAATTTGCTTATATCCCCGCGTTGCTATCAAATATAGTAATTTTTGTTAGTTTTTCAGTAAATTTTCCTACGACAGTTTTCTCAGTGTAGGTAATGGGATTTGCAGCCCGTAGGCGTGATTGTTTTATAAATGTATCGCTGGTCAGCGTGGCGAACGCTTATATTAAGTTTTCAGTAGTTTCAGAGTTTACGTTTATATTAAATTCTATTTTCTAAACTGTTTTTCAACCATCATACGTATAAATTTATAATTAATCTCTTCTTTGTCATACTATAAAGAATTTGTATACAATTTTTCATATCCAAGCTCATTATAAGTAATCTGCATAATAACACGAGAGCCCAAAAATTTTTCATTCTGCCCATCATCGATCAAACCTAAGGAATGCTTATAGATAAGCCAATGTTTCTTCTCCCCTCTTTATCTTAATGAGCTCACCAAAATCCCTCATCTCCCACCTCTTATTAAATCCCAGCACCTATTAACTCATTCTTTATCCGCACGTCTCTTCACAGACCCGTTCTTTTTTTTTTCTTTTGTGCACGTATAATACCTTTCCACTCTTTCGCATCTGCCTTTATCTACCCTTGATCTTCTTCAGCTCTCTGTCGAATTTTTCCGCCTCTCTCCGTAATACTCCTCCTTTTATTTCCCCGTCTTTTCTCTCATACACCCATCCTCGAGCTATCTCGCTCGCATATATAGCCGCAAGTCTGGTGCATTCGAATCACGAGATATATACCTTCCCACTCTTTTTCCTCCACATTTCCTTTTTGGAACTCGTATACCGTTCGGTTTTATTTGCTTGGCGCTGTGTTTTCCTGCGCCTACACTGTATACTGCGGAGAATGTAAACATTTCTGTGTTTTACAAGATAATTTTCGTTTTCACTTTGCTAGAGTATACGTCATATTTTACTTTCTCGATATTACAACACTGTTAAAAATGTCTTTAAATTATGTGTTTGAAGTTCTGAACGTTCATCATGAACGAAAAATCGAATATTCCCAAAATCGGTTTTTTTTATATTATCTGTTAGATATATGCATAAAACCAATAGAAACAGCGATATAAGTTATTTTCGAAGTGATCATCCCCCAAAATCAGCCCCCAAACCACCCTCAGAATACAATACATGATAAAAAAATTTATATTTTAACAGCTTATGAATTTCCTAAAAATTTTAACACGGGAATTTCTTCAAGAGCTTACCAAATACTAATAAAAAAATTGCCGAGACCAAAATCGATCGGGAACCCTTCCTCCGGGGGATGCAAGTGGGGCAAAACGGCTAAACCCGCATAAAAAATACCTTTAAAAAATTCTATCTCTAGCGACTACGCGATTCCTAAAAATTTTATCACGGGAATTTCTTCAAGAGCTTACCAAATACTCATAAAAAAATTGCCGAGACCAAAATAGATCCGGAACCCTTCCTTCGGGGGATGCAAGTGGGGCAAAACGGCTAAAAACACATGAAAAATACGTTTAAAAAATTCTATCTCTAGCGACTATGCGATTCCTAAAAATTTGATCACGGGAATTTCTTCAAGAGCTTATCAAATACTTATAAAAAAATTGCCGAGACCAAAATCGATCCGGAACCCTTCCTTCAGGGGATGCAAGTGGGGCAAAACGGCTAAAAACACATGAAAAATAACTTTCAAAAATTCTGTTTCTAGCGCCTATGCGATTCCTAAAAATTTGCTAACGGTAATTTCTTCTAGAGCTAACGAAATACTTATAAAAAAATTCCCGAGACCAAAATCGATCCGGAACCCTTCCATCAGGGGATGAAAGTGGGGCAAAACGGCTAAAAAGACATGAAAAATACATTTAAAAAATTCTGTCTCTAGCGACTATGCGATTCCTAAAAATTTTATCACGGGAATTTCTTCGAGAGCTAACGAAATACTTATAAAAAATTGCCGAGACCAAAATCGATCCGGAACCCTTCCTTCGGGGGATGCAAGCGGGGCAAAACGGCTAAAAAGACATGAAAAATACATATAAAAAATTCTGACTCTAGCGACTATGCGATTCCTAAAAATTTGATAACGGTAATTTCTTCTAGAGCTAACGAAATACTTATAAAAAAATTGCCGAGACCAAAATCGATCCGGAACCCTTCCTTCGGGGGATGCAAGTGGGGCAAAACGGATAAAAACACATGAAAAATACGTTTAAAAAATTCTATCTCTAGCGACTATGCGATTCCTAAAAATTTGATCACGGGAATTTCTTCAAGAGCTTATCAAATACTTATAAAAAAATTGTCGAGACCAAAATCGATCCGGAAACCCTCCATCAGGGGGATGCAAGCGGGGCAAAACGGCTAGAAACACATGAAAAATAACTTTAAAAAATTCTGTCTCTGGCGACTATGCGATTCCTAAAAATTTGATAACGGTAATTTCTTCTAGAGCTAACGAAATACTTATAAAAAAATTGCCGAGACCAAAATCGATCCGGAACCCTTCCTTCAGGGGGATGCAAGCGGGGCAAAACGGCTAAAAACACATGAAAAATACGTTTAAAAAATTCTATACTAGCGACTATGCGATTCCTAAAAATTTGATCACGGGAATTTCTTCAAGAGCTTATCAAATACTTATAAAAAAATTGTCGAGACAAAAATCGATCCGGAACCCTTCCATCAGGGGGATGCAAGCGGGGCAAAACGGCTAAAAAGACATGAAAAATACATTTAAAAAAAATTCTGTCTCTGGCGACTATGCGATTCCTAAAAATTTGATCACGGGAATTTCTTCGAGAGCTAACGAAATACTTATAAAAAATTGCTGAGACCAAAATCGATCCGGAACCCTTTCATCAGGGGGATGCAAGCGGGGCAAAACGGCTAAAAACACATGAGAAAAATACATTTAAAAAATTCTCTCTCTAGCGACTATGCGATTCCTAAAAATTTGATAACGGTAATTTCTTCTAGAGCTAACGAAATACTTATAAATAAATTGCCGAGACCAAAATCGATCCGGAACCCTTCCTTCAGGGGGATGCAAGTGGGGCAAAACGGCTAAAAACACATGAAAAATAACTTTCAAAAATTCTGTCTCTAGCGACTATGCGATTCCTAAAAATTTGATAACGGTAATTTCTTCTAGAGCTAACGAAATACTTATAAAAAAATTGCCGAGACCAAAATCGATCCGGAACCCTTCCTTCAGGGGTATGCAAGCGGGGCAAAACGGCTAAAAACACCTGAAAAATAACTTTAAAAAATTCTCTCTCTGGCGACTATGCGATTCCTAAAAATTTGATCACGGGAATTTCTTCGAGAGCTAACGAAATACTTATAAAAAAATTGCCGAGACCAAAATTGATCCGGAACCCTTCCTTCAGGGGATGCAAGTGCGGCAAAACGGCTAAAAACACATGAAAAATAACTTTCAAAAATTCTGTCTCTAGCGACTATGCGATTCCTAAAAATTTGATAACGGTAATTTCTTCTAGAGCTAACGAAACACTTATAAAAAAATTGCCGACAGCTAAATCGAGTCGGAACAATACCTTCGGGGGATGCAAGTGGGGCAAAACGGCTAATAACACATGAAAAATACCTTTCAAAAATTCTGTCTCTGGCGACTATGCGATTCCTAAAAATTTGATCACGGGAATTTCTTCGAGAGCTAACGAAATACTTATAAAAAAATTGCCGAGACCAAAATCGATCCGGAACCCTTCCTTCAGGGCGATGCAAGCGGCGCAAAACGGCTAAAAACACCTGAAAAATAACTTTAAAAAATTCTGTCTCTGGCGACTATGCGATTCCTAAAAATTTGATAACGGTAATTTCTTCTAGAGCTAACGAAATACTTATAAAAAAATTGCCGAGACCAAAATCGATCCGGAACAATACCTTCGGGGGATGCAAGTGGGGCAAAACGGCTAAAAACACATGAAACATACCTTTAAAAAATTCTGACTCTAGCGACTATGCGATTCCTAAAAATTTGATAACGGTAATTTCTTCTAGAGCTAACGAAATACTTATAAATAAATTGCCGAGACCAAAATCGATCCGGAACCCTTCCTTCAGGGGGATGCAAGTGGGGCAAAACGGCTAAAAACACATGAAAAATAACTTTCAAAAATTCTGTCTCTAGCGACTATGCGATTCCTAAAAATTTGATAACCGTAATTTCTTCTAGAGCTAACGAAATACTTATAAAAAAATTGCCGAGACCAAAATCGATCCGGAACCCTTCCTTTAGGGGATGCAAGCGGGGCAAAACGGCTAAAAACACCTGAAAAATAACTTTAAAAAATTCTGTCTCTGGCGACTATGCGATTCCTAAAAATTTGATCACGGGAATTTCTTCGAGAGCTAACGAAATACTTATAAAAAAATTGCCGAGACCAAAATCGATCCGGAACCCTTCCTTCAGGGGATGCAAGTGCGGCAAAACGGCTAAAAACACATGAAAAATAACTTTCAAAAATTCTGTCTCTAGCGACTATGCGATTCCTAAAAATTTGATAACGGTAATTTCTTCTAGAGCTAACGAAATACTTATAAAAAAATTGCCGAGACCAAAATCGATCCGGAACAATACCTTCGGGGGATGCAAGTGGGGCAAAACGGCTAAAAACACATGAAAAATACCTTTAAAAAAGTCTATCTCTAGCGACTTTGCGATTCCTAAAAATTTGATCTCGGGAATTTCTTCAAGAGCTTATCAAATACTTATAAAAAAATTGCCGAGACCAAAATCGATCCGGAACCCTTCCATCAGGGGGATGCAAGCGGGGCAAAACGGCTAAAAACACATGAAAAATAACTTTAAAAAATTCTGTCTCTAGCGACTATGCGACTCCTAAAAATTTGATCACGGGAATTTTTTTCGAGAGCTAACGAAATACTTATAAGAAAGTTGCCGAGACCAAAATCGATCCGGAACAATACCTTCGGGGGATGCAAGTGGGGCAAAACGGCTATAAACACATGAAAAATACCTTTAAAAAATTCTATCTCTAGCGACTATGCGATTCCTAAAAATTTGATCACGGGAATTTCTTCAAGAGCTTACCAAATACTCATAAAAAAATTGGGCGGGAATGTGGCACTTTCGGCCACTCGCTTTAAAACAATAACTAATCTTAATGTTATTTGTAAAACACGTTAATCACAAAAGTAAATCTTATTTTTAAGATAGAATGAAATGAACTGAAGCTATGGCAGTTTCATATTTAATACAGTTGTAATACTTTACAAATACATTGTTAATTAAAATAAAGTTATAATGGATAAAATCAAATACCAGATTACTTAATATCTAGTAAATATTTATACTAGTAAAAATCTTTAAATTCATTATTTTTAAATAACGTTTAATGATGATTCGTTAAGATTTCTATTATTAAAAATGACAAACAACAGCGGCACAAGTCTGTCATGAAAGTAAGCGGGGTTACGCGACATAAAAAGAGAGATGTTAAAAGAAAGCTTAAAAATTGAGAATATTAAATACTGATATTTTATAACCATCAGAAGAATAAAGCAGTCAGACGGACAAAGAACTAAAATGATGAAAACGCCATTCTCTTTAAATAACTGAATATGACTGAGAAATACAAAAATAAATATTTTAAAATAGTTTAAACCTTATTGAAGTAGATACCAGCAGCTTCAAAAAATAATTTAACATTTATCATTATTTTAATCTAAATAATAGTGAAAGTAAGCTTCTTCTAACACAGTACAAGTTTAACACAAATGTACTAAGTTCTTGATGAATATACTTAAAAAATATAATAATTTATTCATTAAAAAGAATAATAGTCTCTAATTTAGATTCAGATATCATACCGGAAAAGGAAGAAAAAACAAAAAGAAACTTCATTAACGTACAGGTAAGATTACAATACTATTTTAATATTTAAAATACAAAAAGTATATAAAACATATTAATTAAACTTATGAGCAATAAACCAGTTAAACATCTGCACAACCTGCCCCAAAAAAGATTTTCTATAAAAACATCTTGTATGTAATCTGGTAAGTTCATTTTATGCTACCATTAAAATCTAAAATAAAGCGAAGATGTAAAGCTATTTTTGTACCGAAAGCACGATTTTCGCATTTTTTTTGAACCTATTAATAGAGCCAAAAGCGACCGCTTGTCGACCAGCGGGCGGTAAAAACTGAAAAGCGCTCGCTGTTCGCCGTAGAGGGTAAAAATCGAAAAGCGCCCGCTGTCGTTTTCGAATGGAGTTTTCAAGATTGTTTAAGAAAATCATCGATATTTAAAAAAACACAAAAATCTATACTTGCGGTAAAAAAAATATGGTGTGCACCAAGGGCTAAGTGGGTTTTTTTGACCTCGCGTGGTTGCAGTACTCGTCTTCGGTTCGCAAACGCACTTGCCTTCGGCTCGTGCTAGCTCACCTTCGACTCGTACTGCAACCCTACATTCGGTCTAAAAGACCCACCTCCATGTTACTGCCATCGCTTGGATCGTAGAAAAACGACCATAGGCGTCGTCGTTTGTAGGTGTTACGTTGTGACGCTTTCAATCCCCAAATGAGGGATTAAACACAAAAACTTTCGACCGAATATACAATGTACAATTCCATACGGGAGCCATAAGGGCAACTGACATGGTGAAAGGGCTGAAGACTCCCCGGGGGTCAATGGCATACTTTTCTCTCTTAGTACCATATAATATCGAAACCCAGAATGGATAGAGACCCACAATGAAACTATGACGAACTATAGTGGTTTTAACGACCTTCTTAGACAGTTTTGTTCATCACCAGGCTGCGGCCTACGTTGCAGACTAATATGGATTACAGGACTGATTTTCAAGGTTAAACTGAAGATACATCCAGTCTCATTTATGTACACCGCAGGCCATGAGAATAGCAGCAATAAATAATTTAAAAAAAATATTGCACAAATAGTGAAAAGTATTATGGATTTGCGCGCGCGCATATACACACACATACACACACACACACATACATATATACTCCGCATACTCCATTTTGGCACCATCAGTCCCTATATGCATAGCCTCTATACTGTTATCTAGATATTGTCTGCCTGCCCCCACCCGCATTATTCTACAAAATTTTTCATATATTACGTAGGGAGTTTGAAGAAGTGAAAAGGATCAAATTTATACAACAATATAAATATTTCTTTCACATATGTAAATTTGGCTGCCGCAACACAATTTTTATTAAATTCATAAAATCTCGAGATTTCTAAAATGGGGGGGGGGTTAAGAATCACAATGGTCAAAAATTCCGATGGCGAAAATACCGATAGGTAATTTAACGATAGCTAAATCATCGGAATAAGGTTTTAATCGAATAGGAAAAATTCCTACGAGAAAATTACAAATGGTCAAAAGTTCCGAAAATAATTTTGACAATGTTCAAAAGTTTCGAAAATAATTTTGACAGTGATTCATAGTAACGAAAATCAAATGTCGGAAAAGTCGAATAGTTAAAATAAAACCTATCAACGGTTGTATCACAAATGGGTACAAATTCCGTTACAGGACGAAATTCCGAAAACTAATAAAACACTACTTAAGAGGATGTGCAACCCTAATTTCAATATTTTTTTAAATCAACATTCAAACATTTATTTGGAAAAAGACTGCTGTAAAGCGCTCCGTACACGCAAACACTATATGCAGATATTTTTCTGGAAAATTCTATTGATATTTGCGTGAGTTATGCTCGTTTGAAAAGTAGGTCAATTGTAGATTCTTACTTACCGACAGTACGGTTTTGATTTAATTCAATAAATTCTCATCTCTTTTTGGAAAAAGGCGACTGTCAAGCGCTCCGTACACGCAAACACTATATGCAGATTTTTTTCTGGATAATTCACTTGCATCCCCCTGAAGGAAGGGTTCCGAATCGATTTTGGATTCGGCAATTTTTTTATAAGTATTTGGTTAGCTCTCGAAGAAATTCCCGTGATAAAATTTTTAGGAATCGCATAGTCGCCAGAGACAGAATTTTTTAAAGGTATTTTTCATGTGTTTTTAGCCGTTTTGCCCCGCTTGCATCCCCCTGATGGAAGGGTTCCGGATCGATTTTGGTCTCGGCAATTTTTAAATAAGTATTTCGTAAGCTCTCGAAGGAATTACCGCTATAACATTTTTAGGAATCGCATATTCGCGAGAGACAGAATTTTTTAAAGTTATTTTTCATGTGTTTTTAGCCGTTTTGCCTCACTTGCATCCCCATGAAGGAAGGGTTCCGGATCGATTTTGGTCTCGGCAATTTTTTTATGAGTATTTGGTAAGCTCTAGAAGAAATTCCCGTGATAAAATTTTTAGGAATCGCATAGTCGCCAGAGACAGAATTTTTTAAAGGTATTTTTCATGTGTTTTTAGCCGTTTTGCCCCGCTTGCATCCCCTGATGGAAGGGTTCCGGATCGATTTTGGTCTCGGCAATTTTTAAATAAGTATTTCGTAAGCTCTCGAAGGAATTACCGCTATAACATTTTTAGGAATCGCATATTCGCGAGAGACAGAATTTTTTAAAGTTATTTTTCATGTGTTTTTAGCCGTTTTGCCTCACTTGCATCCCCCTGAAGGAAGGGTTCCCGATCGATTTTGGTCTCGGCAATTTTTTTATAAGTATTTCGTAAGCTCTTGAAGAAATTTCCGTGATCAAAATTTTAGGAATCGCATAGTCGCCAGAGACAGAATTTTTTAAATGTATTTTTCATGTCTTTTTAGCCGTTTTGCCCCGCTTGCATCCCCCTGAAGGAAGGGTTCCGGATCGATTTTGGTCTCGGCAATTTTTTTATAAGTATTTCGTTAGCTCTAGAAGAAATTACCGTTATCAAATTTTTAGGAATCGCATAGTCGCCAGAGACAGAATTTTTTAAAGTTATTTTTCAGGTGTTTTTAGCCGTTTTGCCCCACTTGCATCCCCCTGAAGGAAGGGTTCCGGATCGATTTTGGTCTCGGCAATTTTTTTATAAGTATTTCGTAAGCTCTTGAAGAAATTTCCGTGATCAAAATTTTAGGAATCGCATAGTCGCCAGAGACAGAATTTTTTAAATGTATTTTTCATGTCTTTTTAGCCGTTTTGCCCCGCTTGCATCCCCTGAAGGAAGGGTTCCGGATCGATTTTGGTCTCGGCAATTTTTTTATAAGTATTTCGTTAGCTCTAGAAGAAATTACCGTTATCAAATTTTTAGGAATCGCAGAGTCGCTAGAGACAGAATTTTTAAAGTTATTTTTCATGTCTTTCTAGCCGTTTTGCCCCGCTTGCATCCCCCTGAAGGAAGGGTTCCGGATCGATTTTGGTCTCGGCAATTTTTTATGAGTATTTGGTAAGCTCTTGAAGAAATTCCCGTGATAGAATTTTTAGGAATCGCATAGTCGCTAGAGACAGAATTTTTTAAATGTATTTTTCATGTCTTTTTAGCCGTTTTGCCCCGCTTGCATCCCCCTGAAGGAAGGGTTCCGGATCGATTTTCGTCTCCGCAATTTTTTTATAAGTATTTCGTTAGCTATAGAAGAAATTAACGTGATCAAATTTTTAGGAATCGCATAGTCGCTAGAGACAGAATTTTTTAAATGTATTTTTCTCATGTGTTTTTAGCCGTTTTGCCCCGCTTGCATCCTCCTGATGGAAGGGTTCCGGATCGATTTTGGTCTCGGCAATTTTTTTATAAGTATTTCGTTAGCTCTAGAAGAAATTACCGTTATCAAATTTTTAGGAATCGCATAGTCGCTAGAGACAGAATTTTTGAAAGTTATTTTTCATGTGTTTTTAGCCGTTTTGCGCCACTTGCATCCCCCAGAAGGAAGGGTTCCGGATCGATTTTGGTCTCGGCAATTTTTTTATAAGTATTTCGTTAGCTCTCGAAGAAATTTCCGTGATCAAATTTTTAGGAATCGCATAGTCGCCAGGGACAGAATTTTTTAAATGTATTTTTCATGTCTTTTGAGCCGTTTTGCCCCACTTTCATCCCCCTGAAGGAAGGGTTCCGGATCGATTTTGGTCTCGGCAATTTTTTATAAGTATTTAGTTAGCTCTAAAAGAAATTACCGTTATCAAATTTTTAGGAATCGCATTGTCGCAGGAGACAGAATTTTTTTTAAATGTATTTTTCATGTCTTTTTAGCCGTTTTGCCCCGCTTGCATCCACCTGATGGAAGGGTTCCGGATCGATTTTGGTCTCGACAATTTTTTTATAAGTATTTGATAAGCTCTTGAAGAAATTCCCGTGATCAAATTTTTAGGAATCGCATAGTCGCTAGAGACCGAATTTTTGAAAGTTATTTTTCATGAGTTTTTAGCCGTTTTGCCCCACTTGCATCCCCCTGAAGGAAGGGTTCCGGATCGATTTTGGTCTCGGCAATTTTTTTATAAGTATTTCGTTAGCTCTCGAAGAAATTCCCGTGATCAAATTTTTAGGAATCGCATAGTCGCCAGAGACAGAATTTTTAAAGTTATTTTTCAGGTGTTTTTAGCCGTTTTGCCCCGCTTGCATCCCCTGAAGGAGGGGTTCCGGATCGCTTTTGGTCTCGGCAATTTTTTTATAAGTATTTCGTTAGCTCTCGAAGAAATTTCCGTGATCAAATTTTTAGGAATCGCATACTCGCCAGGGACAGAATTTTTTAAATGTATTTTTCATGTCTTTTTAGCCGTTTTGCCCCACTTTCATCCCCTGAAGGAAGGGTTCCGGATCGATTTTGGTCTCGGCAATTTTTTTATAAGTATTTCGTTAGCTCTAAAAGAAATTACCGTTATCAAATTTTTAGGAATCGCATTGTCGCAGGAGACAGAATTTTTTTAAATGTATTTTTCATGTCTTTTTAGCCGTTTTGCCCCGCTTGCATCCCCTGATGGAAGGGCTCCGGATCGATTTTGGTCTCGACAATTTTTTTATAAGTATTTGATAAGCTCTTGAAGAAATTCCCGTGATCAAATTTTTAGGAATCGCATAGTCGCTAGAGACAGAATTTTTTAAATGTATTTTTCTCATGTGTTTTTAGCCGTTTTGCCCCGCTTGCATCCCCCTGATGGAAGGGTTCCGGATCGATTTTGGTCTCGGCAATTTTTTTATAAGTATTTCGTTAGCTCTCGAAGAAATTCCCGTGATCAAATTTTTAGGAATCGCATAGTCGCTAGAGACAGAATTTTTTAAATGTATTTTTCTCATGTGTTTTTAGCCGTTTTGCCGCGCTTGCATCCACCTGATGGAAGGGTTCCGGATCGATTTTGGTCTCGGCAATTTTTTTATAAGTATTTCGTAAGCTCTCGAAGGAATTACCGCTATAACATTTTTAGGAATCGCATATTCGCGAGAGACAGAATTTTTTAAAGTTATTTTTCATGTGTTTTTAGCCGTTTTGCCTCACTTGCATCCCCTGATGGAAGGGTTCCGAATCGATTTTGGTCTCGGCAATTTTTTTATAAGTATTTCGTTAGCTCTCGAAGAAATTCCCGTGATCAAATTTTTAGGAATCGCATAGTCGCCAGAGACAGAATTTTTTAAATGTATTTTTCATGTCTTTTTAGCCGTTTTGCCCCACTTTCATCCCCCTGAAGGAAGGGTTCCGGATCGATTTTGGTCTCGGCAATTTTTTTATGAGTATTTGGTAAGCTCTAAAAGAAATTCCCGTGATAAAATTTTTAGGAATCGCATAGTCGCCAGAGACATAATTTTTTAAAGTTATTTTTCAGGTGTTTTTAGCCGTTTTGCCCCACTTGCATCCCCCTGTAGGAAGGGTTCCGGATCGATTTTGGTCTCGGCAATTTTTTTATAAGTATTGCGTTAGCTCACGAAGAAATTTCCGTGATCAAATTTTTAGGAATCGCATGGTCGCCAGAGACAGAATTTTTTAAATGTATTTTTCATGTCTTTTTAGCCGTTTTGCCCCACTTTCATCCCCTGAAGGAAGGGTTCCGGATCGATTTTGGTCTCGGCAATTTTTTTATAAGTATTTCGTTAGCTCTAGAAGAAATTACCGTTATCAAATTTTTAGGAATCGCATAGTCGCTAGAGACAGAATTTTTGAAAGTTATTTTTCATGTGTTTTAAGCCGTTTTGCGCCACTTGCATCCCCCTGAAGGAAGGGTTCCGGATCGATTTTGGTCTCGGCAATTTTTTTATAAGTATTTCGTTAGCTCTCGAAGAAATTTCCGTGATCAAATTTTTAGGAATCGCATAGTCGCCAGGGACAGAATTTTTTAAATGTATTTTTCATGTCTTTTTAGCCGTTTTGCCCCACTTTCATCCCCCTGAAGGAAGGGTTCCGGATCGATTTTGGTCTCGGCAATTTCTTTATAAGTATTTCGTTAGCTCTAAAAGAAAATACCGTTATCAAATTTTTAGGAATCGCATTGTCGCAGGAGACAGAATTTTTTTTAAATGTATTTTTCATGTCTTTTTAGCCGTTTTGCCCCTCTTGCATCCCCCTGATGGAAGGGTTCCGGATCGATTTTGGTCTAGACAATTTTTTTATAAGTATTTGATAAGCTCTTGAAGAAATTCCCGTGATCAAATTTTTAGGAATCGCATAGTCGCTAGAGACCGAATTTTTGAAAGTTATTTTTCATGAGTTTTTAGCCGTTTTGCCCCACTTGCATCCCCCTGAAGGAAGGGTTCCGGATCGATTTTGGTCTCGGCAATTTTTTTATAAGTATTTCGTTAGCTCTCGAAGAAATTCCCGTGATCAAATTTTTAGGAATCGCATAGTCGCCAGAGACAGAATTTTTTAAAGTTATTTTTCAGGTGTTTTTAGCCGTTTTGCCCCGCTTGCATCCCCTGAAGGAAGGGTTCCGGATCGATTTTGGTCTCGGCAATTTTTTTATAAGTATTTCGTTAGCTCTCGAAGAAATTTCCGTGATCAAATTTTTAGGAATCGCATAGTCGCCAGGGACAGAATTTTTTAAATGTATTTTTCATGTCTTTTTAGCCGTTTTGCCCCACTTTCATCCCCCTGAAGGAAGGGTTCCGGATCGATTTTGGTCTCGGCAATTTTTTTATAAGTATTTCGTTAGCTCTAAAAGAAATTACCGTTATCAAATTTTTAGGAATCGCATTGTCGCAGGAGACAGAAGTTTTTTTAAATGTATTTTTCATGTCTTTTTGGCCGTTTTGCCCCGCTTGCATCCCCTGATGGAAGGGTTCCGGATCGATTTTGGTCTCGACAATTTTTTTATAAGTATTTGATAAGCTCTTGAAGAAATTCCCGTGATCAAATTTTTAGGAATCGCATAGTCGCTAGAGACAGAATTTTTTAAAGGTATTTTTCTCATGTGTTTTTAGCCGTTTTGCCCCGCTTGCATCCCCCTGATGGAAGGGTTCCGGATCGATTTTGGTCTCGGCAATTTTTTTATAAGTATTTCGTAAGCTCTCGAAGGAATTACCGCTATAACATTTTTAGGAATCGCATATTCGCGAGAGACAGAATTTTTTAAAGTTATTTTTCATGTGTTTTTAGCCGTTTTGCCTCACTTGCATCCCCCTGAAGGAAGGGTTCCGGATCGATTTTGGTCTCGGCAATTTTTTTATAAGTATTTCGTTAGCTCTCGAAGAAATTCCCGTGATCAAATTTTTAGGAATCGCATAGTCGCCAGAGACAGAATTTTTTAAATGTATTTTTCATGTCTTTTTAGCCGTTTTGCCCCACTTTCATCCCGCTGAAGGAAGGGTTCCGGATCGATTTTGGTCTCGGCAATTTTTTTATGAGTATTTGGTAAGCTCTAAAAGAAATTCCCGTGATAAAATTTTTAGGAATCGCATAGTCGCCAGAGACATAATTTTTTAAAGTTATTTTTCAGGTGTTTTTAGCCGTTTTGCCCCACTTGCATCCCCCTGTAGGAAGGGTTCCGGATCGATTTTGGTCTCGGCAATTTTTTTATAAGTATTGCGTTAGCTCACGAAGAAATTTCCGTGATCAAATTTTTAGGAATCGCATAGTCGCCAGAGACAGAATTTTTTAAATGTATTTTTCATGTCTTTTTAGCCGTTTTGCCCCACTTTCATCCCCCTGAAGGAAGGGTTCCGGATCGATTTTGGTCTCGGCAATTTTTTTATAAGTATTTCGTTAGCTCTCGAAGAAATTCCCGTGATAAAATTTTTAGGAATCGCATAGTCGCTAGAGACAGAATTTTTTAAATGTATTTTTCTCATGTGTTTTTAGCCGTTTTGCCCCGCCTGCGTCCCCCTGATGGAAGGGTTCCGGATCGATTTTGGTCTCGGCAATTTTTTTATAAGTATTTCGTTAGCTCTAGAAGAAATTACCGTTATCAAATTTTTAGGAATCGCAGAGTCGCTAGAGACAGAATTTTTTAAAGTTATTTTTCATGTCTTTCTAGCCGTTTTGCCCCGCTTGCATCCCCCTGAAGGAAGGGTTCCGGATCGATTTTGGTCTCGGCAATTTTTTTATAAGTATTTCGTTAGCTCTAGAAGAAATTACCGTTATCAAATTTTTAGGAATCGCATAGTCGCTAGAGACAGAATTTTTGAAAGTTATTTTTCATGTGTTCTTAGCCGTTTTGCCCCACTTGCATCCCCCTGAAGGAAGGGTTCCGGATCGATTTTGGTCTCGGCAATTTTTTTATAAGTATTTCGTAAGCTCTCGAAGGAATTACCGCTATAACATTTTTAGGAATCGCATATTCGCGAGAGACAGAATTTTTTAAAGTTATTTTTCATGTGTTTTTAGCCGTTTTGCCTCACTTGCATTCCCCTGAAGGAAGGGTTCCGGATCGATTTTGGTCTCGGCAATTTTTTTATAAGTATTTCGTTAGCTCTCGAAGAAATTCCCGTGATCAAATTTTTAGGAATCGCATAGTCGCCAGAGACAGAATTTTTTAAATGTATTTTTCATGTCTTTTTAGCCGTTTTGCCCCACTTTCATCCCCCTGAAGGAAGGGTTCCGGATCGATTTTGGTCTCGGCAATTTTTTTATGAGTATTTGGTAAGCTCTAAAAGAAATTCCCGTGATAAAATTTTTAGGAATCGCATAGTCGCCAGAGACATAATTTTTTAAAGTTATTTTTCAGGTGTTTTTAGCCGTTTTGCCCCACTTGCATCCCCCTGTAGGAAGGGTTCCGGATCGATTTTGGTCTCGGCAATTTTTTTAAGTATTGCGTTAGCTCACGAAGAAATTTCCGTGATCAAATTTTTAGGAATCGCATGGTCGCCAGAGACAGAATTTTTAAATGTATTTTTCATGTCTTTTTAGCCGTTTTGCCCCACTTTCATCCCCCTGAAGGAAGGGTTCCGGATCGATTTTGGTCTCGGCAATTTTTTTATAAGTATTTCGTTAGCTCTAGAAGAAATTACCGTTATCAAATTTTTAGGAATCGCATAGTCGCTAGAGACAGAATTTTTGAAAGTTATTTTTCATGTGTTTTTAGCCGTTTTGCGCCACTTGCATCCCCCTGAAGGAAGGGTTCCGGATCGATTTTGGTCTCGGCAATTTTTTTATAAGTATTTCGTTAGCTCTCGAAGAAATTTCCGTGATCAAATTTTTAGGAATCGCATAGTCGCCAGGGACAGAATTTTTTAAATGTATTTTTCATGTCTTTTTAGCCGTTTTGCCCCACTTTCATCCCCTGAAGGAAGGGTTCCGGATCGATTTTGGTCTCGGCAATTTCTTTATAAGTATTTCGTTAGCTCTAAAAGAAAATACCGTTATCAAATTTTTAGGAATCGCATTGTCGCAGGAGACAGAATTTTTTTAAATGTATTTTTCATGTCTTTTTAGCCGTTTTGCCCCTCTTGCATCCCCCTGATGGAAGGGTTCCGGATCGATTTTGGTCTAGACAATTTTTTTATAAGTATTTGATAAGCTCTTGAAGAAATTCCCGTGATCAAATTTTTAGGAATCGCATAGTCGCTAGAGACCGAATTTTTGAAAGTTATTTTTCATGAGTTTTTAGCCGTTTTGCCCCACTTGCATCCCCCTGAAGGAAGGGTTCCGGATCGATTTTGGTCTCGGCAATTTTTTTATAAGTATTTCGTTAGCTCTCGAAGAAATTCCCGTGATCAAATTTTTAGGAATCGCATAGTCGCCAGAGACAGAATTTTTTAAAGTTATTTTTCAGGTGTTTTTAGCCGTTTTGCCCCGCTTGCATCCCCCTGAAGGAAGGGTTCCGGATCGATTTTGGTCTCGGCAATTTTTTTATAAGTATTTCGTTAGCTCTCGAAGAAATTTCCGTGATCAAATTTTTAGGAATCGCATAGTCGCCAGGGACAGAATTTTTTAAATGTATTTTTCATGTCTTTTTAGCCGTTTTGCCCCACTTTCATCCCCCTGAAGGAAGGGTTCCGGATCGATTTTGGTCTCGGCAATTTTTTTATAAGTATTTCGTTAGCTCTAAAAGAAATTACCGTTATCAAATTTTTAGGAATCGCATTGTCGCAGGAGACAGAATTTTTTTTAAATGTATTTTTCATGTCTTTTTGGCCGTTTTGCCCCGCTTGCATCCCCTGATGGAAGGGTTCCGGATCGATTTTGGTCTCGACAATTTTTTTATAAGTATTTCGTAAGCTCTCGAAGGAATTACCGCTATAACATTTTTAGGAATCGCATATTCGCGAGAGACAGAATTTTTTAAAGTTATTTTTCATGTGTTTTTAGCCGTTTTGCCTCACTTGCATCCCCCTGAAGGAAGGGTTCCGGATCGATTTTGGTCTCGGCAATTTTTTTATAAGTATTTCGTTAGCTCTCGAAGAAATTCCCGTGATCAAATTTTTAGGAATCGCATAGTCGCCAGAGACAGAATTTTTTAAATGTATTTTTCATGTCTTTTTAGCCGTTTTGCCCCACTTTCATCCCCCTGAAGGAAGGGTTCCGGATCGATTTTGGTCTCGGCAATTTTTTTATGAGTATTTGGTAAGCTCTAAAAGAAATCCCCGTGATAAAATTTTTAGGAATCGCATAGTCGCCAGAGACATAATTTTTTAAAGTTATTTTTCAGGTGTTTTTAGCCGTTTTGCCCCACTTGCATCCCCCTGTAGGAAGGGTTCCGGATCGATTTTGGTCTCGGCAATTTTTTTATAAGTATTGCGTTAGCTCACGAAGAAATTTCCGTGATCAAATTTTTAGGAATCGCATAGTCGCCAGAGACAGAATTTTTTAAATGTATTTTTCATGTCTTTTTAGCCGTTTTGCCCCACTTTCATCCCCTGAAGGAAGGGTTCCGGATCGATTTTGGTCTCGGCAATTTTTTTATAAGTATTTCGTTAGCTCTCGAAGAAATTCCCGTGATAAAATTTTTAGGAATCGCATAGTCGCTAGAGACAGAATTTTTTAAATGTATTTTTCTCATGTGTTTTTAGGCGTTTTGCCCCGCTTGCGTCCCCTGATGGAAGGGTTCCGGATCGATTTTGGTCTCGGCAATTTTTTTATAAGTATTTCGTTAGCTCTAGAAGAAATTACCGTTATCAAATTTTTAGGAATCGCAGAGTCGCTAGAGACAGAATTTTTTAAAGTTATTTTTCATGTCTTTCTAGCCGTTTTGCCCCGCTTGCATCCCCCTGAAGGAAGGGTTCCGGATCGATTTTGGTCTCGGCAATTTTTTTATAAGTATTTCGTTAGCTCTAGAAGAAATTACCGTTATCAAATTTTTAGGAATCGCATAGTCGCTAGAGACAGAATTTTTGAAAGTTATTTTTCATGTGTTCTTAGCCGTTTTGCCCCACTTGCATCCCCCTGAAGGAAGGGTTCCGGATCGATTTTGGTCTCGGCAATTTTTTTATAAGTATTTCGTTAGCTCTCGAAGAAATTCCCGTGATAAAATTTTTAGGAATCGCATAGTCGCTAGAGACAGAATTTTTTAAATGTATTTTTCTCATGTGTTTTTAGCCGTTTTGCCCCGCTTGCATCCCCCTGATGGAAGGGTTCCGGATCGATTTTGGTCTCGGCAATTTTTTTATAAGTATTTCGTTAGCTCTAGAAGAAATTACCGTTATCAAATTTTTAGGAATCGCATAGTCGCTAGAGACAGAATTTTTGAAAGTTATTTTTCATGTGTTTTTAGCCGTTTTGCGCCACTTGCATCCCCCTGAAGGAAGGGTTCCGGATCGATTTTGGTCTCGGCAATTTTTTTATAAGTATTTCGTTAGCTCTCGAAGAAATTTCCGTGATCAAATTTTTAGGAATCGCATAGTCGCCAGGGACAGAATTTTTTAAATGTATTTTTCATGTCTTTTTAGCCGTTTTGCCCCACTTTCATCCCCCTGAAGGAAGGGTTCCGGATCGATTTTGGTCTCGGCAATTTCTTTATAAGTATTTCGTTAGCTCTAAAAGAAAATACCGTTATCAAATTTTTAGGAATCGCATTGTCGCAGGAGACAGAATTTTTTTTAAATGTATTTTTCATGTCTTTTTAGCCGTTTTGCCCCTCTTGCATCCCCCTGATGGAAGGGTTCCGGATCGATTTTGGTCTAGACAATTTTTTTATAAGTATTTGATAAGCTCTTGAAGAAATTCCCGTGATCAAATTTTTAGGAATCGCATAGTCGCTAGAGACCGAATTTTTGAAAGTTATTTTTCATGAGTTTTTAGCCGTTTTGCCCCACTTGCATCCCCTGAAGGAAGGGTTCCGGATCGATTTTGGTCTCGGCAATTTTTTTATAAGTATTTCGTTAGCTCTCGAAGAAATTCCCGTGATCAAATTTTTAGGAATCGCATAGTCGCCAGAGACAGAATTTTTTAAAGTTATTTTTCAGGTGTTTTTAGCCGTTTTGCCCCGCTTGCATCCCCCTGAAGGAAGGGTTCCGGATCGATTTTTGTCTCGGCAATTTTTTATAAGTATTTCGCTAGCTCTCGAAGAAATTTCCGTGATCAAATTTTTAGGAATCGCATAGTCGCCAGGGACAGAATTTTTTAAATGTATTTTTCATGTCTTTTTAGCCGTTTTGCCCCACTTTCATCCCCCTGAAGGAAGGGTTCCGGATCGATTTTGGTCTCGGCAATTTTTTTATAAGTATTTCGTTAGCTCTAAAAGAAATTACCGTTATCAAATTTTTAGGAATCGCATTGTCGCAGGAGACAGAATTTTTTTTAAATGTATTTTTCATGTCTTTTTGGCCGTTTTGCCCCGCTTGCATCCCCTGATGGAAGGGTTCCGGATCGATTTTGGTCTCGACAATTTTTTTATAAGTATTTCGTAAGCTCTCGAAGGAATTACCGCTATAACATTTTTAGGAATCGCATATTCGCGAGAGACAGAATTTTTTAAAGTTATTTTTCATGTGTTTTTAGCCGTTTTGCCTCACTTGCATCCCCTGAAGGAAGGGTTCCGGATCGATTTTGGTCTCGGCAATTTTTTTATAAGTATTTCGTTAGCTCTCGAAGAAATTCCCGTGATCAAATTTTTAGGAATCGCATACTCGACAGAGACAGAATTTTTTAAATGTATTTTTCATGTCTTTTTAGCCGTTTTGCCCCACTTTCATCCCCCTGAAGGAAGGGTTCCGGATCGATTTTGGTCTCGGCAATTTTTTTATGAGTATTTGGTAAGCTCTAAAAGAAATTCCCGTGATAAAATTTTTAGGAATCGCATAGTCGCCAGAGACATAATTTTTTAAAGTTATTTTTCAGGTGTTTTTAGCCGTTTTGCCCCACTTGCATCCCCCTGTAGGAAGGGTTCCGGATCGATTTTGGTCTCGGCAATTTTTTTATAAGTATTGCGTTAGCTCACGAAGAAATTTCCGTGATCAAATTTTTAGGAATCGCATAGTCGCCAGAGACAGAATTTTTTAAATGTATTTTTCATGTCTTTTTAGCCGTTTTGCCCCACTTTCATCCCCTGAAGGAAGGGTTCCGGATCGATTTTGGTCTCGGCAATTTTTTTATAAGTATTTCGTTAGCTCTCGAAGAAATTCCCGTGATAAAATTTTTAGGAATCGCATAGTCGCTAGAGACAGAATTTTTTAAATGTATTTTTCTCATGTGTTCTTAGCCGTTTTGCCCTGCTTGCATCCCCCTGATGGAAGGGTTCCGGATCGATTTTGGTCTCGGCAATTTTTTTGTAAGTATTTCGTTAGCTCTAGAAGAAATTACCGTTATCAAATTTTTAGGAATCGCATAGTTGCTAGAGACAGAATTTTTGAAAGTTATTTTTCATGTGTTTTTAGCCGTTTTGCACCACTTGCATCCCCCTGAAGGAAGGGTTCCGGATCGATTTTGGTCTCGGCAATTTTTTTATAAGTATTTCATTAGCTCTCGAAGAAATTCCCGTGATCAAATTTTTAGGAATCGCATAGTCGCCAGAGACAGAATTTTTTAAAGTTATTTTTCAGGTGTTTTTAGCCGTTTTGCCCCACTTGCATCCCCCTGAAGGAAGGGTTCCGGATCGATTTTGGTCTCGGCAATTTTTTTATAAGTATTTCGTTAGCTCTCGAAGAAATTCCCGTGATCAAATTTTTAGGAATCGCATAGTCGCCAGAGACAGAATTGTTTAAAGTTATTTTTCAGGTGTTTTTAGCCGTTTTGCCCCACTTGCATCCCCCTGAAGGAAGGGTTCCGGATCGATTTTGGTCTCGGCAATTTTTTTATAAGTATTTCGTAAGCTCTTGAAGAAATTTCCGTGATCAAAATTTTAGGAATCGCATAGTCGCCAGAGACAGAATTTTTTAAATGTATTTTTCATGTCTTTTTAGCCGTTTTGCCCCGCTTGCATCCCCCTGAATGAAGGGTTCCGGATCGATTTTTGTCTCGGCAATTTTTTTATAAGTATTTCGTTAGCTCTAGAAGAAATTACCGTTATCAAATTTTTAGGAATCGCAGAGTCGCTAGAGACAGAATTTTTTAAAGTTATTTTTCATGTCTTTCTAGCCGTTTTGCCCCGCTTGCATCCCCCTGAAGGAAGGGTTCCGGATTGATTTTGGTCTCGGCAATTTTTTTGTGAGTATTTGGTAAGCTCTTGAAGAAATTCCCGTGATAGAATTTTTAGGAATCGCATAGTCGCTAGAGACAGAATTTTTTAAATGTATTTTTCATGTCTTTTTAGCCGTTTTGCCCCGCTTGCATCCCCCTGAAGGAAGGGTTCCGGATCGATTTTCGTCTCCGCAATTTTTTTATAAGTATTTCGTTAGCTCTAGAAGAAATTAACGTGATCAAATTTTTAGGAATCGCATAGTCGCTAGAGACAGAATTTTTTAAATGTATTTTTCTCATGTGTTTTTAGCCGTTTTGCCCCGCTTGCATCCTCCTGATGGAAGGGTTCCGGATCGATTTTGGTCTCGGCTATTTTTTTATAAGTATTTGATAAGCTCTGGGAGAAATTCCCGTGATCAAATTTTTAGGAATCGCATAGTCGCTAGAGATAGAATTTTTTAAAGGTATTTTTATGTGTTTTTAGCCGTTTTGCCCCACTTGCATCCCCGAAGGTATTGTTCCGGATCGATTTTGGTCTCCGCAATTTTTTTATAAGTATTTCGTTAGCTCTCGAAGAAATTCCCGTGATCAAATTTTTAGGAATCGCATAGTCGCTAGAGACAGAATTTTTTAAATGTATTTTTCTCATGTGTTTTTAGCCGTTTTGCCCCGCTTGCATCCCCCTGATGGAAGGGTTCCGGATCGATTTTGGTCTCGGCAATTTTTTTATAAGTATTTCGTTAGCTCTAGAAGAAATTACCGTTATCAAATTTTTAGGAATCGCATAGTCGCTAGAGACAGAATTTTTGAAAGTTATTTTTCATGTGTTTTTAGCCGTTTTGCGCCACTTGCATCCCCCTGAAGGAAGGGTTCCGGATCGATTTTGGTCTCGGCAATTTTTTTATAAGTATTTCGTTAGCTCTCGAAGAAATTTCCGTGATCAAATTTTTAGGAATCGCATAGTCGCCAGGGACAGAATTTTTTAAATGTATTTTTCATGTCTTTTTAGCCGTTTTGCCCCACTTTCATCCCCCTGAAGGAAGGGTTCCGGATCGATTTTGGTCTCGGCAATTTTTTTATAAGTATTTCGTTAGCTCTAAAAGAAATTACCGTTATCAAATTTTTAGGAATCGCATTGTCGCAGGAGACAGAATTTTTTTAAATGTATTTTTCATGTCTTTTTAGCCGTTTTGCCCCGCTTGCATCCCCCTGATGGAAGGGTTCCAGATCGATTTTGGTCTCGACAATTTTTTTATAAGTATTTGATAAGCTCTTGAAGAAATTCCCGTGATCAAATTTTTAGGAATCGCATAGTCGCTAGAGACCGAATTTTTGAAAGTTATTTTTCATGAGTTTTTAGCCGTTTTGCCCCACTTGCATCCCCCTGAAGGAAGGGTTCCGGATCGATTTTGGTCTCGGCAATTTTTTTATAAGTATTTCGTTAGCTCTCGAAGAAATTCCCGTGATCAAATTTTTAGGAATCGCATAGTCGCCAGAGACAGAATTTTTTAAATTTATTTTTCAGGTGTTTTTAGCCGTTTTGCCCCGCTTGCATCCTCCTGAAGGAAGGGTTCCGGATCGATTTTGGTCTCGGCAATTTTTTTATAAGTATTTCGTTAGCTCTCAAAGAAATTTCCGTGATCAAATTTTTAGGAATCGCATAGTCGCCAGGGACAGAATTTTTTAAATGTATTTTTCATGTCTTTTTAGCCGTTTTGCCCCACTTTCATCCCCCTGAAGGAAGGGTTCCGGATCGATTTTGGTCTCGGCAATTTTTTTATAAGTATTTCGTTAGCTCTAAAAGAAATTACCGTTATCAAATTTTTAGGAATCGCATTGACGCAGGACACAGAATTTTTTTAAATGTATTTTTCATGTCTTTTTAGCCGTTTTGCCCCGCTTGCATCCCCTGATGGAAGGGTTCCGGATCGATTTTGGTCTCGACAATTTTTTTATAAGTATTTGATAAGCTCTTGAAGAAATTCCCGTGATCAAATTTTTAGGAATCGCATAGTCGCTAGAGACAGAATTTTTTAAATGTATTTTTCTCATGTGTTTTTAGCCGTTTTGCCCCGCTTGCATCCCCCTGATGGAAGGGTTCCGGATCGATTTTGGTCTCGGCAATTTTTTTATAAGTATTTTGTTAGCTCTCGAAGAAATTCCCGTGATCAAATTTTTAGGAATCGCATAGTCGCTAGAGACAGAATTTTTTAAATGTATTTTTCTCATGTGTTTTTAGCCGTTTTGCCCCGCTTGCATCCCCCTGATGGAAGGGTTCCGGATCGATTTTGGTCTCGGCAATTTTTTATAAGTATTTCGTTAGCTCTAGAAGAAATTCCCGTGATCAAATTTTTAGGAATCGCATAGTCGCCAGAGACAGAATTTTTTAAAGTTATTTTTCAGGTGTTTTTAGCCGTTTTGCCCCGCTTGCATCCCCTGAAGGAAGGCTTTCGGATCGATTTTTGTCTCGGCAATTTTTTTATAAGTATTTCGTTAGCTCTAGAAGAAATTACCGTTATCAAATTTTTAGGAATCGCATAGTTGCTAGAGTCAGAATTTTTTATATGTATTTTTCATGTCTTTTTAGCCGTTTTGCCCCGCTTGCATCCCCCGAAGGAAGGGTTCCGGATCGATTTTGGTCTCGGCAATTTTTTATGAGTATTTGGTAAGCTCTTGAAGAAATTCCCGTGATCAAATTTTTAGGAATCGCATAGTCGCTAGAGACAGAATTTTTTTTAAATGTATTTTTCATGTCTTTTTAGCCGTTTTGCCCCGCTTGCATCCCCCTGATGGAAGGGTTCCGGATCGATTTTGGTCTCGACAATTTTTTTATAAGTATTTGATAAGCTCTTGAAGAAATTCCCGTGATCAAATTTTTAGGAATCGCATAGTCGCTAGAGATAGAATTTTTTAAACGTATTTTTCATGTGTTTTTAGCCGTTTTGCCCCACTTGCATCCCCCGAAGGAAGGGTTCCGGATCTATTTTGGTCTCGGCAATTTTTTTATGAGTATTTGGTAAGCTCTTAAAGAAATTCCCGTGATAAAATTTTTAGGAATCGCGTAGTCGCTAGAGATAGAATTTTTTAAAGGTATTTTTTATGTGTTTTTAGCCGTTTTGCCCCACTTGCATCCCCCGGAGGAAGGGTTCCCGATCGATTTTGGTCTCGGCAATTTTTTTATTAGTATTTGGTAAGCTCTTGAAGAAATTCCCGTGTTAAAATTTTTAGGAAATTCATAAGCTGTTAAAATATAAATTTTTTTATCATGTATTGTCTTGTGAGGGTGGTTTGGGGGCTGATTTTGGTGGATGATCACTTCGGAAATAACTTATATCGCTGTTTCTATTGGTTTTATGCATATATCTAACAGATAATTTAAAAAAAACCGATTTTGGGAATATTCGATTTTTCGTTCATGATGAACGTTCAGAACTTCAAACACATTAAATTTAAGAAACTTTTAAGTTACAAATGTCATTGAATTTTAAGAATAATGTAACGGAATGTAATTTAATATACAAATACATTAAGTTTAATACAAAAACAATAAAATTTCGGTGCGCCGGCCAGTCTCGTTCCCCTCGCCGCCGCTAGGCGGTGCACCTTCTCCCTGTAGCCTCCCCGTAAGGCGGCCCGAGGGGATATAGGAGCGTGTCGCCGACGATCCCACCAGCCTTTATCACTTGAACTTCTCCTTAGTAGATGGTCATCGGCAACTACCGAAGTTTATTGAGTTGATAAAGGACGCGTTTGTTTAAGAGTTAAATAACACTCAATTTCATAACATTATATTGAATTTTCAACTATATCAATAAGTAGTATTAATATATTATATTATATTAAATTAAATTTCATAACATTGTATTGAGTTTTCAATAACGTTATTAAATATTATTTTGTTACTTATATTATATTTAATAGACGGTATACTAATTTTAAGAATCTGGTATCTAATTTTTTATTAAATTTAATGTATCATTCTGCATTAAATTTTTTACACAAATTATTAAAATTGTATTGAGTTTTCAACAATGTTATTACATATTATTCAGTTACGTTTATGAAATTAACTTAAATTTAATAAACATTTTTTTAACAGTGAAGATGATTCGTTTAATTGTTTTAGAAAGATTTGTAGTGGGAATAAAAAAAAGTAAAAATCGTATTTTATGCGAGTATAACAAATACCGCACCTCAGCTCGTATAAGATTCAAAGATTCAAAGATCCAATAAGATTCAAAGAGCCGACACAATTTGAAATGAGAAGCAAACAGCTCCTCCTTCCAATTCAACTAACAATCAACATCGACATCGCAGCAACAAAGACAAAAAGACCGTTCGCCCGGAATGTTTAAGCAAGCAAATTACCTTCCTGTAATACAAGTAATTCCGGCATCGTATTTCTCTCATTCTCCCTCAATCCTCCATTTCTTTTACTCATCCATCCTCCTTCCCCCCTCTACTATTTCCCATTCTATCGTTTACTCGCGCTATCTCTCGTCGCTCGCGCGTATCTGCGTCTGTCTTTCTCCCTCCTCTTTTCTCCCTTGTCATCGCGACGACGAGGAACGCACTGAGTAAGCGAAAAGCGAGAAAAAGGAGAGATGGATAGCCGAAGCCAGCGGTGCGCGCGCGGCTGCCGTTATATTCACATAGACACACATACACACACGATCGAAACGTGGCTGTGCGCAACGCGTAATGCGTGTAATTCAAGGCGGATCCTTATCCTTTTGTCGCACGTGTGTCTGCATTTTTCGCCATTATTGTTTTGGCACTCGGGGCGAGCTATCGTGACGGCCTTGGGAATTCGAACAACCACCGCGAGGAGGAGGCGATTCGGGAGGAGGCATTATAGCAGCTGAGGGTGATAAGATCGTCTTCTTCATTGCGGTTTTGTTGCCGCTCCGGTCCCTGAGCGCCTGGCTTTAATGGCTGCCATACACACGCGTTCTGTGTAGCAGGGGAGAGGCTGGATTTTATGGAGATAGGCGCATGAGGCGCGTACTTTATATATATTAAATGCAGATGTTCGGTACAGATTCAGGGTTCGGAGAATGCGCGCGAGATTAGCATTCTGCGGTTAACCTCGGCGGCGTTTTTTTGCGAATTTGCATCTTCGATGAAGTATATACGAGCGCCGGTAATGAATTTTTTTAGGGATTCCTTGATGAATTCCAACGGGGTTTTGTGTAGGCTGATAGCTTTTTATATACATTTACAGTATCGTAATTCATAGAATATTTTTACGCGTATACCAATGTGGCAAACGGGGAAAGTAGGGTAATACGAGTATATTGATCAGCCTATATTAAATTTTAACTTTCCATCGGCCAAAAGTGCTTAATTCATTCCGACAAAAGAAAATACAGCACCGTGATATATTCATTCTTCCGGACTGTAACATCATCACGTAACCAATTACGTTTCTAAAATTCCCTTGCATAATAGACATTTGTCGTACTCATCCTTTTAATTATCCCCAATCGGTAGACAATACGGTACGCGCGCGCCGCGTAAAATTTCACAGAGAGTAGCCTATTGTCCTGCTTATCGAGCTTTCAAAGATGTTCTCTGTGTCTTTTCCCGGACCCCTTTTAAATGAAAGAGCCGTTGGGAAGGTCGATAAGATGCGAGAGCACGAGAAAACTCTTCCGAGATGTGTACGCACACACTGACGGCGTACTTTCCGCACAGCCCGTTTTCACTGTAAATCAAACAGGGAGATTGGACTGTCGCTGTCGAGGGGAAATTTTGATTGCAATTAGTTGATCCTTCAATCTTAACGTTTCCATTTTTAAATTACTCGTGACGAACGGATAATACACGTATGTTCGTCATATTCATGTCGTAAAGTCAATTAAAAATGACAAAGTTGATACCTTTTTTAACATGACTTTCAGAAAGTCTTTCTAATTTAAAACCGATAGAAATCATTCAGCAAAGTAAAGTTTTTTAACAGTCACTTCGAGGATACTGCACACCAGGTAGTAAATTACACGCGGTCAGTTTTTGAACAAGTTTTTAATAATTCAGCATGCATCGAGAGCCTCCACAATTACGCGTTGAAAAGAGAAAAATAAAGACGTTACACGAGAGGGCAGAACCAGTTCCCGGTCTTCGAACGACACGAATTAACGGTTAAACCGCGGACAATATAACCAAACCCACTGCAGGAGACGTTTTAATCGCGCCATTCGCCCATCGTACCACGCCACTAGTATATACCTATTACTGCGTACGCCTCTACTCTCTCCCCGCGCGCCAATTACAAAAACAGTGATTTTTCCAGGCGCACGCGCATTGCACTATACCATCAGCCCGCACTCTCTCTCGACTAACGGCAATCGGCTTATCTATCGGTCGACGTGCCGCGCGTACGTAGGTACTTACGCTATACACACACGCGCACGATGACGAGAGTAGCTGCACGACGGCGGCGTTGACACTTCCGTCGAGCGGGGAGAACGGATTTATCGACTCGTACGAGAGAGAGAGAGAGAGAGAGAGAGAGAGAGAGAGAGAGAGAGAGAGAGAGAGAGAGAGAGAGAGAGAGAGAGAGAGAGAGAGAGAGAGAGAGAGAGAGAGAGAGAGAGAGAGAGAGAGAGAGAGAGAGAGAGAGAGAGAGAGAGAGAGAGAGAGAGAGAGAGAGAGAGAGAGAGAGAGAGAGAGAGAGTTCCTATACACACAGCGAGAGAGAAGACGCCTCGCTGTCTTCTGCAGCAGTCTGCTTCCGGGAAGCCGCGAAGTCGGGACTTACTGACTCTCTCCTCTCTCTCTCTCTCTCTCTCTCTATCTACATCGCATATTCCGTTCTCACGACGAGGCGAGAGAGAGAGAGAGAGAGGGTCGCTTCTGTAAGTTTATAACGGAGTTTATGTTGCGCATAAATGCAGCGCGCGCCGCGGCTACCGCGAGCATTCGATTATGTGTGCGCCGGTGTGGCGTCTGTGCGCACGCCTTCGCTATATAACGTTACCGCTCATTTTTATGCCACGCAGAATAAGAGAGAGAGAGAATTTTTATTTTATGCTGTACGTTTCTCTGGTTTGGAGCTTTGGCCAAAACGCGCCGTTTGCCGGGACTCGCTGTACACAGTTGTTGCGAATATCCAAGACAAAGTGTATGTGTGTGTGTGTGTGGTTCGTGATGTGTATAGTTGAGACATAAAGGTAGAATGATGATACTGGGAAATGTAATTTTATTGTTGAGAAGCATGTGAAAAGATTTTTGCATTACGACGTTATTCGGAGCCGCATTAATTTGTTCGGCAGGATATAAGCGAATAAATTTAAAAAGAATGCTCTATATGATGCATTATAATAATATTATGTAAGCTCCCGAGCGCTTTTTCGAAAAAATTAATTTCAACAAATTAAGTTGAACGTTTAATTGACTATAAAGAGTACGTTGCACGGCCACTTAAAAACCATATTTACATAACAAAATTATCGCTTGGCGCAGAAAGAATTTCGATTGTTTTAGCGCTATAATTAGCCCACCAAACAATTTTAACCGCAAAGTTGAAATTTAAATTTCCGCAATATATTTATATGCAAAACGAAAATTTCTCTTTCCCAATGTAACTGGATCCCTGCGCGAAATTCCGACTTTAGCCGCCGCGGCGCGGTTAAAATCATAAACGCTCGTTTAAAGTCAAACAACGTTGACGTCCCGCGGCGGCAGCGGCGACGACGCTTTACTGCTTTCCACGTATTACGTAAGGCAATTCGAAAGAAAACACTTTAATGGTCCCTCCCACGATAATTGATTTGGTATGCATGGCGCGCGGGGAAAACTGGTGTGCCATCAATTTTCGGCGGGCGCCATTTCGACTTTCAGCGCAGCAGTGTGTTGTCTCGTGCACGATCTTCTTTTTTTTATACACTTTTAGTTTTGACGTGTGTGTATGTGTGTGGGAGGGGGGGGGGGGGGGAAAGTAAAAGTACTTTCGGAGGAGATCGAGATCGCACTACCGCTCTCGCGAGGTATAGGTACGTATTATAGATTCGTTGTCAGGCGACCGTTGCGAATATAACGCGACGTATTTATCGGGTCGCGCACTGTTATATTGCGATGAATTATTCCACGTCTAACGTCGCCACCGCCGATGAACCGCAACGCGGCGCATAGCATATCCCCCGTGGAATATCTAATTTATAGCGTTATAAATTGCGCTGCGCACGGGGTCAACAGACGCTTTATGCCAGCCGCGATTATGAAGATACTTCAATATCTGTCGAATAATGTAGTACCCCTGCCGTAATCATCGTTTCCAAGAACATCGTCGTCATCGCGCGCGAAATAGCCGCCGCCGACTTTTTGCCTCGATATAACGGACGCGCGCGCGCAACACACGACCGTCCGGTATTTTCAAATGCAAAATAAGAATTAGCTAATGCAGCGATGCAACTATTTCGAAAGCTCGGGCAAGTGTGTGTGTATATAAAACGAAGTTTCGTAACGCCTAATTTTCCCACATAGACACAATATAACAACCCGCACCCGCCGGCGAAGACTCTACTCGTCCCGGATTGACGAAATTTCCTAGACCTTCATCGTTATATACGTTATTTCCCAATGACAGAGAGAGAGAGAAACAAGACGAGGACGCACTTGAATGTAATAACCTGCGGAAATCACAACAAACATACATTATATACATTATACGTAACGTACGTATAATATAGTGGAGTCTGCGCTAATAACGTACACACATATACGCGGCCAGGCGAGTTCACGCGTTCGCACTTTCGTTTTTTTTTCTCTCTCCATCTCCCTCATGGACCATTTTTTCGCCTCCTTAATCGCCGTTTCGCGCGGCACATCTAGAGCAGCACCAGCAGCAGCGGTGGTAACGCGATCTCGGCGATTTTTTTAGAGCCCGGCGAGCGCGCTGGCGAGGAGAGGGAGCTGCGAAAAGAGAAGAAGACGAGAGAGAGAGAGAGCCAAGGTAACTCGAGGACGCGTCGTTATAGCGCTCACGAAATACACTTGCGCAGGTGTGGCCTTGGACGATAAAAGTTCATCCGTCGTACAGTCGTCTTTCTTCGGACGGCCTGTGTATGTGTGAAAAAGAAAGACGCAGCGTAACCGGTCCTGTCTGAGTGTGTGCGTATACGCCTCCGCACTCAAGAATGTTCACGGAGAGAGGGAGAGAGAGAGTAGGAAAAAATTCTGGGAGGTCGCCGCGTCGATTCGGCCGCTAATAGCCGTGCACGCGTCTTTTACGTAATTGTCGCGTGTCCCTCTGCATATAGAGCGCCTTGTGTTTCAAAACATGGATTTAATTCGCTCGATTATTCCGTGTCCTTTATCATATGTATGTATAGCGAGAGCGATTTGGTTAGCGGGGGAATGGTTGAACTATGTGGCAATCACTCTTTCTCTCTCTGAGGGTGTCGAATTTCATCCTAAATAAGAATTTTTGCAGGTTATCTTTGTGGATCTCGTTTGGGAGGAATTCGGAGACAGAGAGAAAGGGAGAATTGAGAGTGTGTTTTGCGCGATGAAGCGAGATGGTGGAGTATGAAATTCGATACTAATTGCAGGATTGCTAAAGTGATAATTTGATTTATATGAGCTATGATAAATATTGGCGTCTCATCGGAACACGATGATAAAAAATATTAGAGTTGGCTAATAAAATTACTGAATTACATGGTAAGATATGGGTTTAGATTGAAAATTTCATCTTATGATTATAATGATTAAAAGGATCGTAAAATGGTTTTTAGTAAAATATTTATGCGGAAGTAAGAACTGGGAAATAAATAACTTGTTTCACATTCAGCTTATTTCACATTGCAATAAGAACTTTCAAGAATTAATAATAAATAATAAAACACTTGATTTTATTATACTTTTATATCTCCATGTTCTATAATAATACACTTAAGTGCGTTATTTTTATTTTATTACAAGAGGGTAATAATTGTTTATGGCATCATCTGACGTCATTCTTTGAACACTCACTTTAGGTATTTATATCTCCCTTTATTGAAAAATCAAAAGGGGTACTAAAAACTGTTTTACTAGAAGAAAAAAAGATGATAGATTTTTTATGAAAGTAATCGACGTTTCATTTTTATTTTAAATGTACACGAAAAATAATAAATGTTGTATCGTGTAGAATGTTATCTATATTTTGGGTGTATATTTATATTACTATCAAAGATGTAATATATAGGAACACTTATACATAAAAGAAATATTCTGATTCTTGAACCCGCGAACAATTATGCGAAATAAGTTTTTTACAACGAGATTTTTGTTTCTTACGGGTCGATAATGAAGTAACATGTGAGGAGATTGATAATAAAGATTATGCCAATCCAACTCAAAGAATATAAAACTCTCATAAAAGATTTTATGAAACTTGATCGCAAAAAAGTGATAGCGAAAAGGAATGTAAAATGAACTTCAAACAGTATTTATTGTTGAAAATCTATATTTTTAAAATATGTGTTTTAAATACAACTATTTTATATCGAGGCATTCATTTCACTTGATAGAAGAAACAAACAAAAGTCTTTTAAATTTCGTACAGAGTTTCACATACAAGTGAGAAGCATTTTGTAATCGTTTGACATTTTCACTTTTGAGTGTTTTGAATACTATGAATATTTCACGTTTTCTACTTCTAAAAGTCACGTTTCAGCTGCGATGAAAGACTAAATGGCATAATTATCTAAAATGAATCCGTGACATAATGGCCGCTAAATGTTTTGAACTACTTTTTTTATTGTTTTCAAGCGCCACATTACCACAAAACTTTCCCAACCATTTACCACAAATTAAACATATTCTCATTCACTATCATCTGTTTATACAAGAGAGTTACACACAACTAATTAACAGTTTCCAAAACTAAAACAAAAAAAAAAACACTCGATTAGCAGCAAATTCCAGAACGCTCATAAAGCCCTCCACGTGTTCCCACAATTTACTCTCGATTGTCCAAAAGAAATCAATCGACGACATAAAAGCGCGGCTCTCCTCCTCTCTCGTAATACCCGCGGGGCCCGGCGAGCGCCGGGCGACTCATTTACCAACTCGATGCCCCAATAAATCGGAGCCAGGCCGATTATTTTTCCGCGGCGAGCCGCGCCCGATTTATTAACCCGGCCCCGCCAACCGCGCGATATTTATTTACCTATATATACCAGCCGCTGCCGCGCGCGCACCGGCGAAATTGCGCAAGAGGAGAGGGAGAGAGAGAGAGTAAGTTATCGCCCTTGTTCCCGGTCACGAGCTCCGCGAAAATTTTTTTCCTACTGTAAATTAGAAAAGAATGGACGCGCGTGAATGCGGCCGCCGCGGCAATTATTGCAGGGACAAGAGCGCCGCCGCGGGTGCAACGACAGATTAACCGACTTGTCGAGTGTATATAGACTCCCTCCTCCTCCCCCCCTCCCCCCACTTGCATGGGGCTACTGCTATAGCATATATGCTACTACTATGCGCTGTGGGAGTGTACTATATATATATGCTGCGTGTGGCGCGCGGCGTTTAGGTTCTTTCGAGCTTCTGCTCATTGTCCGTGCCGTGCACGTGTTGTCTGTGTGCGCGTTTGTTTGGCTGGCATCGTTACGTCTTCGTTTGTTTTCTTAATTCGGCGCAATTGTTTGTTCGGTGCAGGTTTCTTATATGAATGGGAATACGTCTTGTTGATTCAATTAGACGTATTTTGATCGGCAACAAAGAGTTTCCTTTAACGTAATTCTGTATAATTAATCGTATTTTAGTTGGTTATATATTTTCACGTGCGGTTCTTTTTTTTCATTCTTTTCTCGAGAGATTTACGTGTAACGTACAATTTCCGACAAGCAGCATTTACGTTAAAAAAGTTTAAACACAGTTGAATGGAAGTTTGAGCCCGGTTAAAACTTTTGGCTTTATGGGCAAAGTACGCGAAAAAACTTTAAAATTTCTAACGACTTTGGGGGAAGGAGTAGCAACGTTCAGTGTAGTCGCTCTAAAACGAAACTTTTTTTCGCTCAAAGTTTTCAGGTACTTTTAAATATGCCCTTAAGTAATTTGCTTTTTAAATAAAACAAAGATTATATAACACAGTTCAACAAGAGCCCTAAAATAACTTATATTTAATCCATCTTACGCTGTAAATATGAATGTTCAAAAGAAAGTTATATGATTAAAACTCAAACTTCGACAACATAACAATAGTGTGATCGACTAACAAAACCAGAAAAGGAATTCTATAAGAACACAAGCAAGCGTACAATCTCAAAAAAAAAAGCCGCGCAACAAAACACAGTTGTCAGATCAAAAGTGATTCCCGACGGGATCATATATACGTAAGAGCGCGCGCTTTTCGCCGGCACACATTTCGGATTCAACTTACACACGTGTGTGTACGTGTGTGTGTCTGTACACAGGCGTGCATATAGGGATCGGACGGTATCAGATTCTGGTCGGCGCGTGCGCGCTCCCATTGACTCATTGCACATTTTGTCTCTCTCATTAATCTTGCTTACTTTCGACTGTCCTTTCTCCCATACTCTCTCCTCTCCGCATCACGCACAGCATGTGCGCACGTATGTGTGTGCGCTATATGTACTACAATACACATACACGTCTCGCTCGCCGGGTTTTCTCATTCCGCACGCGTAATACGGTTTAAGTGACTCGGAATTACACACACACATACACGGGGCGACGACGAAAGTGAAATAAAAGCTGGAAGAGAGCACAGGGCATCCGCGAGAGCCTCTCGCTTTCGAAACTCCGCTGCTGCCTGCTGCCCACGACGAGAGAGTTGCTTCGATTTGGCTTTTGCTTTATCATCGCGTCGGCTGCTTGTTTTTTCGTTTGTTTCGTCGCTTTTTCACGGTGTCGAACGCCAGCGCGCGTGCCAACGAGCCTTTCGAAAAGGCAACTTTATTCTCGGAGAGATGCCACGGCGATTACGGGGCAATTATGGGAGTGGACGTGCGTGGGATGTGAGAGGGAACGGAGAGGAGCTGAGATCGTCGCACGTTGGAATACGGTTATACGCACCGTGTTTATTTTGGACTGACCATTGTGGCCTGCGCGAGGAGTAATTTGATTGATTGATGTGTGCGTGTGTGTTGGTTTTTTTGGGGGAATTATATAGATGCGAAGGTTGTTAAATGGTGTTAAGGGCAGTGTTAGGTGTTCGGAAGCTAATGTAATACATTCCATGCTAAATTAAATGTAACATGATGATTATTGGGTATTATTATACCGGAAAAGTTTTGTAACTAAATTAATAGATTTTTAGTACTTTTATTTAATTTATTTGATATTTTTGGACGTAAAATTATACCTTAAGAATAATTGACGACCGCTCGACGTTCATTCCTGTGATTATTGAAAACATACGAAAGCACTTAAACCGAGATCCCGACAAATGACTTATATAAATCAAATTGTAAGTAATTTTACGAATTTTATGTAATTTAACCTGAAATCCGATACAACTTTTTGCATAACAAACACGTGGAAATATCACCCTACAATCAATTAGATTAGCTTCAATAAACTAAAGCAGTTAACTGCGGGCAAAATTAATATAAATCACACCGCGTATAACATAGAGCGGGACTGAGGCAATGCATGCCGCTAGGTTTTATTATACATATTAAATTTACCGCGACTTATGTAAAACTAATTTAAGACCATTAGCTGGAAAACGCGCCGAATACAAACCAATAGCAGATTTTATCGTCGAAATCGATCATAAAACCGCCGCGCACACCCGATTTTTCGCGCGCTCTCTCCCCGCCGCGGGTTACGCAACTCTCTCAGCATATAAACGCACACACGAGATTCATTCGGAACGACAACAATGCGGTGCTAATAAGCGTCTCGATCGCGCGCTAGAACGGAGAAAAAAATTATCTCGCTCTCTGAACCGCGCTGCACAATGGCGCTGCACGCGAGCGCGCGCGCGTTTTAATGACAGCAGCCGCATTTTTTCAGCCTCCGATGATTTATCACCTCGACTCAATGCGAAATAAATCACGGGGGGTCGCCCCCCTCTCTCGCTCGCTGATTTTTTTCCCCCGTCGTGGACAGTCTATATAAACGCGAGGCGGTTGCGCTCGTAAAGCGTGTGCGCGTGCGTTAAGCAACGGATCATACCAGGAATAGCCGCGAAAAACAAGTTAGCGAGCGGGTCGAGTGATGAGAGAGGAAGAGAGACGCGCAGCTGACCCACTTGCCGCCACAAGAAAAGGCTGTTAGCGGAGTTGATAAGAGGTGAAAAGGTGCGCGCAATGTTCTCTTGAGCGTAATGAAAAAATCGTGTCCGAAGTGAGAAGATAGATAGATCGAGCGGGGGTTGCTCGATCATGATGAAGTCGTCGTCGCGTGGAGATTAAGTTCCGAGATCGGCGCGGCTGCAACGGTAACGCGGTAATTTATTGGCTTTTAATGGCGCGACACCTGAGGCTATAGGTGCGAGTTGGTGTTACTGGAATTTGGTGCGGTTTTCGCTTTTTTATGGATTGGAGGACACGTCATTATGTGATTATGAAATTCTTGGTTTAATGTCGTAAATTGTTTTGTATGGGCAGTCTATTTTTCGAGAATATAGTTTAGATATTAGGTATTAGATTAATTGGCGCACTATGCATCAGCCAACGTTTTTTTTTTTTCTGTTGCTATTTTACTTTTAAGATTGTAGAGATTTGAGTGGATTCAAATTGAAAACCGATTACCTCAAGTAGGATTATATTTTATAATGGATTTAATGAATGTGCTTGTAATGGAAAGGAAAGCATATAAAATATAGGTATCTTTCAAAACTTATTATTTAACATTTGAGACATGATACAATAAAATACCTTTGATGGACCTATAATAATATGCAAATCGGAAATCAACAGGAGTTTCCCTTATGTAAACTATAGAAAGGGATCATTAAGTAATCATATCAATCAGGAAATTCAGTTTGTCCATTGATGAAGTGATGCAATTGATCGATGACAGTATAATGTTTTTTAAATTAATAAAGCGCGCTGGTGACTTTAAACGGCCGAGTAGGTACTACTCTGTCATAATTGCATTATCGAAATCTATATTATAATAATCTCGGCAAGTATGTAACGTTTTTTCATCCAATATAAAGATAACTATATTGCTTTACGGATATTTTAAGTGCCGTAATTGCTAAATAACCTTTACCAATCGCCGATTAAATCAATGTTTGCATGCCATTGTGGATAACTTAAAATTACCGTCCTCGTACTATTTTCGATCGACGAGAAAGGATAAAATTGAAAATAGAATTAAATCGGTGAACGAATTTTTTAGCGACGAAAAATCTTAACTATTTTAAAAAGTCTTTTTTTTGGACGACCATGTACGCAATAACTACTGAAAATAAAATAATCCACGAATGAAACTAAAATTAACGCTCAGAGAGACCATCTTTCAAAAATACCCTCATAAAAGTCACGACAAGCCGCAAATCTCACGACGCACGCACGCACGCACAGCCACACTGTAGAGTGCAAATTATCCCGGCAACGAGGCAGAAATTAACGTATAATTCGCGATAATTGGAAAAGTCGCATAATTTCCCTGGCGACCGGCGTAATTCTCTCTCTTTCTCTCTCTCTCTCTCTCCCCCACCGCGCGGTGCGATTATACCGGCGCGCGCGCGCGCGATTTTCGCGAAAAAAAGAGCCGTTCTCCACCTCGGGCAAAAACAAAAGCCCGGCTGCCAGTGCTGCTGTGTATAGCGGAGGCGCGAAAAGAAGAGCGGCGGTGCTGCTGCACGGACCCCGGCAATTGCGCGCGACTTCCGACAGAATTAGTGTCGCGACCCGCGCCTCTGCTCGGCTCCCTCTCTCTCCCTCGTGGGAGAAACGCCGAGGATCGGAGTGAGAAGAGCAGTTGCTTTTTGTACGAGCGCTTTGTCGCGGTTCGTCGCGTTCGACGTTTTGTTTTCGAATTGGGGGAAATGTTTTATTGTCTTGAGGAACAGAGGAGTTTTTTATCCGAGGTGAATTTATCGTGTTGATTAATTATTTAGAGGTGGTATGAAAAGATTGCTTTGTAGGACTTTTTAGCGTTAATTTTTAAGCTTTTGTCAAGTTATTTAGGATTCGGAGGTTGAAGTTTAGATAGAATGTAATAATTTGTCCTTTTGTAATATAGAAAGTGTGAGATTATTGTGGAATCGAATTTTGACATGCATTGATATTTTTCTAGAAGTTATGTGAATGTTGTATTTAGAAACTGTGAATTAGAATGTCATATGAATTGAATTATGCTAAATATATTACGAAGCCGAATACAAAATGAGAATTATTAAAAATGGGTTTAAAGTTCGCATCGTTGGAGTGCAACGAAATAATTTTTCACGATTGATTAAAGTTATTGAGCAATGGAAATTTTATTTAAATCTTTGTTATAAAGTTATTTTATACTATAAAACACTAAATTTACACGTAAAATTAATATTAACTAATATAAATTTGAAGTAAAATGAATTATTTTTTTTTATTTCGTTGCACTCCAACGTTGCAAACTTCAGACCCATTATTAAAATAAGTAAATCTTTACAATTTCTGTAAAAACAATGGAGTTTATTAAACATTTTCCTTTAAAAATTCATATTATATTCTGACCACGTTTTAGCTGTCCTCGGCAGAGCTCGTCGGTAACCAAGAAAATCGCAAGAAAAAACGGCACGTTCTATAACCGGATCGTAAGAAAGTGGTAATGGTCGGCAAGTGTATCTCACGCCACATCCTCGCATTTCTGATCCTGGCGTACCGACTGTAATTTTCTACATTATCGACGCGTAATTTTTTCAACTTTTTCTCCTCGTAACTGTAATATTTTTTACTTGAAGCACATTACCCATACAAACTTTTATTTTCAAGACTTTTTTACACTTTTATATGTTTATTTATTATACATTAAATAAACAAATACTTGACAACGGCTATATACACAAAGTGAATGTATTTTGTTATAAATACGTTATTTTCAAGGCAACATGACTTCTAAGGTAAATTGTAATAGTCAACCCAAACAAAAAAAGAAATTACAGAAAGAGAATAGACATATCGATAGCTTTACAAACACACTGACTGTAAAAATGACAAAGCACGTCGTAACCCCACACGAACGTTCAAACTATCGTTCTACCAAAGCGCGTAAAATCAAACCATTTCACAGTTACTACTTGGAATACCGATAAAACAGAAACCTTTGCCATCACCTCACCTCACCTCTCACCAACCAGCAGCAGCGGCGGCGAGAGTAGGATCGTGCGCTCTCGCGCGCGCATAACGATTCGTGACTCAAGGCTCGCGATTACAAAGGACAGAAACCGCAAACTCCGCGCGCCGAGAGAAAGAGAGAGAGAGAATATACATATACGAGCAGGACATCTGTTCTCCGGCTACATGACGTCAGGCGGGTAATCGCGAGCTGCCGAGCAAATTTGCATAGGTGACTGCGCGCGCACAGCGTCTTCTTCTTTTTGTATCAGTGTCGGCGTACTCGATTTTTGCCAGTCGCGAATTCCGCGCACGTGCGCCAGGCCGCGTTACATCATTTATTTCGGCGCGGCCGCGGTTTGTTTACACACATACATGCGCGCGCGCGCGCGCGTGAACTAAATTAACCCGGCGCGCGCTTTTGATTGCGCAGGAAGTAGACGCGTGGGACGTAATGAGAAAGATCGGTCGGCTTGAAGAGGTGAGCGTGTAATTATGAGAGTATAATCGTGGCATTCTTATGGCTATTGTGTGGGGAATGAGAGTCGGAAGATAAGGTTGTATGTATTTGTAGTTGTACTGTGGTTGAGGTGATTATGGGAGAATTTTTTTTTCATGAAGATCACTGTTAAACTGACGGTGAGTCATCGTTTGATTGCAATAAGATTTTTTTTTTTGTATATTAATTATAAAAATATAAGGTGGTTGAAATTTCGAACGTTCATAGTGAACGAAAGATTTTTGCCATTTTCAGATTTAGCCGAAGTTGGCTACTTAATATTTAAAAAATGATAATAACTGTATCTCTTCACTTCTCACTCTTCCAGTCACCACTAAAACCAGTCCGACGAATTCTAACCAAAATTAGAAACTATAAGTTAATATTTCGTTCATTATGAACGTTCGGAATTTCAAGTATAACGTAAAATATATTTATTGTAAATAAGAGTAAATTGGTAAAAGAGTCGTCGATCTGTGAAAGTTACGAGTAAGTAAATTCTAATTCTAACTGATCGAAAGGTGCGGATAAGAATTTTATATATATATATATATAAGGAAGTTGACTTAATAAATCTATTGCGGATACACTTTAGAACAAATTAATTAGCATATAGAAACGTTTCTTTCGTTTAGGCACGTTTGTGCTGGCGCGTACTTCATTTTCCGCTGAATTATCGTCTGAGGCTTATTACACCTGTCAGGCGGCATTTACACAATGAATAAATCAATCGGCCGATTGCACAAAGAAATAAATGGAAAAAAAAATCGACTGTTTACACTGTGGATTTAAAATTCCATGAATACTTATTTCTCAATAGCGAAACGCGAATCAAGATCCGATGATTCCTCTGGATAATGGCAGACGAAGGAAGTCCCGGTAAAAATAAAATTTATCGCAAGTCCATGAGTCACGATTGAGTGAGCGGCACAGAACATTCATCGCAAGAGGCAAACGCAGCGATGATGTATATGCGGATTGTCTATATATTCGCTGGTAATGAAACAAGAGTAATTGAACACCTTTCAAAATTCAAATCACCGTTTCATAACGCGTAACAGTAGCTAAACCAATATCTTTTTTCTTATTAATACATGTAATCGATTTCTCGTATTACGTAAAATATATTTATTTCGAACTATAAATATATGAATTATCTTTTCTCATTGACAATTATTGTTCTATTTTTACAAAATTGGAAAAATATTTTGATGAAATACATCAATATGAAGAATGTTTATTTTTGGAAAAAAAAAAAAAAATATTACTGTTTCTTTGAAAATCAATTGAAAAGTCATTATTTTACGAGATTGTGTAAAAACAAATCTCCAATAAAAATGTTTTTCAAGTTCCATCGATAGTAAAATTTTTGTATTTATTTTAAAAAAATGCCAATAAAATAACACGAAAAACCTTCCCCCCAAACACAAAATATACGAATATAAAAAAATAATCAACCTTCACGGTCAGCCACTATTTTTTGATCTTTATCACGTTACCAAAATTTTATATCCTCAAAAAAGTGCCAAACAATAAGCTAAAAGAAAACCATACACATATAATACACAAGACCTCTCTCCTCCCCCTGCAAAAAGCCTCGTTGCCTCGCGGCCAATATTCTCCCTGCAGCAGCAGCAGCAGCAGCAGTATATCCTGCGCGACGTCGAACCGCAGGAATGCAGCAGCAGCAGCAGCAGCAACGTCGTCGCTCTCGCGATTCCTACACACACATCAGAGCGGCGCGCGACCTCGTTTCTCCCCGTGACGATAAATCACGCTGGTGCGCCGCTCTCGTATCTGTGTTTCGTCACGCGAAAATTTGGAAATCGATAGGCACAGAGGGAGAAAGAGAGAGAGAGAGAGAGCGAGAGGAAAGCTGCACGCCAGCAGCTATATAGTACCCTCAATCAATAGCGACAGTGCGCCTCGCGGAAGCGCCGCAAGTGGAGGGAGAGAAAGAGCGGGAATCATTGGACGGCTAAGAATATACTCGTGGATAAATCTCTCTTTCTCTCTCTCTCACGCGTGCGAGTATTATCGCGGCGCGGATTTATTGACGCATCGCGGTGCGGAGTCTCGCTTCGCGTGATGTATCGGAGCTGTTGATAGGTGTAGGTGCTCTAGGTTTAGAGCATGCCGCCACACGCGCGTGTGTGATTTGAAATTTGTGGCTGCCGGAGAGATTGATTGCTTACTTTGGCTGATTTTGGTCGTCGGCGCTCGAGTGTGTGTGCGGTTTGATGGAGTGCGTCTTGAATTTTAACGATTGGGTATGGGGATTTTAGGGTACGGGGATTTCTTACCGGATTGACGGATGAGGAAAAGAACGCGGCTAGAGATGTGGAGATATTAATGCATTCATTTATTTGGATTGGTTATTTCCAAACTGGATACATTATGGTTACAAGTGTGTTAGTTAATGTCGCTGTAGAAAAGAATTAATTTACTGAATAACTTTTAACGTGTGAGAATTCAAGTATATTAAGTGGAAATTACTGGAAAACTTATTAGTATAAGGTTATATCACTTTAGAGTAATTATTAGACTAAAATGAGTATTATATTTAAATAGATTTTAATGGAATCAATTTGAGGATGATAGTATTTTCCTACAAACATATTCAATTAAACGTTAACTAGTTTCAATAATTAGCTTCCACAACTTCGTCGTTTTCTATTCTAACTCATTATCGAAATTAGTTGATAAAAATTCAGGGGTCTATCTCGAATGCAAATACCAGCATAATTTGTATTCCAGACAAAGCATACTAGGAAGAACGAAAATAGCATGAAGTTCATGACAACAATTGGCTTTTCGCTTAAACTAGATCATTTATAGGGAAAGTTTTATAATTATAGTGGTTAGATTTTTTACTCATAAGTGAAATAAACATTTTCTTCATATACACTACAACTGCATATATTATTTACATAAGAGAAATGTAGCAATTAAATAATTTGAACGAGAAAATAGAAGATATTTTTTTTAATAGTTAGTATTTAAATACATAGAAAAGTTCTAACGATAACATATATTATTTGTGAAAAGCTTAACGGCCAAAAAAGAAATTCCCGTGTGCTTAATACAAAACAATTTTTATAGCTAATTTTAATATGGGTCTGAAGTTTGCAACGTTGGGGCGCAACGAAATAAAAAAATAATTCATTTTACTTCAAGTTTATACTAATTAATATTAATTTTGTGTATAGATTTACTGTTTTATAGTATAAAATAGCTTTATAACAAAGGCTTAGATAAAATTTCCATTGTTTAATAACTTAAAGCAATTGTAAAAAATTATTTCGTTGCATTCCAACGATGCAAACTTCAGACCCATATTTTAATTTTCTTATTTTTAAATATGTATAGACAAAAATCGGGTACCTATCCCATGTAAAAAGCCAAATAAAATCTATGATTCACAAATTTTCCTCACAATACCGCGAATTTCTTTATTTCTCGCTAATTGCAGGCTGTAGCTCTAATGTAACTGTACAGGCTCGTAACACCCAAACGGCGCTGTCTCTCAGCGGCGCGCCGCAGAAAAAATATTAAGAGCGATAATTACAGGCCGCAAATGACCGCAGAAGGAATAACCGCACCGAACCGTTGTTGGCGCGGGGGACTTTTTTCCTATCCGCAGACTTGTGTGATATATATATCGACGACAACAGGCGAGGCTGAAAATCCATCGATAATGGTCCACGAAAAAAGGGAAAATTCTTCAGTCTTCTCTCTCTCATTCGCTTCTCTTTCTCTCTTTGTGCGGCAATAAAGGAGCAACGGTGTAGCGGAGGCGCGGAAACAATGGGAAAAACGCGCGCTTTATATTCTCCTCGGCGGCGGCGCTTCCTACACACGCGCGCGCTCTCTGCTCTTCGTCGTCCGCGCTTAGCTCACTCGCGTCTCTCTCTCTCTCTCTCTCTCTCTCTCTCTCTCTCTCTCCTACGCGCTCACGATTTATTTTTACCGGGCTGCTGCTGAACACGCTGCCACCTGCACCGCTTCCCGATTCTGTCAATGCCCGAAACTCGAGCGAGGGAGCGAGAGCGACGGTACAGACGGGCTAGACGAAAGAATAAAGAGCGCGGGGAAGGAGGACAGCAGGCGTTTAAAAGGAATTTCGGGAGTGGAATTTTTCCACTCGTGTATAGTGCAACCCTGCGCCTGCGCTTACGCGGGCCAACAAGAGAGAGAGAGAGAGGCTTGTTCGCGAGAGCTCTATATTCTTTTTTGAGAGAAAATTGCCAAGAAAGTTCGAGAGAGGCAGTAATGCTCAAACGGATTTTATTTTTGTAGGATTGGCTAATGTTTTGTTATGTACGAGTGGCATAATTTCGAGGGGGGAATAAGGAATTTTTACTTGAGCAGTCAGAATCCAAGAATTAGCCGAATGCGCTGGTTTGGTTTCTATTTTTGTTACTATAATTTGCCAGAAGTAGATTTATCCGCAGAATAATTATTACGAAGAGCTGTGCCATATCAAATATTTTTAAAAGCTTTTTATTCTTCATTAAATCAGTGCGACGGGATTAATTTTCTTGAGTGCATGAAGTAGTTCAAGGTTGAAAGCTCCAGAATGAACGAGTGGCTGAGACTCAAGGAACGGCAAATTGGTGCGGCTTAAATTAGACACTGGAACTCCGGTGTGTTGGAATTTATTTTTTACGAACACGTTTATATATATTTGAAATTTCATTGGAAATCAAAACAAATATGTATGTGTTTACAATTTATGTAACAGTCGTTGGGACTCTTGAACGGGATAAAAGAAGAATTTAGAGGCTTTAGGTCGACTTATCTCAAAGATTCTGCGGGCTTATCTTATCAAAAGTTTTACTAGATCAGAAGCAGTACATGTTGGTGAAAAAAAAATATAATAAGAAATATATTGTAATACAAACGAGAGATTATTTTAAACGCGTATTTCTGTCATTAAAATGATATTTCTAAATATTGATAAAATGCGATACGAAGAATACACTGAGAGAAATGTTGTAGTAAAATTTATTATAAACATAAGAAAAATTACTATATTTTGTAGGAACGGAGGGACAAATCGAAATTATAACAATTTTTGCTATGCAACATAGTAATTTTTATGAATGACCTTAAATTTCAAAAAATTAAATTTTTTCTCGTTCTTCCTGTTTACAGAACTATTTTCAGACTCTAATCATACAATATTTAATGTGAAAATAAATTAAAATGAGAAATAAAAATATTTTTTTTACGAGAGTTGGGATCGAACCTGCAACCTTCACCGCGGCAATCGGACGCGCTCTAACCACTTACCCAAATAGGATTCTTGAGTGTAAAATTTTGGAACTTGTATATGTCAAACCATCGATTTCAAGAAAATTTCAGATAATATTAAATAATGACAATAAATAACTTTGATAACACAAAGAAACTTATCATTAATGTGCATAATATAAAAATAAAATAATTGAAGTAAGGTTTTGAATGTTTTGTAAACTTAAAAGCAAGACAAAGTGAAATTCCCGTAGAAACATAACCTCAATCAGACACGTGGGCGCCTTGATCTGCGCAGAAAGTACTAATGTTGTAGCAATTTTTACTATGTTGGATAGCAAACTTTCTTATGGCCTGTAGCAATTTTTGAATATGGCACTTTTTACTATGTTTATAGTAATTTTCAATACGCTACAAAATAAAATTTATACGCTACAAAATAAAATTTAAACGCTACAAAATAAAATTTATATTCTATTCTAATAAAAATTAAAAGCATATATTTTAAATTTTATTATATCACAGTTTTTGCTATGTGTATAGCAATTTTTCTTTTATTTCGTAATACTTTCTAATCAACAACTGTCATAAAAATTACAAGAAATTTTGTAATTATTCATACAATTATAATAAAAATGCAGCATAAAGTGTATTTGTCTCACCCTTCTTATACTTTATAGTAATTTTTATTACAGTTATAATAAAATTTACTACAACATTTTTCTCAGTGTAAATATGTACTTCACGGAAGGTGCTTAAGGGGGCTAGACACCCTTTTTTCTGAAATAAAAAAGTCATATTTTAATACATAAATGTAAACTAATTATTTCCCACTTTTTACACATAAAAGGGGGTATATTTATCCCACCTTAGACCTTGGGCTGGGCCCTTTATATTGTCCAGAACTATAGTCATCGATGAAACAAGTTTTTTCACTATTCGTAAACTTTGAAATTTTCCTGCTGATGGATTGACTCCAGATTTGAATAATTACTCCTAAATTACTCCTGAATAGTATAATTCTCATATGAGTGTAGGGATTTTTGATCCGATGAGAAAAAAAATTTTGTGCTGTTTTTCAAGAAATTTTTTAAAATTTTTTCAATTTTTTCAAAATTTTTCTGACATTTAATCCTAAATCCCTACACTCATATGAGAATTATACTATTCAGGAGTAATTTAGTCAATCCATCCACAGGAAAAATTCAAAGCTTACGGATAGTGAAAAAACTTGTTTCATCGATGACTATGGTTCTGGACCATATAAAAGGCCCATCGGAGAAAGTTCTAAGGTAAGGCAAATATATCCACTTTAATAAAACTTTAATAAAATATCACTTCTTATTTCAGAAAAAAATGTGTCTAGCCCCCTTAAAAGCACAGTAAAACAAAACAATGTGACCAAACGTTTATCCATAAAGTTAATTGCCTATATTCTAAGAAAGTCAAGTTAGTTTTTACTACTTTAATAATATATTCCACTACCGTCCGTTAACGTACTTCAACCAACCGCCAACAAATCGAACACCGTTTCCCCATCCCCGTCCTGCAAAATTAAAAGCCCTTTACTCTCAACTCAACCGTACGAGCTCACAGAGTCAAACAGTGCAAAAACTTACCTGCTCTCTTGTACACACAAACGGCCGATCGAGCGAAATAAACGAGGCTCATCTACTTTCATCAATCCCTCTTTACGCTACGTGCAGCTCGAAAACTCGCGTCGGCGCAAAAACGCTCGAGAGCGGCAACGGAGGAAGGGAGCGGCTCATGCAATGTACGCAGCACGCAGGTAGGCAGGTGGTGGCGTGCGGCCTTTTTCCATAACGCACCGCGTGCATGCGTATGCGCGCCGCGTATGATAGCTACCTGTGCATTGCGCACATATGGGCAGAGAGAAAGAAGCAGCGGGACTAGACCGTGAACGGCACGCGACGAAATTTCCCGCTTCCCCTGCTATACGCGAGGAATATTTATACGTTCTTCCAGCCATTTATAGGTGTTTTGCCGGTATGTCGGTATGGCGCTCCTCGTACGCTTTTTTCGGTTTCCCTTATATAAATTGAGCATTCGAGATAATCTATTTTGCCCTCGAACGATCTCGAAATCTCGAATAATCGAATCCGTCTCGAATCTCGAAAGGAGAGAAACAAAAGACGAAACAGGGGCGCGCGTAGCGCGCTGATTAACGCTAGTCTTTTATTAAATTGCGCGGTTTAGTGTGTCAGATCGCGCGTTAGGCGAGAGAGGATTTTCGAGTATATAGAGAGGAAGTTTTCGGAACGGTCAATTGATCGGCGCCGCCGTTTCTTTGTGCTCGGTGGGAGTTCAACTGGCCGTGCGAGGTTTTCAAGTTGAAAGCTATCGAAAGTAAAAGGTTCGGTACTGTATCAGCCGTCGGCCGGAAAAGTCATTTGGTCCACTCGAGTTTGCAATGGGTTTTATCTTTAACGGACAGTTTGCAAAAACTTGCGGTGCAGTCTTTTTTTATTTTAGAGAAAAAGGTTTTATACCATTCCAATTGAACGTAAAAAGTATTAAGGGTTAGTAAAGTAGGTATTAAATGGTTTCGTAGAGCGGCAGTATTCGTACTAAAATTGAAAACAATGTTTGAAAAAAAAAAGCTTTTGAAGGGCTGGGATACTGCAAAGTGGAAAAAAATGTTAATTTGCGTGAATCACGTAACCGTTCTTTTTGCATTTTTTTTCCATGCGTGAGTCACAATGATTCAACTGACCCCACGTTTTTTAATTGCTTACGGACTCGTCGTTTATTGTTACTCAGTGTTGGAAACATATGATTGATCAACATTTATATTGCATGTATTATATTTCTAGATAAAATAGAAAGAAATTATGCTTGTATTTATAGATTTAAGATGATATCACGGTAGATAATCGCTTGTGACGATACGAAATAATGCAGCAGAAAAAGCAATTCAACGATTTCCGCCATTTTTGTTTACTCGTACAAAACTGTAATGCTTCCCCGTTAATCGACGAAACGTCTATTATTATGCTCCAATTGCAGCAGGACTATTTTTTTCTAATCGAATCAATTACTATAACGGCATACTAATCTAAGGTGAACTGTTCATTGCACGTAAACAATACGTAATATGAATAAAGATAACAAATTTCTTTTGCAAGAGGTCAAATTACGTAAAGCTTATTCAATATCACCGATTTAAAGTGCCTTATTTTTGAGGTACGATAAGTAATAAAAAAAAACACGTAATCACAATTAACATTACTTTCCGTTATGCAAGCTTATTGAAATTCATCGCAGTACTCAAGTATTAAGAGGAGTTTAGTGTACTTCCTCTTTAAAAAATAATAATTCTTTCGCCACTTGACCTCCTTCGGTAGAAAACAATTTTCTGTGAGAGCTAATGAGTGTATTCTCGTTTTACCTGCTTTTTGCTATCACTAATGCATTTCTCTTTTTTTTATCGCCTCACCCTGGCTTTTAAAAATAAAGGAGCAATTTAATCAAGAATTCATGAAAAATTTAATACATTAGAAACTCGGGCATAAACAACATGAAACTATTAAGTGATAACGAAAATTGTATTTCTTCTTTCACACACAATTCGCATAATGTAATTGTTTATTTTTGCCCATTGCACTTATTAAAAAGAAAAAAAATTTTAAAAAACCATGACTCAAATCATTTAAACAAAACCACCCAGCATATTGTTTTGTACGCTTCCCCCCACCATTGTTTTCTGGCCGACAACAATTACAGCAAGCGCCATTTCAAAAAATTCTCCAACACCGTAATTGCAGAGACGCCAGCGCAGCAGCAGCAGCAGCAGCCGCGCACTCTTTTGCAAACAAACGCGCTGGGGAAAAAGGCATTAGAAAAAAAGCAAAGCCAGAGCGAGCGAGAGAGAACCCAATTACACGTGAGCTCGTTCTGTCTCTCTCTCCCTCTACAAAGAAAGGGCGATAATAACGCGGACACTCGGCCACACGGCTCTCTGCATTTTTTGCTCTCGCCCTATCTCTCTTTCTCTCTCTTCACTCGCCGTCCGCCTCGACGACAACGTGTCTCATCCCCGAGCGCTTTCATGATGCACACGTATACGTTTTTCGCCGCCGCCACCGCCACTGCTTTTGTTCGTGCATAATGCAGGCGCGACGACGACGACGACGCGATGCGTATAACCTCAAAACCGATGCGACGCACAACCCCCGGATACGCTCGCGAAATCGAAACCGTCGCGCCGCCGCGACTTTTTTCTCGAGACGACAACGACTTTTTTGAGAGAGCCGACCTGCTGCTCTCTCCGGCACGGGAATTTGATTCGCGCGCTTAGATTGCACGAGGTTCGTGTGCGTGGAGGGAAAATGGTCGGGGTTTATGGGATTTTGCTCATTTGCATCTTTTTTTTATGCATTAAGATTCTAGGATAATTTATCATGCGCGTATGAGGTGACGTTTTACGGGATAATTTTTTGGGTTATTATTTATGGATAGAAGGCCTTTGATGTTAGCCTCAACTCTTGCTGGGAAAGATTTTTTTTTTCAAATATAACTTTAAAAGGTTATTGCTATTTTATTTCTTTCATGAAATAATGGTATTTCAAAATTGGCATGACAAAAGGATGGATCCTAAAAAGGAATACGATGTGTCAAAAGAATAAATTTATTCAAAAGAGGATGCATTGTGGGAAAATTAAAATGGGGTCTAATAGTTATTTTGAAACTTTTACGTAAATATATATTAAAATATGTTAATTGTTTACAATTTTTAAACAATTTTTTTTTACTGCACTAATTTTCCGTTTTAAGATAAGAGTTTTACTCTTATACTTATTTTACTTATTAGTCTTACTTATTTTTCAGGTATTAATCTTTCTACGCTACATTATTTGTATAAAGGTTTCCCGACATGACATAAAATCAATGTTTATAAAGAATGGTAATTTATTCTTTTCAAAGTCAAATAAAGTGTCACAGTAACTTTATTATGTGCACCGAACTATATCGCTGCATATTTTGTTAATCGCATTTTTTCTACTGAAATTTCAAAGTACTTAAAAAGTGTTCCATGGATTCTCGTTTAATAAAAGTTTATCTTTTTATCTTCTATAACATTGGTTTTTTCAAACATGTACATCATTTAGTCATTCATAATTAACTGTTCATAGCTACAATAAGACATCGATATTTTAAACACGAAAACTAAATATGTATTTACTGGTTTAATATGTTCTATTTTAATTTTAAAAATATATATTCAAACAAGTCTAAGGAATGCGTAGTGAAAAATTATTGTCTTGATTTACGACGCGTAGTAAAGCGCGATAAAAATATTCCCAACATCAAAACTTTGTTTAATTAATATACTTCACGAAAATAATATTTTAAAACAATCTTTGATCTTCGTAGTACATGGGAAAGCTCGTTGGAATGTGCAAGAGATACATAAAATAGCATTGAAATGAGCCCAAGTTATCTTCTTAAATTAGTACGGCAACATTCTGCAAATAAAACGTCCTAGTATTCACACTCGGTAAAAATCTGAATGAAAACGTATTCGCTCAGACTGTTTTTTGCAAAAACATCGAAATGAGACCAGTGGCGAAATCGATGTTTAAAAATAACACGGTTTACAGCAACGGTATCCGGGCGAAAATTTAGAATTGAAAAGTGATACCAGATGTTTGATAGTATACAGCATCTATTAATAAACTCTCGATACCCAATACGGTGTCTATCGCAATTAAATTTTTAGTTTACAACATATCGATTTATCTAATTAAAAGTATCCTCGGTTTAATTGATGTTTAAACTTGCACGTGTAAAAAAGTGGTTATAAGGCTTGATTCCATAAAATGATAATTGAATACAAATTTCGAATTACTTTTAACATTGAATTAATTAAAAGTATCGGTATATCGACAAGGTGAAATAAAAACAGTTGTGTGTGTGGGTGTGTGTGTGTGTGACGAAGAATGAAGCTTCCATTCAGTTGATTATGATTGGAAAGTTCATTGGCACATTGAATGCAGAATATTATGTCACAGCTAATTTTCAGCATAAACAAAACAGAAACATATGTATTCATATACACGCGAAAGAGATATCGAACCAGTCTATTTTTTCTTTCTTTAATGACTGCTTTTTTATTAAATTGTACGCTTACAGTAAATGCAAGGTCGGGAATAATCTTTTGCCCAGATAAGACTCGTAATATAATTATTTATTTTTGCGAAACCCGTAATTCCACGCCCTATATTTGTACATTTTTATGCAATAAACAATACTATTGGGAAATCCTTTATCGAGGAAATATTTATATTAAAAATAAGGTGAAAAATGGTGGTATGAATAATACCTCGTATCATTTATATGTCCTGATCCATATTTCAACTAAATTATATTCGACGCAAAATCTACTTATGAATATTGAAATAAACCGAACGCGCTAGCGCGAATAGCCGGAGGCTACATCATGACCCGAACGCGGAAGACGCACACACATATATATACGCGTTGGCTAACTGGTTTTCGGAATTCGGCACATCAATAAAAGCGTACGGATTGCATGGAAACTGTTGAAACCTCATCGAGCTCTCGCGTATTATATTCCTTCGAATATTCCACGGCGACAAGAGCGCAAAACAACCGCGCACACACGGCCCTGGCGCTTTTACAAAAAGACCCAGGCAAGAACTCTGGCGTTCGACTTTTTGCTGAATCGCCGACGTAATACCCTCGACACAGCGCGTATTACGTTCTTTCCACTCTTATCAGCTCGTCGACGAGCCGCCAGTTCCGAATCCTGCGACTTGATAATTACGCTTAACGACTTTACATACATACATAGCATAGACATGTGGAGACGAAGACAAGCGGCTAATTTAACGACTGGACTTAGTCATCGCCAAAAGATCCTTCGCGTCTCGGGACTCGCGCATAATGCGCGCTGCTCGAGAAAGAGAGGAGACAGGAGAAAGAAAGACGAAGATCGAGGCGGGGTCGATCACCACGAAATTCGTCGCCGTCGTCTGAGATCGAGAGCACACGCAGTCGACCGGCGCTCGAGCATCTGGCCCCGGTCCGATTAAACAACTGTTAACGCGCACAATAAAAATACACGCGTGCGCACCGTTCTCTCTCTCTGTCTCTCGCGGCGTGTTAATAATGCGGTCGGGCGTCGAAAAAATGACGTCAGGCTCTCTCTCAGTCTTTCACGCGGAGAAAAATCCGGTTTCCCTTTGACACGCACACATCCAGCCACATACACATCCACGCGAACAGCACAAATATCGCGGTACAGCAGCAGCAGCCGCAGCTTTTTCGACGACCATCCGGCGCTCTGTGCGCGCGTGAGAAATTATCGATTAAAGTGTCTCCCTCTCGCTCGCCCGCCCGCGCGCCCGCTCTCACGCAGCCCCTATATGTGTGTATATGTCCGTTTCTCCCCCGCAACCCCAACGAGCGCGCGCGCGCAGGCGACAAAGAGCCGCGGCGGCAGCGTTTTCCCTTTAAACGTGCTGAACACTATATACACACACAGACTGTGGCGTTTGGACGTAAACGCAGGTAGATAGGCAGGTAGAGTAGGTAGGCAGGAGTAGCTATACGTACATAAGGTATACACGGGCAATGCGTGTAAAAGGCGGTCGACGAACGGGGTGAGTCAGAGCCGCCGAGCCAGAGAAAGACGGAGTGCATATGAGTAAGAGAGAGGCGAGCGAACTCCGTCTCTCTCTAACCTGGAACGCGCTGTGTAGCACGGGGGGTTGCTAAGGTGGGATTTGTAGGTTACTCACCTTCGTTGAGCTCGAGGTCCAGCTCGGCGAGCTTCTCCCGCACGTCCTCGGGTAGCTTGCCGAGGTCGACGTTCAACTCGCTCATCGTCGTGCCGTGGGGCCTCCCCGGGGCCGCCGCACTGCGATGATGCGATTACCACCCGGACGACGCACACACGCGCGCATACGATCCTCCTCTTTTCAACTCTCTCTCACACGCGATCGAGCGACGACTCGGCTGAGGAGAGAGGAGAGCAGCGCTAGGCCATCGCCGACGTCGTCTCCGCGCTGCCGCCGGACATAACCCACAGCGGCTCCTTAGACTCTCCTCGCGATAAAGGCGTGTATCCCTCACACTAGGTCTCTTCTCTCTTTCTCTGTCACTCACACGCGCGCGCGCGCTCGCGCTGGAAAACACACGGCGGGGGAAAAAAAAGAGAGCGAGAGGGGCCGCACGTCAGTGTTGTCCGGCCATCTTGCCACCCACTGGCCCCGCACAGGCGCAACTACCACACTGCGACGTGCACCTTCTCTCCGCCGCGCGCACTCACTCGCTCGGCTCGCCGTCCGTCTGCTGCTAGCTGCTGCTGCTGTGCTGTGCCGCGCCGCCAACTCTCCGCGCGAGAGACAGAGACGGAGAGACTCGGAGCGACGCGAGAGTCGACAGCCGCTTGCTCGGGCTAGCTGCTTGCGCTTATACTGATGCAGCTATCTCGCTCCCTCGCAGTGACAAGTCCGCTGGAGTGCGGGCTATGGAGCGAACGAGAGAGAGAGCGAGAGAGAGAAAGATATAGATGTATCACGTATATGTTGTATGTGTATATAAGCGGCTGGCCGCGCGGCGGCGCGACGATCAGCGACAGACAGGAGCGACGAACTCGTTTTCGGTCTGCGCGCGCGGCCGAACGCTGCGAGCCGAAGGCGCGTGAAGGGACGAGCGCCCCAGAGCACGCGCACCTATGAGGCAGCCTATCGTGTTAGTTTCAATGAGGATTATGCGTTATATAGTTATATGTATTAGGTGTCCTTGTATTAGGTGTGCATGTGTTTGAAGAAGGTGACCTTAGCCGGCGGTAGGGCGCGCGATTTACCGCGACCGTGCGCGCGCGATTTTTTTCAACTGCAGGTAGACGAATGAGGCTCTTTAATAAGAGATCGACCTACGATACAAATGTGATTTTAAGTGTAGGTGAGGTTTACTGAAGACGCAAATGCTAAGAATTGCAGTGATGACTTGATGAGGTGGAACGTGAAAGTATTGGCAGTGCTAAACTATTGCAGCTATTGTGAGCTGGTTAGGTAGCAAGAAGGCTTATACTATATGATACTCAGTACCACGTGTCATATTATTATCAATAGTACAATCGTAATAACACTGAGAAATATTATTTTTAGGGTTGGATTATTTTGCCACCTCTGAAACTTTTAAGTAAGTATCCATTGTAGTAGAAGGAATAAATTATAAATACATTATTATCGCCTTGACTTTTCAAATGATCACTTACCTTCGGAGGGATTCCACGCTCCTTTATTATATATATTAATAAGTATTCATTTTCTGGAAGTACATAGTGAACGTAAGACTATGAATTCATGATCTTTTGTATTGTTAATAAGTTATGCAGACATAGAAACTTCTTTTTTTTTAAATGTAAAAAATAATGTCGGATCAATAAAGTTTCGTCAGTAGGTCGATAATATCATTATAAACGTCTCTGCCAAATTTGAACATGATTTGCGAGCTGGTTTTCGAGATATTGTAGTTTAAAATTAATGTGGATTCTTATGGAGATTCTCTGAATATGTTGTTATTGAAAAAAATTAAGTTGAAAAAATAGTGTTTAGTTCTTGCGAATTTGTGTATACGTAAACGAAGACCTTTGTAATCGATTGCAATTGCAATGAATTACTTTTGCGAGCTAGTATTAAAGTTATAGCATAAAAACTGTGTAATAAGGCGTACAGTCATACCGAAAAGTGAAAAAAATGAGCATTAAAATGTTCTAAAACCTATGCAAAATTTTCTTCATAGTTCTAAAAAACATTCTATATTTGTTTACTCTTAGTACTGTAGAATATTACTGTTTTCGACGAATTATACGACCAAAATATTTGTCTTAAATTTTTTAATGAGACCTTACGGCCAATACAACCTTAAGAATGTCTTTAAATACACCCGCAGCCAATTAAAATTTAAGTTTGGAAGGCATGAGTATAATTTAAATGTATTTGGAGCACACATCGATATAAATGACCGCATTACAACCACTTCGATGCATACAATAACATAACACATTCAGAAACAACTGCGAAAATAAATAAAAATGGTGCATAAACATTGTTACTCATTACTCGTAAAAGCAACCGACACCTCAAAGTAATGCCTCTACCACATAAGCGCGTACAATCGCGTTCGACCGCGTAAGAGCGCACGCGCTCGCTTCTCTCATTGGTCGTCGAAGGCCTGAGCTCGCTCCCAACCAATGAGAGAAGCGAGCGCGTGCGCTCTTACGCGGTCGAACGCGGTTGTACGCACTTATGTGGTAGAGGCATAAGTGTCGCGAATGTGCGTGCATGATAGCTCTGAGAAACAGAAGAAGCTATGTGAACAGACGCAGGGTTGTAGAGCGTGAGTGCATCTTGCCCTTTGTAGCAGGTACCTAGCTTTTTTTCTGGCAGATAATATTTCAGGTAAAAATCACTCGGCGTAACGGTTCGACCGAAAGTATATAAGAGTATATATAAAAATGGGATACGATTATTCTCACACATTCGTTGAGAATCTATCTTCGTTTCTATTTTAAATCTTGATAGATTTTTGCGCGATGAAATATGAAGTATAACGTTATCCAAAAAATAAGTTTTATTTTGCGAAGAATAAATTTATCGGATTTTAAAGTGGCTATTATGCTCCAAAATGGAAATGTTTTCTGCATTTGGCACATTTCGATTGAAGTTTTTGTAGAGAAAGGCAGTGGGAGAGAGAGAGAGGGGGAGAGAAGAGAGCGAGAGAATATCATTACCATTTAAAAAATTAATGATTTTAAAATGCTAAATCATTTCACATTGCTAAAACTTTATGTATTATTTTTAAACAGAAAGTTTTTCTTGAAACTTACGAAGAATGGGAATGATGTACTGAATAACAAAGTCACATGAGCAAAATGAAAAACAAAAAGGAAATTGATTTTTGACCTTGAGACTATTGTATCTATATTACAGTTTCTGAGATACCTCAATTTAACAAAGTTACATTCGTTCTATGTATCCAATAAAATAAGTAACTATGTTAACGAGAATTTGTTTTATGTTCTACATATGTATATCAATTCTTAAGGTGATGCGATACCCACGCTATTACTCAATTCTGGGTTCCCGTTTTTCTTCTTCAATTTTAAACTTTTTGAAAAAAACTCTTTGATACGTTGTAGTTCTTTATTAAACTTAAAACGTGTCAAAGAGTTTTTTCTTAAAATTAAAAATTGAATGAGAAAAACGGGAACCCAATTTTGGGTAATAGCGTGGGTATCGCATCACCTTAAGTAATCGTAATCTATATTTCGATTATTAATTATTATTATTCAAAACAAAAAACGCTTGCAAAAACAGTTGACTTTAAAAAACCAGTTGCCTAGCTTATTCGTACTGCTCAAAATAAAAGACTTTCGAAAATTCATACATATTATTGACAACAGACGCAATAAGTTGTGTGCAGCGAAAACTGCAGACGCGGGACAATATACCTATACTTACGTACTGTATACTTGCGAGTTTGCGCGGTGTTCTCTCGCGGTGTGCGCGTTGAACAAAAAAAGCGAAGAATTTCGTGAGGAGTGTAACTTATATTATACTTATAATACTGTGTGTGTGTGTGTGTGTGTGTGTGTGTGTGTGTGTGTGTGTGTGTGTGTGTGTGTGTGTGTGTGTGTGTGTGTGTGTGTGTGTGTATATATATATATACACACACACACACACAAGGTACGACAAGTAGATACTTAGATAGAGATGTGGGGGACTAGCACGAGGGCCAGTGCCCAAAAAACAATGGCCACTTAACGAAGAATTCGGTTCTCGGTAATCCTCGTTGTCGCAGTGTCGTATGTTGTACATTACATCGTCTAAGCACAAACGACTGTCTTCCTGGAACGATACATATATACATACACTGCATACACAGCGCACATCCTTTTCTGCGAACCGTCTGCTGCGCTACCTTATCCAGTCAGCGAAAAGCCGCTAGCTGCCGCAGTCGCGGTTTCGACGAGGAGCCGGAGGAGGAGAGACAGAGACAGAAGAGTTGCGGAGCGCCAAGTGAGTTTGAGGTTAGAATACACCCTGTGCAGCAGCAGCGTAGTTGCGCTTTTTCAAGGCCGTGGCCGCGTAATCCTTTCCGCTTTGCCGTCCTCGCCCGTTTACGCAATGACTCGCGGGCGGGATTGATCCACGTCGTGACTGACGTATAGGTTCATCATTCGGAGACTCGGGTGAATCAGAGTTTCAGAGCGCGTAAAGAACAGCAAGTGGCTCGGCCGTGATAAGGCTGATAAGCGGGCCGCGCAGCTGTGTGCATGTACCGCTTTTGGGTTGTAGGATTTTGAGATTCGCTCTCCACAATGGCACAAGCGCAGGAGGAAGGTGTTGATTTTGATGGGGATCCTCCGATTAGAGTTAGCAAGCTTGACGATGAGTTGGAGTATTTCTCATCTATTGATGTACCAACAAAGTCCTGGGTGAATTCTCTGCATCATATTTGGAGTTTATGTAAATTTTATTTATTTACTGCTAGTAATTATCTGTATTTTGTTAAATTTTTTATAAAATAATGCTTAATGTTGTAATTTTAGGGAAAAAGAGTGCAGGTGTTACACAGACGCTGAATGAGTATTTTGAAACAGCACCAAATCCTTATTTAAGTACTTTAAGGGTATTACTCAATACACGTGACTTTTACAATGTAAAAACTAGATCTTCTTTAGCATTCACAGGTTTGTTACTTCATAATTTTTAAGTAAGATTATTTGAAACAAATCAATATTTATTAAATTCAGATTATGCTAAAATTTCAATTTTTGAAATATTTCAATCACTAAAATACACTTCACTGTATTGGATATTTCTGTATTTATATAGATTAATAAAAAAATCTTTCTTTTTTAGTGATAGAAGATTTTTCACGATGGATAGCTCCTAGAAAAGATAAATATTCGGATTGTCTTGTTGTTGACCTGAAAATAGCTACCTTTCGTTTAGTCACCAAGCAAAAAAATATGCAATTAACAAAAATGGTATCAGATGTCTATGAATTTGTTGTAGATAACAGATTTTTCATTGTTTTCCTCAAGGTAATGTGTTTTGGATAAATTTGGTATTATTTGTAAGAGTATCATAAAAAGCCTTTTAAATATATTTCAATCTTTTATTCATAGGAATTCCTTAAAGATAAAAAGTTCAAAGAAGCAGGTCAATTTGCTGAGATGTTAAAACTACAAACCTTATTTAGTGATCCAGAAGAATTGTTACTGCCTTTGATTTTGCAAAACAAAGTAACTATTGCTGAAGATCTTATAAAAGATCAACCTGATATGCAACGCACACTCATCAGCTATTTAGATAATTTACTTGCACCTGATACTAACTTACAGTTAGTTATCGATGAATACATACGGTATGTTTTAAAAATTATGTCTTTAATTTATGATTTGAGTTCATTTAATATCTATTGTAGAAATAAAGATATACCTGACGTGAAGATATCAACACTTCAACATAAGCCATTCTCTAAGTTAGTTGCACGCTTAGCAAAGCTATACAACCTTCCACCTGAAGCATGTCCATTTTTACATAAAAAACGAGGAGAAGGAGCACTGCAGTTTTTAGTTTACAAACGATATGTAGATGGAACTTTAAGTAAGTTGTATAGTTAAATTTTATACACATTCTTTTAGTACTCACATTTACGTAAAAATTATTACTGAAAGAATACTTCTAATTTTTTATTTTATATAGGTGCTGAAAGTTGGAGAGAAATGGCAAAAGAAGCAATTGGAACTGATTCAAGATTGCAAGTAGAAATTTTGAGATCCTTGGTAAATGTAAATGATGCTAGTGAAGCATTATATTTTGCACAAATGTACAATGTATCTCCAGAGGAATGGCCTTGGCATTTAGTAAATTATGTAAATGATAACCCAAATGGTAATATTTTATTTATATTTTTATGAATAATTTAAATTGAAAATTTTATATTTTTTATTATTATGTTTTGAAGTTGGTAGTAATACAGTACAAGATGAAACCAATGAAGAAAACTGGGAAACAGATAATGATAAAATATATCATACTTTAAATTTACCAAGAGACTGTATTCACATAGTAAATGATACAAAATCCTTTAGAGATTTTCTAGACCATGGTTTGAGAAATATTAACCTTGTTGGGATAGATTCAGAATGGAAACCGAGTTTCAGTTAGCTTTTTTTAGAATTAAGTTATTTATGAAATTATATTTCATTAGCATGTAACATTTTAATAATCTAATTACTTTATAGGTATTAAAAAACCAGAGTTAGCTCTGATACAAATAGCAACAGATGCAGATGTATATATTTTGGATGTAACAACTTTGGGAAATGGTGTTCAGCAGCTCTGGACAGAACTAGGAGTACATTTGTTGAATAATAGAAGTATTTTAAAATTAGGTAAGCATTTATATTCATACTTGTAGATTTCGCTTGGTATATTTAACATTTTCGAATAATAAACAGTCTAAGTTGTTTTTTTTTTTATTTCAGGATTTGGCATAGCTCACGATATAACTGTAATTCGGGAAAGTTTGCCAGCTCTTGCAAACGTTCGAGCTTGTGGTGAGGGATATTTAGATCTAGGCCATTTATGGAAGAAACTAATAAAAGAGGAAAATTTCGCCTTCCCGTACAAAGGCGACGAATTTTTCACTAACGAAAATTTAAGCAAATTAGTGGAACTATGCCTTGGCCACAGGTTGAATAAGTCTGATCAATTTTCCAATTGGGAGCGAAGGCCATTGCGTGAGAGTCAAATTACATACGCAGCACTAGATGCATATTGCCTTTTAGAAATTTACAATGCTTTAGCTGTACAGTGTGACTGCTTAGGGATTCCTTTCCAAGACGTTTGCCATCACGTGCACCATCCGACTCAAAAACCTGATCAAAATGGACAGAAGACTTCAAAACACAAGTCAAAAAAATCACAAATACAGGTACTATGCAAATGATTTTTAAGCTATTTAAATTAAATTTCAAATTTGCATTTCCCGATAATGCCTTATGATTTTTCTATTTCAATAAGATTTTTATTTTTCAAATTATTAGAATTCACAAATGTATAGAAATATTAGTATGTGTTATATAAAATTATTGAAAATTTTATTATATTACATTTTATCAATACAAAGTTTCGGTTTGTCAAATAAGTTTCTTGTTCTCAATGCTTAAAATTTGTTACGTTTTCTTTTGTATTATTTTATTTACAGTCTAACTTCATTTCTTTTTTTTTTTTTAGAACATAGATTATTGATTTTCTTTGCTAGATGTGAAAGCCAAATTTTTTTATCATATAAATTTTGGATGTAACTTGACAGATTTTTTTTATTATTAACAGGTTTTAGACTGCGAGAGCACAATTTCAAATATTGTTCTTAGTCCAGAATAATTTGTTTTATAAAGTTTACATATCTTACATATATATAGAAATTCCAATTACTGGACATTCAAGATAGACAGATAACTAGAACATAATTTAGTTGAAGATTTTTGTAAACTTTTTTTTATATTTTTTTATGTTTGATGATCATTTGGTGAAAAAGTATCCGTTGAAAACCAAGAATTTTATAAAAATTTCGTCAATTTATTTTTCTTACTTGTTAGCAATTATTGTGTCTGAATTATTATTACATATAATAAAAAAGTTGTAAAATATGTTTTTTATACAACTAATAAAATTTTTTCCTTAAATTAATAATGCCAATATTTTATATTGTAATTAACATTTTGTAAAATATTACTTTGTATAAAAATATTTCTTCATAAGATTATAAAGAATAATCAAATTGAAAAACATTATTTTATTTGTATTTACTTTTCAATTCTTTGAAAATATTTATTCCTTCAATATTATACTTATTTGAAAAAGGTATTTTTATTTGCATGGTGTCAATATACTAATTTTCCTTTACTCTATCTTGAGTTTGTTATTAAAATTATAACTGTAGTATAAAACAGCGTAATTTTGAATGATAGAATTACTAACGTACTAGTAACTAAGAATTCGTTGATTGTCTAGAATGATTATTCAAATACGCAGTTTCAAAACACTCATACTCATGTACAGCAAGTGTCGCATGGACCATTGCAAAATCATCAAAGTGACAGGTCATTGAAGAAAAACTACAGGCCACCAAATGGTAGACATATGGCAAAAAAATCGTGTCCTAAGGTATAGTTACGATTCATTTCTCAGTAAATTGAAAAATTAATTTAATGAAGCCACTTTATTGGAAAAATATATGATACCCTTTATACAGTTGATTATTTGATTGAATTTATCGTAATTATTGAATTTCAATTCATTTATAAATGGGACAAGTAATAGCAAACCACTATTGATAAATTTTTAAAATTGAAGCGAGAACCCCAAATAATCTGGGATTTGTTTCAGGGTCCAGTCGAGTCTTCAGACAACGGGTACCGCGACAGCCAGAATTGTGCTCCACGATACTATAATGGTCTGCAATCAAATCATAATCAGTTTGATCATCAAGGCTGGCAAGAGAATTCGCGACCCGATACGAACAACGTCCAGAGTGTAAGTCGCTGGACGGTCCAGACCTCGGTGGGCTTTGTGTGCGACTCGATGCTGGGCGGACTAGCTCGACAGTTGCGCAAATGCGGTCTTGACTGCATCTACCTCGAACACGACCGGGGCGGTGAACAGTCCTGTCGCATCGCCGTTGATGAGAGGCGGATACTTCTCACGCGGAATGGGAACTTTGAACGGGTATGTTATATTATGTCATTCTTGATTACGTAAAAATATAAGATGTTAAAGATGTAATTCTTATTTTAGTTCAGACAGTATTTACCTAGTGGATACTGCTACAAAGTGATAGAGTACAAACCCGAGGATCAGCTTTTAGAGGTCCTCAAGTATTTCAAAATTGATGTGAGGGAAGCGGATATTTTCAGTCGATGCCAAATTTGTAATACGAGTGAATTCGTTTTCATATCAAAAGATACGTTACATGAGCTGTTTCAGCGGTCAGTACGTTTATTATTTAAACATCGTATAACTTATATTACTACAATAGAGTATGGAACAAGTAGAATATAAGTTTAGTTACGAATGCATTGGAAAAAATATTCTATAGTTTAGAAAATTACATTCGCATACTAATAATTAAATTGTGTTTAACGCAGGTATGGAACGAATTTTCATTCAAATCCCGGTCCATCAACGGCCTGTAGGAACGATCTTTATAATCACTGGGATACGGCAGAAAAGGATAGACAAATGTGCAACGACGACGTGCTCACACAGCAGCAATTCATTTGTCGTACATGGCAACTGTCTTACGGCACTCTGAATATGTTGAAGTGTACAACAAAGTACAATGCGAAAGTACAAATAAATCAAGTTCCACCGGCTGTCTTGCAGCGTGTGAATAAGTTTTATGTTTGCGAAGGTTGCGGTAAAGTCTATTGGTATGGTACCCATATGGAACGTGTTCTCAACGGAACTCTAAAGGACATCTTAGCTTAAGAATTCGATTTTGAGAGAGCTGACGTTATGAACGGAGACAAAAGCGAGTTTTAAAAATTGAGTATTTTCTTACCTTTTACAAAATTAAGCCAAATTGTGATTTTAATGTAATATTTTAATTCGAAATTTAAAAAATTCTATGAATATTTGTTATACCTATATATTGTGCAATATTTGAAGTATTAAGTAACTTTTTAAGATAATCAAAATTATTTTTATTTTAATGTACATATGAGAATTATATTAAATGTGATTTTTAAGAACTCACTTTTGTTTCATTTTGAAAAGTGTGTTCATAAAGCAGCGATAAACACGTTTTAAAATTACACAAGTTATATGTGCTAAGTTTGATTTTTAACTATTTTTCATAGACGTTAGATTTAGTAAGTAAATTTTCCATTTGCTTATTTTATTATTGTTATTAAAACTTTCAAGATTTACTCAAAATGAAAATTTTTCTCTGAAAGTGTACAAAATATACTATTTTTTATATACTATTATCTTAAACAAACTTCAATTAAAAATATTAAAGCAATAACATTTTTTAAATTATATTAAAAATTATTCAAATATCAAATTGATATTGGCTCTTATAATCTGAACAATCATAGCATACTATAAAAATTTAGAGAGTATAGCGGTGATATAATCAAAATGTCATTTGCTATAATAGGAGATTATATCCGAATCGTAATATTATTATTTACGTGTAAGTGCAAGTTTAATGCTTAAAGTATATCAGCCATTCGAGTAAAATAAATATCGTTACTTTAGAGAAATGTTTTCATAAAATGTTGCGTTATTAATTTGTTACTGCCAAACCATGAGTTTTAACTGCATACTGTCAAAATATATATGCGTGATATCGCTTTATTATTGTAATGGAACAATGTCTAGATGTATTTTTATGTGTTCCTGTCAAAGAGTCATTTAAACGAATACTAAAGTTCACAGTACTTTAAATTAAAACAAAATATGAAACCTCTATGTACACAGGGTTACTCGCTATATATCGAAATAGTTTGTTATATAGTTATGTAAGGTCGGTCCGTTTACCAAATCTATGTCTTCGAAGGAAATGTGACCTGGCATCATAGTACAAGATAACAATTAATTTCATTTGATACATTATATGAAATATATTTTAGTTACGCGAGTAGGATACAGAAACAAACAAGAGGTATGGTCGAGCTACTATTTTTAATCTATATATATAATGATAACAAGTAAAAGCAAACGCGCAGAACAAGTAGTCTAAATAATACCTGATATTCTGGTAGCCGATTGAGATTTTTTTATTATAATCAATTTCATAAATAACTTTTTTATTCTGCTTCGTCTTTTATGAACTAGTTTCTTAAGATTACCATGAACAAAATAAAAAAAAAAACTACCTTTAAAAGTATTCAATTAAAAAATAATGATATTTTATAGTTGTTGATAGCAGCTAATGATAGAGTTTTTCTTAATCTTTAAGTTGTGTGAAACTAATGGCCAGTTATCTACCAATGGATGGGTAATTTTTGTTAAATTGCTTTAACAATAAAAATACGAGCGGATTGTTGCCCGCATATCAAACTTAACGACAAGAATGTATTAATCTATTCCTGAAAAGGGAGATAATAAAATCAACGAAACGTTAAACTAAAGAATATGGTGTTTTTTTATTGTTGAAGTAATTTAACAAAAATTACCCATCCATTGGTAGATAACTGGCCATTAGTTTCACACAACTTAAAAAATAATGGTATTGTTAAGTCTTAACCGGCTACAAGGTTTCAGATTACACTTAAACTGAGATATTCGATGCTATTCAAATAGATTTTGGCTTTGGTTAGATCTAGGATGTACTGACAAAATTTCTCTGCTCAGGAAATTTTTGTAATTTTTGAGCACGAGATAAAAACAAAAAAAAAATTTAAAACAAATGTATTCGATATCGAATATAATCTAACCATTACAAATAAAACTTCCTTCCATTTTTCAGATTAATTCATATTAATTTATTTATAATTAAAACACTATTTTACAAAAGCTCTATACGTTCTCCGAGTATATTACAAAATTCCAAGAATATTGGTAGTGATTGACCAGAAACTGTCAAAAAAATAACAATAATAAAGTGTTATCAACACTTATGCCGCTGATGGTTGAGAGGGAGGCGCATCTGGTTCCTGTGGTTCAGGTACTAATACCGAACTTTCGAAATCAGTTGGATCAACAAGTCTTTTCTTGCCAAAAGGTGGTGGCCCTATGAGAGCTTCTACTTGTTCGTAGGTGAGAGTTTCTTTTTGCAGAAGTGCTTCGGCAAGCTTAAAATAAAAAATAAATTTTTTTTTAAATTATACTTAGGCACAACCGCTTCTCGGGAGAGCCTTATATTTTCGCCAGAACGAAAATTGTAACACTTCAAATTCTGAAAATTTACAACATAAAAACTATTTTCCACCAAAAACGAGTTCATTTTAAGGTTTTCCGAGGATGTATGTATGTCTGTACGTCTGTATGTGATCAAGTAACCCGATTATCTCAGCGAAATTCCGACGAATCCAAACGAATTTTGGGCCAGATACTCGTCTAATTATAAGTACCGGGCAGTTCTATATTGAGCCAAATCTATCGAAAAATTAAAAACGCCAGAGCAAATAAAAATTTGAAAAAACAGATTTTTAAGCTCAATGGATCGAAAATTAATTTTCAGTATCTAGCACATGCTTCTGCTAAACTAATTAAAACACGTCTTTTTGACATTGAATATGTTTTTCTATGAACAATATTTGTAAACGCAATAGTGATATAATCGAGAAAATAATCGATTTTTTCTCGTTACTTGACAGGATTTGATTTTACACAAAAATGATAAATGTAAAAGAGATATATAATATTAAAAAAAACTTTTTCCATTTGAATATTTTTTTGTACAATCAATTCCCCATAAAAACAATTTTTAATGCCTAAATACAGCTGAAATAGTCGATTTTCGCTATTATTATTATTATTCAACAACATTTGACTTTACACAGAAATATTAGATATAAAAGTTATAGATAACAATGAAAAAAACTTTTTTCATTCAAAATTTTCATGTATAATCAATTTCTGTCGATCTAAACCTATAAAAACGATTTTTACCGCGTAAATACACCTTAAATAGTCGTTTTTCGCTTATCATTTAATTTAACACAGAAATATCGCATATAAAAGTGGTAGACCTCAACAAACAAAACTTTTTCGTAATGAACATTTTCACGTAAAACAATTTCTAGTAAGTTAAACCTAAAAGAACGATTAAAAACGCTTGAATACAATGAAAATAATCGATTTTTGGCCATTATAGAAAACAATAATTTTTCATGAATGCGTTACAGTTGTCATCAAAATATAATATATTAGTATTTAAGATGTAACTGTCTTTGCAATGGAGAAGATATAAGGTTGTCCTGAATATTAGCGGTCGTGCCTCATATGTAAAAATAAAGTTTTTATATTTTTTATTTTTATATATATATATATAAACACTATACTTTGTGATTAATTAATGATAAATTTGTTATTTAAATACCGTTTTTAATTTATCTTGATTTTCCAAAAGCAGTTGCTCTGTTCGTTTATATGCATCATGCACAATCTTCCTGGCCTCTTGATCCATCATATTAGCCATTTTCTTGCTATATGGTTTACGAGTTTGCTAGAAATGAAAATACATCATAAACATATATGAAAAAACGTTTTGACTGAAGTTCACCATTGATTCTTTAGGTGATTGGTACCGTATCGAGTTCTTGCGGGTGGAAAGATATAGGCCCGATGATGTCGTCCATGCCGTACTGCTGGATTTGCGCATACGCAATTTTTGTCACTTTCTCCAAATCGTTCTGTGCTCCCGTGGTGACGCGGTTGAAAGTGAGACTCTCGGCGACACGGCCGCCTAGCGACATACACATCCTCTCGAACAGCTGTTCGCGCGTGAAGAGTTTCTGATCGGGCGGCGTGAACTGAGCAAAACCCAGGGCGCGATTCGTGCGCGGCACTATCGTCACCTTGAGCAGCGCATCCGTGTGCTCGAGCAGCCAGCCGACGAGAGCGTGACCGGCCTCGTGATAAGCGACGACGCGCTTTTCCGACGGCGCAATCGTGTTGTCGCGCTTTTCTATGCCAGCGATCACACGGTCCACGGCGTAGAGCAGGTCGTCGCCTGTTACTTGACTCTTTTTTACACGGGCGGCGTGTAGGGCTGCCTCGTTACAAACGTTCGCAATATCGGCTCCTGGAAAAACGGATAGCAAAAGTAAGTTTTTTACACTATCTGAAAATATAGACTTTTATATGTTCACACTTAATGTCTTAAACATGTATTTTTATAATTAAATATTCCATAAACATACCACTAAATCCTGGAGTTAAAAAAGCTAATCTACTTGAATAAGTTGGTGGCTTGTATTCTAAAGTAATTCCTTTAAGATGTTGTTCAAAAATTTGTTTTCGTTCAATCATAGTTGGCAAATCAATGAGAATATGTCTATCAAATCTGCCAGGCCGTAAAAGAGCTTTATCTAAAACTTCAGCTCTGTTTGTGGAAGCCATTACAATAACTTCTTGATTGGATACCATACCATCCATTTCTGTTAAAAGTTGATTTAATGTTTGTTCACTTTCACTGTTTGATTGACTGAAGCTTCCTTCAGAGCGCTTTTTACCAATAGCATCAATTTCATCAATGTAAATTATGCTGGGGGCACTGTAAAAAAAATCAGTTTTAAAATAAATTTAAAAGAAATATCTCATGTGTATTATCTAAAGAACTATACCGTTTTTTTGCCTCTTTAAATAAATCACGAACACGAGCTGCTCCAAGTCCTCCAATCATTTCAATGAATTCAGAACCATTCATTGATAAGAATGGAACATTGGCTTCTGTTGCAACAGCTTTTGCAAGAAGAGTTTTTCCACATCCTGGGGGTCCAAGTAATAAGGCACCTATCATAAGATATGTAAAATATAGTTTTGAAGTCACAGAAAATTAAGGCAAAGAATAATAAGCTTTGAATTTACCTTTTGGAACTTTAGCTCCAAGAGTTTTATATCGGTCAGGACTTTTGAGGTAGTCAACGAATTCCATTATTTCAACTTTAGCTTCTTGTAACCCTGCTACATCTTGAAATCGAACTCCTTTGCCAGGACCAGTCAATGGGTCAATCAGTGTAAATTTTGCTCTTGTCATTTGAGAAAACATACTTGTAGAAAAATTATTACGTATTGCAGAAGATCTAGACATAAATAAAAGTAGTAGCATAATAAGAATAAGTGTTACAACAAGTTGAGCAATACCAGTACTGGATCTATCATATATAATAGGAACCCCCATTTCTGAAAAATAAGAGAAATTGAAATTATTCATAACTCTAGTCTAACTTTGAATATTATTTTTAATTTATTTTAGTTAATTTATAAAAATTCTAACCAAGTTTTATTCCCAAGTTTCGTTCAGTTTCTCGTACTTTTTCTTCTAATCTTATAGCATTTGGGAGCATCATATGAAAAGTTCTAAGCGGACTTTTCCTGCCTTTAACAATAGCTCCTTCATGCAGTATAATTGTTACCATGTCAATTTCTGGTCTAACTATCAATTGTTTGACTTCTCCTTTTGCTAACATCTGGTGCATAAATTCATTCCATGATACAAATCGAGGTGACTAAAAATAAGTTTTAATTAATAATGAAATCCCAAACAAATTTTCCATATAGTGTTTTAATTGTGTGATAATGTATTGCAAACAATAAAAAAGATTGAAAGTTTTCAACAATATCATGAATACTCCATACTTCTACTCCATCATTGTCTCTTTGAGACATTGCATACAGGGTGTATATCACAGCTGCGTATGAAATTATTGTCCATACTGCAAATTTTATTAATAATGTTTTAACTTTTTCCTCTTCATTTTTCTTATTGGAATCTTTATTTGAGTTGGACGAAGATCCCTGTGATTGATCAGATTTGTTCTGATTTGGCTTTGCAGTTGAGGTGCTCAAATATTTACAATGATTAATATGTTGTATACTAGATATTTTAGATAAACCACTCCGAACTAATAATGAATTTACAGCTTTGTACTCCTTTTGCATTTGACGTAATGTCTGAAATAAAAAAAAAATATAGTAAATTATGAAATAAATTAAGTTGTTTAAAAAATAAGTCATTAGAAAAGCATACATTGTATGATAAAGATCCAAATAGACGAAAGATTTGATTGTAATGTAAACATTTCTTAAAATTTTTAGTATTATTTGTTAGATTTTGTTGAACAAAATGTAAATAATTTGCTTTTGATCGAAGCAAGCCTCGATTTGATGATTTTAAGATGTTCTGCATTTTTGTGTGTTAGATTTTATCTATATCTTGTCAATATTTCTTATGTAAAGTATAAACATTACAATTTGGAGCATATCACTTTTGAGGTTAAAGACTTAACAAAAATCAAAATACTTTGTTAATAGTTCTTCTATATTAAAAATAAGGAAAATATATCAACTTAACACAATAAACATTTTAAAAATATTTAAAGTAAAAAATTGCAAAAATTTCAAACTAATCATGAAATACAGAGCAGAAGTAACTTTGCCGGGGACGTCGTCATCTTGAAAAACTTGCGAATTCGTATGCACTGCTGATTTGAGCGCCAACTAGAGATGGTAAGTTAGTAAACAGCTGCAAATAAGGTAGATTTCATTGATAAAACGTATACATTACCACGAAATTCAATTTTTCACATTTGTAAATTATAAAAGTTCTTTTAGAATTATTCTTCGGAAATATAGGTAAGTATACTTAAGGTTAAGGGGGTGCCATAGTCGTACCATTACCGACCGAGCAATTCATACAGTTTCAAGCTGATTAAAAATAAAATACGTCGAATCACAAAATATCAAGAGAACACTCGTCTGTGTTTTTTAACGTTCTACCACCCAGTCAAAGTTTGGAGTAGAAATATCAAGTTGTTTTTGCAAAAACTTTCAATGAAATTAAATTTCGCTTTGTTCAAAGTTTTTGCAAAAATGACTTGATATTTCGACTCCAAACTTTGACTGGGTGGTAGAACGTTAAAAAACACAGAAGAGTGTTCTCTTGATTTTTTGTGATTAGACGTATTTTATTTTTAATCAACTTGAAACTATGTGAATTGCTCGGTCGGTAATGGTAGGACTATCGAACCCCGTTAAAAAATACATTTAGTTGACACCGCATGAATAGTATATTGTGTACCAAGGGCGTAAAGTGGGCCTTTTTGGACCGAGTGGGAAGTTTGCAGTACTCGTCTACGGCTCGCGGACGCACTCGCCTTCGGCTCGTGCTGCTCGCCTTCGACTCGTACTGCAATCACACGAGGTCAAAAGGCCCCACTAAGCCCTTGGTGCACACCATATTTTTTGTGACACAGGTATTGATTTTCGCATTTTTCCACTTAAAACGGGAAACAACATAAACGAATTTCTGTTACCCCAACTATCGACCTGGGAATTGAATGACACTTACATTTTGGTTTCAATTTATTTCAAAATATTTAAAATCGGTTAACTATGTTTTCGGCGCGGACGGTGGCGCCATCTCCATGTTTTTCATACCAACTGACCGTTGGACCGTTGCGCTCGAATGCGCTGCTTTTCTTTAGTTCAAAAATATAGTTGAGCGGACGTGTACTAGCGACGTATATAATTCGACAGTATTAGAATATTGTTATAAGAGTAAAGTACTATTTAAATTAGTAATTAGTATTTAGTATTTAAAAGTTTTAATTTTTCCTGAACGATGAGTGAAAGTGATATTGAAGAATACGCGCAGTGCACGCCGCCTGAAATTTGTAATCTCGCAGAAATCGTATCGTTGGATTTATTACCAACTAAATCTAAAGTACATTAAAACATGTAATTAGTAAAAGTAAGACACGGATAAAGAAAAAAAAATAGAAGAACGATTATTGAAAACGGTTACTTTTGCGCCCGCTTCGGCTACTTTTGCGCCCGTTTACCTACTTTTGCGCCCGCTTCGGCTGCTTTTGCACCCGCTTAGCTATTTTTGCGCCCGTTGGTTTAAAACCGTTCACTTTTGGCCCTACTTTTAGGTTTAAAAAACACGAAAATCATGCCTGTGTTACAAAAAATATTATATGAGAGCTCATATGAGATCTCAATAATACGAATTTCAGACGCAGATGAGATCTATATGAATCTCATATGAGATTATGGGAGATTGATATTGTTATGTTCAATTACTATCTCATACTTAAATAAAGTTTTTAATCAATTAAAAGAAGTTTCCGTACTAAATTATAGATTTCTATGTTGGATCTTAAAATTTTTTTGTCAGTCATTTTATATAATTTCAAAATTATTAAACTACTTAACTATAATGTTATGGATGAATAATAATCTCATGAATATAGCGAAATAATTATAAACGTAAATGTATACGAGACAAAGTGTATTAACTTATTTATGCTTCTGAAAATTCGTTTCAGATAAAAAATTGTCGGGACCTATATCGTCGCGCGGCACGAAAAAAAACTTCTAAATTTCGTGCGAAGAAAAGCCAAAATTGCGCCTGAGGCGAAGAAGAGTCAACAAACGGCTATACCGCGAAAAAAGCCAGTTTGCCGCCTTTCCAGACGAAGAAAAGCCAGTTTGCGCCGTCCCTGAACGAAAAATGCCAACTGACGACATTTCGCGCGAGGAAAAAAATCCAAATCTGTTAGCGAAAATACTTTCACCTACACGTATTGATAAATAATGTTGTATTATGCTTATAAATTTTAATTATCATGATAAAATTACTATTAATAAGCGATACTAGAAATCTTGAATCAATGTACTTTCAGTTCCTGGTTTTTCACTGGCTTTGAACGCATGTCAAAATAAATAATGCAAAGCAAAGGCCAAAATTCTTTTTTACTAGACTTAAGATAATGTGTACTTACCGACAAATTTTAGAACATGTATATCTTTTGCAAACAATAATAGAATTACTAAAAAAAAAAATTGAGTATAGTATTTATATATACGGAGCGCCTGACAGAGCTGTTTTTCCAAAAATCTACTCAGAATTTATTTAATTAAATAAAAGCCGCAATGCCGATAAGTAGGGATCTGTAATACTTCGAATTTTGCCAGTTTTAAAACGAGCGTATCTCATGGAAATGCTGATAGAATCGCACAAAAAAAAATCTGAGCATAGTATTTACATACACGGAGCGCCTGACAGAATTGTTTTTCCAAATAAACGTTCGAATGTTTATTAATTAAATAATGAAGTTGGGTTGATTTTGAGGTTCACATGGCCTTAAAGAGAGAAAGGCCATCTGCATTAAATTGCAACTGTATAGGCTTTGTCTCTTCGCGTAAAATCGGATTGATAATTTTCTGTAATTGATTGGTGAGTCCAAAATAAACAAATTCAGTGTCATCTTTACTATCATCAGCATCGTTGAATTTTTCTATTTTATGCTGCATATTACTGTTAGTTTTGAAAAATGTTTGAGAGGTTTTTGGAAGATACGGTAATTCCCGTTGCAAAATTGTGAATAATTGACTGAGGTGCTTATGACGAATTCTGTTTTCAATTGCCCAAATTTTTAATAAATCAATTACAGGAAGGTCGCTATCCTTGTAATTAAATGTACTTTCATTATCATGATCTGTATTTACTTCATCAGATGATAATTGACTATCATTTTCGTTCATATATTCTTTTCGCTCTCCCATGAGATCGATGAATCCGTAATTAAATCATTACTGATATTAATTTCTGAACTACTGTCTTGGATATCATTACTCAAGTCCTCGTCATTTTCTGCTTCAGTACAGTAATTAATTTTTGTACTATTTGTCATTAATTTTGGAATGGTAGTATTATTTTCGTTTTCACTGTCACTTTCACTTGAAGATTTTACGTTTTTCTTTATGCAATATTTTTTGGTCGTAAGTTCTCAATCCATTTTTTTCTTTTTATTCTGTCTTGAAGATTATTATTCATTATATAAATATTAATTAAATATTTAATTATTAAATTAAAATTTTACTAAACAGAAATTAATACGGTTAAATATTTTTCGAACGTGTACTCATCGAGAAAACATTGCAAACTAATGCTGTACCTGGCTAGATAACGTGCCATTGGTCAGACATTCGACAAGAAAAGTGTAATTGTCATGATCAGGCCATGGTCGTGAAACATGATCAGGACCCTGTTTCAAATAATGTATACTGATTTCAATTTTTACTCGGGATGCGGGGTCTTGGTCTTTGGAGTGATGATTGATGGAGTCTAGGTAGTGCGCTCCCTAGTTTTTTGCGTTTACATATTAGGGCGCATCTAATATATACTATACGTGACTCGGGCGCTTTCTCCGCTCTCTACAGCACAACTACCGCGATTTTTAGGAATTTCTGACCACTGCTTACGTTTTCGTTATGTTCGCAACATCAACACTCGCTCAGCTTACACGCGAATACGGTTTTATTTATTTAAATTTATTACATTTTTATTCAATAACGAGTGTGATGGTAAATATAAGCGAAAAATATCAGCACGCAAGTTAACACGTGTAACGGTCTTAAGGGGGTTCATCCAATTTTCAGTTTATTTAAGAAGTCTTTGAAACTTTTTTCACATGTACCTGACATCATTACCTATATGATATCCTCACAAAAAAGAGCCTAGCTTCCCCGTTATCGAGATATTAATTGTCAAATTTGAGCATTTTAACACGGCGTCTTATGGGACGCACACGCGCGAAAGATCGATTCAGTCTATAACTTCAAAGATACATTTAGCGTTTGTCTGAAAAACTAATATGTTATTAAGATCAATAATTAGAATATCATATTACAAGTTCAGAGATCCTAGCTTCACCGTTTTTAAGATATTGTAGTTGAAAGTATGGAATTTTAGGTGTACGGCCGCGCGTGCAGACGACGCTGGAGCGGTGGGGGAACACACAGACGAGCGCCGCTCTGTGTGCACGCTCACAGACGGCACGAAGCTATGTGTATGTGTCAGTCCCGTATAAACACGCGCTCTGACTACAAGAGTGGGGGCCCCATGCGAGCAAGCCTGTGCGCGCGGTGGGGGGTGACATTGATTCTTGATACGTTCCTGGTTGGATGAACCCCCTTAATCAGGAATTCACAAATTAAATGGCACTTTAGTTCCTTGTACATAGTTGCGATTAGAAGTTGTAATAGTTTCATAACGCACGAAAATAAAAGAAGGCTTGTACTCCACGCAAAGCGATATGAACTCTTGAACAGGCAAGACGCAACACGAGCTTTATTCGATTCCACTAATATTTTATTATTTCGAATAGCCAGCGTTTCGTCTCAAGTCTGTCGGTTGCACTCGTCAGTAAGGCATAGTGTGAACCAATCATGCCTTAGACACTGGAAAATGTATAAATTCCTGCGCGTCCGTCAATTCCTCCTGAATCCCTCATGCACCATGCTTTGTTACAATTACAATTCCTACACGGAAAAAATTTGGTCCTACAGGAGTTCGAAAACTTTTTACATAATGCAATGCAACAAGCGAAATGAATGACGTAGAAATTAGTAGTGCTACAATTCAACAAAACAGTGAACTGCTGCAATCCCAACGATCGGCGTCTCAGACGCCCAAAGTCGAGTTAAGGCACGTCGAAGGTGACCTCTCAGAGTCCCAACATTGACTTGCCACAGTTCGACGCTTTATTGAGCTATAGCTATACCAAAATCAGACTGCATTACGTACATATTGGCAATCTTGTAGTTCGAATACTTTTTGAACGCTTACATTACGAAAACTTGAAGTCGGTGAGGACCATTTTGTTTTCCGTCGAGTTCGCTTAGGACCAAATTTCTTTCCGTGTACTGCTGTTCGATGAAGCCAGTTCCGTCTCACGATACCCATCTACGGGACCGTTGTCGCGTGGTGATGATACGGGCGTACAATGCGTTTTGAAGCCGGCGACTATTATCCGGTGGTACATCATCGCTGTGATCTCATGGATCCCTACTGCGGACAGCTCCTTGTAAAATCATTACGAGTAGATGAGACAACAGTTTTGAAACGTTTGAAAACGTTAGGAATGATCCAGAAGCAAGGACATTGGGTGCCGTATGAGTTGAAGCCGAGAGATGTCGAACGGCCTTTTCTCACGTGTGAAGTGCTGCTTCAACGGCAGAAAAGGAAAGGTTTTTTGCATCGTATCGTGACTGGCGATGAAAAGTGGATACAGTACGATAATCCTAAGTGTAAAAAATCGTGGGGTAAGCCCGGCCATGCATCAACATCGTCCACAAAGCCAAATGTTAATGGTTCGAAGCTTCTCCTCTGCATTTGGTGGGATCAGCAGGGTCTAATTTATTATGAACTGCTGAAATCAAACGAAACTATCGCGGGAGATCGCTATCGACTGCAATTGATGTGTTTGAGCCGAGCCCTAAAGAAAAAAACAGCCGCTATACGAACAGAGACACGAGAAGGTGATTTTGTTATATGACAATGCTCGGTCACATGTTGCAAAAGTCGTCAAAGAAACTTTGGGGGCGCTTCAGTGGGATGTCCTACCTCATCCGCCGTATAGCCCAGACATTGCTCCTTCCGACTACCACTTGTTCCGGTCGATGGCTCATGGCTTGGCTGAGCAGCACTTCCATTCTTATGAAGATGCCAAAAAATGGGTCGATTCTTGGATAACTTCAAAAGACGGGCAGTTCTTCCGAGATGGAATCCGTAAATTGCGAGAAAGATGGGACAAAGTAGTGACTAGTGATGGGCAATATTTTGAGTGACATGCTTTTTACTACATAAAAACAGCGAGAACTTATTCAAGGTCCCAATATTACCACAACCAGCAACGAAAATTTTTTCCTACAAATTATTATATTTGTCCATATATAACCATGCATAATTATATGTGAGTATATATGATCATATATAGTCAGATAAAATCATATACAAGGTGTCTCATTTTAATCGCCCCAGGCAAATATCTTGAAAAGTAAGGGAGATGGAAAAAAAACTTTAAATACAAAAGTTGTAGGGTTCAAAGGGGGTCAGCTAATGGTAACAACGACCTTGGCCTTGAACTCTATTTTCAAGGTTATTTCAAGGTCAAAGTGATTTTTTTTTTAATGGGAACCCCTACTTTTGACCCCGGAAATGGAAAGAGCGGAAAATTTTACGTTCAGAAAGGTCTGATATGTTGGGGTTTCAAAGACATTTTAAGGCCAACCAACCAATTTAATGAGGTCGATCTGGGAATACCTCTAGGAAGTACAAAATTGACCTTGACGTTCAAGGAAATGGAAAGAGCGGAAGATTTTCCGTCCGAATATGACCTTAACCTCGACTTTAACCGTGATCTGGAAGGTTATTTTAAGGTCAAGCTGATTTTTTTAAAATCCCCTTTATTTTTTACCTCGGAAATGGAAAGAGAAGAAAATTTTACGTTCAGATATGTATCGTCATATGGTATCAAAATTGGTCTTTTGGGGTCAATTAAGGGTTTTCTTTTTAAATCGACTTAACCTTAAAATAACCTTCAAGGTCACGGTTGAGGTCAAGGTCGAGGTCAAGGTCATATTCGGATGTAAAATCTACCGCTCTTTCTATTTCTGGGGTCAAAAGTAGGGGTTCCCATTTAAAAAAATCACTTTGACCTTGAAATAACCTTGAAAATAGAGTTCAAGGTCAAGGTCGTTGTTACCATTAGCTGACCCCCTTTGAACCCTACAACCTTTGTATTTAAAGTTTTTTTCCATCTCCCTTACTTTTCAAGATATTTGCCTGGGACGATTAAAATGAGACACTTTGTATAAATGTACAATTGGAACCCGACAAATTTCCATGTACTCCCAGGTCTGATCATATATGACTATATAAGACTATATATTGACTTTTATTTATATATACGACCATGTATAAAGTCAAAATCAATATATGTCTATACATGATCATATATATTTATATATAAATTATATATAATCATATATAAAACTTTTTTACCCGGGGTGTTAGGGGAATTTATGAAACATGCACTTTCCTTACTTATATTGACTAAGTATGAAAAAAGTGTTTATACAAACTGTGCAAATATAACAAAATATGTATGTCGATATATGTATATATCTTCCTTACTCTTAATGAAATTTTTTGTTTAATTGTACATATGTATGGGTATGTATGTAAGATGCACTTTCCTTACTTATATTCACTACACTGAGAAAAAAGTTTAGTAAAAATTATTAATAATTTTGTAAAAATTACTATACTTTCTGGGAAAGCCACCACAAACTGTAAAATTTACTGTAAAGTATGGTCATTTTTTGGGTTTTTTACAGTTTGTGGTAGCTTTATCAGACAGTATAGTAATTTTTACAAAACTTTTTTCTCAGTGTAGGTATGAAAAAATGTTTATACAAACTGTGCAAATATAATAAAATATGTATATCGATATAGTTAAAAACAATAGATTATATTTTACTAATTTTATATTCATTTTAATAACAATAATATTATTAATTTATATTCTATTTTCTAGAAATAAGTAAGAAATAATAATAGTTATTGAAAACTTATATTTAATGGTGTGAATTAAATATAAATTACAAATAATAAAAACTATATAGACATTGTCATATATTTTTCATACTTGGACTTTTAATTATAAATATTTAAGCGTGCAAAAATTAATAATTTTTCTTGATATGGTGCTCTTATAATGCGAAAATGATATCAAGATAAAATCGTTTTACTGATTAAAGTGAAAAATCGATAAAGGTAATTAATTGTCACAGTTGCTCAGGCGATACGCGCTGATAATTATTTTTTTTAACACGTTTGGAAAAATTTTATATTTGATTGATACATTGATCACACATCAATACAATTTGTATTTATGTCCAGTTTATTAAATGTTTTTATGATAACACTATCCGAAAATGAGCTTAAAATAGAAAAATAGTATGTTGTGAACCAAGGGCATAAAGTGGGCCTTTTTAGACCGAGTGTGAAGTGTGTAGTACAAGTCGCAGGCGAGTGCGTTTTGCGAGCCGTAGACCATATTTTTTGTAACACAGGTTTGGATTTCTTGTTTTTGTACCTGCAGGTACAAAAAAAAAGGTAACACGAGACTATATTAACGGATTCCCGATACAGCAACCAAAGACCTATTGAAATTTGCGACCGCTACGGAACTTTTACGCCCGCTCTGCGACTTTTGTGCCAGCTGGTCTAAAAACGGTTAATTTAGGCCCCTTTTTAGGTTTAAAAAACGCGGAAATCGTGCCTGTGTTACAAAAAGAAACAAAAATTTTAATACTTTTTTCATTAAAAAATGAAAATGAAACAAGTTCGACCCTTACCACAAGTACAAAGTAAAAAACAAGAGAACACTACATTTTTCTGATTACCTTCTTAATTTTATTTTTTGAAATTAATAATATCTTTGAAAAATTCTATTATTGTATGCAACATTGACTAAAAACCCTTTATCTTCGATTTTCGTTAAAAGAAATTTGTAATCGCATTCGAAAAAGTTTTTCCATATTGAAGCTTTTTATTTATATAGATTTTTGTGTTCTAATTTATTGTAATATAACTATTTTCGATTTCTCAAAAGATTACTCAATATTGTCCGAAAAAGTCAAAATTTTTAAGCTACTTTCTTCCTTTGTAGTTTAAATTTGGACGTACAAATAAAAGACTTTTTGGTGTGCTAAAATGTTTAAACAAAAAACAATATATATATATATGTCGAATTCTACAGAAAATTACCCCTAGCTGTGGTCGAAAAATCGTAAAAATTCAAAGTTGAAGCACACCTCCAACAACTGGTTTATCCTATTCTGTAGCAAAAATAATGCACAAAAAGCGTGTCGAACCAAGGAAATTGGCATAGTGTTTTTCAGGAAGTTACATTTAAGTTTTTTTTATGGAAACTTTACATGGGAAAAATGGACGAAAAGGGGTCATTGATGATTAACCAATAGCAAGCTATTGAAGCGGTAAAAAAATTTCACGAAAAAACGATTAAAGTAGAAGAAAAGAGCTTTAATTTGAGACTAGAATCGTTAAAATCGGTCGATTTTGTGCAAAGCTACGTGAATTTGAAAATGGCGAAAAATGACGAAAAATGACCAAAATTTTAAGAATTACGTGGATTTGGGAAAAGTTGCTCATGTTATTCACAATTCCATAACTAAAAACCATATTGATATTTATTATACAACTTTCCTTCTTTTTTATATTACTCACCTAACGTACCTCTAGCTTATGCAAATAAAACAGATACTGATCCCCTGCTTGTAGAATGAATAGGGAAAATGCACAATAAAAACATTGCGTGTGTATCGTCTGTTCATTTTACACTTTTCAATTATTTGCCTTTCCTCTTATAAATACAATGACACAGATAAATAGTTCCGATAACTTGATAAAACTCATACACTTTTTTACCTGACAACGTTTCTGTATAAAAGCTGCAAGCGCAACGCAACACTCGCAGTTGTCTATTGATCTAGTTGCAGTTTACAAGGAATACGTAAATTAGTCAAAATGAAACTTCTTTTCTTCTTTGTGATTATGATGGCCATGATGGTCGTTATTATGGCTCAAGGCAAGTCAAAATAATTTTCATTATGTAAAAACGTTGTATACATATATTTATATAAATTTTATTTATATAATAGAGAATTATATTACAAAATTTTCCATTGCAATTTGGCTATTATTTCTCTCGAAATCTGTACTTAACAAATATTAACTAGGGGAGTAATCGAATTAAATTTAATATAGCTCCATTGTTTATATTAAGTAATTTAATTTTAATTCTTTAGTATTAGTAACAAGGAGAGTGCGCTCCCTTTGGGAAATAAAAATCGATTAAGCTCTGGCAGCCAGTTTTGATATTTATAAAAATTGAAGCCCAGTGCCCTTAGTTTGATTTTATGGGCCCCATATGATAAAAACTGTTATTTTAAATAATGAGTTTTTGAAAAATACGAACCGCGCTGCCTGTTACAACTGATAAGTACTTGAATTGCAAAAATCTTCAAAAAAGAAAATGAAAGTAGACGGTGTGAGCTTTAATTGGTTTTTTGTCACGTATCGGAAGATTGATTTGACTCGAAGTTATTGATTATCAAAGCTATAGTGATAAGAAATGCAAAAAAATATCCTTATGTTATAGTTTCAAAGAACTTAGGTTTTCGATGCATTTTTCATGACTATCTTTGATCTTTGATAACCTTGGATAAAATCTTTTGATAAGCGGTAAAAATTAATTAGAGCTCTTTTCCTCTATTTTTATTTGCTTTTTTGATAATTTATACAGTACTACAGTACCTACAGAATTCTAATGGAAAGTAAAGGTCACATCTTTCATCGTAAAGTCCATAATTTTTCATATTATAGTTCTTATTACAGAAAGAAGAACCTATATAAATCAAATTAAGAGTAGTCGACTTTATTTTTATATACTAGAAAACTGCTCCGGAAACCTGATCGAAGTCTGTTTCTTAAAGAGTGTGCACTTTCCTTGTAAATAAAATCATTTCGGATCCATCTAGTTTTCTAGTTATAAATTTCTTTTATAATTATCATATCGAACAAAAATAAAATCGTAATTAAATTATTGGTTATGCATATGGAGAAAATTGTGTAGGAAAAATTACTATTTTTAATAGTAAACGAGGGACTGACTCATTTTTTCATGAAAATTATTACAATATAGTAAAAATGACAAAATAATAGTCATTTTTACTATAAATTGCAGTAATTTTCATGAAAATTTGAGTCTGTCCCACGGTTACTATCGAAAATAGTAATTTTTCCTACTTACCCAATTTTTCTTCATGCAATTCTATATATTGTCGGCTGGGAGAGAGAAAGTCCTATCTCAGCTTCGCGTACACGGAGAGAAAATTTTCAGTAGAAGTAAATCCGCTCATTTTGGCAGTTTGTTACCACAGTACCGAAAAGTTCAGTAAAAATTGCGGAACTTTTTGTAATTTTTACTGAAATTTTTCTCTCCGTGTAGAAAAAAGTCCTGTCTCGACTTCGCGTGGAAAATAGTCCTATCTCAGCTTCGCGCGTAAACAAGTCCTATCTCGACTTCGCGTGGAAAAAGTCCTATCTCGGACACTAGCAAAATTAAATTCTGTCTTTAAATCGAATACTTTACAATAAAAGTATGTATTGATGTATAATAGTAAGATAGAGAAATAATTTAACTCGCATAACCAGCCCAACGTGATACGGAGGCCGATTATTTAAAACTCTACAGCGGGTTTCAACTTAAACGTCAGTAAAAACGCGGACTGCCCGAGATAGAACTTTCTTACGCGCGAAGCTGAAATAGGACCTTCTTCCACGCGAAGTCGAAATAGGACTTTTTTCCACGCGAAGTCGAGATAGGACTTTTTTCCACGAAACATCGAGATAGGACTTTTTTCCGCGCGAAGTTGAGATAGAACTATTTTTCAGGCGAAGTCGAGATAGATAGGACTTTTTTCCGCGTGAAGCCGAGATAGAACTTTCTCTCTCCCAGCTGACGAGATGAAAAAGCACATTAAAATATCTTTCAAACAATTATTACATCGATCTTTTCAGACAAATTGTCTTCTTGAGAAGCAAAAATCACAAACCCTCTTTTAATTATAAAGATAAAAATTGAATGTACGATCAGTTGATTATTACTTGCTTTGAGAATAAATGTTTTGTTTTAACATTTAAAACATTATGTTTTATGAGTAATGTATTTTCCGTAATTAGAGAAAAGCCATTTTCACAGGTTTTTAATGTGAAAAATTCTTTGATTACTGGAGATATAGTTTACATCTTAGAACTTTATAATCAAAATCAGGGCTGTATTTTTATTTCACTTACTACATATGTGTAAATCAATTGTACATTATTCAATATACATTCAAGTATCATAAAATTATATTTTTGCTTATAGAAACGGACCAGAAATGTGGAGGATTCGCGTCCGTGCTTTGCTTCTGGAAATGCGTTCTCCGCGGTAGAGTACCCGCCGGCTGTGAAAGGGTTAACAGAACCATCAACTGTACCTGTCGCGATCGCAACGGGACCGTCTCGATAACGGGATGAACATTTTAAATTTTACCGTCAGTATTCGTATGTGGTTAATTAGTATTCAATTATTTGAAACTTACGTTACTACGTCAACACTCCGGAAATTAATATTTATACTTGTCCTTTTAGATTTTATCAAATCGAGACTATGCATCGTTATGTAATCGAGTGGAAAAAACTATAAATGAGAGAAGAAATGACATTTGTGAATAAATGCACTTAATTGTCATTGAAACTGCACAACATCGTTGAAAAATAATTATCCAAATAAAAGCTTACGTAAAATATATATTGCTTTGAATAATTTTTTTCAATAGTAATCCTAAAAATATCCGTCCCAGTGCATTCCAACAGTACAGTTACGTATTGTATATGCGCTTTGAAATTCTTCACTCCCACTAATCACGAAGCGTATATATAATTAGTGGCACCAATTAGACGAAATCCATCATTTCAATGTCTCAATTCCCTCGCGAGCCCTGCACGAGAAAGAAGAATGTCAACTTTCTTCAAATTGGACGAAAAGCGAGCAAAGTAAAAATACTGCGCGCCCGCGACTCCGAAAAAGTGCGACAAAACGGAACCGCAGCCAAAAAAGGCAATGGAAGCTCTCTCTCTCTTTCTGCCTCTTGCAAAAAGCAGATAGAAAAAACCTACATACCGCGCTGACAAGGGAGTGCGAGAGAGAGAGAGAAGAAACGCGGCATAGCAGCAGCGGCAACGACGGCAGCGTGAATATTTTTACCCGAGCCTGTTAACTACACTTTGTTATTCTATCTCACGTACGCGGGCTTTTTCACCGTGGCGCACGCACACACGCACGCGCAGGCAGCAGCAGCGGACCTCGGGGGCTCTCCTATATACCGCCACGCTGGAATATAAGTTTTAAGGCGTGTTTTGATAGCGTCAGGGCGTGTCAGCCAGGGGCGTCCTACCTAATGGATCGCGCGCTCGCGTACGCTCTCCTTCTGCCTCTCTCTCTCTCTCGCTCTTTCCATCCGCTCCCCCTTTGCCGCCCGTTCTATGGCTATATAGAGAGCCGATAGACGAGAGCCAAGCCATGATACCGCGACGCTCTGCAGCTCTCCCGGTTTTTATTGTTGTGCATTTCGTCGACGTCGGTCGCTCTCTCTCTTTTTCGGACTCGGAGTTGGTCGGTCTTTTTTGAGAGGGGGGCGAGTGAAGTGCGTAATTGCGGGGGGAAGAGGAGGGCGCTTTTTCGGCTGCGGCGGGTTTGCGGACGATAAAAGTGGCGGCTTTGTCGCCCGAGACGATGATGGGCGCGATGACCTATATGGCCATCAGGGGAAAAGTCGAGACGTCCCGGCGCGGCTCTGCAGGGCTTGTTTTTGTTAGTTTACCCGCATGGAATAGAATTTTTCCATTTTTTTTTTTGTTGGGAGAAGGTTTGAGTTGATTATTGTGGGTACAGCTTCTTGAAAAAGCATGGAAATCTTAGAATACTTTTGCAATTTATTGTCAAAGCTGACAACAGTTAAGTAATGTTTCATGTGTTTATAAACGACGACGAGTTTTCAGGACGAAAGCAAGTTTCATTTTGGTTGGAATTGATTTTCTGTCTTTCAGTGAAGTTTATAAACAATGGAAAATTACATTACATATTTTTCATAATATATACTACAATTTTTCAAATAATTAAATCCAAAGATAATTTTATTCCACTCGGCAATAAAAGAACGAGAATCACATTTTTTGCTCGAGCCACAAAGGAAACGAGGAATTAGACTGGCGACAGTCCGCAGTCATGTCGTGAATAAGTGACGTAGTAGTAAAGTGTTAACGCTGTCATTCAGCGCGAGATGCACAGTCCTTGAAAAGCCTTTCCATGGCCTCGCTTGACAGGTACTCTAATAGCGAGCTTTTAAAAAAGATTTTTTTTAGAGAACCCAAAGTCCATAGAATAAAAATTTGATAAATACAAAACGTTTTTTCTTTTATCATATAAAATTTTCAAAACAAAGCGCAAAATTTATATTTTTCTAAGATCACTTAATAATTCTACGTATAAAAAGCCTAATTCTCTAGAATTAAAAAGGCAATCGCTCAAAATCGGCGTAATTGCAAGTAGATAAAGCCGGGCTTTAATCCGACGCGCCCTCTCGATTATTAAGTAACCGAATTTCCTGCGCTCGAGGTCGAGGGGAGGTGGAGCTATAGCTATATAACGCGTGTGCGCTCTTATTGAGATCTCTCTCCTCCTTCCCTCCTTTCGCGCCGCTCGAACAAACAAATGCCGTTCCGAACAATTTGTTTTCGCACGCCGCGTTAAGTAGCCGCGCGCCGCTTGGCACGTGCTCTCTCTCTTTCGGTGTGTAAAGAGCGAGACGCGCGGAAAAGCACTCGGGAAGGTGAAGGTGACGGCGAACGTATTTAAAAAAAAGTATTTTTATGCGAATTTGGATGTGAATTTTGTAAATTATTTGGTCGATGGTTGTAAAAATATAACGTAAATTTCATGAATTATACCAGTATGATTGAGGGCAAAAACAATAGCGCACGCTGTGAAATTATTATATTTCATCGATGTTTGATACTTTATTTGTGTTTATAGCCCGAACGAATTTTATTTCGCGAATAAAATACTTGATTTCCGCACCGAAGTCGCGAGTCGAAAAATATCAATTCATTTGCAAATCAGCGTATGTTTATGTCATTTGTGTGGCTGCGCCGAAATTGGTTAAAAAATAATTTTATGACGCGTCGATATTGTTGAATAACAATGGAATGTCGAATGACATTTTGCGTGACTTTATTGAAATTTTTGAACGCGAAAACAAATGAAATCGCAAAAAGAGCGATAGTAAACAAAAGTTGGAATAAAATTTTGAAATTTTAATTTTTTCTATTATTTGCGCGAAATTCATTCTTGGAATAAAAAGTAAAATATATATTTTCATTTATATTACATAAAATACAAATTTTATCATACAAAAATAATGAAAGTTTCGATTTGGAATCCCACCCTTATATTAATATGTTATGCCAAAGAATAAAAAATTAATATAAATTGAGACTCAAGACTAATACCTAATACACAAACACTAAATCAAAGTGAAGAAATATACATATATCGACAATAAAACATTTGGTATAATAAACATCTCAGGCGGAAGAGGTGACAATAACACGTCAGACACGCGAAATAAAGCGCATAAGAAAGCAAGCGTACGAGACGCTGAAGAGAGAGAGAGAGAGAGAGAGAGAGAGAGAGAGAGAGAGAGAGAGAGAGAGAGAGAGAGAGAGAGAGAGAGAGAGAGAGAGAGAGAGAGAGAGAGAGAGAGAGAGAGAGAGAGAGAGAGAGAGAGAGAGAGAGAGAGAGAGAGAGAGAGAGAGAGAGAGAGAGAGAGAGAGAGAGAGAGAGAGAGAGAGAGAGAGAGAGAGAGAGAGAGAGAGAGAGAGAGAGAGAGAGAGAGAGAGAGAGAGAGAGAGCAACGTCACATAATGAAATTAGCGAGAAAGAGAACCGGAGCACTGCACTATATACCTACACGCACGCGAGAAAAGATCGCGGCGAGAGAGGCGACAAAGCCATTTATTTTGTTAAACAACAAGCGATGTTGTGTTAGGTTTGCCAAAATAACCAAAACAATGCGACGCTCGCGCGCGTGCCACGCGCTCCCATTCAGCCGCTCATTCCCTACTCCTGTATATATACTCATTCATTCGCCTTCGCGCTCATTCATTGCCGAGACGTATACGCACGCGAGGTCCAGCAGTATTCGATAGATGTATGTTATACGCGCGCACGCGATGTGTTTTTCCTTGCGGGAGCCATTGTTGAGCGTGAGCGCAGTTCAACGAGGCGCACGCGCGCAAACAGATTAGGGCGTGCGCGCACGCATGCAGGGGAGGTTTAAAGTGATGCGCGCTTGTGGTGGAGATGCGGATTTTTCGGTGGTGTTGTTGGTCGAGCAAATTGAGCTGTGCTGGTTAGCGTGGCCGCGAAGTTTAATAACGTGTGTGATTATTTAGAGATGACCGTGATGCGGGATTTAAGGGACGCGAGATTTGATTTTGTGGTTGTTGAAGGGTTTTGTTAAATATGGTTAAGATTCACGAGCATTTGATTTACAAAGTAGAGAATATGTAAAAGATGTTTCTTATAAAATGAAAATTGAATTTTATGGTGGTTGCTGTATTTATGAGAATGCTAAATTTCTTTTTTTTTTAAAGAAGTTTTGTTATATGTATATTAAAATCGCATTACTATGTACGCGAAACTGAGGTTAAAAGATATATAAACAGCAAGTGTATAATGTATATTTTTCAAACATAAAATTTGGTTTCAATTAAAACTCTTTAATAAGTCTCAAGTGTTACGCGCTGAAAGTTAAATTTGTTATTGTTTAGACTGCTTTATAATATACAAACGGCTAATTAAATTTACATTTTAAATGGGTTAAATTTTCCCGTATCTGGCCACTGTATTTGTTGTTCTTTTCTTACTAGGTTGTATACACGATTAGCAGCGTTTTAACTGCCATCAACTGCGAATTATAATTGGACGTTTTTATGTAAGTTTAAGGGTGTCTATAAGATGTTAATTATGTTGTAAGTTTGTTTGATTAAAAATTCCAAATAGCGTGGAGTGAGAATTTTTATTTAGAAAGAGAATGAGTAAATAGATGATTGTGTAGGAACGGCGATTTGCGAAAATAAACTGAAAGTAAAACGTTTATAGAAAAAATATTGATCTTACGCTCCGAAAAAATAGGATTATAGTCTAAAGAAGAAGACTTGCCGACTTTTCTTTTGGACTCAAGTGTCTTATGGCAGTATTGGTAATTGAAGTGATTTATTTAAAAAGTCATAATCAGACATGGGTATTTACACGGAGAGAAATTTTAGAGTAAAAATTACCAAGGTGCCTTGGCAGCGCATGGATAGACTGTCAAAAGCCGTGATATTCCCAGGTTTCTAATACAATTTACAAGTTTCCCAGGAAAAACTACCATAACCACTTAAAAAAAATACCAAATTATCTGAATAAAAATTACCAGACACACTAGTAAAAATTGAGGTCTAGTCATTTTTACAAGGTAACCTAAGAATTTTTACTAAGAAAACTGATAAATTTTACCAAATAACCTGGTATTTGTGTACTCGCGCATGCGCACTGCGCATTATTGTGTTTCAGAAGATTGATACTAGAGGCGTGCGCGACGTTAAAATGAAAACAATACACATATTTTCAGTAAGTAATAACGGCGATTCAAATGACTGTTGGTAACAGCTTCCATGGCGCAGTCGGTAGAACATCGGACTCTCAACCCAAAGATCGTCGGATCGAATCCCGCTTCCGTAAAAATTTTTTTCAGTTTAATGTTTTTTCATTCTTGTTTCTGTTTCTATTTCTATATTAAAATGCTATATATCCATCAATATGGATAAAAAAAGTTAATTTTTTTAATTTAAATTAACTAAAAAAATTTTACCAAGACACTTTGGTAAAAAGTTTGAAATTGTCAGTCTGTCCATCCATTACCATAGAAACTGGTAATTTTGTCTCGAATATTTGTAATTTTCACTACAAAATTTCTCTCCGTGTACAAATTACGTTATATATAACTTATTATAACCACGAAGAATGTCAAAACACAGTTATCTATATGAATATAATTCTAAAATATTATCTGCAAATGAATGTGTATTTCATTTATAGCGCGCATTATTATTAATAATTATTGTAAAAATATTTTTATACCACATAAAATAAATTTTGTAATTTTCACAAATATTATAATTTAGTATAATTAAATTTTATCATGGTTTACAGTATATACAATTATAGAAATGTAATTGATTGAATAAATAAACATAGAAATAAGTAAAGAAAATCAGTGTATATTCATAGGGACGTTAGTATGTGTAATAAAACATGTAAAACGCTTAAAATCATATGTCTTTACATCTTTTGTTTAATTATTATATTTTTCTTTGAAAATATGTTTTCACTCCTCTATTTTCATAAAAAATATCTTCACCAACAGGCCACTTAATCTTTGACGTAGGATTAATGACTCTCTATTAAGAAAACTCTTAGTTACTTTCATCACGAGTGTTAAATAATAGAATCATAAAAATACGATATATTGGCAAAATTTCTTTATAATATTATTACTTTTTAAAAAATTAAATACAAATTGTATCGGATATTACATAACTTAGTAAAACGAAATTTTAATAAATACAGATAATGTATAGCCGGAAAATACAGTATCCCGTTCTATTAGACGTTCCCTAGAAATTTTTGCATCAACAAAATTAGCTACGATATCTACGTTAAGAACGGTGACAAAACGAACGGAAAAGCCCTTCCCTGCCTCCCCCAACCTCACAACAAATTTCTCCGCGTCTTGGCTTCCCTCCGTACGTTCCCCACGAACTTTCTCTCTCTCTCTCTCTCTCTTTGAGAGGCGCGCGCGCGCGCGATTGTTATTACAGATGCCGTGCCGTCATGTATTTCAGGCACAAAGACGAGAGAGAAAGACCGTTCGGGAGAGAGAGAGAGAAAGAGAGAGACGCGACGTTCAGCAATCCGGAAGACGATTTTTCCCTGGGACCTCGAGCTCCGAAAAATCTAAAGTGTGCGCGGCCGCGCGACAAAATTACGCGTCGAGGAAGTGATGTAGCTCGGCGAGGGATATATCGAGGTGTTTCCAAATGTCGCGTTCATTTTGGATGCAGCGTTTTTTTCGACTTAGGTCTGAGCGTCATTTGTCGAAAATGACGTTGGTGTGAGCGTGCGACACGGTTTTTTTTCGTAGGAAGGGAAAAAAATGTTGCGGTTTTGTCGTTACTTTCGTTGGTAAAAGATTTATGGCTTGAGGCCTGCATGTAGAAATTCTGTATCTCAATGATGTGAGTTTATAAATTGTGGTATCTTACTAATAATTCACGTTCATCTTACCGTGAATGCTGCACCGATGATTTACGACTTATTTGTCAAAAATTGCAAAGCTCTAATAAGAAAATGTGTATGGTAAAGCGTCATATATTAAAACTGATCGCTTATTTATTATTGTAAGAATGAATAACAATAATTGTTAACATAAAGGTTATAACTTAGTTTGTTGTTTATTAAAATAATAATGCTTTATTTGTGTGTATGTATATGTTTTTATAAACAATTGATAAAATAGTTCAAACACTTACATATATTTCCATAATTGTAATACGTATTTTATCAACAATATGTGCATTGCTGCGATCAACGCAATTTAAAACTTTAATATTAACTATGCAACTGCGTATATATTTAAATAAATTTAGAGATACTTGCAGGATATTTGAGTAACGAATAACAATTGTGATGACTGATTATTATTCAGTTCGAGCGAATTATACAGTTTTTAATTGATTAAAAAATATATATATGTTTGGATATATGCAAAACCAAGACAACATTGTCTTCCGCAGTAATGCACTCTACTACTTTTGGGTCGGTTTGTAAATTTCGTTCAAGTGTCATTTTGAGACGATTTGGAATATCCATTTGAAACTTATGAATCGCAGCATGGTAGAGTGCATTATTGAGAGGGGAAATGATACTTGGGTTTGCATACATTCAGACATATTTTTAGATTAATTAAAAACTGTATAATTCGCTCGGTCGATAACAGTGGTCAATTGTCCATTATTACGATTCTACGATTAAATTTAGTTAAAAAGATATTTTTTATTATTTATACTTACAACATAAGTCTGTTTTCTCTGTGTATTCTACAAATTTTTCTATTGTTTGTATATTAATCTGCTACAGTACGTATATTGCGTATTCTACAAATGTTATTATTATACTTATATTACTGAATACTGTTCATAATCAAATCACGTACCTCATAATTTTACCACCAAGGCGAGTAAAGCTATTATATCTATCCAAGTCAAAAGATTCCAATATGTTAGAAGTAGCAAATAACAAACTGTCGTCAAAATAGGACATACCGACACCCAACCGCAGAATCCACCAATCCAAATCCCCCGCCGTCACAAAAGAATCTATAGAGTGGGAAGGGATGCGGCGCGAACTTAATAAAACCCGAACCACTCTTCATTATATAAATATATAAACGTCATCTCTGCTGCGCCACTTTGTCACGGCTAGAACCGAGAGCGCATATAACGCGCGCGCGCGACAGACAGGAGCTCGGGAAATCTGTAAAGGCAATAATGATTTCGTCGAACCTCGTCGCCGTCGCCGTTCACTTTCCAGCCGCCGCGCAGACGGCGAGAGATAGGACAAAGCTCTCTCTCTCTCTCGCTCGTGCGCGCAGGAAAGTTGGAAGATGAAAGAGAATGGGATGTTTTCTTTTGCGGGCGACGAAATTCACGGATCCTCGAATATGAGGGTTGCTGCCGTAGCGAGAGGGAGAGGGAGAGAGATAAAGCGAGCGTGTGTAGGTATATAGAGAAGGGAGAGGGAGGGAGAGCCCGCGAAAGAGCGAACTCGCGCTGCAATAACATTGGAGCGAGCGAGCGCAAGCGGCATTGTCAACCCCTCCATCATTCGGGTACCTACGCGGAGAGCTTAATCACGCGGCTATCGTCGCTCGTGCAGCCTCGCAAGCAGAGTTCGTTGGATATATATGTGTGAGGGTATGTGTGGAGTTGAAAGTTGGTAGACGAAGGGGATGGGGAAAGCTGGAAGGAAACTGAAAATTCGTTTCTTTCGTATAGTAATTTTTATTGGGGTAGTATGGCATAATATTAAAAGTGCGTTTGTGTTTTGAATGTTCAAAAATCGTTTTCTGATATTGACTATTATTAAAAGCAAAATAGGACTTACGTAAAACAAATCTTTCAAGGATCAGTTTTATGTATTCATTTCAAAATCGAATTTTCAAAGCTATGTAGTAAAAGAATCAAATAATTATATTCAAGTATAGGTATCTTTACAGTAGTAACAAAATATTTGTTTCGGAAAACTACAAACAAATTCGATACTCATCCAAGGACCATATATCTCACACTTCCAAATGACCCATTGAACCAAATCTCAAGAGCACCTGAGAACGCTAAGTTTAAACAAAACACACAGACACACATACACACCTAAAGTTTTCATACACGGTCACACCTCTTTCGATTTTATCAACGCGAAACTCGCTACCACGTGCGGCGGCTGATTTATTCAGCGCTGGCCTAGAATCACAAACAGAAAAACACGCATACTCACCTCTCGAGCGACGAAAGAAACTGGAACGAGGATCGCCGTACACGTATAACCGTATATATTCCGAGGGTCGGTTGTCCAAGGAGGGATGAAACAACAGGGCGGGCGCTTCTCTGTTTCTCTTCTATATATATATGATGGTCTGTAGTGGCTGGCGGTATAGCCGCTCCCCAAACTGTGCGGCGGTGGCTAATAAAACAACACACTCCTGACGAGTGCGCGCCTAGTTTGCGCGCTACATGAGGATGTGGAGATGGAGAAGGCGAGATGAAGACGGGGATATGTATGAGTGGCGGCTGAAGCGTGTCGTGGTTGAGGAGGATAATTAGGCGGAGCGTAGATATACGGGGTGACGATGACGAGGGAGATTGACATTTTTATCGCGATGGTGCATCGGTCACGGGTGATGATGATGGTTTATCTGCTGTTAGATCGGTTGTTTGGAGAAATTGTGTACGTATAGGGCGTTATTTCCGTAATTACATAGATAGATAACATTAGTATTCTTATACTTTTGTTTGAAGAAGGAAGATTTTTTTTAGGGATCCACAATGTTAGCCAAATATATAAAAATAGGTTGAAATCGATTTTTACTTGTTAGCAAAATATTAGTCTACTTCAATTTTGCACTACTGAAGCACAGAGAACTCAAGGGGTCGCAATTTTTTTTCTCATCTCTCTTTTTTCAATAAATTCAACTGCGGATATCAATAGACCCTTCACACCCCTACTCCCTAAAGTTGAATTATTGAAAAAACCACTAAACATTTTTTAAAATTGCTCTATCATAGAATTAGTAAATATTCACTCATTCTACGGTGGAGCAATTTGAACTAATGTTTAGTGGTTTTTTCACTAATTCAACTTTAGAGAGTACATTGACAAAGATTATCGTTATTCTCTATAGTAAAAACTGTACTATTTTTAAATTGCTGTTTTATAGCGTGTATACATAGATATAAAATGATTCCTGGTTTCCCAATTAAGTTCATCCATCTCACATTCACCAACAATTCGCGAACTTATACCCGCAATCCTTACCATACTCGATTTCCTTCAAACCGAGGAATATCGAATCCCAAATCCTCGATCATGCGCGTGCGCGCGCGAGCACGAGACGTCTGGGCCGCGCGTCGGCGCCGAAGTAAAAGAGAGATAAAATCTATAAATATGTGGGTGGCGCACGCGACCCATTCCAGTGTTTGTTCAACCAGGAATAACCTCGCTCGGTCCTAGTTTCTTCATCGCGGCCGTCGCCGCAGCAGCAACAGCCTTCACGCCTCGCGCGCATCCCGAAGAGGATGATGGTTTTGCGGCTTGACGCAAACCCGATGTGTGTGTGTGTGTGTGAGTGTATAATTTTTGGGTACGCGCGAGACGTTTACGCGTATGCGGGTAGAGGGAATTTCGTATGAGGGCAGGCGGTCTGTTTTTTGCCAATTGGGATGTCGTTTGGTGTACTTATTATATAGGTCATGTTGTACGGAATTTATTTGGAATTTTTTATTTCGAATTTTTCTTTAATAGTATTAATCTGTACGTGGTAAATGTAGCGTTCATGAAACCACAAGTTTTCTTATTCTTTTCTGTACTACGTTCATTAATGTATAATAAATATAATGTATAATAATTAATTATTAATAACTTTAAGTATGTGCTAATGTGAATTTAGACAAATTTATAAAATAATCCGATATTTTCATGTAATTCGAAATTTGCAGTGGGAAAAATATGTTTCAATACAAATTATTGTGAAAAAAGCACTTGAATTGAAAATTTTGCATAGGAGGTCGAGTTGAAAATTGTCTCTAAATTATAATGAGATCAATTTTCGAACATACCGGATTTGAAATTTCAATGAATTAAATTGGATTTGTTTGTTTAATACTCTGCTAAATTCGCGATGCTCGCATCGTGGTATAATTCCTTTATGAACTGTATTATTAGCAAAATTCTAGGAAAATCTATCGGATTTTGCAGCTGATATAGAATAATATTTGTTGTTATATACCGTAATCCAAAACTCAATGTAGATAAACAAAATTTGTAAAACATACGTTTCTGTATTGTTACACAAATAATATAAATTTTATATAGTTTAAATTTTACATATTAATAAACATAACAATTATTTATTTATTGTATTTAATTTGAAAAACTAAATATTTGTTTTGAAATATATTAATTTATCTATATTCTTTTCAAATTTATAACTCAATTAAGAATTCTATAGAACAGAACTATTTCTCTTCGTGTATATGTATTAAAGTTATTTTTGCTTCATAACAGAATAAGAGAATCTTTTAAATTCATCCGAATAAATTACCGACTAATTGAATGTAGAAACGCAGAATCGATGATTGAATGTTTTTTGTTTACTGGGGATGAGTTTTGGAAGGTCGTTAATCAAAGGCCGAACGACAGGAAATACAGAAATAGTCATGGAAAATATCGGTTTGGCAATTCGCGCAGTTAACGAGGCGCGACGAATTTTTTACACCGTTGCGACGTCAATTCTCCCCGCGACAAAGTGACGAGCATGTTGACTAATTATCACGTCGGGCTTCACTCGAAACGCAGCAGAAAGGACATTTTAAAGCACTTATTTATACTTTCAAATATGACACTTTAAAGGGATGAATAATTGTAAAGATCTTCGTGAATTAGAAATAAAATTACTGTGGTAATATTACAAAATACTTATAACAAAATAAATGGTAATAAATTTATTTGTAATTATAGAAATATATTCCACTTATTTTTACATAATGACGTCAGAGAAAAATGAATTTATCGATTTTAGTTGCAGTGGTATTTGAACTATACTTAATGTTAGTTTTATTTAAATAATGCAGGCAAGCTGACATTCACTTGCTAAAACATCAAACGGTGACAATCTCTGTATGAACCAAGTTTATTAAAACAAAACAAAAACTTTATTTAAATGATATTATAAAAAACGTACCCTCTAAGGTATTGCTTCCTTTGATAAGAAGCTTTGTGATAATAAATATTAGGTGTGCATACAATGCACAACGTGACGAGGTAGATCGGGTCGCATCTAGCACAGAGTTAAAAAGCACCCGTCGTGAAAACGGAAGGTCCGAGGTTCGATTCCCCGCCGAGTCACGCCGTGTAGTTTTTTAATCGAGTTGTGCTGCACTTATTTATTTATTTGCGAGTTCTCACTAGTAACGTGAAAAAGAATTTTTTTTTCTCCAATTTAAATACATAATTTTTAGAAATGTCCGCACGTTGGATATGAGTGTATGTATATGTATATCTCAGGACCTAATAACAATAGTAGTAATAACAATAATAGTAATAACTTATAGTAATCGGATTATGACCAGACACCATTTGTTTTCCTTATTTTCTCTTTCTTGATTCATGAAAGAATATATTTTTAGTTGATATATGTCTATTACATAATAGAAAGATGGCTAAAAAACACGACATGTTCCAAAATTTGATCGTTATATCTTCCTAAATATTACTTACTCAACGTTAGATTCAATAATTCTGGATTAAATTAGAATTACTGTACAACATTAATTATGCATGAAAATAATTCATTTAATTAAATTCACGCGATTATTATTTTATACCCACGGCATTAGGAAATTAAATAATGTTAACGATAAACGGAGTAATCCTCAACTCAACATGGATTATACGATCGTTAGGCAAAGAAGCAGAACGTCAAGTTATAAGGAAACTATAACTGCCATCGAATTTGCGCAGCATTTTTTTTTTATAGTCAATGAGTAAGGAAACGACAGCTGTCCCTGTGATTTATGTCGCGCCAGTTACACGCTATTTATCTAAACAGTTAATTCATCACACGCGACGCCTCCTATCACACTTGCTCTAAAAAAAATGCATTAATTCAAGCAATTTTATACTCGACAACAAATTTCATTCCCATTATCCTTTGTCCCAATGACAGATTCACCTGCGCAATTGCTCACGCACGCACCCACAAATTCATAACGACAACATCAGCTATACATCACCCTCATTACACGCGTAAACACGGTTAACGAGATACCGCTCTCCCGCGTGACAAATTCCGCTGCGTCGGAGCCGAAAGCACGCGCACTCAATCATCCTCGAGCTGGAATCAATCCCCCGCGCGCTGCAGGATGATCGCTCAATCTCGAGGGAAGAAAAAAAAGTCGAGCGCGTGTAATATTTACAACCGCGTAATTAGTCCCCCCGGCTTCTGGCGCGCAGTTAATCCGAGGAGATTGGAGTGGGCGGCCTATGTAACGGTGCGCGCGCGCCCGTCTCATCAATCTTCGGCGTCGTCATCGTCGCGCGCGCGCGCGGTAAGTCGCTCGGATTTAAAATATACTCTCTCGACACGTGTACGGTAGCTGCAGGCTTCCGGAATGCTTCAGTCGGGGCACGTCGTCGGCTTACGTTGTTGCGCCATTTGGGGAGAGGGAGCGGGCCGGAGGTTTTGAGGAGTTTACCTTGATTGAAGAGTGATGGGGTCGACTGGTTGAATGCATGAGTGGGATATATATATATATATATAATATACGTGCGGCTGGGTTTGATTTATATTCCGGCTCTGAAAAAGAAATAAATCATAAAGTTTAAACGAAGCTTTTAGGTGTATGGGAGGGTTAATGCGACAAGTAAATATATAATGTGTATTATTTATAGTATCTAGTGGAATATATAGTTTTATCAATGCACGCTTTACACACATCATTATTTTATTGATAAAATAATTTATACGTTTTTATAAGTGTATAATGCGAGATAATGTTTGTTTCTTTCTCAAACTAATTAAAACATTAATATTTTTCTAGAAATTTCGTTTCTTCCTCTATAATACTATTTGGCACCAATCGTTTTTTACAATATGACTGTAACGTTTTGTTGAATTCAGATTAGCTGTACAATACATCTTTTTGGCAAGCAAATTATACGTGAGTAGGTAATCTTTATCCATAAATTAAATTTTTTTATCTACATTCTTTGAAAATGGATGTATGTTGCCATTAATTGCACGCGAATATAAATGTATTCAACAAAACAAGTTAGAGATATTTTAATGAAAGTTACGTGTGAAAATTTAGCTTTAATTTTCAATAGAAATTTGTCAGAAAATCATCAACTTCGTTATTTTGTCAAAAAAATGTTGTAATTACCATTTTTATTACTGTTGGCACCGTGACTATTAATTTCAATTATATTCGGTCAGCAAACTGAAATACTTCCGGATTGGAGTATGGGCAGCGAAGAAACGCATTAAAACAGTTTAATTTCTCAATTGTAGAGCATTCATTGATTTTATAAAAATAGAAATTGGTCGGAATGATTGTTGTTAAATAAGAATCATTTTAGGTGTAATCGGAGTGAGATACGACGAGGCACTAACTTCTTAAGTCTATCGTATAACGTACACATCGCGTAAAAAAGAGGAGTGAAAGATTGACACTCTTACACGCGATCACACCTGTATTATGAAGCGCGGAAATATATAGAATAGAGCAATGGTGACGTGATAGTATCAACATTTAAAATTCTACCTTTTTTAACACTTTCTCAGCTGCAACACTTACGAGTATTATGCGATTATTCATCGGTACCAAACGAAGTTTCAATCATTGCTTCCCATACACAGTGAAACACACCTAAAACATTTTGTAACGTTATCATCGCGCAGTTTTGTCCCATCAAACTCATGACGCCCGTTCGCATAAAAACCTGACAGTTTTGAACGATCGTGCGTTGACATTTGAATTCGAGCCCATTCGCCTGTGCGGAGCGCACTTGAGAAGGCGAAAAAACGCTCGATAGAGAGGTACCGCGGCGGGCAACGAAAAAGCGAGAAAGGAAATTGTACGTTATATAGCTATACCGTCGACGTGGAAGGATATATATATAAGGCAGCTAGCTATATAGCTCCCGGGGAGAGGGAAAGGACCGAGACAGAGAGAGAGAGAGTGAGATCAAGAGAGACAGAGAGACAACGAGTGCGCCCGCCATGTTAGACACCTGGGCGGCAGCCAATGGTAAGGAAGGAGGAAGCGACGGGGCTCCCGTCCTCGAACGCCACACCCTCCATTGTGGCCGCCGCCGTATCGACCGCCGCCGCTCGCCTTCTCTCTCTCTCTCTCTCTCTCTCTCTCTCTCTCTCTCTCGCTCTTCTTGCACGTATATACAGCTTCGTCCTTTTGCGGAGGTATATTGCACTTTTCGCTGGCTTTTGATGATTAGTCGTGCTTTGAGCACCTACAGCGAATGCATTTTTTGGGGATTATGAGTGGCTCTTCTCCAGCATTGGTACATAGCAAGTGCTTTCACGCTAATTTTCACGTCTATTTTTATGAAACTGTAAACAGGATACTCGAGTGGCTGGTGGAACGTGGGAAGCACACTTTTGATCAGCCTTGAGTTAAATATACGCCCTGGAATTTTGTTTAGTTGGCATATCGTTCGGATGTGCGCGTGCTCTTATGCGAACGCTGAGATAATTAAGCGTGACGTTGCAATTTAGATGTTATTTCGCATTTGATGATCGATAAAAGTATAACTTTTTAAGTATTTGAGTAATTTATCGTAACGTTTATATAAGTATTCAAGGCAGAATGAGACCACTCTATACACTAATCGTGTTAAAAATTATATGCAAAAGTTATGAAAGACCACAGCCGTTTGTTTGCTCGCATGCTAACTAGTTTGTGGCCAGGTCGCAGCCAAACCACCATGTAATAAATATTTTTTACCCGACGAAGCAAATGTTTATCGTGACGCGCAAAAAAGGCCGATATTTTCCGCGCGCAAATTATGCGCTGAAATAACATGCAAAGCGCAACGCGATCGCCCGGCTAAATTTCATTGACGCGGCTCCATTATAAAATCGAATTTCTTCCATACCGTCTAATTTGCCCCGTCACGCAGCACGTTTAAAAAGTTGACTTTTTTATGCGCCGTTTAATTACAATCCAAACAAATATATTCCCAGTGTGCGTCCCCTGGCGTATCTGTAATCTACACTCGGTTCCTAATTTAAAAACAAATAAACGAGGATAAATAATTTACCCTTCGGCTGCGCACATTTCCATTATTTCCATCGAAATGATAAAAGCGCGCGGCCCGGACGGAAAAGCGTAATAGAATTATATACGTAATATATTAGGGACGCGGGTATATAGGAGAGAAATTACCAATCCATATATATCGCGCGCACATGACGGAAGAGTCTCTCTCTCTCTATACTCCCCCCGAAATCCCTCGAATAATATTTTGTTAACTCATCCCCGCGTGCGCGCGCGCGCATGGCACATGTATCGACGGCAGGAAATTATTTTTCACACTCTCTCTATGTGCTGGCGCATACAAGCGCGTGTGTCCTTCGCTTTACTCTCCGCCCCCGCACCGCAGTCGATATGTGTGAGCGTATGCGCGATATTATATGTGTAGCGAGATCTCGCGGGGTATTGGATATGAGAAGAGCAGCGGTCTCTTTTATTTACGAAATTTCGTCCCGGCTTCCGTAACTCACCTTTTTCAGCGCCGAAATAACAGAGCGCGGTAGGTCATTATTTTTCGTAAATTTGTTTAAATGTGGAATTGAAATTGATTGGAAAATGTGCGAATTTCTTGGCATCGATTAATTATATAACTTAATTGATTTAGTGAAGTTTTTGGTCTGTATGGGATAATGAAGATATAGAAAATGGACCACGATTCATCTTCAAATGTTTTAATTTTCTTTTGTTTTCTAATGACAGTTATTATGTTCATTTTGTTTATTATTAATATAATAGTTGGAATCATGACAAAATTGTACTTCAAACAATGAAAATAATGAAACTCGCAGTTCTATGTAGTTCAGTGTATCTAAATTATTATTGACACTCTCCTCCTCATAAATTTTAGATATAGTGTATCACAGTCTATATTTTAATTATATAAAAATTTATAAAATTCACCTACACACCCACATATACGCCCATACACACTTTATTAAAAATATAATTCCAATAAAAATTCTTCTTCAGAACCTAAATCTTCATTCGTCTTTGCTATTCATTATAATTCACACACGTAAACTCCTTTCTACGCCTCTTTAGAAAATCATATTTTTTCGTAAGAAAGTGAAATCTCAATCCACCCACATACGTTCATACGACCGTCGCTGTCTTCGCAAGGTCACATCAAAGCCGCAGATAGCCGTAGCCAAAACCAGACCACCGCCGCCGCACCGCGGAAAAGCATCTCGGAGTCTCCCACAAAAGACACCGCTCAGAGACACGAAAAAAAAACGCGCGCCACCCAGAAACAGCCGTCAAAAGTCAATCTACGAGACAAGCCTTCGTCTTCTCTCTCCCTCTTTTACTCTCTCCCCCGAGCTTTTAAAGGCTACACCTCTGCGCGCGCACACGCGCGTGTGTACACAGCGCGCCGGGGATGAAAATGGACGACGGCAGCGGTGCGCCTAAATGTTTTTCCACGCCACAGAGATTGCTTCTTCAGGAAACACACTAGCGCGCGGCCTTGCTCGAAATCTCGAAACTCGCCGAGCGCCGTTTAAGTCGTCAAATATGTATGTAGATAAACAGCTCCCCCGGCGACGGCGGTAGCGACGGAGAGAGAGAGAGAGGTGTGTGCCCTCGGTTGACAGAGATAATATACCTGGAGGGGCTGCTCGCCGTCGCGCTCACCTGTAACGAGGGGGAGTATCGAGAGCTAATGTTGCGTTGCGGATCGCAAGGTGTGGAGAGTTTGATGATGCGTGAATTTCGAAGTCGCGATTGGTTTTGTGTTTTGTATTATTGGAGTGGCTTTTTATGAGTGAGTGTGAGTGTATACTTTGATTTGCGGTATGTGAAAAGGAATTCAAGGAGATCGGATAGCTTTGAGAGATGAAAATATTGTGGCAATCGAATTGAATTTTCGATCTGGTATTATGAATATATGGAAAAATGACCGAAAAAAGATTCACAAAGAATGAAAATTTTTTTTAGAAACTACTATGATTTTAGTGTTCTGTAATAAAAATTATAAAAGTTACTACGCAAGATTAGCAGTTTTTATTATAAGAAAAGATTTTTACTGCTTGTACAATTATATACAGTTGTTAGTTGTTTGAGCAAGACAAATTAAAATATACTATTTTATTTTTAAATGCTTTTTATTTTACTTTTAATTAGAGATATTTCATACAATGTAAATACAACCGCTCGCTATGAGAGTTATATCAAAGGTCTGGTTCTCTTTTTGATTGTTAACGCGTAACTAACAACAATTTATTCAAATGTTTTTTCGAATGTTTCGCGAGCAACTGAAGCGTTTACTAGTTCGGTTTCACAATTATCATGACGTGAACTTTCGATCAAATCAAACCTGGAGTTTTCACGAACGCAAAACATAAAGCCCCATTGCTTAATGTTTACTCGAGAATTAACCAACCATTTTGACGAATATATTAATAATTTAAAAAGAATTTTCTCGAAGCGCACGAGTTTACAATGACCTTAGAATTAACAATTTGTATCGCAACATTAGTACCTTGAATAAAAAATTATAGTAAATTTGCCAATGAAACACTTTTTATTGCGTAAAGCTATTATCTATTGATTACTTATTGTGTAGAGACCTTAATTTCATATGTTGATTTAGTATATAGAAAGGTAATGTGGAATATTTCACAATATTCGAATAATTATGGTGATCTTAGCATGTCACGCTAATAATATCTAAGCAAAATATATAAACTTAGATATCTATATCCGAAGGTTGCTTTTGAGAATATGGTTCCAATTTCAACTGCTTGGGAAAACAAGCAGTGCTCAGAACTAATTTTGAGTTTCGACTCCAGGGAATCTTTCATTGAGGGAACCTTAGCAAACTAATTCCGTACGGATTCGAGGAACAGATTGCGAGTGATAGATAAATATAATTAAATTGAGAGATGTATAACTTCTACCACTGAATGTTCACTTTCTGTATAGTTTACAAACTTATTCCTCACAATTATTTAGTATCAAGGTCCTAATAATTTTTATTATCGAAAAAATACTTCAATTTCGATTTGTTATACACCTTTCACTTGTTTTTCCGTTAAACAATTATCGTCATCGTGAATTAAGAAAATGCGAATTTTGTAGATCAAGAACTAGGACAGTGACGGTATGTGTACAAGTCGACGAGTCATTTTTCAAAAATATCAAACAACTATCCAACGTAGACACGGTAAATTTGTTATCCAATCGACTAAACTAAGACATAATTCGCTCCCCCAACAAATAAAATCGCCTTTTCAGATGAATCTACCTCCCATTACACGGCGCACAACTTTATACCCCAATTCTCGAAATCACACACAAACACACATCGAGAATAAAGCCGTCCTCGCGCGATTATCCCCGCATTCGGTGAGAATTTCATGGTGGCATAAATACTCCCGCAACCTCTGCTGCTTTATATACACTTACAGCCGCAGGTAGACAAATCGAAGCCTTACATATACGACGTACTCAGCCACCCGCGCGCCGCAAATCCGCCCTCGACTGACAAGTGCGCCGAGCTGCTCGCCCCCTCCCCTCTTTCTCTCAAGCTTTCTATCGGGCGCATTACGCAACGCTCGGTGGAATCGACAAAGGAGATTTCGAAGACGTATGTGTGTGTGTGTGATGCCTTTTCGTGCGGGCGCACGCCCGTGTTTGTGTATCGCGTCTTGGAAAAATAAGGGAATATATATATACAGTGCGCGAGTTATGGAGAGCCGAAGAAATAATATTTTTATGGTTTTTGTGTTGTGCATGCACGCGGCGAGTGTGGATGACTGCCGCGCTCGGCTGCTGTCGTGGATTTTCTCGCGGCGCGAGTTTTTTTAAATGAGCTGATTGGTAAAGAGTTGCGGGGAGCTCTGGAAGCTCATAAAAACATATTTTCTTATGGCTGAAAAGTTTATGGTGAAAGCGGATGGTTATGTCAATGAAGTCGGTAACAGATAGGAGCTTATTTTTCTGGTTGCTTGTTTGGTTGTGTTTTTGGGAAAATGTCAATTTCATAATTCTTGTTTGATGTTATAGATGCTAGGAGAACGTATTTTTTCAAACATTATAGGTCAGATTCATAATATATACATATAGGTATATATTCAGCTTAACAAATCATGAAATATATACTTCTTATACTGAGGATATTGTTACTGTTAACATATTTATCTATTTGAAATACAACTATTTGACATGTTTAAGGATAAAATGTGATATTTTAATAGTTACCATATCTATATTAACTAATAGACATATTCAGATTTGAAAGTAGCTGATGGTAGAAGTTCTTGTTAATTGTAGTTTTTAAATCTAATAGCCAATTTTCTACCAGGATGATGTTATTGTATAACAAAAAGGTTTGAAATAAAAACTCCATTTAGTTTTTCACTCTAACGTTTCGGACATTTTTATTGTTTATGTCCCTCATCAGGATAAACAATAAAAATGTCCGAAACGTTGGAGTAAAAAAATAAATGATGTTTTTATTTCAAACGTTTTTGTTATAAAACAACATCATCCTGGTAGAAAATTGACCATTAGATTCAAAAACTGCTATAATAAGCATATCAAGGAGCGCGGGAGCGCTCCGAAGGCAAGTATTTGTAACTATATATTAACTATATATTAACTATATATTAACTAAATATGTTAACAGTAACAATATCAATGTTCTCAGGTAATATATTGAAATTGTTTATGAGAACATGGTAACTTCACTGTTAACATGGTAGGTATTATAACTGTTACAATGCCTATATTTGGTCATATTTAAACATACGCATGTTAACAGTTACAATGCCATGATAACAGTAAACAAATCCTTTTTTCAGTGATAGATCTAATAAAGTTTTAACTTTGGTTAAAATGTCGAGCATATATTTAGATATATAGAAGAAGCTATAACTTTGCTATGGTAAAAATAGAATACAAACTACACTCTTAGATATAAGAAACATTAGTATTAATTCCAATTACCTTGGCAATATTCTTCTTTTCAAGGAAAAATTCATATATATAATATTTTTAATTCTAGCACTTATTTTATTCTTAAAAATTTTGTATTTCTTTAATAAAACTTAACGCTTTCATCAGAGCTAAAAAAATTCAAATTATAACCAAGTTCAGCAATCCGAAATCATAGTAACAGTCCCTTCTTGTATATTATACGGACGCCCGTAGCGCAAAGCCAACTCCTTCTGTGCGCGCTCCACTTCCAAGTAAGTATATTTACAAAGTGATAAAGAGATTTAAAGCGAAAACCGAAGCTCAACCGAGCGATCGTCCACACACGCATACACACACAGGGCTACTCCGTATTTACTTATTTAGGGCTCGCTCATCCGCGCAAGCGCGCGCCTATGTCAAACAAACGCCTCTATCGAATGCCTATGTATCCCCCGTGGCACACATCTCACGCGGCTACGCGCGACACACGCAGGTATAAGAAAAGCGCACCCCTGCTTCTTTGTCAGCCAATAAAGAAGCTCGCGCACGGTATATACACGTACGTATCTACGCTTTTCGATAATGTAATTTCTTGCGGGCGCGCGCGCGTCGAAGGGATTTCGAGGGGCTATTCAGGAGCGGTAAAAAATCCGCGCCGTCGCGGCGGCAGCGCCGAGACGGTTCGACGACCGCGGACCACCAGAAGCGATTTTTTTTTCGCTTTGAGAGAGAGGTTCGCTCGATGATGTCTTTTTCGTGGGCTTTAGCTGCGCCTCTCGGCGGATTCGTGGCGTTCTGTTCGCGCCTTTTTTCGGGCTTTTATGTGGGGTGGAGGCCTTTAAATTGCTGCCTCGAGGCTTTTATCATTCGAGGTTCGGGCACGAGATGTTTATTTGGATTAGGTCTGCTGCACTTCTGGGTTTTAACCCAGAAGTGTATTAAACCCAATTAAAATAAAATTGATAAAAAGTAGGTGATATATATGAATAATAATTATAGTTGTAACTGTGTATAAATAATTAAAGGGGCTTTTATTTTTTAATGTTTATTAAATGAATACTTAACTAACTAGCTCAACAAATAGCTGTAGGGGAAGGCGGGGCATGGCGTGTCAGGTAGGTAAGTTTGGCACCCTCATATTTTTAATATTAATGAATGCAAAAAATTTAATTTTTACGTAAACCTAATTAGATATGCTTTTAGAATTTTCCTCTGTACTTTTGAGATTATAGATAATGTTTAACATTTAATTTAATAAGATTGAAAATCGGTGCTTAGAAACAAGGTTGACTTCATTTTTAAGTCGCTTGGAGCAACGAGAAAATGATTTTTTTTCTAAATGAGACCAAACCTATTTGATAGTTTCAACTTTTATCTTTGAAGCCCTGTTTTTGTTATTTTCAGAAAATCTTTATAAATAATATAATTAAAAAATGAAAATGGTATTAAAATGGGGCATGACGTGGCACCCTGGCGGGGCACGCGTGGCACACTCGGGCGTATCAGTGCGCCGCGGCGGCCGCCGAGCGAAGTGGTGTAACCTACAAACCAAAAACGGAGCAAGATGGGTTAACAACTACGCAGTGCAATAATTTAGTTTTAAGTAGTTTTTAGTTTCAATTATTACATTAATAAGTAAATAACGATTATTTCGACTGCGTATTAAGTTATATTTAGAGTAGAAAAAAGCCACTTGAAGACTTACACACAAATCAGCTTGATTTATCCATTGTTAATAATAATTCAGCTTCCGTAAATAATGAAAATTACTTTAGAGAAGTAATACCTGAAGAATCAATTGTAGATACTCAAACTGCCTTTTTCAATGGTCAGGTAGTTCAAATATGCTACATAGATGAAAATGACGCGAAATCTTTATAAATTTAAACTTATTGTAATAATAATGATAATTTGTTAATCAAACAAAAGTATTATGTTGTGATCATATTTTATAAGAAGGAATTTAAAAAATATATATAATCATTTATTAAAATGTAATAATCTATTTTAAAATAAAAATTGTTATGTTCCTTAATAAAAATAAAATTTTAAATTTTCAATAGACTAATTATTTGATTTTTGAAAATTTTATTATGGTATAATTATTAAAGTATTAATTACTGGAAAAAAGAATTGAAAACAATACCTATAGTAAAATATTAAATTTGACCGTGCCATGCGTGCCCCGTCGGGTGCCACAATCCACCCGCCGGTGGGGCACGTAGAGCATTTTTTTCACAATTTCTTTTCTGTATTTTATCAATAATTAAAAGAAAATGAAAAAAAAGTTAATAGTTTATTTTATTTTATTTTTTTCTGATCTAATTATTCTGTTTTTGTACATTTTGAAATAATACACGGTTTAGTTGTTATTTTGAATCAAAGTTAGGGTGTCACACGTGCCCCGCCCTCCCCTATCACTTCAAAAACTGCTCTATTCCTACACTGTTAAAAATTTTCGAAATTGAAGATAAATTTAATATACATTCTGTAATAAAACTTTTATTACAGAATGTACATTAAATTAATCTTAAATTTCAGAAAATTTTTAACAGTGTACACTGAGAGAAGAATATTGTTATAGTTAACATATTTATCTATTTGATTAGAATTGCAATATTGTAACTGTTACAATATCGTATATTTGAATAGGGAAGATTTTGACAGTTAAACCCACTATAGTAACTGTTACAATATCAATGTTTACCAGTAACATGTGGTATATTAACTGTTACAGTGCCTATATTTGGTCATATTTAACCTTTAGACTGCAGGGATTTGAAGGGCTTTAATCCCCTTAAAAATGTCCAAACCATGTTACTATATCTTAAATATAACGTATACAATGTTCCGATCACAGGTAGAGCCTATATTTAGGCTTTCCGGCAGCCTAGAGGTTAAACATACGCATGTTAACAGTTACAATGCCATGTTAACAGTAAACAAATCCTTCTCTCAGTGTAGGAATAGAGCAGTTTTTGAAATTGTAGCGAAAGATTGAATATTCCAATCGATCATTTATAGAAAATTCTTTATTAGCTATTAATATTTATTCGTTATTTTATTCATACTATTCAATTAGTTTACAGAATCAATGCAGCACATGTTTATCAACATATTTTCATGGCACCTCAACAGAATTAATACGTAATTGTATAACGGATACATTTGCGTTTGAAAAAAAATGACAAAATCGCTTCAACGTTTCCCTCCTTCAACAATCTCAAGCTGCAACATAAGCGCTATCCAAACAAAATGGCGCCTACACATCCTCCCATCCTCCGTCCAATAAATTCCAATCAATCCGTCAAGCCCCTCTCCCTCATGGTAAAAATCCAGCGTGCGCCGTCCCGATAAATTTCCCGAAAGCTCTGCTCTCGCACGATCAACGCCTCTCTTTTTTTTTCACCAGCCTCTTCGCGCGCCGTTAACTACCGTCTAATTTACGGTACGACACGCCGATAGCTCCGGCGCGTATACACATCTCAAAAGCGCGACGCAGGAAAAAAGGAAGCCCATCACGCGCCCGCGCGAAAGTCGTAACTTTCGTCGCGCGTGCGCGCCTAATTCGAGGCGAGCGGCGCACACACTGTTTACCCAAGCGCTCCCTCTTAATTCATACTTGTTGTTGCAGCTTAGCCGGGCCGAAATTTATTGTAAATTCCCGCCGCGCACGCGAGTATTATGAGCGCTGCGAGCAGGAGAGCCCAGAGCTTGAGTTATCGGGAGAGGAATTCGTGCATCGAGAAAAGCCTTGCCGAATATCGCCGCGAGCGAGAGACGGGAGGCGCACGCGCGAGTTGAGAGTAGAGTAAATCATCCGGAAGCTGTCAGTCTTCGGTTTATATTAAGAATTTCTGGTATCTCGAGGGATCTCTTTGACGTTCGCCTGCTTGGGTGTGCGAGGATTGAGGCTGCGAGCGCGATTAAATTGATATCTTGTAAGGCTGTTATCGCGGTTGATTTTATTCGCGGATAAAGTTGGCATTTGTATACTGATATGAAGGAACGGCCTATTTGTGGAATCAGTATCGTGGGTCATCTAAGCTGATATATTTTATAGATAAATAAAAGTCCTCTATACAGTTTATTGATTATACATAATTTTTTATCAGTCGGTTACTATTAATCAACAACACACTTACACAGTTATTCAGATGTCATCTCGCTGAAAAAACTCGCACGCCCTCTCGAAAGCTGTCACCCACAACGAACCGCCCGAAGAACCACATCGCCTCTCTCCCACACTCATCCTCACACATAGTCCCATCAGTATCGCGACACCTCTCTCTCTTATTATTATTACAAAACGACGAAGGTGAGAGCGAACGAGACGCGCTCTTCCGAAAAACCATCGGTCCGATTCGACGGTCACGTCCCGTTAAAACACCTGCCCGAAAAATCCCCCCATTGAGGCGCGCGTATGCGATGTTGTCTTAGGCGCGGCCGCGTAAACAAACCGAGTATGACGCGAATCTCGCGATGGCGATGCACTTTCCGGGCCGGACGTCGCTTCTCTCTCTCTCTCTCTTCCCTTTTTCCCCACTCTCTTTCGAACAGAGAGAGAGCGCGCCAGGAAACGTCAGGCACGAATGCCGTGCGTAAACATTCCTTTGTCGCGGTTTGTTTCGCCGTGCGGAGCGCGCGGATTAACGCGCATCGACGGGGCGAAGTTTGCGGACGACTCGTGTTATGTGGGCGCGCGGGGGAGGCTGTATGGGAGAGGTCGATATATTGAGGCGATGGGAAGTCGTGGGAAGGACAGGGAGGAGAGGAGGAGTGGATTGGACGTGTATAGATTGAGTTGAGAGTTGGTGGAAATTTCGGAGAATGTTATGTTGTTTGAATGCAAAAGGATATGTTGCAGTAAAATCATAGCTTGATTGAATTGTTTATATAGAATTGCTTTCAATCATTAGCTGAGGTTATATTGTTCTTAGGGTTTTATATATGTTTTAATACACAGGACTTGATTATACTACCTGAAAAAAAAAGTAAAATTCATTTCGCGCGGCGCTAAGTAGCCCTCATTTTCATCCGTCAACAAAACTGTGATCTTGTGCGAGTAACTCGCGAAGTTTGTAACGTCAATAAGGATTTGTTTTGAAACTAACTATTTTCTTTTATGTCGTATATACACCCGGCGTATTACAAAGCATAATATTTGAATGTTTTTTGAGTATTCAAATCGGATTTAATAGTCAAGTTGACGATCGCTTTTTGCCATTTTCGCTTCTTCTTACCTAATTTTGTTTTAGACGCGTTTCACAGTAAAGTAGTAGTCTATTATACTTATTATGATGCGACTTCCTGTGCAAGTTGCTCGTCTAAACCGGGAAATTTTCGATTTTTTCAATGTACCCGGAGACAGAGAGAGTGAGTGAGAGGAAACTTAGCGCAAAGTTACGAACTAACTGGCAGTCAGCAAGAGAGACGGAAAATATTAAGTTTCACCCAAGACATGGAACATCATACGGGAATGAAGCGTAAGACAAGACGTAACCTACCGCCGCGCGCACGCCACGAGTTCGTGGAACTTCTCAAACCACACATATGTTGTATGTTTAGTACAGTTCTTCTTTCCTTCTCTCCGCGTGCGCGTGCGCGAGTGCAAGCGCGCCTGGGAAAGGGACGAAAAGTCGATGGGAAAGCGAGGAATTTTGAAAATTTCCATTGTTCGGGTTATTTCCACTGTCGCGGAGGAATGCTTCCAGCACACATTGCTTCGATGTCTGCGATGCAATCTCTATTATCGGGCATAGGATCGGTAAGAATTTTCATTGTTTGTATATCGCGATTAATGACAAAATAAAAAAAGGGGTTGCACGATGGACTTGACTGTCATATTCCCGTGTATTTTGGCCCGTTGAAGCTGAATATAGCAAGGTTGAAAATTTTTTTTAATCGTTGGGTCAGTGATATTATAGAGTTCTAATTATCTGATATAGAATCCATTTTGAATCATCTAAATACGATGTTTCCTTTTCGAGAAATAGTAAATCAAAATTTTCGGTCATTAGGTATATCTCAAAGAAGGAAAAATCGTATTCATATAATTCAAATTTTTAATCTATTGTTTCTCGAAGAAAAAATATCATATTGAGATGATTCAAAATTGATTCTGTAGCAGATAACGAGTACTCTATAATACCACTGATCGAATAATTAAAAAAAATTGTTGATCTTGTTATGAACATATCTCAACATTTTTAGAGTGAGCAATATCTTAGAATTCTGACGGGTAGTGCCAAAACTGAGGTATTCTGTTCATTCGGCTTCAATGGACCAAATTACATGAAAATATCATAGTCTAGTTCATCATGCAAACCATTTTTTTTATTTTGTGGACTTGTGTACTTCATTGAATGAGGCTCGTACTAAAATCATGATGCATTGAGTGATTATAGTATTAAACAAATATTTTGAAACAAAAATCTGCTCTTTATCTTTAGTACTTCACGGGCGATCTTATTTAAAAAATGCCTGTACTTAATATAAGAGGATAAAGTTATGAGCTACTGCTATTAACAGCGTTTGGTTTTTTAGTTCTAAATGCTTATTGATATGTACACTAAGTCAATATGAATAACAAGCCTAAATAAACGGTATCCTCTAAAAATTAGAAGGAAAGTGTGCATGATCTATGTTTTTTCAAAACAGATATACCTTGTTTTGAGACCAAACTGTTCAGCCTTACTTTCGCCCCGAGGCAATTTTAGTCTCTCAATCTACTATAGGCGTTTATAATAATAAAAATACATGATTTTTATATTTAGAATGAAATGCGCGAATTTCATTTTCACCCGATAAACTATTTTTGTACCTATAATAATTGTGTTGTAGTTTTATTCATATTTCATTATATTCCACAGTTGGCTAGGATTGGCTGCTTTTTTACATGATATGGTTTTAATCAGTAAATGTACATACCTAATAATTAATATTAATGAAATCAGTTATGTAATTTTTAATGGAACAAATTAGAATTATCTTTTTGCAATGAAGTAGAAAAATATAACAGTTTGGTAATCTTTGTATGCGGTAATAATTAATACCGCATCGTTTTCTCCAGTAATAAATTACAATAGCAATGTATCCCTAAAAAATATCTGTATTTGTCCATAACAGAAACACAAGAAGCGATATTAACTACCTTTTGATAAGAAAAGTAAAGTCTGTAAAGATTTTTAATTGCGACGACCTGTATCTTTAATGATATTTAAGGTATATTTAAAGAATAACACTAATAAGTATATTATTTCATCTTTCCATTATAGATAAGTCTTATCTAAATTATTCGGCAACATCTCATCCCAATACCATTTTTAAAGTGTAATACAACTCCAGAACGCGCCAAACTCTGCCAACAAATTGAGAACACCAGTATTTTTCGAAAATCTCTCTCTTTTCTCACTTGGAAAAAAACAATAGCATTCATAGCTTTGCGCGATGCTCTCGGAAAAGCTGCGCAGTAGTAATAAAAAAAAAAAACGCGAAAGAAAGTGTCCGGACGTCCGCAGTGTAAATCGGTTTAACATGCGCCCTCTCGATTCACCCTCTTTCTCTTGCGGCTGCTCGGTAAAATAACAACAGCCTCGTTTCCATACGAGTGCTCTCTTTCAAGTGAGCAGAGTCGAGTGCTTTCACACGCAGAGCGGAACCGCATCGCGTCGATTCGCCGAAATCTCGCTAAAAATGCTCCCGCGCTGTTTTATACTCCCTCCCCCGCCCCGCAGGTACTCGTCTTTCCTTTTTCGAGTTGCTTTTGCGCGAGCGGCTTTTTTCCAGTGTTTATAGTGGTTTTGAAGACTAAGAGGGATGTGGCAGCTGTGTTTTTTTTTATTTCACTGATAAAAATGATGGTTTTGTGCGGAAAGTGATGTGGAATTCGCTCGATTGATACTTGACGTCACTTTATTTTTACGAAAATACACGAGCAATACAGTTGAATTAATTTATCCATCACTTACAAATTGTCTACGATATATCTATTAACGCGCCGTAATGGTACAAACGATTAAACAATAATTTAACAAGGCCCATTATACTTCAGCATAATCTCATATTGAACTAGACGCCGCGCTGGCACGGCTAAAGATTACACACCGAACGACCTAATTATACTTACCCGGGGGGGATGATTCCCGAGGTGCGCCCCGCGATGCATTAAAACCGAGATAAACAAAGAGAGCGCGCGCGACTCTCGTCTTCTCGTCGAGCGGAGCATACGGCGGCGAGGGAGCGAGAGAGGAACGTGCGCGCACTGTTTGTTCAGCCGCAACTTCTCCAAATCTTTTGTGATGCGCGCGCGCGCTCTGCTCTCGGGCAGAGGGTTGCCGCGGCGTTATATAGTGCGTGCGCGCGTATACGGCGATAAGTAGATACGCCCGGCTGACGCCGCCGAGAATAGACGGCGAAAAGGCGAGAGGAGGCTACCGGGAATCTTTCTTGTAAATAATTCGGCTTTTCTGCGGCGAACCGCCTGGCCTGCAAGCAAGCGATTTTTTCCTCTTTCTCTCTCTGGTTCTGTGTTTTTTTTTTTTACTGAACTGTGCGATTTTGCTGTGGCGGTATGGACGACGAAAGCACGTACACGTGGATTGTTTGTAAAAAGTATTGCTACCGATATACGTATAGTGGATGGTTGGTGTTATAATTGTAACTTTAAATTATATATTAGTACATTTTTAATGTTACAAGTTTTTGTACGGTGTATTATAATAATATGTTTGTTGATACGGTTGCAATGCAATTTTTCAAAATAATCATTGTATTTTCTGCGAACTCAATATCACAAAATTAATTATTTATACGTTATAATAAAAAATTTATGATAATATATTTCACGTCACATAGATTGTAAATGTGAAATGGATTTTATGGAAAAAATTAATTCATAACTTATGTTAAACTATACATAAATACAACTTTTATTACGTATAGATTAATGAGTTTTACGGTAAATCAATTATTATGGCGATTAATATGCAAACAACAATTTATACTCTCTAAATTTGAAACAGTGAAATTCACTGAAAATCAGTTATAAGTATACCGAATCAACTGAAATGTTCAATGAAAGCTAAAAATCAACGTAAAATTCAGGTGATTTGGTATACTTATTATAACTGATTCTCAGTGAATTTCACTGTTCCAAATTTAGAGAGTACAAATGTTTATTTATCTTTGTATTTATTGTTAACGTGTAAAAGAGAAATTATATATACACATAAAAAAAATTTGAATGCATACTACGTATTCAATGATGTTTGGGATAACCATATTTCCTTGACTCTGCAAACAAAGTTATAAGACCATCGAGTACTTCCTCGCCATTTGGAATAATTTGTTCAGGGGGAAGCAATATTCCATAATCTCCTTTGTCACGAAGTTCAAAACCAAAAACAATTGGCAATTTTAATGTAGCTTTAACCCAGTCTATGGATGATCCAGAAGCAAGATCTAAAACGATAATTAAATAAAACAATCATTTTGTGCCTTTAACATTAATTAGCTAGCTGTATATTTACTAAATTTTATAATCTTACATATGGTCTCGGCGATATTTCCAACTGTATACTGAGTGCCGTATCTCTTGGACAATGCGTCCGCGGTTTTAACGCCAATAGCGTACTGAAAAAGAAGAAATAGTTAATCTTCAAAAGACACACTTGTTAACAAATTAAAAATTGAATTGAAAATAGCTTACTGTTTCATTGTAGTTGTCAAGATGTTCTGTAGTGTAGCCATAAGGTACCATGAGAAGTTGAGAAAAACTATGAAAACTTATGTAGGCAAATAATTTATCTCCGATCGATTTGATATAATTCGACATCTTGAAGGTCTCATCCTCGATGAAGGGCGCGACTCCTGCAAACTTGCTGTCGCACGGGTCACTGCTAGCCCCAGCCGCTATTTTATAATAGAAAAGAATTTTTTTTAATAACAATCTTGATTTTAAGCTTGATACATTTACAGCTAAATATTACAGTTGTAAATTAAATCACACTCACCGTAAGTAAAGATTTATTTTATCAATGTACATATAAAGGTGACTTGTATTTTACTGTTGAATTACAAATAACATAAATGAATAAATATTTATTGTTATGTTTATCACGTTTACAAACCGATGAAATTAATGTTTTGAAACAAAAAGGAACATAAATTTAATTTTCTGCAAACATCAGAAATAAAACTAAGCGAAAATATATTCATTTTTTTAAATTTTGAATACAGACTATAATTGCCAATCAATTTGATTTTATATTTTTATTTTTATGATAAAAATGTTCATAAACCTGTACTGCCATCGGAAGCAAGAAGGTCTGTAACTCCAAAAAAAATTTAATTTTCAAAAATGATTAATTCAATAGAAAACGGCAAGCTATCAAACTTCATATCGAAATTGAGGCGAAAGTGACATTTTGAAGTTATAGACCTTTTTGCTTACGGCGGCAGTGTAGTAATTTCTATAAAAATAACAGTATTTATAATAACTTACTGTTCCACATGAAATCCCAGTTTCGGTTGAGGTCGGTGCCGAAGCAGCCAGATTTAGTATAAGATCTAGACTTTCTCCATATGCGGTCCTGAAAAATGGAATTTCATATTTTTCATACGTTTAATTTTATAGAAGATTAACTATCGGTATTAAGATTATTATAAAAAGGTACGCAAATATTGAGAACTAAAATAGAAGTTGGAAGCATTATACATCTATCACAAAGTGGTGACACAAAAATTAAATTGCTCAAAAAACGTAAGAAATAAAAGTGTTTTATTTCGTACATTACCCCCGCCGGATCGAGAAAAGCATCATTTCTACAGTGGTGACATAAACTTACAGTAGTATAAGAGTAGTCGTAGCCGTCAGGATTAAACGTTGGGAAGATGTACCAATCGTAGGACTCGGCTAATTTCCTCACACTTGGCTCGTCACTAGTAAAAAATTCGTTTATCAAATAAGTTGCGGTAGCCGGTGTAATCCACTCGTAAGCATGTATTCCGCTCTCGATAAACACTCCTGGATTGTTTTTCTTAAAAGATAGCTTGATACCTTTAAGCTCACGTTTTTCGAAAGACAAACCGGCGAAAATAATTTTGGCTTGTCCAGGGTACTTCTCCACGAGACTGTCCAACCAATTGTAAATCTCTTTTAGAGGATGGTAGCGTTTCCAACCAAAGCCAGGCTCGTTACCGATGCCAGCTTTCTGGCGATCAATCAGTTCTTGAACGTTGTCGATCATTTTCTTGTACTCAATGCGAGATGCGTCCATTTGCTCGATGAAAAAGTTCAAGTCCTTGGGTGCGACCATTACCGAGATCGGGAGAGCGCTATTTTGCTCGGTCCAGTACTGGTACTAAAGTAAAGCATTTTCAATTTGCGCTTGTTATTATCGATTTAAAAGATTTGGAAAATTGATTTTTACCATCTTTTAATATCTACTGTGAAAAAACATTTTATTGGGCACTCACCCCATCGCGAGATTCCACTAAATGTTTCATGAAACGTAGCTCTTCCGCAGTCTTTACCATCATCTTGAATACCTTATAGTTTTCATAACTAACCTGACCATCAGCAATCACTGCTGTAGCTATGAATAGTAAGGGTAGGAAAAACCGCATTTTGTTTAAAGATCAAAACCTTCCTGAACTAATTGTTATTCAATATATAGCAGGAGCAAGGTTTACTGCTGCTTATCTTACAGAGAAATGATTTGTACGCTCTTTATATATACTTCAGAGCATTTTTTGGACTACTGGTTACTACGGCACTGATAAGTAATCTTATCAAGTGTTGCTAATTTATTCAGTACATTAAATGTCAAATTAAAAATGAATACACATACACAGCTGTATACATACATAATGAGATGCACAGGTTTCTGCATGAATACACTAAAACTTTTGAAAAAAGGCTGGTTATATATGGATTAACTGAGGTGAATATTTATAAATATTAAATCAGATTATTATTTCCATCGTAATTATTTTGTTTTCGCAAACAACGCAGATAACTCTTTTCATATCAAAATGTAAAAGCTACCTCTGTAAAATTTGATAAAGGCAGATTCATCTTTACAGCAGTGACCATGGGATTGCAGCGGAAGAGTGTGAGCATCGATTTCGCGTAGGAGGTGCCGGACGTGTATAACCTCCATGCACGGACCATAAAGTCTGGCAAAAAGTCTGGGGTAAAGTCTGGCGAAAAGTCTAGGCACTTTTCCAAGACTTTTTGGCGCTGTATGCTAAGTCTGGTAAAAAGTCTTGGATGAAGTCTGGGCATTTTTTCCCAGACTTTTTATGCAGTATTTTAAGTCTAGTGAAAAGTCTTGGATAAAGTCTGGGGATTTTTTCCAAGACTTTAATAGAAAATATAAAAAGTCTGGCAAAAAGTCTAGGATCGTCCGACATGCAAGACTTTGACCAGACTTGTCAAGTCAGACTTCTGCAAGACTTCGCCCAGACTTTTTTTTACACGGCTTGTTATCCTAGAAAAACGGATTATTTTATAAAATAATTCGTTTGATAAAGGAATGCAAAAATTTTACCAGATTAATGTACTGAAGGTGAGCTGTTTTGAAACTATAGTTTAAGTGAATGAATATTACATATGGCAGTCATTTAGTAAGTTAGTTTCATCACTTTATATAGTAGGGTAGAGTAAGGAAAACGTCCCAGTATCCGAATATTTAACCCTACCGAAATGTTCCGGTACCCGAACGAGTATACGCATCATATTTATTTATATACATAACTACTTTCAACGTATGAAAAATAGCAAAAATCTAAAGATCTTAATTAGTTTTTAACTACAAAGATATTTTTACTAGATAATACTAAAAATATTAATGATTTTTTTCGGCTATCGGGTCGTATTTGAGCACTATCACGTATCCCTTATGGCACTCACAATCAGCAGTATTCCAAGTTTACTAATGTAATATTTAATGAAATTTTTGAATAAAAGTCACAAATTTTTGTACTTGATTCTTATGACCTTTTATTTCGTTAACAGTTGAAATCATTTTCTTCTCAGATAGATCATGAGTTCGCTTTAGTTTCTGTATGACGTATTTATAATATGAAACGCTTTATGAAACGAATTTGTTTAAAAATCTGTTAATAGCATCCATTTAAACGACCTTGCGCTATTTTACCAAAATTACCATCTAGGATCTCACTTAGCTTTCGATAAGATGCGCTACCTCGCGGGGAATCCCTCGCACCCTCGCGTTCGTTGTCGTCGTCATCGTCATGGTCGGCACCTCGTCAGCGCTCAGGCGCGCATAATACCCACCACCTCTCGTGCCGTTTCGTTTGTACGGAACACAGATCGACTGTCTAAAAGACACGGAGCAACGGCCAAGACAAACCTTAAATGCTTGCTAAGCAAACAGTCGGAATTAGCCACCGCCACGCGCGCGGGATGATGCGCGAGCTAGTAGCGCGAAAGAGGGAGAGAGATGGATGATGGGAGAAGCCGCGGCCAGAAAAGGACGTTTCGCTTCTCGAGCAGCGCGCGCTCGCGCATATATAGTGACAGAGAATAAGAGAGGGAGAGAGAGAGAGAGGCTGGATGGGTCGCCTTCTGTGTCTCGGCCCTCGAGATTCCTCGGCTTTCGATTCCGCACTCGAGCCTCGTCATTTTGACGTTTTTTTTTTCTACTTATGCCTGCGTGTATATGATGCATGATCATGGGTTGAGCTGAAGTGCCTCGAGAAGTCGATGGATCTTCCGATTTCAAGTTACGTTGTTGAGGTATATATATGTACCTACCTGACTGTGACTCGATCTTTTGGTATTAACTTGTGAACTTCATATTTTTGTGATTAAAAATCTAATGAATCGATGTGTAATGAAGTAAATGAACTAGATCGCGAGTTTTTATTTGTAATGGTTTATTTACTTAATTAGGGGCTTCCCCAAGGCTCGAGCTTGAGCGAAGACGTCACGGCATTTGTGCGCTGCCACTTGCCGGAACTGATGCAGGAGGAGAATGCACAAGAAGAAGGTCGTGGAGGACCTGGAGTTTCTGGATCTATTCGTCGGCTTAGTGGAAAAAGCGGACACGTCGATTTTTAGTTGAAAAAGTGCATACTTCGTAACGAAGTTTAAATTACTATTATTTGAGTTGAAATCCACTAGCACTGGAAAATCATCTGACTCGCTCCGTAGCTTATTTATGTATTTTCTGGTATATCGTTGCTTCAATTATACATTTATCAAATTTATCTTTTTTAATGAAGAGAAAAAATATCAGGCGCGAGGTGTACGCTTTTCCAACGAAAAATCGACGTGTCTGCTTTTCCAACGAAAAATCAACGTGTCCGCTTTTTCCACTAAGCCGACGTATTGGACTCTCATCCACGCGCTATGAAGGCGATCGTAGTAGACGTGCTCAAGCAGACGTATAGGCGCGGCGAGGTGCGCTGCCGCGAAGAATTTCGTTGCAATTACTTTTGAACAGCTAGAAAGTTACAAACTCTTGTTTGTTAAAAAAAAGTAAATTACTTATAATGTTTATACGTACTATATTTAGCCAGTATACAAATTTTTAACACAAAAAGGAACTCTTTCCTCATTAATTGATGTCAATGAGTTATAAAAATTAAAAAGGAAACATATGCTCTACATTTAATCTTTCTGTAATCAATAATTGAGGGCCTACGAGTGCACATACTGATACAATTTTGAGTAAAACTCATTTTTTAAAGTACAGCCAGGTAGAGAATTGAAATGAGTATTTTTCCGTGAAGAAATAAATCTAATTTTCATGTTTATTAGTTTTATTAAAAGTTCAAATACACTGTCTTAAAAAAAAAATTTAATGAAAATTTCTGTTTAACTAGCCAGAACTTCCTTCAAATCAAATATTTCTTTCAGAAATTTTTACGCAATTAACTTTATGTATTGGGTGTGTTACACAAGTCTTAGTGGAATAATAAAGATTGTTATTGATCAATATGACGAATTTTAGGAAATTTCTTTTCAAAATTTAAAATCTTTTTCAAATGAAAAAGTTGTGTTATGAATTTTTGAATTTCGTTATTCGATTAGTAATATTCTTAAACGTCTAAGGAAGTTTATTAGGAAATTCCAGCTTTCTATGCAGTGTTGCTAAAAGGTTGAAGAACTTTTCGTGAGCGTTACGATAAATGCTGTTGAAGGCCGTGCGCCGCGGCACGTGTATGGCGTGCGCACGGCTCAAGTTGCTCACGAAAAATGTTACAATTTCTTAACAACAAAACATAGAGAGCTGGAATTTTTCAGAAAACTTTCTTAGACGTTAAAGAATAGTGCAGTTCTGATCGCATCGTGAAATTCGAAAGTTCCTAACACAACTTTTTCAATTGAAAATATAGGTTTAAAATTCTGACAAAAAAAAAGATTTTTTAGATTCCCCATTTCGTTCAACAACAATCTCTTCTATTTCGCTAAGGCTTTTAACACGCAGAATACCCCAAAATATATTATGTAAAAATTTCTGCAAGAAATATTAGATCGGAACGAAGTTCTGGCTAAGTAGTTGAACAGAAAATTACGTTAAATTGTTTTTTCCAATAAAGACAGTTTATTGGGATTTTCAATAAAACTAATAAAGATCAACATTTGATTTTTTCACAGAAAAATGCGCATTTCAATTCTCTACAGCCTATATTTAAAAAAAATGAAATTGGCTCGAAATTCAAATTCAGTTCGTTGGACAATACTTCTCTGGCAAAACCGCGTTATGTCCCCTTTTTGTTTACAGGCCGTCATTTGTCTCGGTTAGTCTGAACCGCTCTAGGTATATACATTACCGCTATTTGGAATAGGCTCATTAATATTAATGGTGATATTTTATTAAGTTCAATTATTTCAAGGTAACTGGCAATAATAGTCTCTACAGATCCATTCGCCCCGGCCACCGTTTGCTGGACAGACCGTTTCGTCTTCGCACCGATATCTACACCGGTCACCGGATGCGATAAGTACCGTCGTTCGATATTTCGGTCGACTTACAAATAATCGCTCAACACGTGGCCCAACAGTCTCAACACTGCCACCACTGATGGTAATGTATAATTTTTTATCAATTTCACGTTGCTTTTTGAAACGATGTGTAGAGGGCGCTAAAATTTTAAGCTTACTAACTTTCTTGCCCCTCCTCGTAAATCTTTTCTTAGATTATCAGCAACGTGAGCCATATAATTTAACCTTAAATAGCTAGAACTTTATATAGTACGTAGATGGATTAATACTTACAACCTAACCGCAGTGCGATTTTATTTACAACTTACATTTTTTTTGTTTGACAGAGAAGGTAAGATATTTTTTGTGATTTACAGTGCGTGCTGAAATGTTTAACGTAAAAATATTTTTTAGAATGGCTACACAAAGGAATTTTTTACCATGTACTGATAGACTGTTAGGTGCATCAGAAAATGACAGTACATCGTTTATCATACCAAGAAATAATAATTCAAATCATTTTAATCGGAATAATATTACTAGTACAAATATTCAAAATATTACGTTATTGCAAGAACCAAGTGAATTGATGGACTTTAAATTGATAGTACGAAACGAACATTACGGTAATTCTCGTCAATACGATCTTGACATTACGTTTGCCAATTACGTTCATGAAATTTCTCAAGATTATGGTTACACTGTACAAATTCAAGCTTTAAAAAAAGGAAACGATAACCGTATGATACACGTAAATTTATTCTTTCACGAAGAAATGCGAAGTACAAATAAAATATCGCTTAAAAACATATCAATATTAATAGTGGATTCGCAGGATATAATTCATTACTGCTGTTGTATACGGCGATTCAATTCCGTGAAAAGCACGATAAGATATCTTTCATCCAGTAACGATATCGTGACAAAGATGTTAAAAGACGGCATTTATAGCGATGTATCGTTGGTCGTTGGTCACAACACCTTCAAAGCACACAAAGAAATACTGTCATTGCAAAGCGATGTGTTTAAGGCAATGTTCTCTCACAATATGGCAGAGAACCAGAGCGGAGTATTAAAAATCGACGATTTCGATGCAAAAGTTATCGAGGAAATGCTGCTTTATGTGTACACTCGTATAACAAAAAATTTACCCCAATTTGCACGGGAACTGTTCAAAGCAGCGCACAGGTATGAAATTCATGGTTTAAAGTTGGAGTGTGAAGAATACTTCACTTTTAATTTGAATCGTCAGAACGTCATCGATATTCTGGATCTGGCGAGAATTTACGATTTAAACAAATTGAAAAATGGCGCAACGTCTTTTGTGCGCAATCGCGAAGGAGAGATGGTGAAAGAACAAAGTTTTCAGAAATTCCTTTGTCGCGATTTGTCGGTCAGTACAGTAGTTTCAACTTTATTATTATGTACAAAATATCAGTTGCCAGATGTTACGAGAGAATCATTTAAGTTTGTTAAAAATAATAATAAATCTCTTATACGGAACAAAGAATTTCTTGATTTATTCAAGACAAATGGAGAGTTAATGCAGAAACTTTACGTTTATATATTTACATAGTTGAAAACTATCAGTACATAGATATGTTACTTATAAAGTGTTTTATTGATTATTAACAATACAGTTTTTCATGTAAGATATAGGGTATATTGTAGGTTATTATTCACTATGGCGATACCCACACTATGGGAAGCGCTCTCTGTCAGAAAATAGTGGCGCTAGGCTGACATTCACGTGGTGTTACGTGCAAATAAAAATTTGTCCAAAAAATTTGTCTACAAATTTTATTTATTAATAATATTATTATATTCCAAAAAAACTTTTAAATTTTCGGTGTTCATAAATAGTTCAGTAAATATAAGTAAATGACACTTCAAATAATTATCCGAGTTTATATTCAGATGTTTTTAAGATACGTAAAGCACAGTTAATTTTAAAATTTTTACATCAAGCCGACGTGTGCTTGTTCATCCATTATTAAACTTCTAAGTGTAAAATTGCGTGATCATTCAATTTTTTACGTGTTACTTTATTATGGATAAGGATAAATAATCTGCGTATCTACTTAATGTAAAAGAAATTTAATAGATGTTGATTGTTTCTTCTCCAAAGAAAATTCTCACCAGACATAATTTGTCTCGTGCTAATAGTATTTGGGACGGTTCCATTATCTTAGAGCGGAATTTCATTGTAAGATAAAGAGGATTTTATTTCTCACTCTCGTCCACTACCTATATGGTTAGTGGTATGTTCGGAGTACCCCCCCCCCCCTACTCACATACACACTTTCATTACTTTGTTTAAGATGATCGATTCTCTGATTGGTCGTTAATGTCTGCTGCTTTTTCAAAAAGTCATTTATGATACCTACGAGGGTAAAACCCTTTCCCTATAACCTAATAAATTTTGCTTCCTCCCAGAGGAAGCTTTGTAATAGTAAATTTTAGAATTTCGTTAAATCGCTCTAGAAACATGATTAGAACTTCGAATGACATGATTTTGGAAAATATCTGTATGGATGTGTGCGTATGTGTGTGTGTGTGCGTGTGTGCTTGTGTGTGCGTGTATGTTGTGGATGTATGTGTCTGTCCGTATACGCTTATATAAACTTATAACCCATGATTTATACTGAACCGATTTTAACTGGACAGGGCTCATTTTTTGTATTTTGCTTACACAATTATTGGGGTCAATAGCCCTTTTATGCCAAAGTTGATTTTCTTTTGTTTTATAGCGGTATTTCGATTTTAAAAATATTTTTCCTTTTTTTACAGTTCAAAGCTAATATTGTTTATATACTATGAATTCACTTTATGCAAGATAAAATTCTCTACGTTTGAAAAAAAAAATCATGCCAGCTCAAACCGTAGTGACGAGCACGTCAGGATGATGCTGCTGAAGAACGGCTGCTACAGCGACGTATCGCTCGTCGTTGGCGTCAGGATCTGTCCGGTGCACAAGTACATCCTTTCTTCGAGGCGCAACGTTTTCAAAGCCACGTGCTCGCAAGATCAGATGGTGGTAAATGGCATGGTGCAGATCAACGACATTGCCGAGGTCGTCGAGAAGATGCTGGCACTACGTCTACACCGGGCGAGCGACGAACTTGGCTCTGGCCGCACTTTAGCAGTTTCGTCTGCGGATCAGTTAGTTGAACTGAGGGCTCAGTGCGAGGAGCTGCTGTTCAACATGAATTGGAAGAACTTGTATTGCTCTCGAGGCTGCCCCAAGTGTTGAGCCTGAGCGACGGCGTCACCGCATTTCTGCGCTATCACTTGCCGGAACTGGCGCAGCAGAAGAATTACCAGCAGTTCCTGTCCCGCTCGCCACCATGCTGAGGCTGCGCGAGAAGTATCAGCTTTCTGCTGTGGAGGCTGAGGCGCTCGAGTTCGTCAAATTCTAAAAGAAGAAGATCGCGGAGGACTAGTAGTTCCCGGATCTATTGAATTCTCATCCACGCCTCATGAAGTAGATCGTAGTCGACGTGCTCAAGCAGACGTAGGCACAATGAGGTGCGCTGCCGCGAAGAATTTCGTTGCAATTACTTTTGAACAGTTAGAAAGCTACAAACTCTTGTTTGTTAAAAAAGTAAATTACTTATAATGTTTATACGCACTGTATTTGGTCATTATACAAATTTTTAACACAAAAAAGAACTCTTTCCCATTAATTGATGTCAATGAGCCATAAAAATTAAAAAGGAAACATATGCTCTACATTTAATCTTTCTGTAATCAATAATTGAGGGCCTACGAGTGCACATACTGCGATTGCGCCGGAGAAGTATTGTTCAATGAGCTAAATTTCAATTTTGAGTAAAACTCATTTTTTAAAGTACAGCCAGGTAGAGAATTGAAATGAGTATTTTTCCGTGAAGAAATAAATCTAATTTTCATGTTTATTAGTTTTATTAAAAGTTCAAATACACTGTCTTAAAAAAAAATTTAATGAAAATTTCTGTTTAACTAGCCAGAACTTCCTTCAAATCAAATATTTCTTTCAGAAATTTTTACGCAATTAACTTTATGTATTGGACGTGTTACAAGCCTTAGTGGAATAATAAAGATTGTTATTGATCAATATGGCGAATTTTAGGAAATTTCTTTTCAAAATTTAAAATCTGTTTGAAATGAAAAAATTGTGTTATGAATTTTTGAATTCCGTTATTCGAGAAGGCGGTGCCATAGTCGTACCATTACGGACTGAGGAATTGACACAATTTCAAACTTATTAAAAATAAAATACAAATAATCACAAAAAATCAAGAGCACACTGCTCTGTAGTTTTAAACGTTCTATCATCCAGTAAAAGTTTGAAGTAGAAATATCAAGTGGTTTTTGCAAAAACTTTGAATGAAACTGAATTTTGTTTTATTCAAAGTTTTTGCAAAAACCATTTGATATTTCGACTCCAAATTTTTGCTGGACGATAGAACGTTCAAAACCACAAATCAGTGTGCTCTTGATTTTTTGTGATTCTACGTATTTTATTTTTAACAAGCTTTAAGCTATGTCAATTGGTCGGTTAGTAATGGTAGGACTATGCCACCCCATTAAACGCCTAAGGAAGTTTATTAGGAAATTCCAGCTCTCTATGCATTGTTGCTAGAAGGTTGTAGAATTTTTCGCGAGTGTTACGATAAATGCTGTTGAAGGCCGTGCGCCGCGGTACGTGTATGGCGTGCGCACGACTCAAGACGCTCACGAAAAATGTTACCAATTTTTTAACAACAAAACATAGAGAGCTGGAACTTTCCAGAAAACTTTCTTAGGCTTTAAAGAATAGTGCAGTTCTGATCAAATCGTGAAATTCGAAAGTTCCTAACACAACATTTTCAATTGAAAATACAGGTTTAAAATTCTGAAAAAAATGTTTTTTATATTCCCCATTTCGTTCAATAACAATTTCTACTATTTCGCTAAGGCTTGTAACACGCAGAATACCCCAAAATTTATTATGGAAAAATTTCTGAAAGAAATATTAGATCGTAACGAAGTTCTGGCTAAGTAGTTGAACAGAAAATTACGTTAAATTGTTTTTTCCAACAAATCCAGTTCATTGGGATTTTCAATAAAATTAGTAAAGATCAACATTTCGACGGTTGAGCGGAACAAGGTCGTATCTGACCGCGCGGACGGAGAACGTCGCATCTCACCACGCGGATGAAGAACATCGTATCTTACCGCGCGGATGATGAACGTCGTATCTCGGCGTTCTTGCGGCCGGTACACAGCCAGTATACGGCAAGATACGACGTTCTTCGTCCACGCAGTGAGATACGATGCTCTTCGTCCACGCGCTGAGATACGACGTTCGTCGTCCGCACGTCGAGATACGACCTTGTTCCGCTCAGCCGTCGATTTGATTTCTTCACAGAAAAATGAGCATTTCAATTCTTTACATGCCTATTCTACCTTTAAAAAATGATAGATTTGTTATATAAATATAAATTTATTCGTGATTTGGTGGGTGGGACTGGTGGGAGTAATGAGTTGCTAAGTTACAAAAACAAAAGTGGCGCGAAGGCTTGCTAAAATTACGGTGCGCGAAGCGTGCTTAGAGATGGCTGGTACTTATAAACATGAGATTGGCTTGAAATTTAAATTCAGTTTCTTGGACAATATACTTCTCTGACAAAATCGCGTTATATCCTTTTTTCGTTTCCAAGCCCTCATTTGTCTCGGTTAGTCTGAACAGCTTTAGGTATATACATTACCGCTATTTGGAATACGCTCATTAATATTAATGGTGACATTTTATTAAGATCAATTATTTCAAGGTAAGAGGCAATAATAGTCTCTAGAGATCCACTCACCTCGACCGCAGTTTGCTGGACAGAACGTTTCGTCTCCGCACCGCTAAGTATCTCGGTCGACTTAGAAAAAAATCGCTCGACACGTGACCCAACAGTCCCAACACTGCCATCACTGATGGTAATGTATAATTTTTATCAATTTCACGTTGCTTTTCGGAAAGATGTGTAGAGGGCGCTAGAATTTGAAGCTTACTAACTTGTTTGTCCCTCCTCGAAAATCTTTTCTTAGATTGTCAACAACACAACAACGTGAGTCTCACAATTTAACCTCAAACAGCTGGAAGTTTATTTATTATGTAGATGGATTAATAATTACAAGCTAAAACCGCAGTGTGATATTATTTACAACTTTCGTTTTTTTTTTTGTCAGTAAAGGTAAGATGTTTTTTCTGATTTACAGTGCGTGCTGAAACGTTTAATGTAAAAATATTTTTTAGAATGGCTACACAAAGGAATTTTTCACCATGTACTTATGCACTGTTAGGTGCATCGGAAAATGACACTACATCGTTTATCATATCAATAAATAATAATTCAGATAATTATAATCAGAATTATATTACTAGTACAAATATTCAAAACATTACGTTATTGCAAGAACCAAGTGAATCGATCGACTTTAAACTGATAGTACGAAACAAATTTTATAGTTATTGTAATTCTTTTCAATTCGATCTTGACATTACGTTTGCCAATTACGTTCATGAAACTTCTCAAAATTATGGTTACACTGTACAAATTCATGCTTTAGAAAAAGGAACCAACAACCATATGATTCACATAAATGTATTCTCTCACGAAGAAATGCGAAGTACAAATAAAATATCACTTAAAAACGTATCAACATTAACAGTGGATTCGCAGGACGTAATTCATTACTGCTATCGTATACGGCGATTCAATTCCGTGAAAAGTACGATAAGATCTCTTTCATCCAGTAATGATATTGGGACAAAGATGTTAAAAGACGGCATTTATAGCGACGTGTCGTTAGTCGTTGGCGACAAAACATTCAAAGCACACAAACAAATACTGTCATTGCAAAGCAACGTGTTCAAGGCAATGTTCTCTCACGATATAGCAGAGAACAAGAGCGGCATATTAGAGATCGACGATTTCGATGCCAAAGTTATCGAGGAAATGCTGCTTTACGTGTACACTCGTACAACAAAAAATTTACCCCAATTTGCACGGGAACTGTTCAAAGCAGCGCACAAATATCAAATTCATGGTTTAAAGTTGAAGTGCGAAGAATACTTTACTTTTAATTTGAATCGGCAGAACGTAGTCGATATTCTGGATCTGGCGAAAATTTACGATTTAAACTATTTGAAAAATGGCGCGACGTCTTTTGTGCGCAATCGCGAAGGAGAGATGGTGAAAGAAGAAAGTTATCGGAAATTCCTTTGTCGCGATTTATCGGTCAGTACAGTAGTTTCAACTTTATTATTATGCACAAAATATCAGTTGCCAGATGTTACGAGAGAAGCATTTAAGTTCGTTAAGAATAATAACCAATCCCTTATACAGAACAAAGAGTTTCTTGATTTATTCAATACCAAAGCAGAGTTAATGAAGAAACTTTACGTTTATATACATAGTTGAAAACTATCAGTGCATATATATGTTACTAATAAAATGTTTTATTCATTATTTTTGTCCAAATGATATTTTTTATATTGCGGATTTATTTTCTAACAATACAGTTTTTCATGTAAGATATAGGGTATATTGTAGGTTACTACTCAATTCTGTGTATGGAGATATCCACGCTATGGGAAGCCCGCTCTGTCAGAAAATGGTGGTTGTAGGCCGACATTCACGTGGTGTTACGTGTAAATAAAAATTTTTCCAAAAAAGTTGTCTATAAATTTTATTTATTAATAATATTATTATATTCTAGAAAAACTTTTAAATTTCGGTGTTTATAAATAGTTCAGTAATACAAGTAAATTACACTTCTAGTAATTATCCGAGTTTATATTCAGATGTTTTTAAGATATGTAAAGTACAGTTAATTTTAAAATTTTTACATCAAGCAGACTTGTACTTGTCAATGCATTATTAACATTCTAAGTGTAAAATTGCGTGATCATTCAATTTTTTACGTGTTACTTTATTATATAGATAAGGATAAACAATCTGTGTATCTACTTAATGTAAAAGGTACTAACCCCGACCATTTCTCCTCAACTTCCTTCTGTGGTCGGTCGAGGTGGCGACACAGTATCTACAAAATATCGGTTATTTTGACAATATAAATTTTACATATATATAGGATCGGTGCCTGACAACAATTCAATACATGGTCAAATTTGATTAATAATATAAAACTATAATGTTACATAAACCACATACTACAATTGTATATATAAATTCAGTCAATCTTCTTCTACCAATAATTAAATTTATGAAATGCAAATCTCCAAGACTTTTTCAAATGCGATATAAACAGAGAAATCGGAAAACGCACATCGCAAAAAGATCGAATTCAACTTGACTTCCAAATCTCGCAGAGTTTTCTCTGTTATCTTTCGTTTCGAATCTCTCTCTCTCTCTCTCTCTCTCTCTCTGCGCTTTCGCGATTTGCATGCCGCGCAAGAAGTGCGCGCGGCCGCACGGAAAGCCCTTAATTCCCGCGCCATCGTCGATTCCATCGCGCCTGGCGTATAGCTGCGCGGCGACGATAGGATTGCGCGGCAGCAAACAAAAAAGAGCGCTCGAAAAAAAGAGGCTCGCGTGAAAAGGCCGCGCGCGTCAACGGGGAATCGAAGTCTCTCTCTCTCTCTCCCTCTCGGCTGTCGACGCGCCCGTATATATATACATACGGGACGAACAATGGCCCGGGCGCCGGGTGGCAATTTCACGCGACAAGTACCGCGCATCAGCATATCAATGGCGGCGGCGCTCGCGGATTATCCGAATCCGCCGATATATATTCCTGCGGTTGGCCCGTGCAGATAGGGTTGTCGCGCTACATCGAGCGCGTGCGCGAGAGCGCCAGATCAGACGTTCGACTGCGTGCGCAAGCGTGTGTTATATAGGTATATGGATGCGAATATATATGTATATAGGTTTATATGCCGAAGAGAGGGCCACTTGTGCGCCGCTGGTTTTCCATATTACGCGTCATTGTGCCTCGAATAATTGTCTCGGTATACTTTTGGGGGATAAGGCGTTGATGGAGCAGTTAAGTCTTTTTTTTGATAGCTTGCACGGGTAATGTCACTTTTGTAAAGTTAATTTAATTAACTTATTTAAAAAAGTCTTAGTTATTTTGTATAAAATTTACGATGGTAAAATTAGTACTTGTATGATGACCGATGGATTAGGCAATACATTATTGAAATTTATAAAAAAAGTTTGCGGTAAAACATTCGTATGAGTTTCAGCACATGCGTTAAGCTATTGGGTGTCGTATGGTGTTAGTCATATTTATATACAAATATAGATTGCAGGAGAAATTATAAAGACTTAAACATAAAGATAACGAACAGGCGCGCGCGCGCGCACAGGCTATAGCCGCCGACGCCGCCGCTGCTGCTCCGTTGCTTTTCTGCTTGTTGATTGGTTTCGAATTTTTCACCATTGCTTAATTAATAACCCAGTTTCTTTCGACTAGATGATTAGAAAATAATAATTTAATTAGACAGTAACTAATCCCTAAATATTAGAGGAGATACCTTTTTAGTGAGATGTTAGTATTCAAAATTAAACGCAATTTCGTTTACCTAGATTTATATGTACATTTAAGTAGATAAGGTAAATTGTCCAAAAATTAACATTTTTTAAATATTTGAAATTATTGATGAAGTAGAATTTCAAATAATTTAATGAATCGATGATTCTCAACGGTAATACAGAGCACGTTATAATACGTCTAGCACTTACATTAATCCAACAATACAAATTTAGTTTAGTATACAACGAATTAGTATACACAAAAAAAATTTAGACTAGACAGTCTAAATTAAAAAATGTTAATTTTTGGGCAATTTACCTTATCTACTTAAATGTACATATAAATCTAGGTAAACAAAATTGCGTTTAATTTTGAATACAAACATCTCACTAAAAAGGTATCTCCTCTAATATTTAGGAATTAGTTACTGTCTAATTAAATTATTATTTTCTAATCATCTAGTCGAAAGAAACTGGGTTATTAATTAAGCAATGGTGAAAAATTCGAAATCAATCAACAAGCAGAAAAGCAACGGAGCAGCAGCGGCGGCGTCGGCGGCTATAGCCTGTGCGCGCGCGCGCCTGTTTGTTATCTTTATGTTGCGCGTAGACTCTCCTGCAGCCAGCAGGAAAGAAGTTCTCTTGGGGCGGCGAGAATTTAAAGCTCGCTCGCTGACGGCGAGAGGAGGCGTGTAGCCAAGCGTAAACTGTCGAATTACGCGTCCAAGTGAGACACGATGCAGACCGCTGCTGCCGCCACAGAGCGGACAAATAGGCCGTTCAACAATCGCGCGAGTACGCGGGCCTCTTTCTCTCTCGTTCTCCTTTCGAAGTAATTAACGACACTTTATCGAAGTAAAGCGTGTTTTCTGGCATAATATTTGCGTGCGAGCGCGCGCGCTCTCCCATGCAAAAATTAACACTGGCCGCAAAATTATGCGCGTTTCGGAGTGATTTTACGTTAAATGCTCCGAGAAGAGGGAGATTCTCTGGAAGGCTTATTTTGAACCCGAATTTCGACGTTGTTCGGATTTATTTACTTATTTGTTAATGCGATAGACTTCTTGAAATAATTTATTAGATTATTTTCCAACGAAAATAGAAGAATCGTTATTCCAATTGAATGTAAATTTCTCAATAATTCGTCAAACGATTCGATACTTATAAGTAATTAAATTAATTTTAAAATTTGGTATTACTTATATAAATAAAGATTTCAAAATTTCTTTTAATTATTTTTTACATATTTTATTTTTAACGATATGTTAAAACCACAAAACTAATATTTTTCGATCGAACTATCGTTTAACACGAAATATTTATTATAATGAATTAGTATTATTATTATGAATTATATGCATGCAAGTTGATATTTTTAAACAGATCCATAACCATATAAGTAGTAGAATATTTAAAAATTTATTTTTATCATTTTATTAAGAAAGATTAAAAATTGTTCTTTGGTATTCTTATGAGAATGTTGTGAAAAAAAACGTGAGGTTAAATGGTCAATATTAATATTATTTTAAGTTCAGGTGTTTGAGTGTAAAAATATTGTTTTCCATAACATTTATTTATTTCCAAACTTATTTTTTCATGAAAATCCATTATTCATTTTAATAATATTTTTTCATCGATCGTATATCGCTAAAAGTCATTAATCAATTTGAAAATTAATCATTTATAATAAGGATAACATAAAAGTTCAATATAATTAAAGTTTCGATCTTTTTAAAGGCGTTTAACTTTATTCACTAACGTTATGCAATATGCACACACCTCAAAATATAACTCTATAAACTTTACAAATTCCTGGAATTAATTGACTAAAATGACTAGAATTCTTGATATTAATGTAAGCCAATTTTGTTACTTTGACATTTGCAGTATCTACTCTTATAAATATATTTTTATAAAAAACTCTTTTTCGAAGTTAAAAAATATGAAAATTTTTTCACAATATGTCTGTGAATACGTATATTATAGTGTCTAAATATTTTTACATTATTTAATCTGTTAGAAGTAGAAATGATAATTATTTTCTAAATATTTTTATGGAAAATACTATTCTGGTATGATTATAAAATAAATTAATTTGTTACAAAATATTTGTTGTTCAACAAAATGAGTTCGATTGCTTTTCATGATAATAATATTATTACATTTTTAACAGATTATGCTGATTTTAAAGAAAGATTTGTTTTGTAGACTTGAGTAAATTTTCCGTCAGATAAAGTTTCATTAAAATTAAAAAAAAAAAAATTTTAACATTTATGTTTTTAAATCTTGAAGTTTCCATTAATCGAAAAGGTTTCAGAAAGGTTTAATGACTACTTAATGAGTTATTTCGTTTTAGAACAAAAAAAGTAGGAAGCATTAATTTTTCATCTGCGGTGCGAGTCTCATTTTTCTCCCCACAGGAAATGATCCTACATAACGATAACGACGTGTCGTCGAAAGGATAAACAAGAATGGTCGTAGATTCCTCCAAGATTGAGCGGTTTATTATTGTTTGCCAGAAAAAAGGAGTACTGACACGTATTTCATTCTATCTCTCAAGTTCAACTCGCTTGAGTAAGGTCAAAAAAGCTTAGGAAAGTTTATTTTCTGTGGTAGTGAAATGTCTAAAACACTTTTTCCCGAATAGTTTTAAGATAAAACCTTGAGCATATGATTGATAGTCTGATGGCTAACACACACTATTTATTAGTGAAGCCTACATTGAATAATGCCGCGTACAATAAAAGCTGAATACTTAAAAAGATTGTGTTACTCTCTAAATGTAAAATAGTGATTTTTTCACTATTTTACATTTAGAGAGTACAAAGTTACATTTTACAAGATTTTTACACTTGCACGCGCGTGTTGTGTATGTATGTGTGTATAAGGTCCTCTCAAACAATCTTGTTATACTTTCCTAAAGTATCCGCCCGCGTCATTGGCATCAGTTTGTGCTCCCCGCGACAATGCACCTACCGATCGCAGAAAGAACGTCGACTCGTCGCTATACGAGACCCGGAGGACAATTAAACTTGTCTTCGAACTTCAAACGTAGACATTCCTCTGTATCACAACCCGAGCGCCGCGGGCCGTTTCGCAAAACCCGCAGCGCAAATTGAAATTGCCTCGCTCTAGCGTTAACGACGTCCCACTCTCTCTCTGACGTTGCATTTAAATGAAAATTAGGCGAGCACGTCTTCCTCCGCCAGAGGAGTACTATGTTATATATACCGTGCGCGCGCGCCCAGCACAGCCCCAATCATCGATCCCCCGAGCGCCAGGGCCGCGTGAGCGTGGGCGCGAGCTCTATGAATATTCATATGCCGCGAGCGGAAGGAATTTAAACTCGTTAACGCGCTATACCGTCGGTAGTGAAAGGGACGCGGAGTTACAGTGTGCCTTTTTTACGAGACTGCAAGAGAGGAGGCGAAATATGAGCACACACCAGTTTGCAGGGGTGAGGAGGAATGGCACCTTATTTTGTTTTATTTTGGAGTAGCAAACTTTGATAGCTTTTTTATAGGAATTTGAAAATTTATGCACTATTGAAGCTCAATCTCTTTTCTACAATTTTTGTAGGGATCTTCATCTGGAGTTATTGAAAAAAATTCTACGTGAAAAAATTATAATATAAGGTACCTTTTCAATATTCAATAGTAGCGGAACATTGTTCATGGAGAAACCTATACATGATGGTTTTCATGTGTTTACTACGTGGTTATCAGGTAGTACTTTATGCAGCAAAATATTTTTTCGAACAGCCCGTTAACATAATGGAATCGGTGCAATTGTGTTTTTAAAACTATTTTTCATATGAATATTCGAAGTTTTATTAGGATTTTGTAGTTCGCTACTATATCCGAGGCTTATACCTGCTAAAGTATCTGTTATATTACAAATGATTAGATAGAAAAACTGCGTAAAAGAAAATTCAAAATTCTCCGACTTATTTTCACTTATCTCAAAAGTATTTATAATTTATTTTCTAGTAGAAAATACATTATAGTTTATAAATTTTTTGTCCAGTTTATTTCACAAAAAATGGCAAAACTTTTTTTTATTTACTTTGTCGATTTAGGTATACACATTACCTAGCCTAGTCGAACCGCCCTTTTTTATCTTTTGACTTCCTGTCAAGTCAACATCATTGCCAGTGCGATCTAAATGTTGTTTCTGATAAAAACTGTGCCAAAAATAGTTTGCTGTAGCATAAAATAAACTTTAACTTATTGAGATCTGTAGATTGCTCATTAAGGACAAACTTTTTATAAATACATACCACATGTCAAATTGATTATCAGAATCCGTGAAACCCCCGGGGTTCCACGAATTTCTCATTTACGGTCAAATTTGACATGTGTGTGATAGCACACCAAAAAAACCTACTAACTGTATTTATTTTGCATTTTTAATGAAAAATTGATTTGTAGTTGACACAAAAATTTATTTCACAATATAAATAAATTTTTTTGACAGTGTTGCCAACTTAAATTTCAACTATAAGAATCTCATGAGCTGATACCTTTCCGAATTGAATTTCGAGTTGGAGCGTTTTCGAACCGGATTCTGAGTTGGTAAGTATCTTTTTGTACCAATCCGACGAAATATAAGACAAGTTGTTTGTTCACCTTATAGCTAGATTACTAATAATATAGAAATAATTATATTGGAAATTGATTACTTATATTAACATAATACTTGCATGGAAATGAACATTTGTCAATTATTATCGAAGTGTTATATTTTTGATAATCAAGAGATAATTAATTCAACCTTACCCGACTAATTCTCCCATTTTTGACAATACGATTTATGCTTTAAATTATCATTTCGAATAACCATTGTCGTACGAAAAGTTAAATTCGGCGTGTTACCTGGAGTCAAGGTTGCCAAATAAAAAAAAATCGATAAAAAACTCAATAGCAACACGAACCACCGTACACATATAATATTCTGGATTGATTGGCCGGTGGCAATGCACGAGGCGCAAGGAGTGGCTCGCTCGCGGCTGCCAAGAGGATGATTAGACGATTACTTTGTCCGAGATGGGCGATCTATCCAAACAAAGGCTCCCGTGTATATATCTCCAGTGAGAAGCGCACGAGAGATGGGGGAAGAGAGAGAGAGAGAGAGAGATGGCGAGGAATTCCCGAAGCCCCCCGAGTCACTCTCGGGTTATAAGACGAGCTTTCCCTCGCGAGCGCGCGCGCGCGCTAGAACTTTAAGCAAGATGGAGGTGTCCTCGAGTGTTTTCGCAAGGCGGGAGTCGGACCCTTGGAAAAACAGACGCCAAATTGAATCCCCTCTTGCCCCCCTTTTTCCGTGTCTCAAAGCGCGCGGGCGCGTTTCTTCGCCTTTACTCGCTGCGCGTGCGCTCCTCTCTTCTCGCCTCTCCGTCTCTCACAACCTTTTTCTCCTACGATTGTAAGGGTTGTCCGACTTCTTCTCTCTCTCTCTCTCTCTCTCTCTCTCTCTCTCTCTCTCTCTCTCTCTCTCTCTCTCTCTCTCTCTCTCGCTTTTTCTCGTTTTGTACGGGGAGAGCGTCTTTTTATACGACAGGATATTTCATCGAATTCCACGAAGTGCTCGATTCTATTCTTATATTTTTACAAGGCATTGTTGGCCGAGTTTTGTTGAAAGATTTTTTCGAGTTTGTAAGAAAGTGTTATAGATGAAATTTTTGACGATCAAAATGTTTTCGGTGGGCGGGAAGTTCGATGCGACAGTTGGATGTAGGATTTTGGGGGGGAAATGTCGCGACATTTTATCATAATTTTATAATTTTGAAGTATATTTGAAAGGTTTCATTTAATGTTATTTTGCAAATTTTATATATTATATTATTGGAAAATTTTACTTGAATATTCAATATTTTGATTTGTTTATATTTGCTGCGCGTTTGTAAGTTAAATAATAATTCATTGCAAGTGATTTCATTGTCCACTATTAATTGTTACACGTATCCTTCATGCATTCAATGTAACTAATTGATAAAAAATGAGAAAAAATTAATCAATTTATTATTTCATATCGTTTTAATTATTATAATAATATTTTTTCCTCTTTGAAATTTCCATAGCATTGTAGTTGACTCATTCTCATAATAATAGACATTTAATTTAATGTTAAATTTATAATTTTTATTTATTTTTTTACTAAAAAACTATATCAAATTACATTTTTACTTTTACAAAATTGCTTTGCGTATTCAAATTTTGTTATCGGCAACATTAATATGAATTTTAACAAACCAACTTTGAATTTATGTTGAAACTTCTGTAGAATTGTTGGTTTATCGTTTATTTTTAAAATTCGTAGCCTTGAACTTATCAATTCTCAAAGTTTATTGTGAGAGCACTGAGAATAATAAACCGAGAATGAACGCGGGCGCACTAATTTTTACCTTGAACTTCTGCATTCTGCGTTTTTTCTGGTTTTTTTCAAGTTCAACCGCAAGACGCAAGAAAGTTATTTCAATAAAGCATCGAACAACAATGTGTCGCTGATGCGTCAGCTGACAATGTACACAAGTGTGAGATTCGCGAAGCGTGAAAAATTGATTTCACAAACAAATTTTAAAGATAAAAGATTACCTTAGTATCCATATGGATTTTCCGTGTATTTTGTATGCTTCTCGTGTGGCACATTCGTGTGAAGAGGAAAATATTATATTTTTCAGAGAGTTTATTAGTTCTAAAGCCTTAATACAGGATATGCAATCCTTGATATAAATTAGTTCAATTAATTTGAAATATCCCTTTATTGTATTTATACTTGTCGGAGTTATTTCATGATAGCTGTATAAACTTATAAAAAAAATTCTGATACATAAAGTGCTTATAAAAGAATTCTTTCTTTGTTGCAAAGAAATCAAAAGCCTGTAATGTCAATCGTAAACTTAAAGTAGGATTTTCAGTTTATTAACAAATATCAGTAACAGAAAACAAAATAAAACCACAGTATTATGCAATAAAATCAATTTTTTTCGAAATTATTTGAAAACGACAACGCGCAGCTGTATATATTTTTATTTATTAACAATTAAAATATGTTACTATTAAATGTTTGGCGAGTATACATAAAACTATTTATAAAAATTGTACAATTTTTACATTTGACAATGGGGAGTAAAATTGTGAATACAATTACAAACTCAAGATAAAACTATTTATTTTACAAACACCAAAATATTGTTTTGTTTCAAAAATCTCATTATTAAAATATGATAGTAATAATCAAAATGTTATTTTGTAATAGAAAAATAATTATTTATCCGTTATGCTGAGTCATCATAATTGTGTAATAAATAATATCTCTTATGATGGTTTTATAATTAATAAAGAAAATTAATCACAATAAAATAAATTGATAAACGAATCGATAATTTTGATTATAGTCACTATTTAATCGTACAATACATTATGCAACAAGGGAGAAAAGTTGTAGATTATTCCTGCGGTTGGGTTTATTGCCCGAGCGAAGCGGAAAATAAGAAAAAAAAGAAAGAGGAATTGAAAGATTACTCATATGAGGAAATAAATTATGAGAGGGAATCAAATCCTATTTTGGTCCCGCATTTCAAGTCAATAAAGTGGCCATTACAGTGGAGTCGGGAATAAAATTGTTGTATTAAGCTTTCATTAAATATCTTTCATTTTTCCATTGTATTTCATATTCTTAGTATTAAATATTTATGTTCAAAGACAGTATATGACTTTTACTTTTAACTGATGAGAATTTTTCCATCGGTCTTACAGTCTTATAAATTAAATTAAAATAATTAATATTTATGGCAGTCAGATTACCCTTGTTTATAATCACCCCCGCAGAATCTGAAATAAAAACTTAATTAAAACCTGGAAAAAAGCTTTATTAGCAAAGGACTATCTGACTGCCCCCACCACCAAATTGCCAAATTGCCCAATTGCCCAATTGCCCAACGTTTCGAGCCCGCTCCGGCTCCTCCTCAGGGACTTATTATTAGGACTTATTACGGGGGTGATTATAAACAAGGGCAATATGACTGCCATAAATATTAATTATTTTAATTTAATTTATAAGACTGTAAGACCGATGGAAAAATTCTCATCAGTTGATAGTAAGTTGCAGTCGACATAAGTAATATTTTTAATGACTTTTACTTTTATATAAAATTAATTAATTTAAAAAATCGCTATACAATATCGTTTGTAAGTTTGATCATACATATCGAAGAAAGTAAGTAACTCATTCGACATATAGTAAAGAAAAACTGTTAAAAACCTTCTGCAGAAATCTTCCACCTCCTTCAAATTTTCCCAACAATTTAATCCACCAAAATCGCGACACTTCGCCCCTTTCGCCCAGCTTGCTGGCAATTTTTTCACAGGAAAGGTCGCAGCAACGGTACAGCATCACCACCAGCGCATCGAAAAATCCATCATCTCGCTCGCCTCTCAATGCTCCAAACCGCACATTAGCATTCGCCGTCGCCTCACTCGCTCCCTCTCCCTCTTATCCCATTCAAAAACTCCTCTATCTCTCTCTCTTTCGCCCACGCAGCCTATATATCCGCTATACAGTACAGCTCCCAGGGGGTGTGTCCTTCGTAGCCGGCCTCTCTCTCGTCTCATCGGCGAACCAAGCGCGACTCCGCTCTGTCCTACCTCGTTTCCGCTCGCGCATTCGCTGGATGGTCGCGTATCCTACGGTCGGATCCTCCAATCGCTGCGTCGCGGCCCTTCCCCCACCCCACGGCCGGGGTGGTGCCCACCAGAGTGCCGGGAATTTTTTGCCGTGGCGGCAGCTCGACTCGTCGTGCGCGCCTCCATCTCCCTAGACGAGCGCGAGAGCACAGCCGCCGGACCGCAGCAGCAGCAACAGCAGCCAGTAGTTGTCCCGCCGCGTGTGTGCACGCACGCACGTTGCTCTCGCTCTAACGTAAAAGCGCATCCCGTCGGGTGTTGTTGTTCCACTCATCGTCGTACCGTGTGTTTTCGTAAATACGCGGGGGCGCAGAGAGAGAGAGAGAGAACAGCTGTGCGAATGCATAGACAGTGTGCAGTCGCATAGCAGCACATCAGCAGGCTCTGTTGCCTCTGATAGCAGCTTTTCACCCAGTTGTCGCGTGTGTGATTGTATACTGTGTGTCGTTTGTGCCTACCTCTGCATTCCTGTGCGATCATTAAGACTGTCGTCGTCGAAGTTTGTGAGACCGTTTAACAGGGGAATGTTTATCATCAAGCGAGAGACTTTATCATCGAACCTCAGTGGTCATCAGTGTTCCTAAAAACTAACAGTCGTCAGTTACAGTGGTCCGATACTCAGGCTGCAGCTTCTGGTTCTTACGTAAGAGACCCTCGGCCTCAAGATGCACACGCTGTTCAGCGAGCAGAACGCGTACTACAGGCACGCGACTGCCGTACCCATGGCCATGGGTACCACCTCTTACCCTAGCGTCGGTGCCGCGCCCGGCTACTACGAGGCGCAGTACCGTTACGGCGGTTACGCAACCGCCGCTGGCTACCCCGTCACCGGAATATCCCAGCAGCACATGCACCATCCGGGCAAGGACATGGTCAAACCGCCCTACTCCTACATAGCCCTCATCACGATGGCCATACAGAACGCGCCCGACAAGAAGATCACTCTCAACGGTATTTATCAGTTCATTATGGAGCGGTTCCCCTACTACCGGGAGAACAAGCAGGGCTGGCAGAACTCCATCAGGCACAATCTCAGCCTGAACGAGTGTTTCGTCAAAGTGCCCAGGGACGATAAGAAACCCGGAAAGGGTAGCTACTGGTCCCTGGACCCTGACAGCTACAACATGTTCGACAACGGGTCGTACCTGAGGCGCCGAAGGCGATTCAAGAAACAGGACGCGCTGAAGGAGAAGGAGGAGGCGATGAAGCGCCAGGGACTGATCCAGACGAAGCGCGACGACGGCGCGAAGCAGCCCGCCCTGAACATCGTCCTCCAGTCCAGCGGCGACGTCACGAACTCCAGCAGCAAGAAGCTGCTGGATCAGAGCGGCCTGTGCAAGCCGAAACGCGAGCCCCTTAACGATCCCAACTCCACGGGCGCGCACTGCATGGTCGCCAGCAAGTACCACGGCCACCACAGTCCCATCCAGGACGGCAAGGGTGCCAGTCAGGTGAACGTCAGCAACGGCCAGACTGTCATACAGAGCTCCCTCGTGTCCAGCCACCAAAGCAACCCTCACGTCCACCAGCAGCAGCCGCCACCTCACCATCAGAGCGCGACGTCCATCCAGGACGTGACGATGGCAGGCCTCGATCCGACGAGCTTCAGCGTCGACGCCCTCATGACCAACAGCCGCGAGACCAGCAGCCAGATGATGAGCAGTCAGCTGACACCCTCGCGCGACCACCAGCAGCAGCCGCCCCAGCATCATCAGCAGCAACAGCCGCAGCAACAGCAGCACGGCATACCGCAGCACAGTATCATGACGTCGCGACCTGAACCCTCGATGGGCGGCAGTGTCGTCTCGGCCGTCGGCAACTCGCGCGATCTCGCAGCCGCGGCCGTCGCTGCTGCAGCTGCTGCTGCTGCGTCCTCCACCGCTGGCACGACCTCCACGACGGCCGCCGTCGCCGCGATGATGGCATCCTCGGGTTATGGACACGTGACTACCAGCAGTCTAGCTAGGGCTAATCCATCGCCCACTTCTAATATGTATCCAGCTTACTGCCCGTCGGGGTATATCATGGACCACTCGGAGTATAACGCGACGGCGAGGGGGCACAATAACGTCGGACACGCGCAGTGGTACCAGGAGGCAGCCAGTCCTGATACCGCTGCCATGTACCAGGATACACAGTCGCCCAGCTGTCAGCTGTACAGGTAAGCTTTTTGCTCTTGGTATTATTCATAATGTAGGAGAGATTTCAAATCTATTCTGTGTTAAATGCTCGAGTTTGGTGTTGTTTTCAATAGCACGGGAGTAGTATGAATGCGTTTATGTAAAGATGTTGGAGCTGCAACGTATATGTAACAAACTTTTACGATTGAATTACGGGAAAATAGTATAATATTGTTCAAAACATATTTATTGTTTTTGTATAAAGAAATTTTTTATTTATTTAATGCTAATATTTGAATATAATTGAATAAAATGATAAAGAAGATACAGCAAATGTATAATATATTAAACGATCACGAACTAAATTAAACGCAAAGAGAAGTATGTTTACGAAAATGGCAAGTTGTGCATAGTAGCATAATGATAACAACCGGAATTTTTCGGTATATTGCTACGATAACTCGCGCATAAATGTTTATCGATAGCGTGTTATCAATTGAAAATGAATCTCGTCAATTTTGCTCGTTCATTTCGTCGATGGAAAAACAGGTAATTTCAAAAATTACAGTCAACACTCTGCTATCTTGAATGTCGTCATAAAAATACAATCAATACCGCAAAGAATCGATTAATAAATTAAAATGTCAGCGAATTCGAATTTCGAGGAATGTGAAGCATACAAATCTAAACTTCTTCCATAGCAAATTAAACCATAAATACGTTAAGCTTTTAAATAATGTTTTCAAAACGACACTGCTTCAAAAGGTGATACGTAAATGACAATACTTCAATATATATACGCGAAATATATCACAACAACAAATTAATGTTGCATTTCACTGCGCAACATGCGCATCGTATTTTTCAATCCCGCGCTCCAAAACCTCTTTGACTCCTCACAACCCATTTGTCATACTTTACGCGCACTGCAAGCAACCCATCTCGCACTCTTGCTTATCAGCGTATCCTACGTCAGGCGAAATTTTCGAAAGCACTGTTGTAACAGCGTCGGCAATCTTATAAATACTCAGTCTCATGTCAGGCGTGAAATTACTTGAGCGCGATCGAACGAGGCGCGAAACCGCCAAATCGTCGCTTTTTACGTCGTCACTCTGGTCGACCGCGCGTGCACATGTGGTTCCTATATATTTTCTCCCTCTGGTATATACGCTCGCGTCGACGCGCCTTTGACGCGCGCCGACGATTTCTCAGTGCTGGCGGATTTCGCAAATTCGCGCGTTTAGGGCGAGATGCCGGGGTTCGATGAAAATGTACGTGCGGATTGATCGGTGTCGGGAAGTTCGGCGACCTGCTAATTGCCGCTTTTTGGAAATTTATTTAGGAGGAAGGATAAATTTTGGAAAATAAAAGGGTGGAGTTTTTTAAATATTTAGAACTTTCTATTTTGTTTCTTAAGTTTGTTAAATGTAAATAAGATTTTATGCTTATTGTTGCTATTAAGAGCTTGTAAATAATCTTTAAATGAATTCATATAGCATTAGGATTCTTATGTCTGATTTTGCACACATCTAAATTCAGATTCATCAGTTAGTTGTTGTTTACTTTGTGAAAATAGCATTCTTTCGAGCTCTAAAGTATTTTTAATTTATTTTTACCCTTAACATCACAAACCATCGAATATTAAACAGAAGCAATTGACTACCAAATAAAAATCAACGGCAGGCATTGAATTCCCACGTATTTACTCATATTTATAGTTGCGAGGAACATATGCACGTTCTTCGTGAGAATAAATTTGATTTGAAAATCTCATTGGGCATATGATAATGTAGAAATTAAAGATTTTATTTTATTACCCCTACTTTATTTGGCTACAGTTCGTATAACATACATGTCAATTTTAAACCTCAAAGATCAAAGTAATGTTATACTGTTCTATAATCAAATGTATCACTGACTGTTCAGAAAGCTAAAAAAAATTAAAATTTAGAATAAAATAAAAACATATGTAAACTATACACAGAGAAAAGAAAATTTTTACTGTTAACGAACGGACGTTTGGATATGGACAAATGAATGTTCATTTGTAGTTAGACAGATTCGTTAACAGTTAAGTTTGAGTTGTTTACTCAAACGATTCGTGACTTAACTGTTAACGAATTTGTCTAACTATAAATGAATATTCATTTTTTCATATCCAAACATCCGTTCGTTAACAGTAAAGATTTTCATTTCTCTGTGCATTATGCACAATTTGTCATTTGTCTATAGACAAAATACAACGATATTAATTAAACGACATATTCTCCCAAAAACACACACATACACGTTAAGAACGCAACCATTTTACTTGGTGATTCCAGATCGAGTCCACCGACGCCGCTATCATCGGGCGCGGCGCCGTCGCCACCGCTGTACCATCGCTACTACCAGGACTGCAACGCGGTAAATACCAGCGGCAATCTTCCCATAACGCTGCACAAGTACTGAGAATACCGAAATTCAAGGTCCCACGCCCGGGACCTTGAACCATCCCGTCAGCAGCAACAGCCAAGCTCGACAACGACTGCCAGCAGCAGCACCTACGACCCAAGCCTCGTCTACGTCAAGCAGGAGTGGATACCGAACGACGACTTCTCCAAGGAGTGGAACTGAGTCGACGAATACGTTGCGTATTTGCACTGTTAAATAACGTTCACCGTATGCGGATCTGTGTGTTTGTGTGGGTGTTCAGGTTGTATGAGAGAGAAAGAGAGACTTTTCGCGTTTTTCAGTTTGCCGCGTCAGAGCGTGAGATTGCGGATGGGCCGCGAGCGACGGTTCGCGTTGGAGAGGGGAATACAGACCGGGACTAGGGATGTGCAGCGATTTTTGGTCTACAAGCTGATGTTTACTAGTAGAATCGTTGTCGGATATGTATATGTATAGGTCAAATGCATTTTTACGAGAAATAAGCGCGCGAGCTCGCGCGCGACACATTGTTATTCCAATAAGAAATTTCTTACTTCGATGTTGAAAAAGAGAAAAGAAAAAGAAACTGTAACGGTAGAATGTATCAAAGTTATCCTATAGGATATATAGAGCTCACACTCCGATGTTCGCTTATTCGGAAAAATCGCGAATACAACCTCAAGATCGTATAATGTAAATATATATTATATATCGGTATACACTTCGGTATTGTCTTGCAGTCCCACGATGCAGATCGACGTTCTGCGATTGCCACGATCTCGTTATGAATTCATTCGCCGTGAAAAGTTGTCGATCGATCGGCTGCGAAGACGGGGGAAGAGTATAATATCGCAAAATCAGGAAAAAATGTGCGTAGCAGCAATGTGTGCCCTTGACCCGGGCAACGCACTCGTTTCTTAATTCAGTGCGAATGATTGCGCTCGCGCGAGTCAATTTTTCCGGAGTGGCCGCGCACTCGCCATCTGTGCAAACGTGCGTAGAAGTATCGCGTTCTCACCTTGTTTGCCGATCGTCTGTCGTGCCGAGGACGATTTAAAGTCACGTAATTTCTTCATTTCTCGTTCCTTTTTTTTTGTTCGTTTCGTTCGTGTGATGATTCTTCTTTGTGAGCTCTCCTCGGGTACTGAGTCTCGGATTTTTGTGATAACGCGGGCGTGTAGAGTGCGACGTATAGTTGCTGCTCTGTTTATGTGTTTTTATACCTTGATCGCAACTCGGTTCAATCGATATCGGAATTCGCAAGTGTATGATGAATCATTTTTAAGACACTTGAACGGCCATATATTATACGATTTAATACCGATGGAAACGAGTTGGGCTCAAGGCGATTTGTTGTATAAAAATCTACTTGCTTCCTCGTCACCTCAGTGGCGGGTTAAAGCTAAACTCTGTATTATAGTATTGTAATAAACAAATGAGAATCAAAAGTCGTGTATGTGTATAACTCGAGAGAATCCCGTGCATTTATAAAGAAAAGAGCTGAGATATATTTATTGATATGTAGCTGATAAAAGAGAGAGAGAGCGAGAGAGAAAGAGAGAAAGGGAGAGAGAACGAACGACATTGATGAAATACATAGTGTGAATAGCTAAGACCCCTAGGCTATAGGTATAAATACATATTATATATTATAAATAGAACGCGTCGGCGTCGATACGTGGAAAATAAAAAAAAAGGAGAGCGCGCTTTCGTCCGGCTTTCGACCGCTGCATGCGCGCTGTTCTAGATACGTTGTGCACTGCGAACGGGCCTAAAAAGGTGGATCTCCGATGCGACGGGGGTGAACGATAGAGAGTTATATAGCCTCCACAAAGAACAAGTGTGCGTCCGCGCGCCAGAGTAAGGGGGCCGATCATCAGCTGAACGGAGAATGACACGGGGAAACACGCGGCCCGGGGATTAGAGGCGATGAATTTTTCGAGGTTGCGCGTTTCGAAACACACAGACACACATGGGGCCCCATATAAGTGTCACAATAATCGTGAATTATGGTTTTCTAATGGATTTCAACACCATTGGATTTAAATTGCATTGTCATAACTGTTGGATCGGTTCGAGTGGACACTTATTAGCGGGGAAAGTGTGCAAGTGTCCTCGCGAGGTTAGGTTTAATCGCGCTTAAACCTAACCTAAAACTTGCAGAATCGAAAATGCATTAGCTTACGCAGTGTGTGTGTATACTTGATCGGCTAAGCCATTGAGCGTTGTTAGGTACTTATCCCACCGCTTCATTAGTCAACCGCGCGAGCTGTCAATTTCGGTTACAGCCGGCAACACATTATACATGAACAGAAACTCATCGAAATGCGAAGTATGAGTGATTTATAGGGCGACGCTGCTGTGAGCGCCTGACTCACAACCATACTTAATTGTTAAATGGAAATGCGTCATATTTAAAAAATGTGTCAATTTTTCATTCGCCGCGGATTGAGCTGTAGGTATAAGCGGGAGGAGAGGGGAAGTGAGAGCATCATACGACTGTCAGCTCCTTTTCACGCGATGCGCGCGTATACGCGTGAATCGAAAGCAAATGTCATCGTCGTCGTCGCGTCGGAGATGTTAGAAGCACTTTTTGGGCTCGAAAGTAGTTAGATCTCTGTGTGTATTATAAATAAAAATGAAAAGAAGACGAAACTGCAAATATCTATAGAAACATTGTATAGCGGACATAGCGCGATAAATATGAGAACATTATTATTATTATTATTATTATTAATATTATTATTATATTATTGATAGGAAAAATAGGCGAATATATGATCGAACCTCGAGATACGCAATTTCTCGAGAGACGAGCGTTATTATTGTAATATCATCGACGTAACAAACATATATTAGGAGATGAAAAATGTTCAAAAATAAATATATTATCGATCGAACCTTTAGTTTTTGTATTTTGTCTTCAATCTGTACCTTCATCAACTCTCCTATATATTCATCCCTTATTCTTGACTACGAAATAGACTTCTTTACCGATATAAAACTGCAAAAGAACTAATTCTTTTAATTCTATTCCATCGATGGAGATATCGACAAAATTGGAGAAGGACCCTCGAAATTACCCTTCTGAAATAAATAGGCTCGAGCCTATAGAGCCCCGACGGCAAAAGCGGGGAAACGAGCGTGAAAATAGTCTATACAAAAACGCCCTCGAACGCCTCGATTCGCGCACAATGAACGCGACGATATCGAGTTGACAAATTCTCTCTCTTCGCCCTGTAGATGAAGAGAGAGGTCTAGCCGCTCTGTGGCCGGGCTACGCGTATAATACGGGGCTACTATACTCCGGGGGTGCGCACAATGGCTCCCGCCTTTATCCCGAGCACGTGTTTTGGCAGATGCACCGCGGTTAAATCCAAATCTCGTCCCGCAGGCGCGCGCGCGCGCTGCTCCTTTCTGCAGCCGAGAGCGCAGAGCAAAGGCAGTGCAGAGAGAAAGAGAGATCTACATTTCAAACGGGGACTTTCCCGATTTTAAAGCCAGCGACCCCCTCCTGAGGTCGCCGAGCTAATTCGCGCGGGCGCTCATTCTTCTCATTAACGCTCTAATACCCCGGCAATCTATTCTATTATTCGAATATATTGCAGTGCAGATTTTGTCTCTCTCTTACTCCGCTTTTGTGCGGTGCGTATTTATGCGCTCGAGTGTGCGGCGCGAATTCTGAAAAAGGTCCTTGCGAGGAGTTGCGAAAGGTGCTTGTATGATGGATTGATAACGATATCGATGATAATACTTTTTATCACTGCAAACGTAATTTTATCATTTTGACATTTTAAAAAAATATATAAGGGATTTGAAGTTTAGAAATAATTTTATTTATTGTTATCATTACCATTCTTAATTAATTGACAACATCTGTATTGTCAGTGATTTTTTTTTTCTAAAACCTGAGATATCTAACTTAACAGTCACTGAGATTATTTGCTTTCAACTAGTTAATTTTTTAATGTAACCCCAGTAAATTTTTAATAAGTCATGTTTTTAAATATTCTGTCTTAAAGATTTGCTACGATTTTGAATGCAATATACGCATTCCAATAGCTTGCCACCATCATATTATATCTTTCGTTACACTTGACACCCATCTCATTTAGAAAATACGAAAACCAAGAAAAAAAACATTTTGTCGAACATTCTTGGAAAACTCAACCGCGCACCTATAACATATACCCAACGCACACAGTCGCACGCTGTCTAAAAATAAGTTTTCACCGACTTCCGCTCCCGATTCCACAGTCCGCGTATATACACATAGTTTACGAAGACAAGCGGAAGACAGAGAAGTGAGGAGGAGGAAGACTCAGAGGCGCATAGCAGCGGCCGACGGCTCAAAACAAAATGTCTGCGGATTGTTTCCATCTCGCGGCCGCGGCGAGAATCCGCAGAAGTGCCCCCCACGCGGAGTGTAATCAGTGTATCTGCTTCCAGCCGCGGGGGCCTATGTTTGATCATAAATTCCGAAGTGGATATTAGCGGTGTTTGGAAAACCTACAACCTACGCATTCCTGCGAGCGCGCCGCCTGACGTAGTGGAGTCCGAGGTCGCGGACTGCAGGTCGATCGTGCGGTTTCGGCGAATCGATTAATTATTTTCGGATGTTTTTTAGAGCCTGAGTGCATGAGAAAGTATATAAGTGCTAATGTTTGGAGGATTGAAGAATTTTTTCCGGGTAAAATTCATGCGAGTCCAAGAAGGTTTTTATGGTATATCAGACGTGCATTTTGGCATTCATTATTTATATGTATACCATTTAAATATATATTGTCTTTATAGAAATTATAGAAATACCAAATAATATACCTTCTTCCAAATTTGTCTTACATAATTATATTGATATTTTCAAAACAATTCACGCTAGAATAAGTATTCACTATTATTTTTCTAATATTTTCATCACGAATATTAATAAAAACTTTATAACAAATATATCTACTTCCACCTTGCACTTGCGTGCAAATACTCATAATTTGTTATCCGACACTCATCGACGAGACCAATAATCCTCCGGCACCGTATCCTCAAATTGGGCATCGAAATTTTAATATTTGCACATAGTCGAGAAGTCCATCCGCACGTGCACACTCGTAGAGCTTCTCGTATGTACTTTGGGCTACTGCGGCTCTCCAGCGCTGCTCGTGGGGTGCGAAAACTCTCCCCCTCGACTTCGTCGCTCGCCTTTTGTGTTCTCCTATCTCTCTCTATTCTCTCCCGCTCGCTCAAACACACTCCGCGTTATCCTTTCTAATACGTCGGGCAAATAGGCTAAAAATCGCTCGGCACCGCCGCCGCCGCCGAAGTTTACACATTGGGGCGATGTGTGTGTGTGTGCGGAAGGTGTTCCGCTCGACTTACAGCCGACAGCCTTGTTGAAATTAATTTCGTTTTGATGATGCTGTAATGGTTGTTAAGATTGTTACTGTATATGAACATAGATTTTCATCGTTATATTGCCTATAATTGATCTATTTGAACAATGGAGCAATAATTTATAAATCTGAAAATAGAAATTTTAATAAATTATATTAGGCATTTGTCAATAAAAATGAAAACGAAATAATAATAGAAAGATAAAAAAATCTCTTTGGTTTCGTTACGAAGCTGGCCTTGTCGCTGTTAACAAAAAGCGTGCAAATGTGTACGCAAAAAGAGAAACGCAAGCAGCGCAAATATGAAACAATATAAGAAAATATAGAAGTGGAAGGTTAATTTAAGTTCAATATTTTCCTAATACAGCGTTGCATTCATTGAACTTTTTATTGTTTATTTTTTTTAATATTTAATCGTTGTTTTAATGTGCGAGGTGAATGACTGATTTAGATGCATGCTAAATATTGACTCTATAGCGCAGCCGGGAAAGATGAAAGTCCGCGAGACATTAAATTCATTTTTGATGTATAAATAGCGGATAATAATCAATCCAACGATTTTTTAAAATTAATTATATTTAATTATATTTAAGACGTGACAATTACATGTATTTTGATAATTATATTTACATCATGGCAATGGCTTTGGAGAATAATAACTGTTTTTAAATGACTAGAAAAAGTTCGAATAATTATATCACAAATGGGAGAAAAGTGAACGATTTCCAGCCGGGATAGATTGTTATAGTTTTCTGCATAGAATTAAAGCAATTCTTGAGAAGAAAAGATGCAAAATACTTTTACAAAAATACATAAATTTTTTTTTAATTTATTAGTTTTACAATCAATTAATGCTTTTACATTTTCAATTCTCAATTATACCCTTATTACACAATCGCGCAAATCAGTACTTATACCATATACCAGAGAAATTCGCGTAAATAGCCAATAACAACTAGGGGGGCTGCGCCCCCCAGCGTGCCTTCGGCACGCCATCCCCCCCGCCCCCACACGCACCTGCTCCTCGCTTCGCTCGTCGCCCGCCCCCTCCCTATGTTAAAACTTCGTTTTTACATAATAGGCACGACCGCAATACTCAGGAGAACCTTGTATTTTTATAAAAGCGAAAATTGCAACACTTTCGATATTTATAATAAAAAAAAAATTAAATATATAATAATAATAAAAAACTAGCTGCTCAGGGACTCACGGGTGTTCCTAACTACATATATCTATACAATCTCAATTACAAAAAAATACTTGCGCACATATGCATATATATACACTAATACCGCGAAAAGGAGAAAAACAGAAGGAGAATGCTCAATACTGATGCATTCGGCAACGGCAATCTGGCTTAGTCCTGCGACCTGCGTGCATGAATACTTATATTGCAGCAGTCGTAACGGCTACGCTAGGTACCTCGGCTCACGGTCGTACACACTTTCCGGACCTATGTATACTATACTATAACTATACCGTGCCTCCGTGCCTCGGCTAGGCTGCGTTCGCACACCAAGAACAGCGGAAAAACACATGCGACTCGTGTGACCGCGAGGTATAAGATATATCTATATATATATGATCGCGCGCGCTTTCTGCTACTGCTGAGTAGTGCGGCGTGCCGTCAGCGGTGGCGCACATGTGTCCATGGTGTGTGTTGTCAACAATCGAATCGTCTGGCTCCCGGCGTCCCCAGCGATGACTGTGGCTGCTGTAGTATGCCGCCCTGGTGAATCGTGTTCGCCCTTTCATCGTGTTCGTCGATTGTCGATGATTCGTCGGAGATGGGAAGGCAGTGTGTCAGCGGCGAGAGCAGATTTAGTAAGCATTTTCTCGTTCCTAACCTCTCTGATGGGTGAGCTGATGGTACTTTCGCTTGTTGCAGGTATCTGTGGCAGCGAGAGTAGTGTAAATGACGGGCACTGCTGCAGACTGTTTCTTGGATGTGTAAATGTTGTCTGAGTCATCTATTTAGTAATTATATGTGGTTTTATATGCTCAACTTTCCTTTTTTGACTCTTACACTAGTGACTATGTGTACAGTTAAGCTGCTCCTTGTGTCTTCAGCGTCTTCAGTGAAACAACGGTTTAAGGTCTCCACCAGTTCTTCCCCTCTAGTTGTTACAGGAAGCTGGTACAGTGAGTGAACAACAGCCATTGCTGCAGACTTTTCTTTTGTATGGTATTTTTTTTTGAGTCATCTATTTATTAGTCATATGTGGTTTTTAGGTGCTCAACTCTCCTCGCTTGTCCCCCAGAATAGGAACTGATCTGCTGATCTGCTGATGCGCTTTGCTGATCCCTAGGCTGAGGCATTCCCTGACATTGAAACACAATTGACGGTTTCTGTCAGTACTTTCCTCCTAGGTGGTGTGGTTACTGACACAGTGGATCGCTGTTAGATGATTCTCAGCAGACTGGCATCCATGGAGTAGTGCCAGCCTAGACCGTCTAGCCCTATTTTGCAACTTCTGCAGCTCTAAGTGATCTTCGAGTGTTAGTGCTTTAAAGTGTGAGGGGATAGGTAATAGGAACTGGGAAATATTATATAAGTGCTGTGTGTGTTGTTAAATGCGATAAGGGTAGGTAGTTGTCCCTGGTAATATTAGCTCGTCTATTTAATTTCTAAGTTTAGTCAAGGTATAAGAACTCGCTTCAGGGTATCTGTTGTATTAAAATACATCATTATGTATTTCGCAGACTTCTACCCAGTGAGACTTGCCTATTTAATAGTTTTCTACATGCTGTAAGACTGAGTCAGCTAGAATATTGCATTCTTTATGCATTGAAATTTACCATATTGCAACATTTATAGCTCATACATTACACAAAAGTTTTTTTTGTATATATGATATTCCTTTAACATGTACTTATATAATATTACACAATTTTGATTCTTTTAGTTCAATCGCTTAGGTCCTGGGAACAGTAGGTTAAGCTGGGTAATCTTATATCAAATTTTTTAAATTTGTTATTAAAAATCTTTTTGTAGAAAACAGGGAAATAGATATTTTGTTTCTTTAATTATTTTTCCAATGTGTTTATCCCATTGAATATTGTAATCAAATGTAATTTTGTATCTTATTATTATGTTTTTGTAATTATATTATCTTTGGAATGTTATGTCGATTTTTTCCATCTTATTTAGAGCTATTGTATCGAATACTTCTGTGTAAATCTAATTCTGTGAAATAATAAGCGAAAATTCACTATACGTGTATTGGGGTATTAAAAATCATGTTTATACGTTTAGATGATCCAGTAATTATTGTACATAAAAATGTTAATTGGGAATAAGTTTTGTTTAAACTATATCTACATGCTTTGTATTTAACAGTTTTATTAAAAGTCAAATTCTTGTATGATAAGCGAAAATCGACTATTTCAGGTGTATTTAGGCATTAAAAATCGTTTTTATAGGTCTAAGCGGTCAGGAATCCATTTTATATGAAAATGTTAAATGGGAAAAAGTTTTGATTAAATATTATGTAGAACTTTTGTATTGAACATGTTTGTGTAAAATCAAATCATGTCATGTTGTAGCCGAAAATCGTCCATTTTATGTATATTTAGGCGTTTAAAATCGTTTTTATAAGTTTAATTCGTCAGGAATTGGTTTTACACAAAAATGTTAAATGGGAAAAAGTTTTATTTTAATATTATCTACAACTTTTGTATTAAACATGTTTGTGAAAAATTAAATTCTGACAAGTTATAGCCGAAAATCGTTTATTTTATGTGTATTTTGGCGTTTAAAATAGTTTTTATAAGTCTAGCTCGTCAGGAGTTGATTTTACAAAAAAAATGTTAAATAGGAAAAAGTTTTGTTTCAATATTATCTACAACTTTTGTATTTAATATTTTTGTATAAAATCAAATCCTGAGAATTTATAGCCGAAAATCATTCATTTTTGACCATTTTTGGCAGTTTTTCGCAGTTATCTTGGCAAATATTGCTCGTACAAAAAAGTGTTCAACATAAAAAAGCTGTATTTTAATTAGTTTTAGCAGATAGACCTGTACATATTAGCTTAAAATTAATTTTTGTAGACATTAGGCTTAAAAATCGATTTTTTGAGATATTTCTTTGTGCTCGCATTTGAAAAATTTTTCATCGATCTATCTCAATATAGAACCAGCAGTTAGGTATAATTAGAGGAGTATTTTCCCGCAATCCCGATGAAATCGGTCGAAAATTCATTGAGATAATCGAGAAACTTGAGTACTACGGACGTACAGACATACATACATCTCAGAAAACGCTTAAAACGCACTCGCTCTGAGTGGAACATGGTTTTTACACATTAATTTTTCAGTATTTGAATTCTTACAATTTTCACTCTGGTGAAATTATAAGGCTCTCCCGAGTAGCGGTCGTGCCTAACGAGTAGCGGTCGTGCCTAAAAATTACATCGACCATTCAACTCAATTAAATTCCAATCGACACACCAGCCATCGCTAAACGTAATTTTCGCCGAGTTCTTTTCTCCGCCCGTTCACCCCGCAACAAGCGAGTGAGTCAGATAAACAGAGAGCGAGGGATATCGAGCTAGCTACACCACAGTTTTGCAATTCGCCAGGGGGCGTCCCTGGGAAAACCGCCACCTGCCTCCTCCCGTCTTCCACCTACCCTCGTATCAGAGTGAGGGCGAGCGAGCTTGCAAGCGCTCTCGTGTGTACGCGTGCCGCGCTTCGTCGATCGCGTACAGCGCGCAGGGCAAGCCAAGCGCGTTTTACGCTAAACTTCGCCGCAGCCGCGTCCGGAATTGCCTGCGACGCGTAAATTGGAGAGGGACTTTTTGCGTTGCAACGCCCGGGAGGATACGGGGGAGCAGCGAGAATGCGCGTATGTGTCTGTGTACATAGTATGGAGAGCGCGCGCGAGCGGCGTTTTGCGAAAGGGGGAATTTACATTGAGTTTTCGGGGAATTGCGGCACGGGGCGAATGGTCAATGATTTTGCGGTGAATATTTAAAGATACCAAATGAAATTTCGTTTATGTAAATACGCGTGGATATGGGCGGCTGGTGGCAACAAAAACACGGAGGATCGTTAAATATATCGGTGTGTAATGGTTGAGTTTTAATTTTTAGTGGGAATTGGAATTGTCGTAATTTTGCACGTGAGGTGGACAGTATTGGAATGAAGCGGGATCAATCTTTTAATGGTAATGAAAGACACTTGTGGAGACGGTAATAAAAATATTTGGTTTTTATTTTTCCTCGTAAGAACGGGCTAAAGAAAATGAGAAGTTTTCCTTGTTAAAAAATATTATTAGATCGAGGAAAGTATTTGACAGCATTGTGAAAAAATATTGGCATAATTTACGATAATATTTTGATAATGTTGTTAAGTTTATAACTTTTATGAAAAACTATGTTACTGTTTCTTTCACTGTAGAGATACCAAATTGGATAATATCCACGTTTGTTTGAGTAAGACAAATGAAAATACTATTTTATTTTTATAATGTCTTTTATTTTACTTTTAATTAGAGATATTTCATACAATGTAAATATACAACCGCTCGCTTTGAGAGTTAGCAAAGGTCTCGTTCTCTTTTTGGTTGTTAACCCGTAACTAACAGAAATGTATTCAAATGTTTTTCGAATGTTTCGCGCGCAACTAAAGCGTTTACTAGTTCGCCTCTACAATTGTCGTGATGTAATAATCACTTCTCTTTCGATCAAATCGAACCTGAAGTTTTCACGATGTATTAATAATTTAAAAAAGAATTTTCTGGAAGCGCACGAGTTTATAATGACCTTAGAATTAACATCGGACCAACATTACATAAAATTTACAGTTCAATCAGAACGTAACTTGGAAAATTTATACAATTTGAATATTTATAAATAAATACATGAAAAATCTTTACGTATTATTGTATTGAATTTATTTTTAGAACTTATAAAATTAAAGAAATTAATTTGAACACAGAAATAATTAACAAAAACTAAATACATAATGAAATCTCATATTAATAACAACCAACGTACTATATGTATTTATTACAATAGCAATAAGCAAAACAACTTTTATTCATAATGTTTATTTCACAAATATCGAAATAAACGATATTCATAACTATACCTCGACATCGCCGTAATGCACTACAAATACAATCTACGCATAACAATTTTAAACCCGATTTAAACAAAATCTCCCGCCTACCCGCTCTTATAAAAACAACTGGAAATTTTTTTATTCCCAGCGTCGCGACTACGCGATCGCGCGCTTTAATGTCCTCTATAATTCGCGAAATAAAAACAATGACGGTTAAACATTGCAAAACGATTATCAAGTCGCGAATCGGCCGCTGCCGACGCGGCTTAATCCAAAATAAAGCAAACAAGGGCAGCTCTCTCTCGCGCCCGCGCAGGCGCGACATTATGACATTAAACGCTAAATTGGCCGTGCGCAAACAAGCGCAGCACCCGCGCGCGCATACGTTATAGCGGGGGCGATGTGTGTGCGCGCGCGTCACAATTTCCGAATTTAATTGACCCGCAATAACCGCTGCGAGCGAGAAAAGTCCTACGGCTATTCTGGCGCTTCCGCGCCTCTGTGTGGATGTTCACCCTGCGTATGTATGTGTGTGTGTGATAGGCGCTACTGTTTCGGCGAGAGGAGTTGAAAATTACTCTGGACGTTTTTCGCTTTTATATATTGTTTCAATCTGTAGCCTTTATTGCCGCGTTGTGCTCGATCGCGCGAGTGGACGTCGCGTTAGCTATCTGATATTTTTTACGGAATACAAATGGTTTTGTTGTTGATTGGAAATTTTTTTCTCATCAACTCTCGTAGTTTTGTCGACTAAAGTAAAGATACTGGCCGATTGTTTGTCAATGTTATATAGATATGGGACGAAATTGGATTGGAAGGCCAGAAGTTTTGTTATTTGGACATGTATTTTCCAAAAGTTTTCAATCATTTTTTGCACGGATTTTTTCGATTGGTCAAATACCCTAGCGAACGGTTTTTGAGGATGTGTTTTGTATATTGCTGTTGTAAAATTTTAAATTTGTGATAGAATGCCAATAAATACTGCTTTTTACTTTGAAGACTATTGTTGCAATAGGATGACTAAACCAGTAAATGGTTGATTACCGGAAGATGGAAAAATTGTAGTTTATTTAATTAATACAAAACTCTTCAAATCTATACTTCATTTCACTGGAGAAGAAGAATGTAAAATCAACCGAATGCAACTTTTTCACCAGGATAACAGTAAGAAAATCGTCCATCTATAGGACTTAACCGTCCATCTATTGGTTTAGTCACCTTAAGTATAATAATATTATATTCATGGCTGTGATATCTATTACCCCATATTTATTAGATTTGCTCAGATAATATGTTATGCTTAAATTAATTTAGAAATAAGAAAGGATTTAAAAATAAAAATTATGGTATTTGAGAATTCAAGCAAAGAACGCACAATTTTATTCAGACTCAATTTTTGCAAGTGCTCTTTCCATTGATATCTTTGTGTGCACTTTCTGCAAGTTTTTTTCGTATGTTTATGCCAAATGATATAATATGCAATATTTTCTCAATCAGAATGTTTCCTATATATTTTAGTAGGATTAATTAATAAAGGCCTTTTTCTTTTTCTATAGTCATTGCGTATGCCAAAACTTTAAACCCAATAAGATATTTGTTAAATATGTTAAAACTAGAGCAAGGCCGAACTCAGGGTACGGCACAAAAATCCCATACGCAATTCCTCGCTACAAACGTGTTTACACGACGGGAGCTCCGAAAAAAACTTTCACCGCGATAATCTCGAGGAAGTGTTTGCAGCTCGTATGCGTACGCACGCACATTGAAGAAGAACCTCATGCGGTCGCTTCCCCGAGGCGGCCACCCACACGCGTATATACCGCAGAAAAAAGAGAGGCGAGAAGGAAAAAAGGAGAGTGAGAGAGGAGAGCGAGGGTTCGACCCATTAGCGGGCGGCCTGTTTACGAAATTACGGATGATAATGTAAGCATTTTTTCACGCACTCTCGCCGCGGCACATGCGGCGACGGCGGTACACAGCGCGTCCGCGAGAAGAGATATCGCGTCGCACGCGCGCTCGCGGCTAATTTTAGGGTGTTCAACCCCGCGCGCGAGCCGACGGCTATAAGCGCAAACGCGCGCGTTCCGGCCTCGTTAAACGGGTTTCGCTTCCCGGAATCGTGCCCTCGTTTAGGGGGGAAAAGTTTAAACACAAACGCGCGGACTTGGGACTATTTCGGCCTATTCATATATGGTTTAGGCGATGGGAAGTATGATGGTGAGGCGAGACTTTTCGTGCGGTTATCAGTGATGATGAATGCGTTATGGTGTATATGAGATGTGAAGAAGAATGGAGAATCGGCTATCGCATAATTTATGGATACAATTTAAACGAATGTTCAGTTTGATATTTTAGACAGTTTAAACCAATGTATAGCTAATACGCTCTAGTTGATTCGTGAAATGATCAAGGTTGTACAGTTGGGGGGGGGGGGGGGGGTCCAAAGTTTCGACGACTCACTTGAAAATTGAAGTCAACTATAGACGTGCTCGGTTTCGATATAAGTTACTGCAGATTGTGCAAAATTTCGAAATTCTAAATTACGAAAATCATATTTTCGAATCTAACAATTCACCTACTGTCCAAAACATCGAATTTCATCAATACGATTTCAAAGCAAATATAACTTGTTTCTAATGATTTATTTCGAAATATGTTTATTGTATCCCTATTAAAATTCTATTAATGAAATTCGATGTTTTGGACAGTAGGTGAATTGTTACATTCGAAAATATGATTTTCGTAATTTAGAATTTCGAAATTTTGCACAATCTGTAGTAGCTTATATCGAAACCGAGCACGTCTATAGTTGACTTCAATTTTCAAGTGAGTCGTCGAAACTTTGGACCCCCGCCCGTACAGTTGTGCGGTGTTTATTGTCAAAAACACGTCTAAGATTCCACTTATCATCTTAAAAAAGTTCATAATATGCAAGATTTTGTTTGGAATACTCAAGTACTGAATAAATAGGTGCTAGATGTAACGAAAGAGGTACATAAAATAAAATTATCGCTCATAAACCTTAATTAAAATGTGTATCATACTTAAAAAGAATCAGCTCATCGATCGGGACACTAATCATTTAATTATTACTAAATTAAGAACCAGCAGCCTATTGTATTCCCACAAAAGAGCCATTAAAACCATTTCCAGTCCAATAACCGAGCCATTTAACGTCGGCTTAGAAACCTCGAAAAATGTACGCGCCAACCGTGGAAGAAAAAAAAATCCCCCGTAAAGAATGAAAAATCCCAGACGACGGAGAAAAGGTACGCGCGCGTGACACCGCGGGAGGCGAAAGCGCGCGCGCGCACAATATATACACGGCGAACCTGCTCCGAGAATCAAAGGTATATATAACGCGGGAGCGTATGTGCACGCTCGATTTAACGTCAAAGTGTGCTGCACGCGCGTCTATAGGGAGGTTCGATTCTCGGGGCTCGGCCCGCGGTGAGTTTCATATTATGATATTTTTATACGCCGCGAGGCGTATTTCGGGGGTGTTCTTCTTTTCATCCTCGAGGGAATTTGGCGATCGGTGCGGTTCGACGAAATTTGATGAGGCGGCGACGGCGGTTGAGGGCGATATGCGTAAAGCTGGCTCCGTTCTGTCGCTGATTTCGGCATTCTTCGGTATTAATGGGGGTATTGTATGTGGTGGTGCGGTGTGGTCACGTGCGTTTTTGTGATTTCTGTTTTTGGTTTTTGGGTTATCTTTGATAATGCTTTGATCGTAAGAGTTTTTGTTCATTTAATGTACGAATTAATTGATTATAAGGCCGATTATATAATGCATGAGACAATAATATACAGTAACACAATCAGGTGGCAAATTAATTCTAAAGTTTACAACGTAGGTATTTGGTGATCTCTAATCAATACGTGTTAATTGTTTGTCTTTCATTATGTATATTCCTATTAGTTGATTGTTATGTGCAATCGTTGTCATGATAAAGCACTGATAAAGTCGTAATTAATTCTATTGATATGTATTTATGAATATAAGTTATTTCTACTATCATGTGAGTATAATATAATTTACGTAATTAAACTGTTATTGGTAACTGTTATTGACTCGTTCTCAGTGCGTATCTGTGCGTCTTTTATTATACTATATACACACTTGTGTACAATAGTCATCCCCATCAATACACTTAAGGTGGTGTAGAATACCGACATCTATTAAGCGACCTACCGTACCGGCCGGATAGCAGTAATACGTTATAACTCGATTGTTACTACGATTGACGACTTATTCAAATTCGTAATAAAGGAAAATTTTTCAAAGTTGACAGAGTTAACCCAAAAATTACTAAGAATTAAAACATCTTCATATAAATTAGATAACGTTTCGCTGATATGGTTCTCAGCCTCTTCAGATCTTTATTAAATTTTTGCAATCATTGTTAACTTTTATCTAATTGTTTATATATATATTTGTATTTTTCAAATTTAATAAAGATCTGAAGAGGCTGAGAACCATATCAGCGAAACGTTATCTAATTTATATGAAGATGTTTTAATTCTTAGTAATTTTTGGGTTAACTCTGTCAACTTTGAAAAATTTTCCTTTATTATTTCAACATGAAGAGTATACGTATTACCAAATTTATTCAAATTCGCTTGACCTCCGTAATGTAATTATCTATCATTCTACCAAGTTTTGAGTCAAAATTTCAAGGACACCTTTAAAAATTTCCGGAACGAAAAATAACAAAATTTCGTTCCAGAAATTTTTAAAGGTGTCCTTGAAATTTTTACTCAAAACTTGGCAGAATGATAGATAATTACATTACGGAGGGCAAGCGAATTTGGATAAGTCGTTAATCGTGTAGTAACAATCGAGTTATAACGAATTACTGCTGTCCGGCCGGTGTGGTAGATCGCATAATAGAGGTCCGTATTCTACACCCCCTTAACGTTTTATATTGCAAGACTAGTGTTTTATCTCCTTGCACTTACCTGATTCCATGTAAATTGGCTATCAAAAAGATACTAATTTTATTACTCAGTAATTTATTATTCGAGCAGCTTGTTATAGTGTTTACGTTCAGACCTCGCACAGCGTCAAGTGAGCGTTGTCAAGAGCGAGTGATCGGAAATTCAACGAAAAATCCCGAATATAAGAAGTACGACGTATGCAAGCAAGTATCATTGTCGTGTGTCTTTTACTTATTTTTCGAGGATTATTAGAAGAAGCAATTAGTAACAGTGAAATGGTAGACGAAGTTATCAACGGCATCATCAACGGCATCCGTTACTGCAAGTGCCACATCACGAAGGCAAACGAAGATGACGCAGATCGCCAGAAGTTTGGAGGAACACAATAAGTTGGTGCGATTGTGGAATCGCTGCTGTATTCGCCTGTGTGGGCGTGTTTGTACGTGTATGTTTTTAATTAGGGGACATTATTATAGGTATATTTAACTTATTTTATCACCCGTTCCCGTCTCGCAACGGACGCGACGGAAATTCCAGATCTTCAATCACGAGTTGTGACTTCATGGGAAATGAGAAAAATGTCGCAGGAACCAACATTTGCGAAAAGTGTGTTTTCTTTGGACAATAATGTGCACCTCTCAATTGAAAATGTTGGAGAACGGAGAAACTCACAATAGGAGATTCGATAAGAATGATATAAAATACTGGTTGAAAATTGTAAGGAAGAAATAAAACGGCGTCTCGTCCTTAGTACTGACTGGTAAATACGTCAAGACGAGCCAGACGAGCCTTTTTTCTATGCCAAATTTGTATAACAGAATCTCCTTATTTATACTTATGGTAGAAAATTTTATTTGTGGATGCCAGTAAATGGTAGCCATCTGGTGATGAAACTGAAATTATGGATGTGGAATGTTTTTTTTGTTTGTACCTATGGTGTGTGTGTGTGTGTGTGTGCGTGTGTGTGTGTGTGTGTGTGTGTGCGCGCATAGTGTGTGTGTGTGTAAGTGGGTGTGAGTGGGTACGGTGTCAGTATTTTTATTTGTTTTCAGTATCAAACGTAATATTGTAATATTTAAATGTTAGTTTATGTTTTATGTCGATTTTTCGATTTTTTATAATCAACCTGTTTATTTTCATGGATTTTGAAGTTAGTATAATTAATGGCATGCCATTAATGCAAGTTAACTGCATTTTTTATACATAACTGAAGTTTTTGTACATAAATCGAATGAATTCGTGGGGCAGAAATATTCATCCATAAATTTCGGAGATATATAAATTTCAGAGGGTTTTTTTTTTTAATATTTTTATGATAAAAATGATAGTTTCCAAGTCATGATTTGAAATATAGATTATTCAATAATTTCAGAGAATTTGAAGTTAATATTATGGTCAATTAATATGTCATGAATATATTTACAATCTATCTATAGTCATTTTTAAATTATATATAAAAACTCAATAAAATTACAGGTAGATTTCAGTGGCAGATCTCGGCTAGGTGCGCGGTTTGTATGCGTCGATTCCTTATAAGAAGAATTGTGACGGCCATCAAAAGATTTATCATTAATGTATATTTTTATTTGTATTTTATATATTTGTTTCATTGAGAATATTCATAGATAAAATTTGGTGTGATACAATTAATTATTGTCATACAAAATTAAAACAAGGTATCAATACATTAGTTTGAGGAAGCTAAGTGCCAATGTATTGGCAGTGATATCTGCGTCAGCGACCATCTTCTACTAGAAAAAGTTCCGTAGACTTCAAAAAGGAAATTGGCATTACTAAGAGAAAAATTAAAACACTGGCAAACTGTATACTTAACATGTGTACCTAATAAAGAGACATTTCAGATTAGTAGTCTTCTAAACAAGTGAAAATGGTTCAGTAAGTTTTAAAATAATTTATGAAGTTCTATTGCCACACCTTCTAGCTAATAGTTATAGAAGTAGGGCCGAGAAAATGTGTGGTCAAACTAGGTATATGGCCGAATTAGCTACATTTTATACCTTATTTAATTTATTATCTAGAATCTATAGATCTCTTACAAATACAGTGTATATGTTGTACTTAATGTCTCTAAAAATTATAATTTCAATAACAATTTTAATTTCCCCTTAACGTAAAATTCACGAGGAATCAGGTCGATTAACCACCGAAGCAATAGAGAACCTCGCAAGCATGAAGCAGCTCAGCTCTTTCAACCAAAAAACTCTCTATAATACCACAACGCTCGCGCAGACGCTATAATATCCTTGTCGCTCGCAATCCCTCGTGTCGCCCGGGCTATTACGTTCCAATAAAACGATGCTCGCCGGCAGCCCTGCGCGCATTTAGAAAAGGCACCGGGGGCGCCGCCGAGCTGCATTAGCCACGGCGGCGTGCGCCAGCACAATGCCCGCTCATTGTTTCCCGGCGCGCACGCACGGGAGCTTAGCTCCTTTCGCGGATGGATAGGTGAAATCGTATTATTTCGAATGAGACGGAGAGAGAGAGAGAGAAAGAAGCGCGCATTCCGATCGAGATTTGGCCGGGGCGCACACGTGTAATCGTTTCTTTTTTATCGCGGGATTGGGGGAGTGTAGAGGTTGTCTTGAGGGAGACGAGGGTGGTGTGGGTCTTGGATGGACGGTGGGATAAGGTTTCATGGTTAATTTGATGCTGATTAGCATTGTTTACAAGGGATATCGAGCTTTTAGAAGTTACGGCTTGGGAAAATGAAGTTTCAATTGTTATTTCGATGTACATTATCAATAATTTTCGTATTGATTTTTACAGGAACGAAACTTTTATCGATGATTTATTTTACATTTATTTATGAAGTGTATGTATCAGGTGATGAGAAATTATTTGATACATATCTACCTATACCTGTACGTACAGTATTTAACTTCAATACTGTCATTTTTTTTGACAACCATTAACAAAAGAACCACTGCAGAAAAATCATTCAAATCCTAACTTCTACAATCGTCTATAACAACTTCCATTTTCCTTTCCACTTCTTAACACCACTTAATTCATTACCTTTTCTCAAGCTGAAACCAACCCCGTCTCTGCGGGAACTGCACGCACACAACCCCGTTCGATCGCGATTTTCTCTGAAAACAGAACATTGACACTGGGACGACGCGCGCCTCATCACGGAAGCGTATGTGCGCAAGGACGAATTCCGCGAGACTACTGCTACCGAGGCAGACACACACACACGTACTCGGGCGGGGCGACGCTGATTTAATATTTTTCTTGTTATGAGTGTAAGCTCGCCGCGGTTTGCTCTGAAAACAGGCTCTCCTCTCTCTCTCTCTCTCTCTCTCGCTCTCCCCTTCTGCCCTATATAAGTGAGCGAGCGTGTGGTCCGACCACCTGCGATTCCTTCGCTGCGACGGGGTATAAGATTTGCGGACGGCTGCGCGCGTGTTATCGGGGCTGATACGATTCTGCCGCGCGATAAGGCATCGGGGATTGACGGATGGGGGATGGGAGATGATGGTGATATGCGCTTGTGTGTGTCAGGGTATAGAAAAATTGATCGTTAATGGATTGAAGGATTGGTGATGTAGTTTTGGTATATCATTTTTTATTGGATTAATTTTAACTATAATAGTTTTAAATGAAATAAATATATAGTATAGAGTCTTTTTATGTAATATATAATCTTTCTTTGAGGATTATAAAAGTTGTGTAATATTTGTTGATACTCTTTTAGAATTATAATTATTGTCAATTTATAGGTTATAAAGTATAGTTTAAAGTAGACATAAGCTGACTGTTCTTTAGACTCTAAGTACTCTTATTTCGAAACGGATAATGAATAATCAAGTAAACTGCCCAACTGTAAAAGATTTGTTTTATCACATTGATATTCTAAAATAGCAAAATTATTTCCGTAATAATCGTTTAACGTTATTGATAGGTTTTTTTTTATCAAATTTTAATAACAAGTAATCAATTGTCGTGCAACAGCTATCCAATTTCAGGCTCTTAAATAACATAATTATTGAAAACAAAACGTTTTTAGGAATTACAATACAATCCGACATCAGCCCTATAAACGACATACGCACCAGCACCTCGCGTTTCGCCGTAAACACTCACTTTACAGCCCAATAAATGGCTCATTCTTACGCAACATCCCGAGCTACACGCGCTAAATCAACTATAGAACACACCCAACAAGCAACAGCAGCAGCAGCTTCGGATTTCAGTGCGACTGTTCGTCTGGTCGACGGAACTGCATCCCGCAGCTCGTAAAGCGAAATCCGCAACACACACGCGCGCGATTATTTCGAGAAGTCAAGGCAGGCGCGCCTGCGCCCAGTGACGAGGCCCTGCTAACGACTCGACGATTGACGAAATATTCTCAGTGCACGCATAGACGCCTGACGAATTCCGCGACGCGCTGCTGCTGCTGCTAAGCGTTTCGCGGGGAATGTTGAATAGAGTTGTAGCAGTGGCTGCTGCGGGTTGCGACAACGGGCGAGTGGAGGACCTTCGCGCTTGCGATTTTGAAAGAGAGCGCGGAGTTTAGGAAGAGGAGTGTATGCGTCGGAGATTTCGAGGACGCTTCGTTTGCATTTCCGTTGGTTACGTCGCGCTTTGCTGCCTGGTAAAAATAAATAAACTTGAGGCTTCGGTGTAGCTTGAATTTCAATATAATGAGGTAGTAGCACACTCGAATTAAGATATCAGAATTGATATGGTCAAAAGAGATAATTTTTTATTTTTGTAAAATAACGGTAATTAATTATTAAAAGGATTTATAGTAGTATTGTAAATAAATTTAAATAAATTTAATCTCGAATCGAACATCGCTTCATATACGTAATTCTTATATTTTTTCCATTCCCTTACGCATGAAAAAGTTACAAAGTACGACAGTAAAGTAACAAGAGAGCGCGTCGTTTTAGTCTTGAATTGTACAGTTTTTAAGTAGTACAAGAAATATGAGTGACAGTAAGTGGGCACGCGCTCGCGGCACCACCTTCGCAAAAACGCCTGCAACTATATACACACATACATCTCGCGCTCGTCTTATTTATACCTAATTTCAAGTGACAACAACTCTATATATCCACCTCCATCGCCAGATCGTTCCGGCAACAAGCTCCCTCGCGCCCCGAGCACCTTATAATCAGCAGCCGCCAAAAGGATCACCCAATTAAAATGCAACTTTGACGAGTGCGCCTCGTCTACCTCGACACACCCGCGCGCGGAGTCTTGTAACCGCATCTTGTTGATGCTGGCAGTGCCTGCTGTTGACACAACACGCGGCCCGTGCAGAGAGCGGCACTTGGCTGCGCGAGCGCGCACGCCACTTATATATATGCATGATGGGGAGAGAGAAGATGATGATCGAACATCAATCGATCGCGCGATTCCCTTTGACGTGGGAAGCGTCAATAAATAAGGACTGCTGGGGCCCTTGCGTTGCTCGATTAGCGCGCTGTGGAAGTGGCTGCGAGGGTTTTGGTATGCAGATGGAGTGGATGAAGTTTCGAGGGATTAATTGAGCTGGAATACGGATGAGCTTGTAATTGTTGTAATTTTCGTCGAAATTCTGAGGTAAAAAGACTTGTTTGCGAAATGTATATTTTTGAAAAATTGTCAATTAATTCAAGTAAAATAAGTCGTTTAGAGATGTAATAGAATACTGTGGGTAAATATAACGGCCGATTTATTATACTTTGTAAGGGTGACACGTTAGTTATTTAGACAACGCTTTGTTTAATACTTTGCTATTTCAATCAGCCAAGAATTACATTCACAATCACCCTTAAGTGTAAAACAAGCTATGGTTCATCCTGAAGCAGTTAATAATAACCCCATTGATATTAAAATATACCTTAAAAAGTTATTTCCGTCATTGCGTCAAGTATTTATAAAACAAATGAACCGCGTCTGCGCCACCGTGAGAACCGCGGCAAGCCTAATTAATACATCCGCGCGCTGGGGCCAAAGCCAATAGTCATGAATTCGTGCAACAACAATCAGTCGAAAATTCTTCTCGTCGGCCGCGCGCCTCCGCTCGCGCCAATTGTTCGCGGCAAGCAAAACAAACAGTTCGATTACACGCGCAGTTTTGTCCACGACCAAGGGGCACGCATATACACATATGTATATACCGATACCCGACTACTCAGTAGCGTTAATTTGTATATAGGCGGAGCCGGAAAATCACACACGCGCGCGTCTAACCTTTCGTTTACCGCGTATATGTGTATATATACGGCGAACGGAAAGACGAGAGAGAACGAGGGAGAGCCGAAAAAATCTCGCGCACGCGACAGTCAAAGAGCAACGGGGCAATGGGGCTTGAAGGAGGGAGAAGCCGGAAAAAGGAAGAGGAGGAGTGCGCAGATGCGCCGCGCGCGAGCGATCAGAGAGGAGTCAAAAGAAAGCGCGTGAAAGCGTTACGAGCGCTCGTTTGTCTTACGGGCCGTTTAAGCGGCTGACGGCTCGATCTCTCGTATATATAGTTACATACCGCCGCACCTACAGCCAAGAGCAAATTGAAAACGAGGTTCGGTAGGCGGCCGCAGGTTTCAAGTGCTCGCCCGTGTAATTCGTGGGATTACAGCTGAATCTTCTTATTTCGCGTGCCGTCTCGGTGATGGAAGTGGATTATTTTCACGGGAGGTTCTTCATTTAGATTATTTACGGGTTATTAGTAGTTCTTGTAATTGTTTGGTTTATTTTAGCAAATTTAAAATTATGGTTAGAGATTGAAAATAATACATTGTAAATTGAAAGTTTTGTTTTTTTTTTTTATTTCAAATTTAAACACTGAATTCAGATTCATTAAAGTTTAATCAAAGTGACAATGATGTTATACTACTAGAACATAAAATTAAAATACACTGTTAATAATTTTCTGAAATTTAAGATAAATTTAGTGTACATTCTGTAATAAAACTTCAAAATTTAACTGAAATTTAATAAAAATTTTGATATTTTATTTTATAATGTACATTAAATTAATGTTAAATTTCAGAAAATTTTTAACAGTGATAAAACATAACACGAGGATCGGCGCCGACACGTCTATAGCGCGCGTGCTTCCGTTCGCGCTCGGTGGCGATGTCCTTACGAAACCTGTCGGTGTGGACTCCGCCCCCCGAGAGATTGACTAACCGGCTCCTTGAAAAGGACGAGCCTTTCGGCGCTTTTTTACGTGAGAAACGCGCCCACGATTTTCCTCGGCTTTCTCCGCTCCCTGATCGATCGCCGGCGACGGCCTCGTTGACGCGTCGTCCCGATCACGCGCTCCTGTGATCGATCGGGAATCTTCGTGATCTTTCTCGTTACGCGCTGGATCGGTGCACTTTCTTTCCACTGTGGTATTCGGCCAGTGCATGTGCGGGAATAAATTTTTCGAATTTTAGAGATGTGGGCAGGGGGTGTAAAGAATTTGGAAATATTCAAATATCAATGTGAGTAAAATTACAAAATGCGATTTTTGTTCGAATGAGATCCTGCGTAAAAAAGTTTGCGTATAGTCAATAATTAAGTATTGGTGATGGATGAGGAGTTTAATAGAGGCCACATATTGTCTTTGTCAATATAATGCCAATATATTGGCAACTTTTATGCGTGCACTGAGAGAAGAATATGTTTATATTTAACATGGTATTTTAACTATTAACATGGCATTGTAACTATTAACATATATATTTTAATAGTTACAATGCCATGTTAAATATAAACATTTTGAGTGAGAAAAAATTTCTCTCAGTGTGGGAGTATCATAGATGAAATTTATTTATAACAAATAGGTAATTAATATAATTTTCGTAATATCACTATACCAACGGTACGATCCCTCGCAGCTTTCACGAAGAAAATATTTTCCCACTTAGAAAGTGGGCTATAAAGGCTGTGTCTTCTTACACCTATAAAGTTTATTCACCTAAGTATTTTCCATTCCCCAAATCAGACTCTAAATTCTTCCCATTAACCATGTACCCATGGGGCACCTGTACCTGCCAAAGCACACACACCCGTGCGCGACGACAAAGCCGTCACTTCTCTCCTCGCGACCTTATTTGTACTGGGATGAAAATCAAAACCACTAATTTACGTCTTTCACGTCGTCGACGCGCGTGTACGATCGGCGTGCACGAAAGTGCTGATTAATATAAAGCAGAAACATATCAATCATATTTACCCTGAAGAAAGTCACTCGGGACACTTCCTCTTCTCTCCGGCAGAGCTGTTCGAAGGAACAATATTTTCACGTCGACCCCCGCATGATTTTCGAGAAGAGAGAGAGAGAGAGAAAGAAGCGACTGAGAGCTTCTTCTTCACTCGAGTGAGAATATCACACGGCAAGTGAATCACCGCAGCGACGGCTTCCTTCCCAACCTGTGTGCGCGCGTACGCTGTTATATACTGCTATATACGCGCTCACGAGAGAGAGAGAGAGAGACGTCAGGGTCCCAAGAAGCCGTATCCCTTTCAAAACGCTCCCAATCGACGATGACGGCGATTTCGTATAGCGAGTCACGCGCGGCGTACGGATTTTAATATGCGCGCGCGTCGATGGGGCCGCACAGCGCTCGGAAAAATGAAAATAAATCGAGGCTCCGTGTATGTATATATATATGTGTGTGCCTCTCGGCAGTGACACGGCAAAATGTCGAGCGCTCACGTTGCTCTGGCCTCTTGGCATAATGCGCCAGCTTGAGCGAGCTTCTACCTCCCGATTGAGAAAGAGGAGTGAAGAGAGAAAAATCAAACAGCGAGACAGAAAAATATAGCGGCAGACGGGCCGAGAGGAAGGGAGGAGGAGGTGGAGCGAGAGGGAGCATTGTGAGGCCTGGGCTGCCAGTGAGGTGGAATAAAGACGTACTTTGTAAGAGGGAGAGAGGCAAGGAAATGCCTGCCGGTGATAAAGGAATTTATTAAACGTATACTGTCAGAACTACCGAGCGCTGGGCCAAATGTGATGATTTAATTTTGTCAGTGATTGTATGAGGTGGTTGCTGTATTCGTGGACGCCGTAAAATTGTTTATAATTTGATATTGAGAGCTTAAAGATCAGTAAAACAGTAGAATACTACTACCAACAGTTCATTTGTTATTGCATATCTAAATTATTGTTGTTAACGGTTCTACAATGAATAGAAAGTAAATAAAAGAGCTTAATGAGCCATAAAAATTTGAAATAAGTTTCATGACTTGCCTTATTTTATACCGATATTTATTTTCTTTGAAAATAAAAATAAGCTAATTTTGATGCATTCAAAGGCCCTGTGATCCTAAAATTAAGTATCAATTAGCTTTGTTTTCGAACCATTCAAATATCTATTTTTATCTCGAAGTTGAAGTTAATTCCAACTTTGTAGATAAATTATAAATTTAAATTTAGTTTGTTTGTAAAATCAATTTTTCAAAAACATTTTATTTATTATTTTTATGAAAAGTGTATAGTTTTGATTCTGTTTTTGTGTTAATTAAATACAGTTCATTCTGACCAAATTTTTCATCCATGCATATAATAGAAAATAGTTTAAAGTTCAATTTATAAAATTCACGATATTTAACCATAAAAAGATGTGCAGATTTCTAGGGACCTTATCTTCTTTATAGAAGGTGCCTATAAATATAGCGAGTATAATATTGAAACTATTCCATCAAATATTAAATTTCATCATTCCAAAACGGCTATATAGCAATTACCTCATCGATTTACACACTAACCGTCTAAAGGGTTAGCCCTACCATTAATCAATCCGAATATCCAGCCCACTGTACCTATTGCCAAATTACATCTCGAATTCCCCAGTATACTCTACCACGAGAATCGATTACAGAACGACGAGAGCCAAGGCTACTCACGGAAAAAGTGAAGAAAAAAAAACTCGCACTCGTCCAAGAGATATCTCTTTCGCTTTTCACTGCGCGAGAGACGCGCTCGGCCGCCTCGTGCGCGCGTGTGTCTATATAATATGCGCGCTGAAGTGGCCAATGGGTCCTCGAGTCGCTCCTTCGATCCCGCTCTCTTGCGAGCGCTTCATTCATCCGTTCATTCATTCGTCCACGCGTTTCTCTCTCGTTCTTCTTGTGGTGTGGACTATCCACGTCGAGTGGAATACGCGAGAGGAGTGGATATCTCGCGCTGGAATTTCGGTGCTGACTCGCATGCGTGCGAGGCTCATACTTTTTCTTCGTCCCTTCATTTTTCGTTTTCTATTTTTACTGCGCCGCACGGGCGAGGATTCTCTTTTTGATCGCCGCGCGAGTTCTACGAAAATGTCGATGATTCGCGCGTCGTTTTCTGAGTAAGGGTTAAATTGTAATAATTTCTTGGAATTTATTAATAATGCATTCAATTCGTTTCGTATTGACTATTTCAAGCTATTAGTTTTGAAATGTAGATGACAAAAACTGCTGATGGGCAGCAGTAGACAATTTTGGCAACAAAGTCGTCAATGACAATCTTCCTTTACCGAGTATCTAAACAAAGTAACAAAAGCGATAAACAAAAAGACGTTAAAATTATAATAAGAATTAGTTTGTAACGTATACTACATCGTTAAAATACTCACCGTACTATGTAAAGATTCGGGAATGTTATAAAATCGTGTGAACGAATGCCAGCAATAAACAAGAAAACATGGTTCTGGAATGTCGACTTGTATACTTTGTTATCGTATCTCTTGTTGTCAGATGTCGTTGTCATCTTCAAAGGACCGTGTCTCTTAATTTTATTGCTCAACAGTGCTCTGACCTCCCAAATTCAATTTTCACTCCTCCATACCCTGCATATAAGATAAAATAAATTTCTTTTTCGATTCGACGGTACCCGGCCTATATTCATTTTTCGAAGCAATAACAAACTACAGGCGGAAATTGTTTTTCCCGCAGCTAAAAGAACGATCCCGCGCAAAAAGCCAAAAGTGCGGTGCGGCCGTACACACAGCATCGAAAAAAGGAGAGACTCGGCGCGCGGAGGCACGCGAAAAAAGGTATAGAGACAGAACCTCGCACTCTCCTCGCGCGCAGAGTGGCAGTGTTGATTTTGGCGGGGAGCCTGGGCGTTTAGGTGGCAGAACGGATGGAAATATCGGCCGCGAAAATAATTCGGCAGAGCGAGGCTTTCTCGCATTGCACGAGATTCCCGCGTTATGTGTCGTCGTGTGCAGCTGCTGCAATTTTCCGACCGATCGAGCCGTCGTGTGTCCGTCTTCCTCCCCCTTTTTTTTCCGGCTCTCGGGAAAAATCAAAGGCCGCGAGTGGGGTAGTATATATCGATAATCTCGTTTCGCGCGATTTACTTTAGCGCGGGTATAAAGCGTTGCGAAAGTTTACGATCGATGGAGTCGTTGCGTGGACGTTAATGAATTGCGGATGTTCCGAGGCGATTAGAGATTTATGATTTATAAATGCGATATGCGCGAGGATGACGGGGGAGAGGATAATTTGGGAAAGATGAAAATAGGTGGATCGGGTGGGTATGTGCGTTTGATCTAGTTAAAATGTGGAATGATTTCAAATTTTATTGTGGATAAAAATTTATGACCGTATTTTTGTTATCGTAGTAAATTGATTACAAGATTCTTAAAAATAAGATACTTAAATATAATTCCACTATAATTAATGGCAATTTTGAAATGACCGATGTAATTTGTATAGTTGCAAATGTAAAACTCTTCCGGTAAAATTAATATTTGAAATGTAATATCTCTATAATTTAAGTATGTGATAGGAATTCTACTCGATACAAAAACTAATTAACAATTGCTTTTAAGATTTAAAAAGTCGTAATTATACATATGCAATAGAGTTTTTGTTAATTCGATAACGGGTGAAAGGCCTATCGAGCACGAAAAAAGAACCTCGCAAGCTCTGTTTACCTTCGCTAAGCCATAAACAGTAACAGCGAGCGCGCAAAGAAGGCACATCTTCACAGGGGGAAAAGAATAATCTAAACGCTTATAACGCGGCGAGGCAACGAAAGTGTCGGTAGTTTACACGCCGGCTTCCCATCCCGCGTCGCCGCGAGAGGTGATGTATTTTCGTGAAAGGGCTGCTGCTGCTGCAGCGCCACTCCCGAATTCCAAAAACTCCCGAATTATAACGGATCTCATCTCTATAAACTACTCGCGCGTGCGCGCGGTTTATAGAAGATACGGCCGATATATTGGCTTTCCACGAAATTGGGCAACGATCGGGAGGAAAAAGTCGCGGGATTTCTGGAAATTTTTCGGCCTGCACGTTGGCTTTTTTCTTCAATATTGTTTCAGAGTCGTGCTGTTTGGTTTTATTGTGCCATTATCGCGTTCGGGCGTGGTTGGATTGAGAGCGGGACGGAGATTTTGGTTTGTTTATTGAAATGTCGTTTGGTGAATTTATTAGGCGTTGCAAGGCTAAATTTATGCGCAGCTGAGGAATGTGATTTTCAAGCGAATTGTTGAATGATTGGAGTTGCAGATTTGATTTTTGTCTAAAAGTAAATGATTAACTGACGAAATTGTATACAAAAAATTTAACATTTAAAATTCTTATGCAAAAATAAGATGAATCATCGATTCGAAGAAATAAAAGAATTATGAACGTATAGTGCACATAGACTAAATAAGTTTATTTACAAAACAGTTTCCTTGCAACAATTCAATCAACATAATAATATCCATTGACAAATACAATGCAATACAATTCTCAGATACTTTATCTACCAAAGCGAAGAGTCTAAGAAAATCCCTCAATGTCTCACCCGTCCCGCATTACCGTCGCAAGTGCCACAATAATAACTCTTGGAAGCGTGAAAAATCGGCGCAATCTCCGAGCCGACCCGCGCCCAAAAAGCGCAACGCTCGCGGAACGTGGGAAAAGCGGCGCGCGCGCGCACAACCCTCTCAAAGCAAAAGGGTATATTATATATCTCGCGGGCTTGTGCGTGTCCCATTCACCTGTCAGGGCTCACTCCTTCTTCTCCCTCTTTATTCCTCGGTCCTCCTACCAAAACACTCTTCCCGCTCGCTCGCGCCTGCACTTTGACTCGCGCCATTCGGGCCGCGCAGGCTTACTGTAATCCTATTTGACGGCCGGCCGGCATTGTGCGGCGAACCGAGAACGTGACCGAAATTATTTACCCGTTTATTATAGGGAAAATCGAAATCGCGCCGCGAGTTCCTTTGACCTTCTTTTCGCGCGCGCCCGAGCGCTTAGTCGCTCGGCCTCGAGTCTCGACCCAACGAGCGAGCTGGTTTCCGATCGGGTGATGGTTGGTATTATGAGTACTTATGCCATGCGAGGGATATTAGAGCGCTTTGTTGCGAGAACGCGCGCTGCGTGATGGCTTGCGCAAAGGATCGATCGCGAGATATGACGGAAGATTGATTGGGTTTGGGCTGTCTTTGCGTCGTTGTGTGGTCTTTTTTACGCGGAGCGTTGAGTTGTCGATTTCGTTGTATGCATATAGGTAATTGTTAATGGCTCTTATTTGTTTAATTTTTTAGAGATATTAAACATGGGGTTTTTATTATTTAATAGAGATGTACGCAAGATCTGTGAGGAATAGTTATTTGCTAAAATAATTTTGAAATAAAAATTCAGTTATTATTATAGTTAAAAAAAATCATATAGATTATTATATTAAATTAAATTTGATAGAATTTTGACAAATGTAAATAATATTACTCTACTATATGCTAGTAATATAATAACACAGATAATGATATTTTTTATAAGTTGCTTTTGACTATGAAAACTTTCACTCGAATAACACGCCCAAGCTCAAAACAATACACCCTTAAGTTTTCGCTAAAATTCACTAAATCACTCAAAGCTACCGAAACGTCACTTTGTTTCCAAAATCTCACAAAACAAAAAAAAAAGCAGCAGCTCTAACGATAAATACCCCATTCGTCAAGTTACACTTCGGTCACACTTTTTTTCGATCGAAACGGCCTACGCGTTGTCTCTTCTCTCAAAAATTTTGTTCCTACCCACGCCCGTCATAAAGACCGCAAGACGACCCCGAGCGAAAGAAGAATCTCTCGGTCGATCTTCGAAAGACATGTCGCACACATGTGCGGCTCGTGTAGTCCAACAATGCACGTGCGCGCGCCCCCATGGGTCCCGAGATAAAAACCGGAACCGGATGGCCCATCAGCCTAAGACAAAAGGGATCGAATGGGCGGTCCGTGTAGTATTGCGCGCGAGCGCGCTACGGAAAATATCCCTCTATAAATCCTCGCGTTTGGATTTTCCGATTTTTTCGGTTCGGGTGTACACGCGCGAGAGGTAAAGTTTTATTAGGTATAGGTACTGTGTTAATATTAGATTTGAAAAATGTTTTTATTGTGATTTCTCAGAATTGTGCTGCCAAATGGTTTTGAATTTTATTGATAAATAAATGACATCAATTGCTAGAATATAGAATAAAAATGCAAAAGAATTGTATACTTGTTTTAACGTTAATAAGAAGTTAAAAACTAAAGTACTTTTTTGCATTGTAAGATTTCAATATCTATACAATTAAAATGAATCGGGAGATACATTCATTTTTACATTCCTCGACAAATTTTTTCTTGCGGCTTGACTCTTCTCCCACTCAACTAGAAACATTCCCGAAACGCTGCCGCCGATCCCCAAGGAAAAAATTCGACACTCTCCCTCCGGACAAGTGTCGGATGCGCGCGTTTACCGTATAACACAAACAAATGTCACACGCCTCGTTTTTCCCTCGCGCTAAACAGCAGTTATACAGACCGAGGCATCGGCGGTCCAAACGCAGAGTTTATCTGTTGATGTATTTTCGGCCGCGCGCAGCTATGATGGATGTATATATTGTGCTGGTAATTTGTCGCGAATATATTTGTTTGTCTATGAGCGAACAAGTTGTTTTAGGACAATTTCCATTTTTTTGTAAAAATTTCGGTGGTTTAATTTATGAACTTTATTGTTTTGCTGTTGGGTTGCGTGATTATGTTGATTCTTAGCTTGAGTTGAAAAATTGAATTTTTTAAAATTCAATACTTTATAGGAAGCTTGCAAGTGAGATGTAAATAAAGATCATAATAAATATACATCGTCCTTTTACCGCGTTATAAGTATGCACAGGTTCACTTTTTTTCTAATACTAGGTATACGTGAATCGTAAATATATATTTAATTCCGTCACATTGCAAGCACTCTTAGCTATAGTTTTTCATTGATGTTATTCTACATCTTATAAACAACTTCAATAGCAATACTTTATTAATTTCTACCTATTGTTCAATGTAATCAGTTTTGTTACTTATTCAATTATCAATTAACCATTTAAACGATTGGATCAAGACTGCGCGACGCCATAAATAGCCTCTGGTCATTCCTCTTGGTAACCTTTTTACTTGATTCAAACCATAAGCTCAGATGCCCCGCGTCGTCGATGAGCGTACTAAATAAATACGTTTATAATTTCCGCACCTGACGTGCGCGCGCGCGTTCTATCCCGGTAGCTCCTTTCGATTCATCGTCACGTCTCTCGCTCTCGCCTTATACGCTTCCACACCCCGCGCGCGCGGAGATCCACTTCGTCACGGGATAAGACGCGTTTATATATCCGCGCGGGCGAAAGGTGTCTTAAATAAATACGCGAGGAGGAGGGAAGCCAAGCGACGGATGCCTCCTATCATTCGACAGACGTGGCATCGAGAGAAAGAGTGGCGAGAGGAGGGGGAGGGGGCGAAGAAAGATGTGCAGAGAATAACGAAGAAAGGAAGTGAACAGGGATAGTGTGAGAGATTGGAAGGATTCGAATTGTTAAAAAGAAACTATTTTTATTGTGAATTATGTGTATATTTGATTTGATTTCATCGTGTGTCGAATATCGGTTTTTGCCTGTTTTGCATTATTTTTCTTTTTTTTTTTTTATAGAAGTTCAAAGCATCATTGGTGATGCGTTGACACGTTCAAATAATCACAACTTCTCTTTTCCAAAACCAGTAAAATAGAATTAGTCGGAAAAATTTGCATCGCAGCGTGATATGCTAATTATTCTTTTGCGGACTGTCAAGATTCTGTTAAGGTGTTTCTGCATTTGTTAGAGCGAATGGCCAATGATTTCCATGAGTTAGAGAAATTTCAATTTTTCATAAACTTTAACCATGCACATATAATAAAAATTAAATGAAATCGATTTTGACAAAGTAACCATAGTAACGCACTTGAACAATAAATAATGTGAATAAATGTTATGAAACTTATAAAAGTTACATAAATCAAAGAGTAATATAGAGAGAAGCAGAAAGAGACTGAGCGAACAAGAGAGAACTTTTAACTCGTGATGACCATGCGAGATTGACGCCTACGGATTATAATTCGTCGGTTACGTTGGGTGGTTCGTATAGGCACTTACGACGTTACACGCGCCCGACAGATGCCCTCTTCGAGCGTAAAAAGAGAATGCACAATCTTGCTGGAAGTTGCGTTAACGCGCGCGCGCGCGCACAAAGGCCCCATTGTTGTCCGTCCTGAAGGCGCGCGCGTGCCTAAAATTATTAAAAATAACAATCTCCATTTGAGAGTTTAATTGATTTAATAAAAATCATATTAGCGAAATAAACGATAAATCCAGTAGTCTTTATAAATATTTTCATAAGCATGCCATGTTTGATTTTATTAAAAGAAATTCATTAGCAGACATTTTAAGAACTTAAATCTGCTGTATTGGAGAGAAAAAACTGTTGAAGAATATTAAAGTTTTATATTTACATAATTTATTTGTTGATACCTTTTTTGTAGATAGGTATTATTTTGGAAATCTCATACGATATACTTTTCAAACTGGATCAGTTTTGTTAACAAAATAATATATTCAACTATAATCAGAAAATATGCGTTTAAAAAACAAAGCCTAATATAACATGTTTCTATTCTATAATATATTATTCCCTGGGGGAAATCGATTCCATGATTTGCCTAATAAATAGCTAGTTTGAGCAATAATCGGCAAAAACTAGACACTTTTTTTTCCATTTTTATTCATCGAAGAAACGAATTTTTCGATCAGATTCACCATTTAATAGGCAGAATAATAGAATAAATTTTTTCACCAATTTACATTAGCTAATTTATGAGTATTTAAAAGATATGAAAGTTGATCAGTTTTTTAGTTAGGAAATGACTAGTAAGAGGCTTGCTATTATGGCAAGGAGTGAGAGAATCAAGCGGAAAAATCATTCTTTTCGTTTGGATCCCCTGAAACAGTACTATAATAGTACATTATGATATGGGTGTGGAAGGTGATTATTTACCGCATGAGACGTTTTTCGCACGAGCGAAGCGAGTGAGAAAAGTCGAATGCGGTAAAAATCACCTTACGCACCAGTGTCGTACAGTATTTTATATAATGAGAGCCGAAAAATAATATTAAAGTTATGATTTTGAGGTTAGAGTGGTATAAACTATCGGTATTAAACTATTTTTTACCGCAAAAACGTCTCATGCGGTAAATACTCACGTTCCACACCCGTATCGTAATGTACTATTATAGCTCGTGTGACATAAATCCGCCATATTCTTATTTTATTTATTTATGCATAGTTAATTATTAAAATTATATTGATATTTACATTTTTTACAATAAGCATTACGTGCGTAGACCACGTTGACCACTATTGACTGTCACGTTACGGTTTTCCTTTATGATTAGCGGATTGGCTCCATGTGCGCTCGGGCTGCCTTTATTTAATTATAGTTGTTTATAGTTCTTTTGTATTTCAGATAATAAATAGTAGTCGGAAGTCGGGGTGAGAAGGGCGGGGCGGGGGAAGGGTGGAGGGTTCGGGGGAGCACAGCACTCCTGCCTTTAAATAATTAATAAAAAATCATTTAAATAATAAAATGCTAAATATAGAATAGTGTTACTATTGAATCTAGAATATTTAATACACGTACAACAATTATAAAATAAGATCCTTGGCAATTTCTTTTGTATTTTTTACAAGAAGTTAAAATTTATGAAAGTGAAACATTTGTTACACTTTATTTTATCAAAGAGAAAGACTTTTATACGACTCTAATCTCAAAATGACAACTTTGATATGATTTTTCAGCGCTCGTCGTAAAAAATACCGTTTGAGACTAGTACATATATAAGTAGATTATTTACCCTACGTGACTTTTTGCTTTCGCTTCGCTCGAGCGAAAAACGTCACATAAGGTAAATAATCTACTTTCTACCCGTGTCGGCAATTGAACACGAAATATAACAAAATAAAATTAATACAGTTTAAAATTAAATATTTAAAAAGCGCACGGTTTGCTATCCGATAGCAGATGAAACTAACATAGAGAAGCATTATTATCATCATTTCTATTTACTTTGTGTGGTTTGTCAACTGTTTACGAAGTCTTACTTCTTTTTCTGTTTATTCTTACATGTAAAACCACATTTCAGAATATTTTTGGTAGATAATTGGCATTAATTATGTGCCTGTGACTTAAGTTAATTCATTATTTCACAGTGTAATAATGGGCTGCTTAAGTCACAGATAAGCGTGACTTAAGTGCAGTTGTAGATCATACAGTGTTACAACGAATGAAATACTAATAATTCGTGTTTACATTTTCGTTGGATATCTTTTTTTAATCTTTGTTTGATGATAGCATGATCAAATTACAGAGAAAATTTAGTAAAAACATTTGAAGGTTGTGTCACCTCCATTAAATAGAGAATATGACTGGAAAAATCGTTTCATCACTATTTAGAAATTAGCTGTTATTGCTAGCTATTTATTAAGTTCGTGGCGATTTTCAATAGAAAAAACTTCTACCAAGGTTATGGCCACATATATTTCATTATTAAAATTTTCATGAATCTTTAGGGAGTATTCTGAATTAAAACTATAAGAAATTTGAAATACCATTTTGTTTATGCCGTAACCCTATAGTTTTTCAATTAAAATTCAAAAAATATTTCTAACTGTTCTTTTGTCTATCAGCATTCCGGAATGAAATTTAAGGGGACAAGCCATGGTTAGGGGTCGAAAAATCGATTTTTTTTTATTTAATATTTTGATAGCAAATTTTCCGCTGAATACGATGCTTCCAACCGCATTTCGAAATTCGATTTCGTTTAGAAAATACAGCTAAAACCGTAAAGTTACTTTTTTGCATATTTAGTGATTATTAATACTATTGTTAATCTTATATTATTTTATACTTCACAGCATACACGATACAATACTAAATGTATAACGTAATGTACATTAACATTGTAGAAAAACTTAACTTGAGGTATAAATCTCGTGTATTTTACTCTTAGGGCTCTTGCACGAATAAAGGAATAGCGAGTAATAACGGCTGACAAACAATCACAAGTGAGCTTTAAAAAGACTTGTTTCTTTTTGAAGGAATAAGAAGGAACACGTCTTTTTAAAACTTGCTTGTGATTGGCTGCCAGGCGTTATTCCTCGCTATTCCTCCATTCGTGCAAGAGCCCTTACTCTCCTTATAGAAAGGTATTATACGTAAAATACTCATTGGTGGTTCAAAATCCCAGCTGCATGTTTATGTTGTTTCAGCACCACGGTCGCTGGAATTTAAACTGAAGTATTTTGAATGTAATTGAATCTGCATTTTTCAATGCAATTTATTTAGTAAACAAACATTTTTTCCTGATTATAAGCTATTATACGCTCTAGAGCAGTGTGTGGAAAATTTTTTAAAAGTTGGCCTGTAGGTTAGCTACATTGTGCAATTAAAACTTGCTATATTTTTAAGTGTTTTTTTCGGAGTGACTTTTGTGTATCAATTTAATTTTGATACGTAAAGTAGTGATTTGTGAAAAATCATGAATACAGACAAGAGAGGTCGAACACCAGGACCATCTACAAAGAAGAGAACATTTGGAAGAAAAAAGAAACATAAAGGATTTAGAAGAAAAGTAGAAAATGCCCCATCACTAAAGAGAAAAAGGAGCACATCTGCAAGCAAAATTTCAGAATCAGATATATCTAGAAGTCCAGCAACAACAAGAAACAGAATAATAGATATTGATATTTTATTTCATGAACTTGAAAAGTTAATTGTTTGTGCTAAGTGTCATGGAAAAATCCGAATGGCGGAAGGAGACATTAGAGGATTGGGTGCAAAAATTAATATTGTATGCAAAAACTGCAATGGCATGAATCTCATCAATACAAGTAAACAAGTTGGAAGTAGTGGGAATGCTTATGAAGTAAATAGACGTAGTGTACTTGCTATGCGTTCACTTGGACAAGGACATGCAGGATTGGAGACTTTCTGTGGTATCATGGACCTACCATCGCCAGTGGCACACAGTTTTTATGACCATATCAATGAGGAGTTAAGTAAGGCATGTGAAAAAGTGGCAGTTATCTCCATGCAAAAAGTGGAAAAAGAAAAACAATTGACACCAGCTGGAAGTGTAGGGCTCGATGTGTCTGGTGACGGGTCCTGGAGAAAGAGAGGATTCTCTTCTTTACAAGGAATCACAAGCTTGATTGGTTTGCGTTCCCAACAATTTTTTGACATCTCTATCAAGAATAGTTTCTGCAAAGCTTGCATGAAATGGGAAAATAAAGAGGGCACAGAAGAATATGAAGACTGGTACACGGACCATCAAGCCAATTGCTCAGCAAACCATGAAGGAAGTGCCGGAAAGATGGAAGTGGATGGAATTATTGAAATTTTCAAAAATTCCATGAAAAAATATGGTGTAAAGTATCATCGCTACATTGGAGATGGTGATTCAAAAGTTTTCTGTGATTTGTGTAAAGTTAAACCATATGGAGATGAACTGATAGTAGAAAAAAAGGAGTGTGTTGGACATGTTCAAAAGCGAATGGGTACAAGGCTGAGAAATCTAAAGAAGAATTCTGGCAAGAAGAAGTTAGCTGATGGAAAATCCATTGGAGGACAGGGACGCTTGACTGGTAAAGTTATTGATCAGCTCACCACCTACTATGGTAATGCCATCAGGGGCAATGCGAACTCAGTGAAAGATATGAGCAATGCGATATGGGCCACTTATTACCACAAAATCTCCACAGATAAATCACCTCAACATCATTTGTGTCCGAAAGGAGAAAATAGTTGGTGCAAGTGGCAAAAAGCGAAAGCCCAGAAAAAACTGAAAGGCTTCCATCATACAGGCAGTATTCCAATAGTAGTGATGGAGCAGTTAAAACCAATTTATGAAGATCTCTCTCGACAGGAACTGCTTGAAAGGTGCTTGGTGGTTTTACACAGAACAGCAATGAAAGCTTCAATCAGATAGTTTGGAAGCTCGTTACCAAGACATCTTTTAGTGGTGTGCATGTACTCAATACAGGTGTATACATTGCTATCATTTGTTTCAATGATGGAAGAATTGGTTTCTTGGAAATAATGGATGCCTTCGACATCAAACCTGGAGTAGCTGCAATTGAGTGGGTGAAGAAGAGCAATGATAAAAGATTATTCTATGCTGAAAGGAATGCTGAGGAAAATACCTTAGAAAGTAGAAGAAAAAGAAGGAGAGTACGACTTCAGTTACCAGAAGAGTCATATGAACCAGGTTCTTACTAGAGTAAGTAATTAAAAGATTTTTTTGTTACTTATACGTATAAAAATAGTTAATATTTATTGTTTTTCTTTTTAGTTAATTTGTGATTGGATCTGTCACCCGGAATAGATGATTTTTATAGGTTATAGATTGCAGCATCAAGGAATAAAAATATTTTAGTCTAATACGAAAAAAAAGATAAGAGCTACAATAATGTATTATTCTAAATAATATAAAGATGTCATTAAGCTAATTAAACCTTTTTTTACAGATATTTAATGAGACTAGACATGAGATGATTAGAGTGTCCGTGCCAAAATAACTGTCATATGGATATTCCATTTTTCATGTTTAATCAAAGTATATTATACAGAATTGTGAAAAAGATTTTTGTAAGTAGTTTTGAAAAGCTTACCATAAGTTATAAGAAACTCAAGTTTCAAACATGATTTCTGAAAAACTTGTTTTTTGTGTTTACAGGGTCATTGCCGTAAGTTTATTTTTCACCAAGTGAACGAAATGACTTGAAATTTTAGGTGAGCATTCCTTTTTACATTAGCCACAAGGAATGTGCGCTACTTTTTTGAAAAAAGCTTCAGAAAAAAATAAAATTATAGAACTTTTGATAAAATATACAAAAAATTGAGATTTTTCATAAAAAATAAATATTAAAAAAATTTTTTTAGAAAAAGTAGCACAGAAAACTGGTAACTGATGTAAAAACAAAGATCAAGCCATGAATTTCAAGTCATTTTATTTAGTTGTTGAAAAGTAAACCTACGGCAATCAATAAATCAGAGTTAAATCATTAATAAAATGTACGCAAGAGCCAGATGTATATTATCAGCTAACTACAGGCGGAAATTGTAGGTAATAACACTACTTATTAGTGGGAAAAATATTAAGTTCAAAGATTACACCTGGAATTTATTATTAATCAAATTATTTATTCTTATTTTTTTCAGTTTTAACCATGGCTTGTCCCCTTAACGATTCAACAATGAACAGCTACACTTTATTGTCCCAGCCACGTACACCTTAATACCTCGGCCACCCTTATTACCGATAATCGCGATTATTGACATCCAGCGCAAATCCACCAGCAGTCGGCAAACACCGCTGCATCGCCAATTTGGCCGTGTCTCTTTTGGGGGAATTCCCTCTGACTTCCATACGCGACGACTCTGCTGCCGCGGAGGCAACAAACGCGCTCGTGCCGATTATTCCCTTAAAATATGCGGCTTATGACCTCGAAATCCCGAAAATGCCACCAGCAGCAGAGCCAACGGGGAGCTCTGGGCGCACGATTTTCGGAAGTTCATCTGCGGATTATGACGTGCATTATGCCAGAGGGAATAAGGACTCGTGGCGAGTCGCGTGCGGTGACCTGGAGGAGAGACACGCCGACCGCCCGCCGCGCAGCGTTTAACGGATTATCCTCCGAGGTGCCATCGTGTCAAAACACACCGGTTGTCTGTATGTGTGTGTTACTGTGCTGGTGCCAAGCCGCCAGGAACGTGTGGCTTGACTTCGCCAAAGGTCTCCGGGATGGTAAGGAGATTTTTCGAGCTGAACGGAAAAAGAGAGAGAGAGAGAAACTTTTTCGGGGCTGCGGGTTTGAACGCGTACTTCTTTAACGGCATTACGTAAGTCAAGTCGAAGAAGTCGTAACTGCGGTGATCTAGTTAGAAAGTTACTTTTCTTATTGGAAGCAATGATTTCTTTTTCAATAAGATGGTTCATTGGATTTTAGATGGCGTAAGTATATAACATATAGTTTTAATATAAGTGTTATAGGAATGATTGGTTTTTTGTCTATCATATTTATAATCGAGAAGCCTCTGTTTTTCAGGATTAACGGCATAAAATTATGGTTTTGATTGACATAGTACCTTTTTAGGGCGGTTATATTTCGTCAAGTGCAACAAACAATTTAGTGCTAGACTTATGAACAAGTCTTCCATAAGTTAATATTTGTATGACAAAATAATATATAGTAGTAGATTATATCATGATCTTGTCTTAGACAAATATGTACAATACAAATCAATGAATAATCGTGAAACGCAATTGCTCAACGCATTTTTGCTTCGAAAATTCAGGGAAAAGGCAACAATTAAGGAATAAAATGCCGTATTTATGTTAATTAGTAGAGGCAGAAAGAGTCACAGAAAAGAGGAAAGGTAGCATGAAAAGTGGGACAAAGTAAACACAAGGATTATAGGCAGAAATGGAATAAAGGGCAGAAAGGACCTACTGACCCCGTCAGCGGCTGAGCCAGCACTAGTCAGCTTTTTCCATTTTTCCAGCATTGTCGTAGGATGGACTTTTGCGCCGGGGGTTTCCCTTTATCGCGGACTTTTCGCACAATGGAAAATTAACTTTATTTTTTGGATTTGCCCTGTTTTTGTTCCTCTTTTAAAGCGCTTAATGGGCCGTGAACTGCATGAAAGATTTCAGAAGGTGTTTACACAAGTTGACAGGATTAAACGGAATTCAATTGTATTGGAAGAAATAAAGTTATTGTAATTATTCTTTGATCGATTTAGTGTCACGTTCTATTGTTTCTACATAGGGACTTTGGTGAATTCACAATATTTTTCCTGTATCCTTTATATAGATTATCCTCGCACATTGTATAATTTATTATGCGTTTAAAAATAATTTTTGCAAAATATATTTCCAGGATGTTAACTTTTCAAGTTATTATATTATTATAAGATCGCACAATGTTTTTATATAAGTTCATAAAAACATAAAACTTACAACAAATTTCAACCAGATACTCGAATGCATTTAATTTCAGGAGCCCATATTAACTCGCTTTGCTAGTGCATTAAGCAATAAGATGAACAAATACAGTCGCTCGAACGCGGGGGCGGGTTCCCTGCGCACGACAAACCCGTACACTTCACTCGATGTCGAAAGGCGCGCCGCGTGAAGGGCCGCCGCTGCCGCGTCGTCGAATGAAAATCGTCCGCACGGGCGCTCCCTCGACTAAAGGCACGTAACTCGCCATTATTATTCTTAGTACGCGGAGAGTTCGATCGAAAACTCGAGCAATTACGCGGCGGTTTTTCGCCTCGCGCGTCGCGTCAGACTGACTGACAGCAGTGCGCGCGAGAAAAAACATTCAGACGCGTCGGAGCGCCGACGTGGCGCGCGACTTTCTTTTTATCTTTTTCTTTTTTTTTTTTAATTCTATTTTCAAGCGAGGGAAGGTAGGAAGACGCCCGAGCGATGGATGGTACTATGTTTGAGCTCAATTAATGGGAGCCGCGAGGAGCTTCGACTTTATTAAGTGCGGATCGATGTAATGACTGTCCTTTTGGTGGTACGGGTAAATTGTTGTTACTTTTTAAGCTTTTTAGTTGAGTATAATTTAAGGTGGCGTTACTTTGAATATTTTAAATGTTTTTTGTATTAAAAATTGTTTGTTCTAAAATTGAATTTATAAGTATTTCCCGGGCAAGACTGTACACCCGGGCAAGACGAAACACCCAATTTTCTTGGCTATTATAATAGATAGCGTTAAAATAATAGTGAGCTTAATAGATAACAGCATGGTTGACTATATGCCAGTATGATTTGGACACCCGCGCTGAGTAATATATACGGCTATGACACAGAAAAAGGAACAGCACACAGGTATAGGATTAACATGGGTTACTATATCTATATATACGAGAAAATTTTGTTCCTTTTTCCTCATACCGGGCCGAAAGTGCCTCATTCTCGCCCGGCTCCGAAACGGAAATATGGCATTTTCGGCCTTGATGTGAGGAAAAATAGTATACGCACCACGGGAGTAAAATTGGCCAGCCCCCGGCTCGGGTGGCAATTTACACGAGCTGTGGACTGTCCAAGTTTTTTCCTCTCATGGTGCGTAATATACTATTACCTATTCCTTGTATATATAGATATAGTAACCCATGTTAAATCCTATACCTATGTGCTGTTCCTTTTTCTGTATCATAGCCCATAAGGTGAAATTCCTTTTGGGCATCGATTCTTACGATTTCATCAACGTAAATAAACGTGTTTACTTTGGGTTTTTGATACGCGATTTACTTCAAACTTTGTAGGGGTATTATATTTTATTCATATTTAAAGAAGCCATCATTATATTGAGTTATTCGTTGTAATATATAATTATTTTTAACACATTTTAAAAAGTATTAGTGCCAGACAAGATAGCGCTATGCAAATACGAGGAAAGTTGATCATGGTTGTTGGAGTCAAGAGTTACTTATAAAGGCGAGTGAGGTAAACAATAAGAGGGATTGTTATTATTACTATTGCTGCATGCCATTTAAAGGCTCTGATTACGTTATTTGTATGACTTTGTAAAAAATGAAAAAGGTGTTTCATCTTGCCCGGCTGATTTTTTGAGCCGACAAAAACTACCTTCGTTTTTGTTGTAATGCAGAATTTTCTTAATCTTATTTTTTGCTTGGTATTGTTTTATATTCTTTTTTGTTATTATAAAATCTTGAAGAATATGTACATTATTTAAATATATTTTCTTTTTTTTATTGTTTATTAACGTTTGTCCTTAGGTGTCCCGTCTTGCCCGGGTTTCCCCTATATGTGCAAATCCACAATACTTTTAACTATTGTGTGACTTATTTTTACAGTAATTTACTGTTGTTTTTAGAATCTAGAAAACAACCTTTGTAATTGGTATGAGTGCGCAATACACATCTCAATGTGAGGACGCATAAAACTGTCAAAAAAGGTACATTTTTGAAAAAGGTATAGTGTTTCATTATTGCAATCAACCACTAATTTTCATTACTACAAAATATGTAATTTAATTATTCCTAAAATGAAATTACTATAATTTTAGATACTGGTGATATTGAGCACATTTACAAGGAGATGATCAGAGATGCGGGTCCTGGATTTGTCTAAAACTGTAGGAGGTACTTTATAACAAATAATGAGACACGTGTCTCGGGGTTTTCGTAAATGGGCCTTTTGTTCCGAGACCCAAGCTATTTTATGTCTAAAATGAACCATTTTTGATAAAAATGGGGTCTCTTTCTTTAGTTATAACTTTTTGAATACGTTGGTTATATAAATGGACTAAAAAGTTTATGAAAGAATGCAGAAAAAGCTTTAATTTAAGCTGTGTTTCGTTAAATAATGTCGATGTTCTCAAAAAGTTATAGGCTATCAAAAATAGAGTAAGAAGATAGCTTAAAATAACACCCGTTAAATGCATCAAAAAAATGATAAATTTTTAGTAATTTTCTTACTCTATTTTTGATAGCCTAAAACTTTTTGAGAAATCGATATTTCTTCACCGAACACAGCTTAAATTAAAGCTTTTTCTACCTTCTTTTATAAACTTTTTAGTCCATTTATATGACCGAAATATTTAAAACCTTCTACAGTTTTAGCCAAATCCAGGACGCGCATCCCTGATCATTTCCTTGTTAGTGTCTACACAAAGCCCTTACACAGGACTTTTATAGCACTGCTAAGTTCTACACAAATAATATTAAGAAAAAATGTACACATATATAGTCTACACTGAGATAGTTTACACTATTAAAATCTACATCATGTATAGATCATATTGATGTAGATTTTAAATGTGCACAATTTATCTCGATAAATAGTTTGTGTGCCGAAATTGTCTGTGTAGACTTTATTTGTGTAGAATTTTATTATATTTTAAAGACTTGTACACTATTGTCGTGTACAAAATACTTGTGTACGACAGCCGAAAGTTGTCGATTAAATTCACATACTTAATTATAGGTAGTTTTTAATCAATTACATTAAATTTGATCTCAATATTGAGGGATTGGAAACGAAAAGGGGCATACCGCCATTTTGCAGAAAAAGTATTTTCCAACGACCCGAATTTGAAAATTGAGCAAATCTCGTTTTTTAAAGTACAGGTATGTAAAGAATGGAAATGCGCATTTTTCTGTAAAGAATCAGATTTTCATCTTTATCAGTTTTATTAAAAATCTCAATAAATTATTTTTTTTTTTGCGCAAAAAAAAGTTTAATGTAATTTTCTGTTCAACTCGCCAGAACTTCGTTCAGATCAACTATTTCTTTCAGAAATTTTTACACAATAAATTTTGGAGTATTAGGAATATTATAAACCATAGCGGAATAATAGAGATTGTTATTGAACCAAATAGCGAATTTTAAAACAATCTTTTCGCTATTTTAAACCTGTATTTTGAAATGCAAAAGTTGTGTAACGAATTTTTGAATTTTGCGATTTGATTCAAACTACTATATCCTTAAACGCCTAAGGAAGTTTTTTTGAATATTCCAGTAATCTATGCATTGTTGCTAAATATAATTTTTCCTATCGAGTTGTGCAATGTTCGAGCCTGCACACGCACCTGCGCGCACAAACCACCACTTTTCCACACGCTGAAAGGAGCGCTCGCTTCGCTCGGGCGACAAACTTCGCTCTTGCGAGAATCACCTACGCAGCGCATGAGTATCGTAATGTACTATTTTTTAACGGAGTGTGCGAAACTCGCCTTTTCGTGCCTGTTTTGCGTGCGCGAAGTAGCTGTTTCACACACGGCGTGCACGAAGTACGTGCATGCGCAGATCAATTTACTTCGCGCACGCTTCTCGTAGGAGCGTGCGCAAAGTAAGTATGCCGCCTCCCGCGCTCTGCTTCTAATCTCCTTATCTTGTCCTTGACTTGTGTGATTGTCTCTCTCGCTTCGCTCGAGCGACAAACCTCACACTCGTCAAGTATGTAAATAATCAATGTTCTCCGAGTGTCGCTCACTCCGTTAAAAAAAATAAAGTTCGATACACGTGGGTGAAGCGGGTGATCGTTGCACGGGTGTTTTTGTCGCTCTCGCTTCGCACACTTGTATCGAAATGTACTATTTATCACATAAAACAAGTATTTTTTATACTAAGTTAGGTTTATAAATTTTAGAATCTGAGTCTAGTTTTTTCTTGAATCCAATCGTAGTATTTGTGCACCCTAGTGTACACTCCAGAAAATATTTTCCATCCACATTTTGTATTAGTGGAAATGATTCCATAGAGTTTACCATGAATAACACCAGGTCCACCAGAATCACCATAGCACATATCAGCGTCTCCATTGCCTGCACAAAACATATTATCGGTTATGGGATGTGACCTGTAAACTCTTTCACAATTTTCTTGATTCACTACAGGCACGTATGCTGCCTTCAAAAGATTAGAATAGCTCAGATGTGTTATCATTTTTTTACAGCACTTTTAGTTTTTCTTATGGAAATTTAGTATGGGAAAAATAGGTGAAAAGTTGTCATTGACGATAAACCAATAACAAGCTACTGAAGAGGCCAAACCAAATCTTTATGACTGTAATAAATGAAAATGAAAAAAAATCTTCCTTATAGACACTGATCTTATCAAATGATCATTAATAGAATTATAAATTAAGAATAAAATAAACACAACAACGTGCGTATGTCGTAACACAAGTGCCGTAGCACGCGGCTTTCAACAGCATTTATCGTAACAATCACGAAGTAACGAAGTTAATGATCATTCGATAAGATTGGTGTATATAAGGATTTTTTTTTTTTTATTTTCACTTATTGCAGTTATGAAGGTTTTGTGTATTTTGTTGTGCGTCGCTTTCGCGAGCGGCTTCTATATAGGTAAAAGAAATTTTAAATAGTATTTTCGTTGATTAAAATAAATTTTTCAATTACATATTATATTTCAATTTCTAATAGATAACAATGGAACACATGAAGAGAGAATTGTTGGAGGAGATTCCGTTAGAATAGAAGATGTACCATATCAGGTAAATAAATATCAATTAAATTTTGTAACATTCATTCCTTTGCAACAATTTCTTTAATGTAACTGGTTAAAAAATTAATAGATTATTTGATAGATTTATTAAGAGATTTATTTATTAATAGATTGTTGAATAAAATAGTCCATTAACGATATTTATAGACGTACTTGCTTTATCGCATTATGTATTGAATAAGTTTCATACAAAACAGTTTATAAAAATTAAAATTTTTTTTATAATGATTCAAGAAGAAGTTGAATCTGATTGAAGCTCCTCATTATATCTTGTATATCAAAATAATAATTTCAGTATAAATCTTTAAGGTAGTCTTATACCTAATGGCTGTTGAAGCCCAAATCACCTAAAAAAGTAAATTAAAATAAAATTACTATAAAAAAAAGTATATGTATTATTATTATAACTCATTTTTAATACAAAACTGCTCGGGATATGTCTCTAAACCCTCATTATGTTGAATTATGTTACCTAAAAATAAAAGGATTCTGCATCACTTTTCTTGGCAGCTGGTCTATGGATTTTGATGGGAGAGGTAGCAAATTACTTGTAATACATCAAACTTTAGCAGGAAGTTCTGGAATTAAAAAGTTTGATCTAAGTATTTTTCGATGGAAAAAACTACTTTTTTTTTAATTTTATCAATTTTTTATAGTTTTTTTAATTAAAAAAATACTTAGACACCAAATTGTTTAATTCCAGAGCTTTGTGCTAAAGTTTGATGTATTACAAGTAATTTGCTACCTCTCCTGTCAAAATCTATCGATCAACTGCCAAGAAAAGTGACACAGAAGTCCAAAATATTTTTTTTGAGAAATAAGCCTTTAAAGAAAAATAAATGAAATAAGTAAATTAAACTTCAAAATTATCAGCCATCGGATTTCCCATTTCTTCTCTTCTTGAAACTCAGTTTCCTGTATTTGAGATCCGTTCTCTTAGATGAAAGGGTTTAAATGTAAGGTTTTGCAGCTTGCATGTGTTCATCTATAATATTATCCCAGCAGCATCGGGTCGAGTGAAATTTAATTTCTAACAATCTGTCCTTCCTTTGAACTTTTGATTAATCCTCTGATGATCCACTTTTAAAAATATCATACTGAGTTATGTGATTATTTGTAATACTAAGATAAATGTAGAATATGCAGCAGGTCATATAAAATGTGAAAGCCCATTAAAACTTAAAAAGCCAACATTATCATGGCCAAAAGTATATTAGTACGTAGAAGTTGATAAGACCATATCTCCCATGATCACTTGATTATACGTATTGTCTATATATGTGTTGCATTTAAGCCTTTATTACATATTTCTTGTCAGCAAATAGGCTTGTCACTCTTACGTGTAGATGCATCTTAGCATTTATTGCAGTGCACAACTCTTTTGAATTGAATTATATCCTACAATGAGCTAAACTCAATAATCTCACTTTCATCTTTCTTAATTATGATATAGATATATTTTGATTCATTCGATCAGAACTATCACTGCTTTTTTCTTCATATGTTTAACTAAATCTTGACAATTCATGTTTTTAGTTTGAATATCTGTATTTAATTTTCATACAGTATAATCCTGTCTTGAATTGAAGCACTTTTCAAATTTCAACAAAACTGTCACTGCACGATTATGTTATTAAACTTGTAAAAACTTTTCAGATATACCTTTACATATAATAAAACATTAAATTTTCACTTCTTGATTCACCTACAAATAAGTACAAATATTAAAATACTAAGAGAAAAACTATGCATGACAACAAACTCTGCTGAAATCACATGGCTGATGGCTATGTTTATATCGAGCTATTAGCTATATGAAACTGTGTTTACATGCTGGTATTAGCAGACAAGCTATATATGTATACATAGGGACATAGGTTAAAAATGAAGTATTAATATTGTAAATAGCTGTCGAATTTTCGACTATCAGATGGTCACTTTACGAGAGCAGATGTGTAAAATTGTCACAAAACTATACCATTGAATTTCAAATTACACAATATAGTTCATTTTATTTCTATAAGAAATCCTGTACATAATTATTATTTTATTATTTCACATTTATACTAATATGACGTAATAATTATTTTCTATATTTTAAAGTACATTTAAGTAAATTAAATGCTTTCTTATCAGAAACCTACAAAAAAAACCGCTGCCAATTCATTGGCCCGTGGCTTCCTCAAACTTAATTTGGTTATTCCTTTAATGATTTTTTTATAACATAATTTATAATTTTTGCAACAATTTATGACATAATTATAATTAAATTCATTTATGAAGATTAACAATTATTATTTTTTAAATTATGTATAAAATATGAATAAAATAATAGGTATGATTTTTTTTGTTTAAATTATGTGTGAAAAATAAATAAAATAATTGATTGTAATATTATCGTCAAAACCTTTTAAAATTTTTAAATAACCTTTACTTCAAATTATATTTTCTTTGTGAAATTTCACACATAACTTATCTCTAGTAGTATGCCTGTCCGTATTTGTGTGCTCTTTCTGGAATTTCCGATGTAAGAAAAAGGTTCTATCCTTAAAAATAATAAATGGCTATTACAAAACAAAAGCAGGTATACAACACACGCGCATCGGTGCATAGCGCATAGCGCATGTCATTTCCATTTTCTAATATACATAAATGCATTTCGGAATAATTACGATTTTAAAAGAGGGCTAAAATAGTTTAACCTCAAATATCTCTTAAATTCATAAACGAATTCTTTTACCCTAAGAACTTTTCTAATAAATAATATACAAATTCTACATCTCCACCAGATTTCAAAGAAATTAAAACAATTTTAATCTAGTTATATTGTGCGACAACAAAGAAAGTCATTTTCAAAAAGACTAAAATTTTAAATATCAAACATCTCAAAAAATAACCATATAATCTGGATGAAGTTTTACACAGGTATTGCCTATATTGCCTACAAAATAGTCTATAAATTTCAAGCTGATACATGAAGTCGTCATTGAGAAATTACGATTTTGAAAAAAACATGCAACAAAGAAAATATATATGAAAATACGAAAATTTTCAAAATCAAATATCGCAAAAAGTAATCGTACGATCTTGATGAAAGTTCGCACACATATTATCTATATTACATACAAAATTGTCTATACATTTGGAGCTGATACATGGAGCCGTTCTCGAGAAATTACGATTTGAAAAAAAGGTTAAAAAATTTTAACCTCAAATATTTCTGAAATTTCTGGACTAATCATTTTGTTCCAAGAACTCAACCGAGAGCTATCCAAAACCTACCTCTACTAGGAATTTCAAAGCGATTACGTCAATTTTACTCCCGTAATCGTTGGACATACAAAACTCATTTTTTCACATTTCAATTTTTTTCTCAAAAACTAGTCGACAAAATAAATTCAAATTTTTACAGATTCAGATATTTATATTCTACATTACGGTGATTTTTCTCAAGAAAATTGACCGTTTAGTTTAGAAGTTATAAGCTTTTAAAAAAAGAAAAATACGTTTTTGTTAATAACAAAAGAACCGTGATAGCTAGAGAAATCTTTTTGTTAAAAAATATAAGTATTTTAATGCTCTTTCGAATGCTATCTATTCGATTCAAATATCTCGATCTTATCATTAAAAAAAAGCAAAAATCAGTTTTGAGAAAATCGAAAATTCGAAATAAAACAAAAACGCATCGGCGAATAAAAAAACGAATTTTTGATCCGCCATCACACAAAAAAAGCAAAATAAATGAGACCTATCCGGTCAAAATCGATCTAGTAGAAGCTAAGATCCAGGCGTACACACACACACACACACACACACACACACACACGCACACACACACACACACATCCATACAGACATTTTTCAAAAATCATGTATTTTGATTCCTAATACTTCGAAAAACAATTATAACATGTTTTTACAATAACTCAAAAAATTACTATCACAAAGCTTCCTCTAGGAGGAAGCAAAAAATGAAAGAAAATCATTTTTTTTTGTCATTTTAAAGATAGTAGGTTCTTTTAAATATATCATTTGAAATTTTTAAAATTTTTTATCTAGACTTTTTTTAGGTTCAAAATAACATATATAATTAAAAGATTCAATAAAAGAATATTTGAATTTTTGAAAATATTTAGGTATAAGATCACCTCTCAGGATGAAAGTAATTAAATTTGTTTTTAGGCTAGCTTGTTTTGGTTGAGAATAGATAACTTCTGCGGTGCAACTATTATACATGAATCTTGGGTTATAACTGCTGCACACTGTGTCGAGTAAGATTTTATTTAATTTTTATAATTACATTAAGTATTTCTATATAATAGAACTTCTTACAAAAAATTAAATTAATCTCTTCATTGCAAAATAGAAATAAAAGGTATATATCAGTACAAACTGGCAGTAGATACAGAGATACTTCAGGTAAAGATCACAGAGTTGAGAGAATTATAATGCATGCAGATTATGAGACCAACAGCAAAAATAACGACATTACTTTAATCAAGGTAATTAAATATGTTTATTTTACCTGTGAATTACTTAGAAAGGATTTAGTATAGATATAATATCACTATTCATGAAAATGTTAGTATTTTAATGTGTGTAATAATAGTTTTATACAACTTCGAAACTTGTTAAATAAATTTCAGTACAAATTTTAATTTTTGATCAAGAACTAAGAACTTGTGATTAACACGAATATTTTTATTATATTTTTCATCCAGCTTGCAGAGCCTATTCAATTTAATAATAAACAACAACCTATAGAAATTGCAAAGTCACACGATATTCCCAAAGAACATGAATTGATGCGGATTTCTGGTTTTGGAAAAATAGGGGTAAGTTCTTATCACTCACAGAGAAACGTTTTCTTTTTTTTCTAGAATTTCTTTAGTTAATTTAATTAACTATTCTTAGGAAGGGCTGAGCTTTTCTAATCTTTTGAAGGCTGCATACGTGCTTGTAGTGAATCAAGAAAATTGTGAAAGAGCTTACAGGTCACATCCCATAACCGATAATATGTTTTGTGCGGGCAATGGAGACACTGATATGTGCCGTGGTGATTCTGGTGGACCTGGTGTTATTCATGGTAAACTCTATGGAATCATTTCCACTAATAGCAAATGTGGATCGAGAATATTTCCTGGAGTGTACACGAGGATGCACAAATACTATGCTTGGATTGTAGAAAAAACTGGAATCAGATTCAAAAATGATAAAGATTAAAAATTATTAATTTTCAAATTATGTGTGAAAAATAAATAAAATAATTGATTGTAATATTATCGTCAAAACCTTTTAAAATTCATAAATAACCTTTACTTCAAATTATATTTTCTTTGTGAAATTTCACACATAGGGTACTTATCTCTAGTAGTATGCCTGCCCGTATTTGTGTGCTCTTTCTGGAATTTCCGATGTAAGAAAAAGGTTCTAACCTTAAAAATAATAAATGGCTATTACAAAACAAATGCAGGTATACAACACTCGCGAATCGGCGCATAGGGCATAGCGCATGTCATTTCCATTTTCTAGTATACATAAATGAATTTCGGAATAATTACGATTTTAAAAGAGGGCTAAAATAGTTTTAACCTCAAATATCTCTGAAATTCATAAACGAATCCTATTACCCTAAGAACTTTTCTGATAAATAATATACAAATTCTACATCTCTACCAGATTTCAAAGAAATTAAAACAATTTTAATGTAATCCCTATTGAAAATATCCATCGGAATTTCCATATAGAAATATACATGGATTCCATATGGATATTCATATGGAAATCCACCTGAAAATCTGTTCCAAAACGTCATATGCAAATCTGTATGAAAATCCATATGAAAATCCATATGAAAATCAAAATAAAATATTTGCACGAAATCAACATATGGAAATCCATGTACAAATCTATATAGAAATCTATGTAGAGATGCAATTGAAAATCTGCCCTAAACCTGGATTATTTATGAACATACTACTGCAGATACGATTTGAACTTCGCCAAGAACCATCATTGGAATATATGTATGGAAATCCATGTACAAAACCATGTGGAAAACCATGTACAAATCCATGCGGAAGTCCATGTACAAATCAATATAAAAATCGTGAGAAAATACTTACGAAGATACAAATGGCCATCCCTATTGAAAAATATCGCGCGATGATCGTGCCAGTTTATCGACCATTTTCTGGCGCGATAATCGCACGAGTTAGCCGAAATTCAACACTAAAAAATAAGTTTTATTTTCACAACTGTGTACGTGCTTGCATAATTGGCAAACATTATGATTGTAAATGTATCAGTGCGTAACTGCAGTGTTAATGCACGTGTGAGTATGTGACTGTATGTACACTTGATAGACATTGATTCTCGTGGAACGTGCTTACTGAATTTTAAAATCCTGCAATCCTATTGGACAATTCAAGTGTAGCCATTAACTTAATAGCGATTGCAGAATTTTTAAATTTATCAGGCGCGTTCTACAAGAATCAGTCTATCAAGAAGTGTACATATGCGCATCTGAACACTTATATCAGAACGTGCACGCCCTGTTAAAAAAACAGCTAAAAAAATAGCTAAAAAAACCTCGAAAAAAACAGCTAAAACATATAGCTATATCGACCTGAAATACTGCTGTATTTCGTTGGATATTTAGTTGTATTTTTTATCTGAAAATTTAGTTAAATTTTTAGCTGTAAATCTAAGTAAACGATTACGACCTATTAACAACTTGAAATTTAGCTAAAATTTTTAGCTGTAAATCCACCTGTTAGCAACTGAAAATTTAGCTAAAATCCACCTATGAATAACTGGAAATCCAGTTATATATTTAGTGGCATGGAAATTTCCAGCTACTAATACGTAAAAATTTAGTTAATTTTTCACTTGTAAATAAACCTATAAATTTATTATTAAATGGAAATATAGGTAGATTGAAAGGTGAAAATATAGCTATATTTTTTAGCTACAAATAGAGCTATATTTTATTCTCGATTTGGCCATATTTTTTAGCTGTAAATCAATGTATTAATATGAATTGGATTGTTAATTTCATTTTATGCTAATAATAACAAAATTTTCAGATCATATCTGTTTAACATAGGTATATTGAAAAAGATATATTTATATACATAATATTACTATTTAAAACTAAAAAGAACTTTTCTGCTTCAAATATATTCAAATATATATTTGAGCCGTTATTTACATGGTTTAAATACTATTGGCGTACCCCAGATCATCCATACACACTATAAGTACACTAGCGTGTTGACATTAACGACGCCTGAGTTGAAATTATCCAAACTGTCCTTTTCATGATTTGATATGTATGGTTTGCAAGTGATATTAACAATTAAGTGATACTTAATTATTATCACATACCATTGAATTAGAAAAAAATCCACACAGAAAAATTTATTTCTAAACATCACTGTGTTTATAAGAAAATTTATTATTTTATAGCGCTGGGACACACTCGTCATGTGGGATTTTTACTGTTTGAAACAGTAATTTTTATAATTTTCGTAACAAATTTTTCTTTTTAAATAATAATTTTTATTATTTTTGTAGCAAATTTTACTGTTTGAAATAGTAATTTTTATTATTTTTCAGCAGTCATAAAAAGTACTATTTCAAACAGTAAAAATCTCATATGTCGAGTGTGTCCCAGCGCTATTATAAAAAATAATATATTTTTCTCCATGTCTGTAATAAATATTATATTGTTTTAAATTTACTGCTAAGTTTCTTCCTTCACTGTAAGTTATATAAAAAGAACTTGTACTTGTACTCTAGTATGAAGGAACACTGACATTTCATAACTTTACACCTCTGCCAATGTAGAGAAAGGAGAAACGATGGTCAACGAGTCTCGTGCTCGCGCTACTCGTTGCCGACCCGCCATAGCAAAATCACACGAGGCCGGCGCCGAGCGCGCCCACGTGTACTCGATATTAGCAGCTATCAAGAAGAGTCATGATAGCGACGGCGACAGCACGAGGAGGCGACGTCTTGGCGATGATGTCCCCGTTGACAGAACTCAGCTAAAATTTTACGCCAAGTCTCATATAACAAAATAAAGTAAAAAGTATCTTACAAAATTTGAGTCCTCACTACTCTTGGTGATGAATTCACATATATACTTATAAAAGCACTTAACATATGAAAGAGTATTTAAATGTGGATGGCTTTACTAGTTTATTAATTGTAATCGATTTTTAAATAAATTGTTTGTACATTCATTATTATTTATGATAATTGAAGTTTTTTCTCCACCACTCACTGTTGCACTGTGAGGTATATTTAAAAATTTTTTTAATATATTTATTAATTTTGTTATATAGTAAATATTGTATACTTATAGGTACAGTCTTTAGGCTGTAATTATAGGCACATCTCCTTTGAGATCCACAATTTAGTTGCTCGTTGATAGATTTAAGACTTGGGTCGCCTTAGCGTAGGAAATATATTTAGACCCAATGAACTAAATAATATTGTAGATAACTTATACGAAAGAACCAAAATCAACCTTGATTGTGTGTAAATTGTAGCTAAAGATACTAAGTACCTACAAGCATACAAAATTTTGTAATTACATAGAATATTTTGTATACTCATAGGTAGTCCCTTTAGTTACAACTTTTATTACTCGATAAGTCACTTATGGGCTTGGCTGACTTTATCGCAGGAAATATTGGGACCGTATGGACAAAATGACTTGATTCATATTTGACTATAATAGTTATGGCTTGTACGTATTGCTTTTTTCAAATAAAATTTATATTTAACACGATATTTTTACCAAATCATACATTTTCTTTTAATTTAAAGCAATGTTTTCAAAAACATACTTAACCATTACGGTCACAAAGAATCATATCAAATATGATGCCATTTGGTCCATTGAGTTCAAATATGTCCATAGGTAAAGTCACCTAGCCTATGTAAATGTGGATTTTTTATTTAAATATATTTTTGAATTTTGTTATTTAGTAAATATTGTATACTTATAAGTACAGTCTTTAGGCTGTAATTAATAATTATAGGTACATCTCCTTTGAGATCTACAATTTAGTTGCTCGTTGATAGATTCAAGACTTGGGTGGCCTTAGCGCAGGAAATATATTTGGACCCAATAAACTAAATAATATTGTAGACAACTTATACGAGAGGACCAAAATCAACCTTGGTTGTGTGTAAATGTAGCTAAAGATACTAAGTATCTATAAGTATACAAAATTTTCTAATTACATAGAATATTTTGTATACTCATAGGTAGTACCTTTAGCTGCAACTTTTAGTACTCGATAAATCACTTATCGGCTGGGTGACTTTATCGCAGGAAATATTGGGCCGTATGGACAAAATGACTTGATTCATATTTGACTATGATAGTTATGGCTTGTATGTATTGCTTTTTTCAAATAAAATTTATATTTAACATGATATTTTTACCAAATCATACATTTTCTTTTAATGTAAAGGAATGTTTTCAAGAACATACTTAACCATTACGGTCACAAAGAATCATTTCAAATATGATGCCATTTGGTCCATTGAGTTCAAATATGTCCAGCGGTAAAGTCACCCAGCCTATATAAATGTCGATTTTTTATAATAAATTATGGTATATTAATTTATTTATATTATGACCAGTTCTATTTATAAATTAATAATGTGAAAGAGTTAAAATTATATGATTAATCATATTAAAGAGGATTGACATGTGCGTAGCTGGGGCTGTAATTTACTTAATGTTTTATTTATGCTTTTCAAGTATTTTATATATAACACTATACAAGTTATTGTTAAAAAATTTACAATGAAAGAAGAAACCCATGCATTATTGCTAAATGCTACTTGATCATTAAAATGTAGCTTACAGCTTGTTTGCTAAATGCAGCAGTAAATTTAGAACAATTAACTTTTACAAACTGTAAGCTATAGTTTAATGATTAAATAACATTTAGCAATACTCTATGTGACAGGACAGAAGCAAAAATACATAAAAGTGTATGGACTTACCCAGATATAAACCTGGGGAACATAACCTCAGCGATGACAGCATGAGCACGGACAGCAGCAGGTCTTTCTAAACGTAGAAGCCACAATGACCACTCCCTCACGTTCGAACTTTCGTCGTCATTAGTCGTAACTCGTAATACATGAAGCGCGAAAGCGCCGGTTGTCACACGTTGTTCCTTGTTCGATGACTACCACGCACACGTATAATTAGTCACTAGAAAGGGAGGAAGAGAGAGGGGCGCCTTCGGAAGTGCTGGTGTGCAGCAGTCAGCGAGAGTTCAAACGTAAGTGAGTGGTCATTGTGGTTTCAACGTTAAGAAAGACCTGCTGCTGTCCGTGCTCGTGCTGTCATCCCTGAGGTTATGTTCCCCAGGTTTATATCTAGGTACACTTTTATGTATTTTTGCTTCTGTCCTGTCACATAGAGTACTGCTAAATGTTATTTAATCATTAAACTATAGCTTGCAGTTTGTAAAAGGTTATGTTATAAATATAATATAATTGTTCTAAATTTACTGCTGCATTTAGCAAACAAGCTGTAAGCTACATTTTAATGATCATGTAGCATTTAGCAATAATGCATGGGTTTCTTCTTTCATTGTAAATTTTTTAACAATAACTTGTATAGTGTTATATATAAAATACTTGCAAAGCATAAATAAAACATTAAGTAAATTACAGCCCCAGCTGGTTCAATCCTCTTTATTATGATTAATCATATAATTTTAACTCTTTCACATTATTAATTTATAAATAGAACTGGTCATAATATAAATAAATTAATATACCATAATTTATTATAAAAAATCGACATTTATATAGGCTGGGTGACTTTACCGCTGGACATATTTGAACTCAATGGACCAAATGGCATCATATTTGAAATGATTCTTTGTGACCGTAATGGTTAAGTATGTTTTTGAAAACATTGCTTTACATTAAAAGAAAATGTATGATTTGGTAAAAATATCATGTTAAATATAAATTTTATTTGAAAAAAGCAATACATACAAGCCATAACTATTATAGTCAAATATGAATCAAGTCATTTTGTCCATACGGCCCAATATTTCCTGCGATAAAGTCACCCAGCCGATAAGTGATTTATCGAGTAATAAAAGTTGCAACTAAAGGTACTACCTATGAATATACAAAATATTCTATGTAATTAGAAAATTTTGTATGCTTATAGATACTTACAAGGAAAGTACCCGAACTGTCAAATTCAAAAAAATTCCAAACCCATATTAAAAAGTAGACCTCCATGCGAGATTCACGAAACCATTTTTTTTATCGTCTGAGAAGCGCTTTATAAGGGTTAAAATCACCCCTAAAGTTTACCCCCAAGAAACGTTTTTTTGATATATCTCGGCTTCTACTTAACTTTTTTTAACGAAACAAAATGGAAAGAGTTTCTTATTAAAAAGTCAAGAAATCCGTGGTAGTATGAACATTAAGGGTTGCATCCCTTATTTTTTAGAGGGTGAAATTGTGTTTTTTTAAGAATAATTTTTGTTGTGAGAATTCATAAAATAATTAAAAATAGGTCAAAACATTATTTTTGCCAACTACAATAAATAACAGTTGGTGTGTTTGGGCATTCTTCGCGAAACAACCCCTTAAGAGGTGGTAATCCACCCCTAACACAAATGAATTAGGTATATTTTTTTGGCAATTATTTTTTTCCTTAAAATGGGTTCTTGAAGTCGTTAATCGGAATCCACAGTTAGATCCACAATAAAAATTTGAAAATAGTGAATTCAATATGGCGAAAAATTTTTTAGAAATATTTTAAATTCCACGAAAAATAGTATGTAGACCCCCTAGCGGAAATTATATTATGTAAATAAGTGTATAATAATGTAACAATGTTTTGTTATGTTATTCTATTATTTATTATTTTTTTATCATACACTTGTTTATCGTACGATAAACAAGTGTATGATAATGTAGTTGTTTGTAAAAAAGTGTAAGAAAACGTAACAAATTGTACTTTTCTACTGGATTTCGGACGCTTTTACATTTTACCACAGTTTATACCATTTTTTTAATAATTTCTTACTTTTCCTTACGTTTGTCTACGTTTTATTACTTTTTAATTTGTACTCTTAATTCAAATTTTATAGGCATTCTTACACTTTCGTACATCTTTTTACATTTTATTATATATTTGTACTTTTAATTACATCTTTTTACGTTTATATACAAATTTTGATACACATTTTACATCGTATCACATATTTGTGCACTTTTTTCAAATAGTTCATAATTGTACTTTTATAATAATTTATAATTGTACTTTTATTTAAATAAAGCTATAAATAAAATATTTTCAAAGATGTAAAGAAAAAAATACTAAAACGTAATAAAATGTAAATTATTATGTATTAGAAATATAATTAATATATGTTACAAAATGTAAGATACTGTATAAAAGTTTAAATTTTTACAAATTCTTACAGATTTTTCTAACAAATACTTCGTTATAATTTCATAAAAATAAGCTACACAAGGAAATATTTAGAAAACATAAGGAATTGAAAGAAAATGTAAGAAACTTTAACAACTTGTTAAATATGCCCGAAATCCAGTATCGTATGATTTCCTACATTTTTCGACAATTTATTCCATTTTATAAGTATTTTCTTATTTTCTTTCATATTTTATAATTTTAGCTACAAGAGATTTTCATGCTTGTTGAAATTATGATAGGTTTTAATAAGAAAAGTTTATTTATGATTTATTAATATAAATGAATATGAACAAAATTTTTAATATAATGATAATTATAGCAATTCATGGTTATTGCGCAATATACAAGATTACGTACACTTGCATTGATATGGCTTATCTCCCGATTCCTCCTCTTTTATTCATAAATAAGTGAAACATCGGTCAGTCGAAAACAAATATACGTTACTGAACGTTTTTCTACGCTCGTGTTAAATTAATATTCAATGTCAACATTATTTTATGGGTATTAATTGAAAATATAAGTGTCTGGAGGTACTTGCATCATATTTTTTAATGGCAAGTAAATATTTTACGAGTACGAAATCCTATTTGAATTGAATGATAACAACAATAATAATAGTCGTAAGTAACCATTAATTGAAATTTCTTTCTTCTACATAATTATTCAAAATATTTCTAATAGAAGGATATAATAGATATAATATTGAAAAGTTAAATAAAATGCAGCATTTTTAAATATAAAACTCGTCAAAATATACAATAAATTTTGAACAAGTGGCCGAAGTTAAGAAAGTCAAATTCAGTAAAAATCTATTATGGAATCTTTATTGTACCAATTGTAAATATTTTGATAGTGAAACTTTACTCTTAATACATGCATTGAATTATTTTATGATAGTAAAAATTATGTTTTGATTTTAATTTTTAGAATTACTGTTACATTACTGGTATTCTAATATATAAAATATGACATACTGACGATTTAATCAGTTAAGTTAAGTGTAAAAAAATATTCGTACGAGTGAATAGAAGTAGTACTTTATTTATAATAATAACGTTTAGCAACTATTTAATGCTAATAAAATAGTGTATCTTGTAGACAAAACATTGACAAACAACGAATTCCCATGCACTTACAAAGGAATTTAGTAAAATGTTTTCCTCAAAAGTTTTGGATGTCTGAATACTTTTTACACTTACTGTACATTCATACTATTGTACATTCCTATACTGTTATGGCTATAAAAAGGCTATAATAACTAAAACTTTTACAGGTTTACACTGCGACTCAACGTATCTAAAAGAAGAAAGAAAATATTTTCCATAAATATGAATTTGGTAAATGCGATGAATGTTTTATTTATTTTTAACAGTATGTTTCAAGATCAAGAAAAGAAATTACCTGTCAATGACGCTGAAAGAAATGTTGCTAATATAGTGTATAATATTATAATATCAAGTATAAATGATCGTAGTATTTACGAAGAAATGGAAGAATTTCTATATTATGATGATACCTACGAACCTTACGATGACATACCTGCAGATGATTTACATGAAGATATCGATGCAGAAGATATGATAACACCCGAAACTGAAAATCAATGTAGGACCGAATCAGAGAGTATTAATTTTGACTACAAAAAGCAAGCTGTGGAGTATTGGTTAAGTAGTAAAAACAAGTTAAAATTTGAAACAGTCCAAAATCGATTCAAAAAATTAAAAACAGCACGTTAGCTGTATAGATGGAGAGATCAAGTGGCAATAGGAGGAAGTAGGATCGATAAATTGAAAAAAATTGAGGAATATTGTTTACAAAAATTTAACGTAGCCAGATCGAATAGAATACCCATTCATGACATTGATGTAAGACGTATGGCAAAAGAAAAAGCATTAGAGTTAAAGTTCAATGAATTTAAAGCTTCTAGACACTGGTTAAATGAATTTAAACGGCGATTTAATATCGTTTCTCGAAAAATAACAAAAATTATTACTAAAAAATCTATAGATGATTCAGAAGAATGGTCAGCACAAAAACAGGAATTTCGCAATAGAGTAAAAAATGCCATCATAAAATATGATGCAAAACGTGTTTATAACTCCGACCAAAGTGGTTTTAATTACGAAATACACAGTGGTCGAACCCTCAATCTTAGAGGAGATAAAAGTGTAGAGAGTATAGTGCAATCAGTGCATTCGACAACTCATTCTTATACTATCCAACCTACTGTATCTGCTGAAGGAAAACTTCTATCACCCTTCTTTTTAGTCATGCAAGAACCAAAGGGAGAGTTTGGAACTGTAGTCAGAAAAAATTTATTTGCAGCAGAAAATGTTTATGTAATGGCATCGAAATCAGGTAAATTGACTAAAGAACATGTTGAAACTTGGGTGCAAGATGTATATTTTCCATCAACTACCATAACAAGTACCCTATTGCTTGATTCATGGAGAGGTCACTGCCTAGATATAATTTATAAAGTAAAACCGGAACATAAAACCTTAACGATTCTACAAATTCCACAAAGAACAACAAGTGAACTTCAACCGCTTGATATTTACGGTTTTCGAATGTGGAAGAACTTCGTTCGAACGTTTTCGGATATGATATTTCTAACAAATGAGGATCTCAACTTACACGATAGAAATAATATAATCAAAATGCATTCATTAGTACATAATCAATTATCAAGTCCCAGGTTTCAAAATTTATTTAAATATGCTTGGTACGCCACCGGTTACATTGATGAAAGGCCAGAAAAAATTGAAAACCCAAAAAAATTTTGCTTCAATTCTAATTTTATTACATGCGATATTTGTGGTAAACGAGCGATTATAACATGTTCATGGTGCAAAAAATCGCTATGTTTACAACATTTTTTTCATGAATATCATTATTGTAAAACATATAATCCATGATCGTCAGAATAATTAGCTAGCTTGCCGTCTGCTGTTGGCTAACCCGTAGGATTTAAAATTGGTTGTTGTGCTGCTTAGAAATTGGTAGAATTGTATAAGAATTTGTATTAAAAGATAATAAATTGCAAAAATCTGTAAGATTTTGTAAAAATTTAAACTTTTATACAGTATCTTACATTTTGTAACATATATTAATTATATTTCTAATACATAATAATTTACATTTTATTACGTTTTAGTATTTCTTCTTTACATCTTTGAAAATATTTTATTTATATCTTTATTTAAATAAAAGTACAATTATAAATTATTATAAAAGTATAATTATGAACTATTTGAAAAAAGTGTACAAATATGTGATACGATGTAAAATGTGTATCAAAATTTGTATATAAACGTAAAAAGATGTAATTAAAATACAAATATATAATAAAATGTAAAAAGATGTACGAAAGTGTAAGAATGCCTATAAAATTTGAATTAAGAGTACAAATTAAAAAGTAATAAAATGTAGACAAATGTAAGGAAAAGTAAGAAATTATTAAAAAATGGTATAAACTGTGGTAAAATGTAAAAACGTCCGAAATCCAGTAGAAAAGTACAATTTGTTACGTTTTCTTACACTTTTTTACAAACAACTACATTATCATACACTTGTTTATCGTACGATAATAGAATAACATAACAAAACATTGTTACATTATTATACACTTATTTACATAATATAATTTCCGCTAGGGGGTCTACATACTATTTTTCGTGGAATTTAAAATATTTCTAAAAAATTTTTCGCCATATTGAATTCACTATTTTCAAATTTTTATTGTGGATCTAACTGTGGATTCCGATTAACGACTTCAAGAACCCATTTTAAGGAAAAAAATAATTGCCAAAAAAATATACCTAATTCATTTGTGTTAGGGGTGGATTACCACCTCTTAAGGGGTTGTTTCGCGAAGAATGCCCAAACACACCAACTGTTATTTATTGTAGTTGGCAAAAATAATGTTTTGACCTATTTTTAATTATTTTATGAATTCTCACAACAAAAATTATTCTTAAAAAAACACAATTTCACCCTCTAAAAAATAAGGGATGCAACCCTTAATGTTCATACTACCACGGATTTCTTGACTTTTTAATAAGAAACTCTTTCCATTTTGTTTCGTTAAAAAAAGTTAAGTAGAACCCGAGATATATCAAAAAAACGTTTCTTGGGGGTAAACTTTAGGGGTGATTTTAACCCTTATAAAGCGCTTCTCAGCCGATAAAAAAAATGGTTTCGTGAATCTCGCATGGAGGTCTACTTTTTAATATGGGTTTGGAATTTTTTTGAATTTGACAGTTCGGGTACTTTCCTTGTTAGTATCTTTAGCTACAATTTACACACAACCAAGGTTGATTTTGGTCCTCTCGTATAAATAATCTACGCTAAGGCGACCCAAGTCGTAAATCTATCAACGAGCAACTAAATTGTGGATCTCAAAGGAGATGTGCCTATAATTACAGCCTAAAGACTGTATCTATAAGTATACAATATTTACTAAATAACAAAATTAATAAATATATTAAAAAAATTTTTAAATATACCTCACAGTATAACAGTGAGTGGTGGAGAAAAAACTCCAATTATCATAAATAATAATGAATGTACAAACAATTTATTTAAAAATCGATTACAATTAATAAACTAGTAAAGACATTCACATTTAAATACTCTTTCATATGTTAAGTGCTTTTATAAGTATATATGTGAATTCATCACCAAGAGTAGTGAGGACTCAAATTTTGTAAGATACTTTTTACTTTATTTTGTTATATGAGACTTGGCGTAAAATTTTAGCTGAGTTCTGTCAACGGGGACATCATCGCCAAGACGTCGCCTCCTCGTGCTGTCGCCGTCGCTATCATGACTGTTCTTGATAGCTGCTAATATCGAGTACACGTGGGCGCGCTCGGCGCCGGCCTCGTGTGATTTTGCTATGGCGGGTCGGCATCGAGTAGCGCGAGCACGAGACTCGTTGACCATCGTTTCTCCTTTCTCTACATTGGCAGAGGTATAAAGTTATGAAATGTCAGTGTTCCTTCATACTAGAGTACAAGTACAAGTTATTTTTATATAACTTACAGTGAAGGAGGAAACTTAGCAGTAAATTTAGAACAATATAATATTTATTACAGACATAGAGAAAAATATATTATTTTTTATAATAGCGCTGGGAAACACTCGACTTGTCAGATTTTTACTGTTTGAAATAGTACTTTTTATGACTGCTGAAAAATTATAAAAATTACTATTTCAAATAGTAAAATTTGCTACAAAAATAATAAAAATTATTATTTAAAAAGAAAAATTTGTTACGAAAATCATAAAAATTACTGTTTCAAACAGTAAAAATCCCACATGACGAGTGTGTCCCAGCGCTATAAAATAATAAATTTTCTTATAAACACAGTGATGTTTACAAATAAATTTTTCTCTGTGTGGATTTTTTCCTAATTCAATGGTATGTGATAATAATTAAGTATCACTTAATTGTTAATATCACTTGCAAACCATACATATCAAATCATGAAAAGGACAGTTTGGATAATTTCAACTCAGGCGTCGTTAATGTCAACACGCTAGTGTACTTATAGTGTGTATGGATGATCTGGGGTACGCCAAGAGTATTTAAACCATGTAAATAACGGCTCAAATATATATTTGAATATATTTGAAGCAGAAAAGTTCTTTTTAGTTTTAAATAGTAATATTATATATATAAATATATCTTTTTCAATATACCTATGTTAAACAGATATGATCTGTAAATTTTGTTATTATTAGCATAAAATGAAATTAACAATCCAATTCATATTAATACATTGATTTACAGCTAAAAAATATGGCCAAATCGAGCATAAAATATATCTCTATTTGTAGCTAAAAAATATAGCTATATTTTCACCTTTCAATCTACCTATATTTCCATTTAATAATAAATTTATAGGTTTATTTACAAATGAAAAATTAACTAAAGTTTTACCTATTAGTAGCTGGAAATTTCCATGCCACTAAATATATAACTGGATTTCCAGTTATTCATAGGTGGATTTTAGCTAAATTTCCAGTTGCTAACAGGTGGATTTACAGCTAAAAATTTTAGCTAAATTTCAAGTTGTTAATAGGTCGTAATCGTTTACTTAGATTTACAGCTAAAAATTTAACTAAATTTTCAGATAAAAAATACAACTAAATATCCAACGAAATACAGCAGTATTTCAGGTCGATATAGCTATATGTTTTAGCTGTTTTTTTCGAGGTTTTTTTAGCTATTTTTTTAGCTGTTTTTTTAACAGGGCGTGCACGTTCTGATATAAGTGTTCAGATGCGCATATGTACACTTCTTGATAGACTGATTCTTGTAGAACGCGCCTGATAAATTTAAAAATTCTGCAATCGCTATTAAGTTAATGGCTACACTTGAATTGTCCAATAGGATTGCAGGATTTTAAAATTCAGTAAGCACGTTCCACGAGAATCAATGTCTATCAAGTGTACATACAGTCACATACTCACACGTGCATTAACACTGCAGTTACGCACTGATACATTTACAATCATAATGTTTGCCAATTATGCAAGCACGTACACAGTTGTGAAAATAAAACTTATTTTTTAGTGTTGAATTTCGGCTAACTCGTGCGATTATCGCGCCAGAAAATGGTCGATAAACTGGCACGATCATCGCGCGATATTTTTCAATAGGGATGGCCATTTGTATCTTCGTAAGTATTTTCTCACGATTTTTATATTGATTTCTACATGGATTTCCACATGGATTTGTACATGGACTTCCGCATGGATTTGTACATGGTTTTCAACATGGGTTTGTACATGGATTTCCATACGTATATTCCAATGATTATTCTTGGCGAAGTTCAAATCGTATCTGCAGTAGTATGTCCATAAATAATCCAGGTTCAGGGCAGATTTTCAATTGCATCTCTACATAGATTTCTATATAGATTTGTACATGGATTTCCATATGTTGATTTCGTGCAAATATTTTATTTTGATTTTCATATGGATTTTCATATGGATTTTCATACAGATTTGCATATGACGTTTTGGAACAGATTTTCAGGTGGATTTCCATATGAATATCCATATGGAATCCATGTATATTTCTATATGGAAATCCCGATGGATATTTTCAATAGGGATTATATTGTGCGACAATAAAGAAAGTCATTTTCAAAAAGATTAAAATTTTAAATATCAAACATCTAAAAAAATAACCGTATAATCTGGATGAAATTTTACACAGGTATTGCCTATATTGCATACAAAATAGTCTATAAATTTCAAGCTCATACATGAAGTCGTCATTGAGAAATTACGATTTTGAAAAAAACTGTAAAAGAATTTTAACCTTAAATATCTCTAAAAATTATGAGACAATTCTTTTATCTAAAGGATTTATACGATAATATATGGATTCTACATCTCCACAAAATTTCAATATGATTAAATCAATTTTACGATTTGAAAAAAAGGTTAAAAAAATTTTAACCTTAAATATTTATGAAATTTCTGGTCTAATCATTTTGCCCAAAGAACTCGACCGAAAACTATCAAAAATCTACCTCTACAAGGAATTTCAAAGCGATTATGTCAATTTTACTCCCGTAATCGTTCGACATGCAAAACTCATTTTTTTTTACGTTTCAATTTTTTTCTCAAAAACTAGTCGACAAAATGAATTAAAATTTTTACAGATTTCAGCTATTTATATTCTGCATTACGATGATTTTCCTCAAGAAAATTGACCGTTTAGTTTAGGAGTTATAAGCTTTAAAAAAAAAACACGTTTTGATTAATAACAAAAGAACCGTGATAGCTAGAGAAATTTTTTTTTTTTAGAAAATATAGGTATTTTAATGCTCTTTCGAATACTATCTATTGGATTCAAATATCTCGATCATTAAAAAACCGCTGCCAATCCATTGGCACGTAGCTTCCTCAAACTTAATTTATTGATCCCTTTAATTAATTTTTACTTCTAATATTTAAAATTTAATACTTTATCTTGTACGGTTAGACTAACAAGGAGACGATCCGGATTCAGCTTAAACTGTGGTATGTGTTTTTGGATATACAAATATGAAGAAAGCTGCAATATTAGACCCTAACGCTAAAAAAACTAAAGTTCTGGGAACTTCTAGCTTTATTTTGAAGAAAGTGTTGAAAAAAACCTTCTCTAAAAATGGCAACTACTAAAATTTAGAAAGTCTTAAATATAATTTCAAGTAGAGAAAATAAATCTAGAGATAACGAGCTTTCATTTGCGTTTTTAAAGAATAAAAAATATCGATTCCTTCCAAAGTTATAAAAGTTTGAAATTGATCATCGAAAGTGCTGTTTTGCTCTTGTTATCGTGCGACAATTAAAACGCAAATTTTTTCTAAAATGATTTGTTTCTAAAAAACCAATGAAGATAATCTCTTGAAATTTGAACAACATTTATAGTCTTCAATGAGTGTAATAAGTGGTTAAAATTTCAAGTCGATAAATCAAGTATTCTCTTATAAAACGCCATTCGAAAATTTTTTTAAAAAATGTTTAACCTTAAATATCTTTTTTCGTAATGGACCGATTGTTTTGGTCAACGAACTCGATCTGAAGATAGATAAAAGCTACATCTGTGCCAAATTTCAGGACGATTGGGTAATTTTTGCTCTAGTTATCATGTGACAGCAAAAACGCAAATTTTGTCTAAAATAATTTTTTTCTAAAAAACAAATGAAGATAATCTCCTGAAATTTTAACCAAATATACTCTTCTATAAATTTAATAAGTGGTTAAAATTTTAAGTCGATAAAAAGTATTCTTTGAGAAAACGCGATTCGAAAATTTTTTAAAAAAATTTTTAACCACAAATACCGTTTTTCGTAATGGACCGATTTTTTTGGACAACGAACTCGATCTGAAGATATATAAAAGCTACATCTGGGCCAAATTTCAGGACGATTGGATAATTTTTGCTCTTGTTATCGTGCGACAACGAAAACGCAAATTTTTTCTAAAATAATTCTTTTCTAAAAAACCAATGAAGATAATCTCTTGAAATTTTAACCAAATATAGTCTTCAATTAGTGTAATAACTGGTTAAAATTTCAAGTCGATAAATAAAATATTTTTTGAGAAATTAATTTATGAAATATAAAAAAGTTTTCCTTAATAACAAATGACAGAGTGAAGATATTTTAAATTTTAAAAAAGGAAAATATAGGTAATTTAAATACCTTTCAAGAAAAGTTTATTATATTATGTAATAATGGCTGTAATATATGAAAAAATCAAAAAACTAAAAATTCAAAATAGTTTTTTGGTTATAAAACAAAAGAAAATCAATAAAAACTCAAATCCATGAGGGCACCTTTCTTTTCCCGCGAGCCGAAGAGAATAAGCTTTACCGGACGAAAATCGGTTGATTCGTTTCGGAGATATGAAGAGTTCAAACACACACACACATACACACACACACACACACACAAACACACACACACAGACACACACACACATACACACACGCACGCACACACACATACACACACGCACGCACGCACACACACACACACACACGAAAACAAAAATGATCAAAATCAACTAATATACACATATATCACCTTAAAACATCTTTTTGAACATTTTTTTTTCGAAAACTTTTTTCACCGTTACAAAGCTTCCTCTATGAGGAAGCAAAAGCAAAAATCAATTTTGAGAAAATCGAAAATTCGAAATAAAACAAAAACGCATCGGCAAGTGAAAAAACGAATTTTTGACCCGCCATCACACAAAAAAAGCAAAAAAATGAGACCTGTCCGGTCAAAATCGATCGAGTAGAAGCTGAGATCCAGGCGTACACACACACACACACACACACATATACATACATCCATACAGACATTTTTCAAAAATCATGTATTTTGATTCCTAACACCTCGAAAAACAATTATAACATGTTTTTACAATAACTCAAAAAATTACTATCACAAAGCTTCCTCAGCAATACTAAGCTCACGGAGAAAAATTCGGTGCGTGCCCTAACCTGCGCTCGGCGCGACAGTCGCGCTCAGCGAGCGGCGCAGTCAGCGAGCGGAAAAGGCGCTGTTGTTGCGCATTTTACGCGCGCAGCGTCTACTCCCCACTATCCGGCGCAAAGGCTATATAATACTTTTTCGGTGCAGTGGCTACTCTTTTTCTTGATCTCGCACGGGCAGACGCTGTCTAGTAAGGTAAAGTACCCAGTGCCGGGACAAAGTGAAAATTCAGACCGATGATGGGACAGTAAAAAATAATTACATTTTTTTAAAACAAATCTTTAATAAATAATAAAAGTTTAATGAAATTAATTTCACCTAGGGTCTTACTTTTAAGTATTCATCAACAATTTTTTAATTAATAACATAAACTTATTATAAAAGGTTAAATAAAAATATGTACGTTTGAACTGACAAAATCTCGTCATTTCATACGTGACTTCTAGAAAATCGGGCAGTCTATTTTTACAGAAAAAAAGTAACTAATCTTTGTAAAATAATGAAATAAAGTTTTAACCGATTGTTATTGTAGTTACAATCAAATTAAATACAACTTTAGCTGTATAGTGATCATTATTTATCAAAAAATAACGTGTCCCGACACAGCTACCACCATTTGATGTAGGTGCGTAGTGTTGGGACGGAATCGCATGTTTGTCCAGACTTGGGAACGCGCCTTTTATACCTAGAGTAGTCGCAGGACACGTGCAATACTTTTTTGAGTGTACGCGATTTTTGCAACAATCTTTTTGTAATAATAAATAAGTGATTTAATATATTGCTAATTTTAAGTAGGTTGTTGTGTAAACTACATAAACGAAAAAATAAGCTTTAATATATTGTCTGCCATAACGGAGAAAAAGTCTAACCTCCAAATTTTTAAGCTGTTCACGTAGGTATGATAATAATTATAAATTATATTTTAATCCTTACTTTAATCATATCAAAATAAAATACAGACATTCAATTATATGTTTATATTGCAGGTGTACGAGTTAAAATTAAAAAATGGCAAAAATAAAAAGAAAAGTTAAGGCTACTTCCAAGAAGGGTTGCACTGAAGAAAATACCAGTTCAAAGACAGAAAAGTATAAAAAGAAACAAACAAAACTAAAAAGAACCAAGAAAAAGAAACATAATGTAAAAAAGTACACTGTTGAAGATATAAAATTAGCCCTCGCAGCAATAGACAAAGGTCAATCGATAAGAGAGGCTTCAGAGAATTTTGGAGTACCAAAGAGTACACTATTTGCCAAATTAAAATCCTTTTCAGAAATTGGATGTAAAATGGGACCGGCAACAGTACTAACACAAAGTGAAGAGGATGAAATAGTTAAGTGGATTTTGTATTGTGCTGAAAGAGGATTCCCTATAACTAAAACTGATCTTCTCAATAGTGTGCAAAAGTTTTTAATAGAAAGTAAACGAGAAAATCCTTTCAAGAACAACAGACCTGGAAGACACTGGTATATGGCCTTTATGCGTAGACACAACAATTTAAGTAAGCGAATAGCTCAGAATCTAACCTGTACCAGAGCATCGGTTACTGAGGCAAACTTAAAAAGGTGGTTCGCTTATGTGGAAGAGTATTTGAAGAAAAAGGACTTATTATCAATAGATGCCAATCGAGTGTTCAACTTGGATGAATCGGCTTTTATGCTAGTCCCAAAAGACAACACTGTGATAACAGAGAAAGGATCAAAATCAGTATACCAGGTTGTAGCTGGTAATGAAAAAGCGTGTCTGACAGTATTATTTGTTGCTTCCGCATCAGGAGATATGTCTCCACCCATGATTTTGTATGATCTCAAAACAACTCCTAAAAAAAAGTATTAAAAAACATTCCCACAGGCTGGGCAGTTGGAAATACAGAACGAGGGTGGATGACAGCAGAGAGTTTTTACGCTTTTATTGTCAATGTATTTTTAAAGTGGATTCAAGAAAACAACATACAATTGCCTATTGTGTTATATGTTGATGGCCATAAGTCGCATATAACACTACCTTTAATGAAATTCTGCCAAGAAAATCAGATAGAGATAGTGGCGTTGTATCCAAACTCAACGCACATAATACAGCCTTTGGACGTGGCAGTTTTTCATCCACTCAAGGAGGCTTATAAGACCACTCTTAGACAATGGAGAGTTGACAACAACATCATAAATTTTCAAAAGTTTATGTTCCCCAAAGTGTTAGAATTAACTTTAGATAACATTGATTTGTCAAATAGTATTAGAAATGGTTTTAAGGCTTGTCGTCTGTTCTCTTTTGATTGACAACCTGTAAATTACAATATCTTAATTAAGAAAAAGAAGAGTCAAAAGGTTGTGCCTTCCACTGATGAAACTGAAAAAAGTTATACAGATAGTTATAAACATTTGGAGTTTTTCGAAGAAAATGTATTGCCTTCAAATCTTGTTGAAGAGTTTAAGAAGCATGATATCAATGAGCCATGGGATGGTGATATTAGATACGAAGAACTGTTCAACAGTTGGGCAAAAATGAAGAAATTGTGTGGTACGTTGACTTTAATTAATATTATATTTCAAATGTACTTGTATACTAATAATAATGAATAATATCTCTTTCATCATTTTCTAATATTAAGTATTTTGTTAATTTATATTTTACAGATAATATTAGAGATGATCCAGCTAATAAAATTGTAGAAATATCTGATAGTCCTGATAGTATTATGAGCTCAGAGGTATCTGAGAGAAATATACCTTCGACAAGTATTAGTAAAATAGGTAATAGTATTCCACATATAGATCTTACCAATATTTATGAAGTCGATGAAGAAAAGCAAACTGTTGGATTTGATGGAGATAACCAATATATTGAATTCGATGGAAAAAACCAAAATGTTGAATTCGATGGAGAAAACCAAAATGTTGGACTCGAAGAAAGAATTTTTTCTAATATCGATACCAATGGAACAAAATCTAGTTCAACGGTGATAGACATTACTTCCAATATTGATGACATTGGAGAAAAATCTAGTTTACCGGGTAAAGAAATTGAGCTTTTTGATGATTGTGGTAATCGAATGATTGCAACTGTGATAGCTGTTATTCCTGAAGAATATCCAGAAAGGACATGTGATACTATACCTTCGACTATAGATGATCCTCTTGGTAAGTTTTCAAACCATTTGAAAAGTAACATTTATTGTTCAACACAGACTTTTATTCAATTGATTTAATATTACATTATTTATTTTTACAGAGAAGAGTAATCTTTCTAGAATAAATTCAGATACACCTGAAAATGCACTTCAAAAGACTCATGAATATTTAAATAATGAACAGGTTAATTTAGTAGAAAATAATAATCTTAATGATATCTTAGATGAAAGCAATGCTTCTACTAATTGTAAGAATAACGAATTTTCAAATGAAAAGTTGAATAATACTACAGTACCTGAAGTTTCCTTAAATGATAGTTGTAGTATTAATAATGATTTTACAAAGAATAAGGTGTCTCCAAGTGAAAAGAATAATACTTATGTACCTGAAGTTACTGTGAATTATAACTCTAATATAAATAATAATAAAGATGCAATTAATGAAAATGACAATGAAGGTCTACATGCTAATGATAAAGACTTAAATTTAAATAGCTTTGAAGGTATGTAGTTACGAAATAAATGAATTGTGTTATTATTTGGTTTTGTAATAAGTTAGTAATTGATAATTGTTTCAGGTATTTTAGACTTATCAATGATAAACAGCGCTGAAAGCGATGTTTCTCAAGCGAGTACTGCAGAAAACGTACAAGATGGAATAAAAGAATCACATAGTCTGTCAAATCAACCAATAAAACGTAAATGTGCAGATAGTAATTTAATTAGTGAGGACAATGCAGTAGATTTACAAAATTGTTTTAATAGCGAACCATCTACGCCTGTAGTTACTGAGTGTGATTCAGTTATTTCGCCAAATTTCAAAACAGCTTTTGCTCTACCAAACTTCAATATAAAGAAAGCTAAAAAAAATAAATCGCAAAATGTTCCACCGGTATCAGTCGTTGACGACTTTATAGATATTCTTGAAAAGAAGGAAAAAGAAAAAAAATTGAAAGAACAACAAGTTTTAAAAAATAAACAAAACAGAGAGAACATGAGGAATATAAAACAGTTAGAACAAAATGCTAAAAAAGTATTTCAAGAAAATAAAAAAAAATTGTTAGATGATAAAAGAAATATTAATTCAGACATAAAACAGCTTAAAAAAAATATGAAATCAGAAAAAAATAAAGAGAATCTTAAATTGAATTGATAGAAAAACAAAAGATTTTAACAGAGAAATTAGAAGAAGTCGAACGTCTATTGATAGATCACGAGATGCAAGCTTTACAAAGAAAAAGAAAAATTAAACAAGAAATTGTTTAATGTAATAAAATTATCTTAGTTTAAATTAAGTACAACCTTAAAAATGCTTTAATGTTCAAATGTGATTTTACTAAAAAAATATGAAAATATGTATAAATATTTAATATATAATATTTAATAAATTCTAAACATATTGTAAAATAATTTGTCGTAATTATTTTAAACAAACAAGCCACGCATAAGTAAGTCCACAAAGATTGCTCTATATTTTACAAACGTTAAATTTTCTATGTCCCGATACTGGTTTTTAGCCTGTCCCAATACTACAGACCTCGTTAGCGGTATGTCCCGATACTACTGCCGAAAACTTTTTTTTATTATTGCAATTATTACCTACATAGTGCGTCAAAACGCATTTATATTAGCTTAAATAATATTAAAATTAGTTCAGCTATGCACTGAAAATCATTATTTATGTTATATTTACAATTTTTTCAGTGAAAAGGCCTTTAAAATATTTCTTGCATTGAAAAGTGTCCCGACACTGGGTACTTTACCTTATACCGAAGCGGTGTAAGAGGCGTGCCGTTCGGGGTAGCTGCTACTCTGATTGAGTGTGTAGCCCCTACTACCTCAAATCAGCACTCCCCGTAAACCTCGAGGGCAGGGGCTGCACCGAATTTTTCTCCGTGCTTGATTCTTCCTGCTAATAACGTTACACGATTAGATACTGAACGATTACTCCCAAAATAAGTATGTGAAAAATACACCAAAATTTTACGGTTTACGGTAAGTTCAATTAGTAACAAAAATTTCTATTCGAGACACCAAATCTACCTTCTGTATTTGATTTTTCTACTACTATATATCATATCCAACAATTCCCACTTAGGGCGTGAAGTTACACGTTATGCCCTTGATTCGAAAGCTAGTATTTAATAATCATCTTTCTACAAAAAAAAACTGTGTTAATTTTGCTTCCTCCTAGAGGAAGCTTTGTGATAGTAATTTTTTGAGTTATTGTAAAAACATGTTATAATTGTTTTTCGAGGTGTTAGGAATCAAAATACATGATTTTTGAAAAATGTCTGTATGGATGTGTGTGTGTGTGTATGTGTGTGTGTATGTGTGTGTGTGAATTATATACTATCAAAGTAAATATATCGAATTTCGCCTTATAAGGAGGTAGTTGCCCTGCGCAACCTAATAATCTACCATCCTACGCAGTTTTGAGCCGGAATATCCACGGCACCCTAAAAAATTTTTCGAACAAAAATAACCGAAATTTCGTTCGAAAAATTTTTTAGGGTGCCGTTGATATTTCGGCTCAAAATTGCGTAGAATGGTAGATTATTACGTTGCGCAGGGCGACTATCTCCTTATAAGACGTAATTCGATATATTTATTTTAATAATATAGAATTTACCGTGTTCTATCGGTAAAACAGAGTACATGAGTACAACACCCCCTTAAGGGGGTTCATCCAATTTTCAGTTTATTTAGGAAGTCTTTGAAACTTTTTTCACATGTACCTGACATCATAATTATCTATATGATATCCTCACAAGAAAGAGCCTAGCTTCACCGTTATCGAGATATTAATTGTCAAATTTGAGCATTTTAACACGGCGTCTTATGGGACGCACACGCGCGAAAGATCGATTCAGTCTATAACTTCAAAGATACATTTAGCGTTTGCCTGAAAAACTAATATGTTATTAAGATCAATAATTAGAATATCATATTACAAGTTCAGAGATCCTAGCTTCACCGTTTTTAAGATATTGTAGTTGAAAGTATGGAATTTTAGGTGTACGGCAGCGCGTGCAGACGACGCTGGAGCGGTGGGGAAACACACAGACGAGCGCCGCTCTGTGTGCAGTGTGCACGCTCACAGACGGCACGAAGCTATGTGTATGTGTCAGTCCCGTATAAACACGCGCTCTGACTACAAGAGTGGAGGCCCCATGCGAGCAAGCCTGTGCGCGCGGTGCGGAGTGACATTGATTCTTGATACGTTCCTGGTTGGATGAACCCCCTTAAAATACATATGTTATGAAGTGTAAATGCCATAATTTATTTCGAATTGGTACATAATTATGAAATACAAGCAATGTTCGTGTTTAGCCATAAAGTCAACTGTAAAATAGCTATATCATCTGGTTAACATTAGGCCAGTAAACGAAGGTCTGAAATCGACTTTCTCTGGTGAATGGCTGCATTTTGGATATTTGGTAAAACACATCGTCTAAAAACGATGGTCAAAAATGCAGCTTCCAAAAACGCCGGCGTCACCCCTAATTTGGCGAAAAACCACCCCCGAAAACGGTTTTTCGCTTATAACTCGCGAACGGTAAGAGATATCGAAAAAAGTCCCAAACAAAAGTTGTAGAGCGTGAAATTTTACATAAGGATCACCTATCACTTTTTTGCATTTGATAAAATTAAGTCTGAGAAAAGCGCGCAGAAGTAACAAACAGCAAGAGGCCGGAGGGGAAGGGAGGTGGGGCCTGCGGCCGCGCGGCTGCGGCAGCGGTGGCGCGCCTCGGTGGCAATGTTGACATGTGAGCGCGCGCGTGGACTGCGTGCTGAAAATTTTTCGCTTCTGTCTCCCCCTGTACATCTGCTGACGCAATTGCATAAAGTAACCATCGCTTTTTAGACATAGGCTGATTTGTGCACGTGAGAATTGTGCACCGATTTATTGTGCACAGAGAAAAGAAAAGAAAATTTTGTTCACAAAACGTTTTTACTTTTGCACAAAAAATTGTACACTTTACGGAAAAAGATGAAATTCAGTAATGTGCACAAGATTGTTGTGCACAATAACATAAAATAATATTTCAACCAAAAAAAGTATTGCACACTGTGCTTATTTATCGTGCACGTAATATAGGGCTGGGCGATTGTGCACAAATAAATTCATTAAAAATATTAGACTTTTTTGGTTGAAATATTATTTTATGTTATTGTGCACAACAATCTTGTGCACATTACTGAATTTCATCTTTTTCCGTAAAGTGCACAATTTTTTGTGCAAAAGTAAAAACGTTTTGTGAACAAAATTTTCTTTTCTTTTCTCTGTGCACAATAAATCGGTGCACAATTCTCACGTGCACAAATCAGCCTATGTCGCTTTTTATAGATTTTGATTCGTAGAATCTAAATTTCGAGGTTACAATTTAACAAAATTGCAAGAACTTTGATTTAAATGCATTTGTTTGAACAAAAACGCTATTTAAACAAATAAAAACAATTGCGATCAGAATAATTTTTTCTTGAAAATTCCGGCAATTTTAAGATTAACATGTTTCATTCAACATCTACGAGAAACCAATATTCAAAGAGTTATAAATTTTCATAATATTAATTCTTAGCATTCAAGAGATTTTTAATAATAGTCACAAAATTAAACATCAAGTAAAAATTGTTACAGTTACTAATCGTTTACCATCTAAAAAGAGATGTGCATAGTTAATATTACTTTGTATTATAAGTAATTCACATTAATATAGGTACGAGAAAATCTCAGGAACTCTTAACTTTTTTGGGAACTCCAAAGTTTAAGCAGACAAATGAATCAACGCTCAAAATGTTTGCCTTGCAATAAAAAAAAAATAAAAAAATTATTATGAATAATGGCAACGAATCAGCTGCGTTCATAAATGAAAAAATTGTTGTTAATATGCTTTTCCTATCGATATATTTATCTATATAGGAACAGGAACACACTTACGATCGTTGTACAATTTGTTTAGCTTTTTTGTGTGTCAAAATCTTGAACTCGAGTCCTGGTAGGTCGATGTGCTATAAAAATTAGCCGAAATACAAGATTATTTAATTCGTCAATCTTGAAGCTAATGGCCAAATTTACTACCAGTATAGTGTTAATTATTTATTATAGGAAGTAGCAATAATAAAATAACACCATTATTTAGTTCGACGTTTCGGACATTTTTAACATGTCCCTCTTCAGGAATCTATTAAAAACCAACACGATTTATTATAAACCAACAATACAAAAAAAATTTTTTTACAATAAACGGAAAATAATAATAACTTAAACTTACAATAATTGTAAATAACAAAGTCAAAGTAGTTGTGCGGGAAACAATCCGCTCGTCAATAACAAGAACACAAATTTTGCCAGTATATATAGTGTGCTGTATACGTATGTGTGTGTACAAGATTATTAATTTTCTAAATTTTTAAAGGAATTTTAGGGATAAAAAGTTATTGAGATTTGAGAATACATATTGATTAAATTATCAAGGGGAAGACTAATAGCCTTATCTATATCTATATGTTTTGCAAAGATATTCCCTAAATATTAGTATTTGGTAAAAGACAAAATATTTTATAAACATGAGTGAGCAGCGAAGCTCCACAAGTTTTCTATTAAAAAAATTAGTAGTGCCAATTCGTACCTGAACCTTCATTTTTTATCTGTCAACTGCTTTATAGAGAGACAAGAAAAACAAGTTATACTAATTTTTTTATTGTCTTTATTTGATATAATGAACATTTTTTCTACAAGATGCAATAGTTTCTTACCAACATGTATTATTATTATTTAAATAAAATAATTTTCTATTTAAAGCCAAATTATACTTTGACAAAAGAAATTATCTTTTCAGTCTAAATCTCTTTAGATTCAAAAACAATTTTTCTTTTTATGAAGACTCCATTCCTACTATCTGAAAAGTAATTATTTTTCTTCGCGCAGGATTTTCTTCTTAATATTCGTAATTAATATAAGATAATAAAAAAAATATTCCTTTGGAGAATAGATCATATTATGAGTATTTATGACGGAGTCCTTTTGCAGCAGAAAATATGAGTATGCAATACAAGTAATTAATTACGATATTAACTACAATGCAATTTACTGTTTGTATTTACATTATATATCTACATTTTAATTTACAATTAACCTACAGGTTGAATTTTATTTAAAAAAAATTAATTTTAACAATGACAAATTATAGAGATACGTAAAAATTATTTTTATTGATATATTTCTATTTTAGCAAGTTTCGGTCAGAAACTCTCGAGGGAAGTTTCTCACGTCTGGATTGTGGATGTGGATACAATTTCAGAGTGTAATTTTGTAGCTTAAAAATGACATCATCAAGTTTTAATAAAATCCATGCTCAGGAGGTTAGAAGCTCTTATTTTCAGCTAGTTATCATGTTGAAATACTATAAATAAAGTCTATGGTTTGATTACCCATAACTGCACCTCTGGATCTATCTCCAAATAACTTTTTTTCCAATTTTTTTATTAAAACTTTTTAAGAGAAAATGTTACTATAGTGCTTCGGGGAGGGAGAAATTTACTCTTTACACAAACGGATTTCGATTTAAAAAGATTTTTGTCTAGAGTCAAGTATAGAATTAATAATTCTAATACCTATCTTATTCAAGAAGAATACCCTCTTGGGTCAAATGGACTGTTTTTGACTAAATGAAAAATTTTCTCAATGATCATTAAAAAATTCTTTTACTGGTGATTAGTATAAATCGACGCTCCCTACGAAATCCTATCACGATTCATATTGCCACGAAGACTAGTCCATTTCAGCGTTGGCCGCGAAGACTAGCACGCCCCATTGATTTACGTTGAAAACTAGCCCGATCCGCTTGATTGCGGCTAAGACTAGCACATTCCACTGCTTCTTATGTAAATTAACACGGTGACGCGAAGTGCTAGTTTTCGCGGCAAGCCTGCGAATCGTCTTACTTTTCGTCGCAAACTCGCGAATCGTGCTACTTTTCGTCGCAATCTTCCGAATTGTACTATTATTCGGCGCAAACCTCGCGAATTGTACTAGTATTCGCGGCAAAATCGTGAGTTATGCTAGTTTTCGTTGCAGTTTTCTGAAATGTGCTAGTCTTCGTGAGGAGCCCAAAAAAGGTGCTAGTTTTCGTAGGGAGCGTCGAAATGTTCAACTACAATAACTAATATTTTAACAAAGCTTCTATTTATTTCTTTTTAACACACCCCATCGTAAAGTTCGTACTTTATCCCCGCCGAAGCGGGAAAAAAGTGCTACGTTCATTCCCTACCCTCACTCTTGTTGCCAGCGCAACGCACTATTTGTGCCCGAGCCGAAGGCGAGGGAAGGCGAATAAATATGGAGCACTTTTTCCCTTTTCAGCGGGGAGCGAGTACGAATTTTACGATAGTTGTGTTAAAAAATCGTATACGTATTGCACTCGTGAATAAAGTGGGTTGTGCGAACCTGCGCATTTGTCGCCCTCGCTTCGCTCGCGCGACAACTCTCGCGCAGGGGGCACACAGCCCACTTTATTCTCTTGGTGCATAATATACTATTACAAACACAATCATATAACATATAAATAGAAAGTGTGTTATACAAGATACCTATGTGTATAGTGTGTCCATACTTCTTCTATTTTCTGTCAAGATAGATAAAAAAACAGTGGGCTAGTTTTGTTACTTATAAAATAGTCAGTAATAAACTCGTTGCTACGGCAATGAGTAAATGAGCATTTCTCTGGACTTTCTAACTTTTAGCTTAAAAGAAATTTCAAAAGTTAATGTTGAGGCACATTCACTAAACGTTTTCTTTCTGTTCTAGGTACCACAAATAACAAATAAAACGACGAGCTTTTCATTTTTAAACATATTTTTTCCTTACTGCATGTTTATGCACGTGCGAGTAAGAGCGAGAGAGGAGGAATTTTATCAGAATGACAAAATGTTAGATGGGTATTTTCTCAGAAAAACAAATTGCATAAAATTATAAAGGGCCGAATCCATCTCAAATCAGACAGCCCGCGTATGCCTATTTCACCTATCATGTTGAAATAAAAATATTTATGTTCTACTCGAAAAAATATTTTACACGTGTTTTTTTATTTTTTTGTTTCATCAAAATTTCATGCGTTCAGCGATGCCGAAAAATTCCGAGAAAATTCTTTCATTGAGAAAAAAAATTTTCAATGTGATTTTCAAACTGCTATTGTTTCAGCAGTTTTTCGAGCTTTTAAACGTGTAACACACAATTTCACTCAGTTTTGGGCCCTCTTTAACGGCCTTAATGTCATTTTCAAAAAAAATAAAAAATCCACGAGCTATGCACTTTTTACTGAAAAATTCATTTTTTAGGGAAGTGCCTTTTTCTGGAAAACCCCATGTTTTTTTTGCACAATTTTTGTTGTCGTGATAGAGGACGGTAATGCCTAGCTAGACGTATTTGTGAGATTCGGTACTTTTTCCCTGGGATAGCGATCACTAATGAGATAACACACAAACAAATTTTTCACGCCTAATGCTTATATATAGTCAATGATATTAGAGTCAATGTAAAGGTATTTGTCTTTGTGTGTATGTAATATACAGGTACACATAACTATGTATTTATTTGTTATTTGCGTCTTTTTGATTTTTTATTTTTATACCTTTTTTCATTTGTATACCTATTTTACTACCTTTGTTTTTCTGCTTCATTGTTCTTAATTCAGTAAGCGGACGATCAGCGGTCTTTGCTGTCAAACAATGTATTTTATCGTCACATGTTTTTTAACCCATATATGAGTTTTTGAATTCCAGGATACTTTGGAGTTGTAAGCCAATCAATATTTTTTTTCTTTTCTGAATTGTTCTATTTCAGCATCTTGTAAATGTATTATTTTAATAGCATCAGTATATTTTTGAACATGTATTGCAAAATCATTTGCGTTTTGAATAGCTTCTTCAAGGGGCTCTCGAAGATTATGCGAAGTAGCATAATGCTTTATAAGTCCACCCACACCATCTACAGCTCCTTTGCCGTGCCCAGTAGCAGAGAACAACCATTTTATATCACACGGTGCTCGTTTTAGTTCATCTAATTGAAAGCGATTTTTAAAGTGACTCGCAGCGCCGTCTGATACGATGGTAATTTTTTTAATTGAATCACAACAATTTTCTTTCAAGAATTTTATAATTTTTTGTACTGCTAGCAAAGCATACGCTGAATCATGTTTTCGGTCATCACTTATAACTGCGAAACTTTGTGTCGAATCCCCTTGATAAGAGACTGCTGTGAAAATAGAAATTTGATCATTAACCCAATGATTTCCTTGAACAGCTTTATTATGAATCACAGCCCAGTTTTCAGCGAAGTCTATTTGAAGAACTAAATGATGTGAGTCTTTTTTAGCACTTTCTCTTTCTGTTTTTATAGCTTTGCGTTGTATATTTTTACATACATGTGAGTACTAACCCTCATGGTCCAAACCGAAAGTTCATCTTTAAAAGCAGAAATTGATAGTGTCTTTTTAATCAGGTTTCCATTATCCCACAAAGCATATGTAATTTCTTCTGTGCCTTCTACATCTTGCAGTTTTAAAACATGAAACGTAATTCCCTTAATCCCTGGACATAGTTTACATTCTTGTAAATAACATAAATCAGATGGCTCAGAACACATTGTTGCATTTATTATTTGTGACCGACTTTCATCCAACTCTGTGACGTTACTCCCTCTAAAATTAATTAAGCTCGTAAGAAATAAATCATAATTTGCGCAATAGATACAGAGACAAACTTCTTTGATGGGGCTAAGTAAGACATACTTTGGTCGCAAACTATAAAATTTCGATTTTCCAATTCTCAATTCTGGATAATCATTTTTAAATACTTTATACGTCTCTTTTAAACTTCGAGTAAGAAAACGCTTAACTTTTTTCTCTTTTTTATTGTTAACTTTAATTGTAACAACGTCACATTTATTAGGACTTTGTCTTGAACAATTAAAATCATCATTTAAATAATATTCCATAACAATTTTTTCCATGTTTTCATCAATCGGATGGCCTGAATATGCATCTGGTTCTGAATAAATTCCTTTTTCTTTAACAAGATTTCTCGATTTGTTGATCATATACATTGTTATTTCTGGAAATAAAGATAAAATTTCATGTTTTGTAAAGGATGAAGGTAGCAAAGTCAGAATTTTTATTTTTTCTGATACCGTAGAACACTTTTGCAAGGCTAGACCAAGATTTTGTATCCATTCTGTACAATGGCATACAGTTGATTCATTTGCTGTTATAGAAACGTCATAAACATTGTTCAACTTCACATCAAGGGTATTAGACAATGTTGAAAGTATTTTTTTTTTTCTTCTTTGTTACGTAATTTTCAATTGATTTTTCATGTATAAGATTTTTTCTTTTAAGAGGCGATACAGAACCTAAGAAAGATGTACTTATTTCATTATTAAATTCTTCAATGCGTTCTGGAGTACTTGGTAAAAAATCTTCATCTCTATCAACTACGTTATCGGTAACTTCATTATCCGTTATAAATTCATTGTCAGTACTACTCACCAATTCTAAAGCACGATTGTAACAATGTTGACACAGATATGTAGAAGGTGTCAAAGGTAAATGAGGATAGAGGTGCTTCAATGGATGAGCAAGATTCTCAAGTTGTTTTAAACGTACGGAACTAGATTTGTAAATAATTTGTTTGTGTTTGTCTAAAAAGTCTGCACATTTGATTCTCTCTGTTGAGTAATATTGAGACATCGTAGTTGAGTTGATAAGGTGTAAATATGTAATAATTTTCCAAAAGATGATGGTTTTAAATAAGACGAGATGTGTGATATATAGCAGAAACCGAACTTTTCTTTGTAAATGTTAAGTCAAACCATATCCATCTAGCGGACAAATGTACTAGTACATATACTCCTATAAGTAGGCGCACGTACATGTATATTACATACGCACAAAGATAAATACCTTTACATTGACTCTAATATCATTGACTATATATAAGCATTAGGCGTGAAAAATTTGTTTGTGTGTTATCTCATTAGTGATCGCTATCCCAGGGAAAAAGTACCGAATCTCACAAATACGTCTAGCTAGGCATTACCGTCCTCTATCACGACAACAAAAATTGTGCAAAAAAAACATGGGGTTTTCGAGAAAAAGGCACTTCCCTAAAAAATGAATTTTTCAGTAAAAAGTGCATAGCTCGTGGATTTTTTATTTTTTTTTGAAAATGACATTAAGGCCGTTAAAGAGGGCTCAAAACTGAGTGAAATTGTGTGTTACACGTTTAAAAGCTCGAAAAACTGCTGAAACAATAGCAGTTTGAAAATCACATTGAAAATTTTTTTTCTCAATGAAAGAATTTTCTCGGAATTTTTCGGCATCGCTGAACGCATGAAATTTTGATGAAACAAAAAAATAAAAAAACACGTGTAAAATATTTTTTCGAGTAGAACATAAATATTTTTATTTCAACATGATAGGTGAAATAGGCATACGCGGGCTGTCTGATTTGAGATGGATTCGGCCAAAGATACTTTTTACTAGAAAAATAAAATTCTGAAAAATCTGAATCGTCCATTCCTATACGATTTTTAGCTCATTTGCCGACGTTATAGCTTTTCTAAACCACTGCATTTTCTATAATTTAATCGTTGGGTAGAAATGGCATTCGGAAACTTGATGTTACATATCATATAAAAATAATTTAATGAAAATATCATGGCGTTCTCGCCAAATTTTTTCGAATTTTTATGTATTGTACATTTTTAAACCTTAGAAAAAGTTACCCTTCTATCATAAGATATTCTATTTTTTTTTATTTTTCTGAGAAAATACCCATCTAACATTTTACCATTCTGATAAAATACCTCCCCCCTAAAAATTGTATAGGAATCTATATAAGGAAAATATATAAGGAAATAATGTTTTTAGGAGTCACATTTTTCGGAGTTTTATTTTACTAGTAAAAAGTATCTTTATAATTTCATACAATCTGTTTTCAATTTTTATAGACGCAAAGTTTTCTGATATTTTTTTCGAAAGAAATCCCTTGTGTGTTCTGAAGAGCTCCTGTTCGGAATTTATAGTATCAGATTCGGAGAATGTTTTAAACGATAGTATATTTTCTGAGAAAATACCCATCTAACGTTTTACCATTTTGATAAAACACCTCCCCCCCACAAAAACAGATGATTTCTTAAACGAGAGGTGCATCGACATCAAGTTCTTTAGAAGACCATGATTCAATTTCTATAAGTGGCATACTAAAAAGTGGTGCCGAAAAAGTATACCATTCAATCGGGCTTGTAAATAATTTTTTTCACATTCAGAAAGGCTTAAAGAACAAGAAAAACTTTGTTCAGTAAATGTACCTTCAAAATTAAATCCTTTTTTCAAGTTTCATCGTTTAGAAAGAAAGCTGAAATTTCCGTCAATTCTTTTCAATCCAAAATTGACATGAAAGTGTCACCAAAAAATGATATCATTAAATCGAACTTGTATATATTTATTTTTACATTCAGAAAAGCTTGAAGAACAAGAAAAACTTTGTCTGATGAGGGTGCCTTAAAAAAAAATTAGAATTTTTTTCGAGACGTAAGAGGGGAATAATTTTGGAAATAGCGCATATACTATTCTATTTTACTATTCTACCATATCCTTACCGAAAGTACCACATTCACGGTTTGAGCCGGGAGCGAACTGCGAAAGTGGTACTTTCAGCCAGACGGTATGGTGAAAAAATTTTGTATTTCGGCTAATTTTTATAGCACATCGACTTACCAGGACTCGAGTTCAAGATTTTGACACACAAAAAAGCTAAACAAATTGTACAACGATCATAAGTGTGTTCCTGTTCCTATATAGATAAATATATCGATAGGAAAAGCATATTAACAACAATTTTTTCATTTATGAACGCAGCTGATTCGTTGCCATTATTCATAATAATTTTTTTATTTTTTTTTTATTGCAAGGCAAACATTTTGAGCGTTGATTCATTTGTCTGCTTAAACTTTGGAGTTCCCAAAAAAGTTAAGAGTTCCTGAGATTTTCTCGTACCTATATTAATGTGAATTACTTATAATACAAAGTAATATTAACTATGCACATCTCTTTTTAGATGGTAAACGATTAGTAACTGTAACAATTTTTACTTGATGTTTAATTTTGTGACTATTATTAAAAATCTCTTGAATGCTAAGAATTAATATTATGAAAATTTATAACTCTTTGAATATTGGTTTCTCGTAGATGTTGAATGAAACATGTTAATCTTAAAATTGCAGGAATTTTCAAGAAAAAATTATTCTGATCGCAATTGTTTTTATTTGTTTAAATAGCGTTTTTGTTCAAACAAATGCATTTAAATCAAAGCAATCAAGTTCTTGCAATTTTGTTAAATTGTAACCTCGAAATTTAGATTCTACGAATCAAAATCTATAAAAAGCGATGGTTACTTTATGCAATTGCGTCAGCAGATGTACAGGGGGAGACAGAAGAAAAGCGAAAAATTTTCAGAGACACGCAGTCCACGCGCGCTCTCACATGTCAACATTGCCACCGAGGCGCGCCGCCGCTGCCGCAGCCGCGCGGCCGCAGGCCCCACCTCCCTTCCCGTCCGGCCGCTTGCTGTTTGTTACTTCTGCGTGCTTTTCTCAGGCTTAATTTTATCAAATGCAAAAAAGTGATAGGTGATCCTTATGTAAAATTTCACGCTCTACAACTTTTGTTTGGGACTTTTTTCGATATCTCTTACCGTTCGCGAGTTATAAGCGAAAACCCGTTTTCGGGAGTGGTTTTTCGCCAAATTAGGGGTGACGCCGGCGTTTTTGGAAGCTGCATTTTTGACCATCGTTTTTAGTGTGATTTTTAGATGTGTTTTACCAAATATCCAAAATGCAACCATTCACCAGAGAAAGTCGATTTCAGACCTTCGTTTATTGGCCTACATTTCTACCAGGGAATCTTATACATTAAAATGTGTTGTTTAAAGGGCATGGTGTGGTTTTTGCACATAAGAATTATGCACATATTTATTGTGCACACTTTAGCATTGGTGTATATCTATATCTATGTGTATACTCCAATGCTAAAGTGTGCACAATAAATATGTGCATAATTCTTATGTGCACAAACCACACCATGCCGTTTAAAGGTACAATAAACAAGTGTAGCATCTCATCTCTCCCGCAGTAAAAACGTAGATCACGTCATTTACGAAAAGTTTTTCTTCACCCCGAGTAATTTGTTTTGAATAGAAAATTTGTTTCTTATTTCCCTGAATCCGTATTTACTATTATCCCAGCTCAGTCATAAACCGACTAATAACTTCACACATTATTCGCATCAATCAATCTGCCCACGCGCTCACGGCGTATAAGGACTCGGTAAAGAAATCTTCATTTCCTTCGGCCCCCCTCCCTATTTCCCTCAACAAAAACAAAGATTTCCAGAGGATTTCTGGCGGAACGTGACCGGCAGCGTCTACGGGATTTCCCACGTGCCGGCGAAGAAGGGCTTCGACGTTATCCGAGAAGCGGCGCGCACGCGCGCGACCTTTGCGGGGGAAAGGAAGCGGTCGGTATATACCCGTCGACTGACCGGACTTTTCGTCAGGCCGTTAATTAGGCTGTCAGAAATAGACAGGCTTGATGAAGAGGCGAGAGTGAGGTTGGAGAGGGATGAAAAACGTGAGAGTCGGATCAACAAACCAACAAACTGTTTCAATTTATAATTTTCAGTGAGTATTGTTATAGTAGCAACTTTATAAGACAGCATATACAAGAGTTACGATGGTTTACTCGTAACAATAGCATTCCGAAAATAATTAAAATCATGGAAGACATAAAACTTGTTTTTTCAAGTATTTTTAAAACGTTAAAAGACAAAGAATTTTGATTTTTATTATGGTATTAAAACTTGAATAATATTTGAAAATGTTTTTGTTACGTGTAACTTTGTTGAATGCTCATAAGAGATATTATTGATACTTTTGCTTCCTCCTAGAAGAAGCTTTGTAATAGTAAAATTTTAAGTTTCGTTAAATTGCTCTAGAAATACGAATAGAGGTGATAGAAGTTCGAATCACATGATTTTAGAAAATGTCTGTGTGTGTGTGTGTGTGTGTGTGTGGGTGGGTGTGTGTGTGTCGCTTTATCTCCGGATCTACGCGATCGATGTTGACCGGGCGGGTCTCATTTTTTCTGTTTTTTTTTTTTTTATTGCGAATTCGGGAAGAAAATAATTTTTTAGGATTCACTGATTTTCGAAAAATTTATTTTTGAATTTTTTTAATGATCGGATTTAAATATTCGAATCGGAATAATGCTAGTCGAAGGAGGATAAAAATACCTATATTTTCAAAAAAAAATTCTCTAGCTGCTACAGTTCTTTCATGCTCATAACTCCCAAACGAAATGGTCAATTTTTTAAAAAAAAAATCATGATAATGTAAAATATAAATAGCTATAATCTGTAATAATTTGAATAAATTCTGTCGGTTAATTTTTGAATAAAAAATTGAAAAATGGAAAAAATGAGTTTTCTATGTCGCACGTTTTATGGAGTAAAACTGGATTAATCGCTTTGAAATTTCTTCTAGGGATATATTTTGACTAACTTTCGGTCTGCTTCTTTGGGCAAAAGGATTGATCCATAAGTTTCCGAGATATTTGAGGTTAAATTTTTTTCAATTTTTTTTTTCAAATCGTAATTTCTCGAGAACGGCTCGATGAATCAGCTCCAAATTTATAGACAATTTATTGTGTGTTATAGACAATATATGTGTGAATTTTTATGAAGATACTGTGATTTTTTTTGAGATATTTAATATTTAAAATTTTCGTAGTTTTCAAAGTCATTTTCTTTGTCGGATGCTAACTAGAGAAAGAAGAAATTGGTTTAATCATGTGGAAATTTTGTGGAGATGTAGAGTTTTTGTATTTACCGTTTAAGTTCTTTAGCTAAAAGAATTTTTTCATGATTTTTAGAGATATTTAGGTTAAAATTTTTTTACGTTTTTCTCAAAATCGTAATTTATCAATGCCGACTTCATGTATCAGTTTGAAATTTATAGATTTTTAACATAGTCCCTTTTTGTTGACATAATCTCAGTGGCAGTTAATATTTTTATTTTTGGAAAGAAATTTTGTTATGTCTCCATATCAAATATTACTACCCAATTATTTTCAAAGTCGATATTGTTTGATGTAATGGGTTGTTTTTGTCTGCTGCTATTTGTTCTCGCGTAAATATTCATACGTGTCGGAAAATTGGAGCGCTTGCATGCGCTAAACCCCAGGTGATACTTTGCATTCTGGTGGACGAAGGCTGCTTAAAATTTAACACGGTGCCGCGTTATACAAACTGACCAGACGTGGACTTTATTATATGGTTGTGAACTGCAATATTTTCTCTAGAATTAGATTGCGTAGGTGAAACCTTATTTTTGAATTACCTAATTTTTCGAAGAATCGCGATTTAAGAATTGAATATAGTAAGAATTACCCTCACTCAATTTTGAGATAAATATTTTAAACGTTTATGGTTTACGGGCATATAATTATATTATACACTCATTTTGCCTTTACAAAGTTATGTAAATGTTTTTATTAGCTGCCACTGATATTTCTGTTTACATAATATTTTATTTGCTTTTTTTGTATTAAGATGGTGTAAGAAATGATAAAATCAACAATCAACGATATTTTATTGAAAATAAAAAAAGAGGATAACGAAAAATAATTTTCCGTTATAAAACGGACCATTAAAAAAATCAAAATTAGAAGTATAATTTCAATTTTTATAATAGGTACACAATTATTAAGTAATAATATATTTATAATGTAAAACATGGAGTTATATGAGATATATGATTTTGAAAATGCGAGTAAGTTGATCTCAGGGTAGATAGCAATTTTTTAATTTTATATTTCAAAATATTACTTTTTTTTAAATAAAATACGTGTCAAATAACAAATAATTTCAATAATAAGAAGAAAATATTAAATTTTTTAAATATTAATAAATTATTAAATCATTGAAAAAAAAGTATAATGAATAGACATATTTTATATTTAAAATATATACTATACATATAGGAACGATACATTGATTTGGAGGAAGCTACATGCCAATGAATTGGCAGTGGTTTTTCATGTGATTCCAATGACGCACGTGCGTCATCATTAAAATTGATAATCGATATGTTTTAGTCAATATTTGAGGAGATTCACTTTCAAAACTGCATTTTTAATGATGCATTGTATTTAATAATACTCGCTTTATTTAAAATATAATGCTTGGTGACATCATGAAAATAAAAAAATGTTATGAATATTGATAACTTTATGAGTATTTAAATATAATATAATAATATTTTTTTGAAAGAACAATATTTCAAAAATCAGTCTGTAACTAATTTGATTCGTTATTAACTTTACATACTTACTTAGCATACGTATAAGAATACTGATTCCAAATATTTAACAATTCAAAAAGAAATTAATTATTATGGAACATTATTGTAAGCCATCACTTTTCTATTCGGAAAATTATTCATTATATTTAGAGCCACTGATATTAGATGGATAAAAATATTAATATACATTATCTCATTACAGAGAGCCTAATGCGCATTTTAATATAAACAAATAATTGCCTTCTACACTTAATTACGTTTTCACATAAAAATTTTCAAAATTTTCGGAATAATGAAACTGACTTCAATAATACTGGATTTCTAATATATAGTTATATCATGACTAATTTCAGTGACGCTACATTAAGTGCCGAGCATGTAGCCCTAGGATAATTGATTTGCATATTACCGGGTTCTATTATTTCTGTCATCCCAATTAATAGATTTATTTGAAGCCAGGTGCAGAATGGGAACTGTGCTATTTCAATATAGTCATTAGCAAATTAATACATTGGTAAAATAGATTATAGCTGAGTCACATATGTAATCGACTGTTGTATGTTTAATCCTATATTCCGATAAATAATATGTATTAATTGAAGCATTTTCCAAAGTAAATAATTATAGGTCGTTTTTAATATATCAAAATGTATAATTTTGATACATTAAATTGTTTTTGCAATTTTATGATAGATTTGTATGGGCGAATGCAAACGTTTGTTTCTTTAATTTTTTGTTAATTTATTCATTAATTAATGATATTTCTACATATAGAATTCTTTAATTCTATTAAAAGGAAATTAAATTATTTTTTGTGTGAAAATTAAACGTATATATATGATTCAAAGAATAGATGTGAACAATCGTCTAGATTATTAACCGAGCTTAATGTTTCTCATATGTAAGAACTTTGTAGGACTTAATTTGATTTTATATATTATGTATCTAGAAAATTATAAAAAGCCTGCGCACCATGAATTTCGGCATAAAACACTATTGTACGTTCACTTATTGCAACTTCCATCACCATTACAAATCACAGCTTTCAAAATCATTAAGACAATCAGTTCCAAAGGTATCTATAAAAAAGCCAGTCGCTCCAAAAATGCAGCGACACAGAAGAAAAATTCCCAAGGCGGGGCCACCTATATACTCATAGCAACCTCGATACACACACACACCAGCATACAGCCAACAAACATCTGTTTACGCGGACGCATCTCTCTCTTGGAGGAGAAAAACGACGCCCGCCCGCCCCTCGATGACTATAAGGTGTCGACGCACTCGTGATCGTTGGACTTTTCCCTCCTACTTTTTCCGCGCGCCTCTGGCACCAGGCTGTCTGGGCAAGATGAGATGCGCACCGCGAGCGGATAATATATGCGCTGTGGGGGGAAACAGGAGCACTTCCCTGGACACGCCGGGAAATTCGGGCCTGCGTAAACAGAGTCGACGTTTTTCACGCGCCGGCGCGCTCTACCATCTCCTGTGTATACTCGCGCGCGAGCATGTGGGCTAAATTATCGTTTCCTCGATGGGCGGTGCTTTCCTTTTGAAATCGACGGTGGAAAGACGAAAGTACGAGGGTTTTGCTGCTCTCGCGTGAGATACTAATGATCCGTTGGGCCTCTCTTTCTTTTTTACTTATTAATAACCTCGGGGATTGCGTTGGTTGCTTTTTCTAATTGATATTTGTTCTGCCAGTATAAAGTTGTCACATTTCTTACGATAATAATGTATGAATACAATTTCAATAATTGTTGTGATGCACGTGTGTAACTATAAGAAATATTTATAGTTGTGTAAATACTTACTTATTCCTATCGTTTAATTTGAGACGAAATAATTGTAAATATACAATACTACAAGAGAATAGTATAATAAAATTCTGTATATAATCATGTTTAAAAATAAAGCAATATCACCATTCGTATAAAATATTACTTTGTTTAAAAAGAAAAATCAATCTGCTTCAATAAATTCAACCCCAAAATCTTCATTCTTCCATCTAAGCTCCAAAATACTTCATTCTAACATCGAAAAATAAACACAATCAGGACGAAACATGTTATTCTTGCCGTGTGCATAAACACAATTTTTCGCGCTCAATAGAATCCAGCTAAACAATATCCGAGGATTAAAACTCGAACTCCTTAGCTTGCTCACCCTCTCCTCTATCACCGTGCACGAATCCTCGCCGCGATGACCGCAACACAACCCATTCGACTCATTCACGGTTTCCGACATCCGCTCGTCCGTCCGAAAAGCTCCACCTCATCGACGAACCCCGACCTTTTTCGAACATACATATATATAGAACTCTCGTCCGTTCCTCGCCTGTTTTCTCAGGCATCACACACGTACGCAGCCTACACCCGATATTAGCGCGCGCGCCGCTGTTTTTTCAAGCGCACAGCGCGGGGCCTTCCTTATTGCCGCGCGGTGCCACGCTGTCTAGCCCTCCCGGTTTGTGTGTGTGTGTGTGTGTATTTCGGGTGTCGTCGTTAATGGCCCGATTCCGGTTTCCCTGCGGGGGGAAGGGAAAAAATGAGCGCGCTTCTGCGACAAATTGGGCATGAGGCCTTTTGCGCGACCTCTCGCTTTGACTCGCCGCGCGTTCGAGGATGATAAATGCGATTGCAAGAGGAGAAAGGGGTGTAGTGGCGAGGAGGGTCTTGGATTATCTTATAGAGATGAAGGAAATTTGTTTGGTTTTGTAGTGCTGAACGATAGGAAAGTGAGAAAATGCGGTGTGTGTTGATAAAATTTAATATAGGATTTTACGTATATTTCAGTGTGATAGAATAAAAGTATTATATTCTTATAAAAATGATTATATTCTTATGTTATACTTACTATATTGTATCCTCTTATTTTATTTCTTATTTTGCTTTTTAAATACCAGCATTTTATTATAGGAATGTACATAAATTGGACTACGTAATTTGGCTATTCCATTTATATTTAAATGGCGGACGTTTGAAAAAACATTATTTTTCGCCTAACAAATTTTTTTTTTTTAAACATCCGCCTTTTTGTTGAAAATTAAAATATTGGTTAAATTCTTCGTTCAAGTATAAGCGAAAGTAGTTATCTAACTAATCTCACCGGATTTTTTATTTCAGATGATCCAGTCACGAATAGCTTCAGTCACCGTAACACGACTTTTCTTTTGGAACTCTGGCAGATGGGCTGTAACTCGACTGTTTATTACAATTTTTCCATATAAAAATTCATTTAATATTTTCAAATATGTATTCATTGAATGTTGAAACATTGGTAATAAAATATATGAATCTGTCTTTAAAAAAAATCGTAAAAAACGCTTTTTTCTGCCTTACAAGTGTATCTAACTCCTTAAGTTAATAAAAAGTTTTAATAAATTTTGGATCTATAGTTGTTTTATAAAAATAATATATTATTATAACAATTTTCGTATGATTTTTCTTTTTAAATTCTTCTAAATAAACCTTTATACTTGAGCAGTATCTGCACCAAGTTGATTCGATTTAAAATAATTATATACAAGTAGTTGGAAAAAGCTGTATACGCAACAAAATTATATTTTTCGCATCAAGCATCGACTTTTTCACAGAAGTATTTTCGACGACGGAGGAAAATTCAGCAGGAACAAAGGGAGCGAGAACGGGAACGAAGAAGAAGAAGAAGAAGACGGAACGGTAGGTATAGAAGGAAATATTGCCTGCGGATCGGTTCGCCGCGTTGTTTTGTCTGAAAACAGCCGCAGGGGTGACGGACCGTGTGGCATCGGAGCAGACCGAATATTGCACCCGCACTTATTCGAGCAAACACGCGGCCATATACTTTTCATCGCGCTCACGCACGCGCGAAAGGAAGAGAGTCGGGAAAATCGTGCGCGAGATAAGAAAGCCCGCTGGGATATATTGTCGGCTAGGCGTTCTTTATTGCATTTTTATTGAAATAAATGCGTGTGGCTCGGAATGATGAAAGTAATAAGTTTCGGTTTTAATTATAATTGAAGATATCCGTATGGTTATCCAGTTCATGCCATGTTATTAAAACGTTTTTAGTACTTTTATCATTGATCATTCAGTTTGGAATAACCTGCATCGGTGATTATGAGGCGACAGTATCTTTTATATTTTTGGGATGAAATGACACATCGAATGTCGTATAATTTATTTAAAACATTGTCACAAGTGCATAAGGTGATTTACATCAACAATGTTCGTTGAAATATTGATAATGTTGATCGTTTTAAAGACTGCACAAAGTATTTTTAAAAGAAAAAGTTTCTCGAAGAATTATTATTCATTTAACTCATTGTATCTTCAATATCAATGTTCATATTCGTTAAAACTAGAACTAACATTCATGATTTTCGAGTGCACTTTAAACGATTTCCTTCGTCAATTAAAATATCCTACACCTTGATATTCGTCCATTTCTTTTAAAAGACAAAACATATACATAAGTCTCTCCAAAAGTCACTTAGCTTCGCGTACGAAACAGTGCACCTTCATCGCAACCGATCCCCATACATCACACCGGACGTACCAAAAAATAATCCCCGAATATAAAAGCAACTTCCATATCGATCTCCCCGTCGCAATACGACTCAATTATATATCCCTACGGCAATCGAGAGCCAATCGCGAAAAGAAGAGCCCGAGCAAAGACGTAAATCAGCCGGCAATTAAAATTAGCGCGACGGCTTCGCGCTAAACGGCCGCTTACATTTATCCGTCCGCGGGTCTTTGATGAGGGGGGAGAGAGCCGCGAGAAGGAGGAGGTTTCGTTCGCGAGAAGTGCGCGGCATATCCGTTGTCGCCGTCCTTTGATCTTCACCGGGCCGCTCGCTCGCTTCCTATAGACACGCGCGATTTCTCCATCCGCCCCGCGCTGCACGGCTGCAAGTCGTAAAGCGTCCTTACGAAATCGCGAGCGCGGCGCGCATATTAAAGCGCCGCGGGGATTGTTTGGAGTAGCGGGGAGTGTATTTGCAGCGCATAGGGATCCGGTCGAAATATAGATCTCGTTCGGTGCGCTTTTCGTTGGGGAGATTTGGGGAGACGGTGTTGTCGTCGTGTAGGCGCATGTGAGAAGTTGAAATAGGCAAAATAGGGGATAATTTATAATATTGGTATATTGAAGGGTGAGGATATTTTAATGTGATTATTGGAAAGGAGACGTGGTCCATTTTTTTTCGATGACATACATAATTATTTCATGGCAAGATATAATCAAGTGCTCCAGAAGTGTAAAAAAAGTCATTAGATAGTTTTGCTTTTTAATGTGTTATTTTAATCAATAACAAACAAGGAATAATCTAATCTCCAAAAACGAATCATACACTGAGAAAAAAGTTTTGGAAAACTTATACTATACTGTCTGATAAAGCTACCACAGACTGTAAAAACCCACAAAATTACCATACTTTACAGTAAATTTTACAATACTTATAGAAAATTTTCCTATATTTTTAGCAAATTTTTTTATAAAGTATTGTAATCTATTGTGCTCATTTTCTCATGAAAATTACTACGGTAAAAATTATAAAATAAAATCAATTTTTACTATAAATTATAGTAAAGTTCATGAAAATGTGAGTCTGTCCCGTGGTTACTATCGAAAATAGTAATTTTTTCCTACGCAATTTTGCTTCGTGTAGATATTATAAAATCATATGTCTTATTTAAGAAATAACACTATAAGTCAAACGAAGAATAGAACCATTTTGCAGGTATACGTTCCTCTATAACTATAAGTATTTTAATTTTAAGTACCTGACCGTATACGTTCAGGTAGAAATGAACCATCTGGTAAAACATTTACTTTACCGCGAAGTTGGCAAATTTCTATAAGGAGCTTCCAGCAATTGATGAATATTATAAACAAGAATTCTCACTTATACATCTATTTTCAAGGAAAAATCATGGTTAGCTGCACTTGATGATATATACTCTACTTACCAATATTGTTCTTAATAATCTGCACATATATAATTTTAAAATAAAATAAGACAATTATTTGAAATTGTTTGTTAAAAAAAAAGAAAGTTGAAGAATTATTATTATCTCAACAGCTATAATGATTTACATTCTTCAAAAAACTTGTAAATAAAAGCCATTGAATAAGTATATAAGATATTCCTCCATCGCGACTCCCTCGCAATATTGATACTTATCCGAAAACCGCTTTCGATTCCCGGAGACAGCCTCGACCTGGAAAATTCGATAATCGTAGCGGGCACATAGCAGCCTATAAGAGGCCGCCTCGCTCGCCCCGCCCCGTCGCCCCACGGCTTTTATTACATATACCTACCTTCGAGCGAAATCGGTGGGCCGTGCCCGGCTGTCTATATGCCTGCAGCGTCTGCGGTTGTGCGTGTGCCTCGTGCGGCTTATATATACCACTATACCATTATACACCGACGCGCGCGCGCGCACCGTCGCTATACCGCTCAATTTCGCGCCGCAAAGTGTCTCTTTGTGCATGCGCCGAAAACACCATTAGCGCCTCATTATCGAGGCCGCGCCCCGGGATTTATTGACTGACTTTTACGATCTCCCCCGCAGAGGAAAGTGCAAGGCGGATATACATATATATGGTGAGGGAGAGAGAGAGAGAGAAAGAGAAATTCTGCACCGGGCGCTCGTTATTGTTTGGGGGATTATGGAAATGAGTCTGCGATGCGGCGGGTTCGCTGTTTTTTGAGAAAACTATCCTTAATAAGTCATCGAAACTTACGGGGCCTGACTACTGATACTATTTTCAGGCGAGCTGTGATAACAGAGTCCGAAATACATCAAGTGCGGGGATTATAAAATATAGGAGGTCATTTGTTTTATATGTCGCTAAATGTAGTATGTGTTGTTGGAACTTTGCTAAAACATTGTTGTGGTTTGAATGATATCGAAGAAAATTAGGGTCAAGAAAGCAATATTCAATAAAAATGTAAGGACATTGCTTAGAACTTACTGTAAATACAATAACTATAGTTACGTTCGTGTTAATCTCAATTAATATGTAATGGTCCCTGGTAAAAATGTTACCCAGAAGCTATTTTTCAGTTAACTTTACGGCAAAAACAAACATTGCTTTTATTTCATAATTATGTACCAATTCGAAATAAATTATGACATTTACACTTCATAAAATATGTATTTTAAGTAATAGTAGAACTTTAAGATAAATTGTATTATTTTTTTCTAAATTAATTATTTTTGCTAAAAATGCTTCCATTTAATTAACACGTTAGCTATACAATATGGTTAATTTTCTACCAGGGGTTCTACATTTTTTTTAAATATTTTAAATATATTTACATATAGATAGTAACTAATTATTTATTTTATTTAGTTTGTGGTGTTACTAATTTTGGTAATACGATAATTTTACATTATTTAATAGTCCAGTTATGATGTGTAAAAAAGTGCACTTACTTCCAAGATATAAATGAATAAATATAGGTTTTCTGTTCATTTGGAGAAAGAAATATTTCTCTAATGAGATATATTATTGTACTTTCAAAATCGCTTCATAAAACTAATACATCTATAACAAACCAATTAGGATTAAAAATCCACTAGTAGGTAAGAAGCTCGGCCTTTCCAAAAACAATTGTCAAACGAAGACCAACACCGGCCGAACATCTCCGTACTTCGCCTAACGATGTTTTTCTAGCCGTTGCGTAACCCATACCGTTCAAAAATCAAGATTCTCTCGCACCAAGTCCCAATTAAAGCTGGCGGCAAATCCGTCGACTTCGTGAGCGCACCGCAACACGGCGCAAAGGGACTTCCCGCAACATTTCGCCGAAGTCGGCTGCTAATCTCTTCAGCCAACTGGCCCACTTTGCCAAGGCGGCCGCGAGTCACCACCAGCAGGCGGAGAAAGATTAAAATCCGCCAGGTCTGCACCTTCTCGAGACTCGGTATCTCGGGGGCGGATTACTGGTGGCGCCTTCTCCGGCCCTGTGTTATAATCTCCCGAGAGCCTAATCTACATCGGGGCATCACGCGAGCGAGCGAGGCCTTACCTCGTTTTACCCCGTTGCCGAGCGTAAGCAAATAATATCCGCCTGGGCCTGGCTCCCGCACGAACACTCGTGGGGCCCTCTCGGAGATTTTTCTTTCCGCAGCGCCTCTCGCTCTTTTTTCCCCCTGTCTGTGTGTGTTTGTAAGTCTTTCCAGATGGCCGCGCTAGCCGCGAACGCGAGCCTCAGGTACTGCGCCGTCGATGCGTCGGATAAGCCAAAACAAATGTTCGGGAGAGTGCGTCGAGAGCGCGGATATATGTCGACGTTTTATGCGCTTGTGTGCGAGACATGTGCGCAAATGTGTGTTTTAGGAGGGAGTAGATAAAATTCGAAATTTGTATCCTTTTGTAGGCTAGACTCTTTTCAATAGAACCTTTTTTTTTACGGGAGTCGTAGAAGCTGGATACTACAGTGATAAGAGCTCATTTTGAGAAACCATATGATTTGAACACGTGTAGAGCAGAGTTTAGGGTATATTTGTGTATTTGGGTTTGATTGCATCTTTGAAAATAAATAGCTAAAAATCATTACGTAGATTTTTTTACATTTGAGCACTTTTAAACCTGAAATCTTAAAGAAGCATCAAAGACAATGTGGTAGAAGTGCAAGCACTTCAGATAATTATATTTTAATTACTTACTCCGAGGTTCGGAAGCTATAATACATAAAAACAGTAACATGCAAATCAATGTCTTAAAACCTAAAAGGAGCAAAATGATTTTTCGGTTTAAATTATATTTATAATACTCATTTCTGTCTCATTATTATAAAGAGTTAGTTTTAATTTTAATTTTTTGTCATTTTGATAATTAATAAATATGTTTAAAATGTTGATATTCTTTTAATGTGGAGTATAAATTTGCCAAATAAAATTTACTAACGTTCTCAATTTACAATCCTTACCTTTGAAAACTAAATGTATGAAAAATCTCAGATATCATAATTAATGTAGTTTTCATGACCTTCTTGAGAAGTACTAGAAATTCGTCATTCAGCGATAAGCGAGACAATGGACGCGCCGAGTCAAGCGGGCCGTACTATACTGCGTCGATCCGCAATCGAAACGTGTGACGGACTCAAGTGGCCTCCCAGACGAGTTCTGACGCACGAAGAAAATTTTCTGGTCGGTCTGTCGCCCTGTCGTCGCATATCAATCGTTAAATTTCATTTTAATGCTATGCAGCTATTTTGAAGGCGCCCTTCGAGCCGTCTTCTTGCATGGAAGCTGAGAGTTCGCTGCTTTCCCAGAGTATATAATATAGTCCACTAGCTGGGTATACTGTCGACGGCATGGTGTGGTTTGTGCACATAAGAATTATGCACATATTTATTGTGCACACTTTAGCATTGGTGTATATCTATATCTATGTGTATACTCCAATGCTAAAGTGTGCACAATAAATATGTGCATAATTCTTATGTGCACAAACCACACCATGCCCTGTCGACTGTGCACTCTTAGATCTGACGACAACTCAAATTTGTTTTCCGTATTGTTTTATATGCAGATTAAAAATAAGTTGTTGCTTGCCTATTTCTGGCTAAATTAATTTGTTATTAATAATTTTTATGAATGAATTATAAAATTCAAGTTCTTGCTCAGAAATAATTTTGTCGCATAATCTAGGCGTTTTTAAGCAATAGAGATTTACAGTGATTTTTTCGTAGAATCTATAGTTTTTCAGACTACATGTTTTAAAGTTTTGAAAGACGTCATTTTTTTTAACGTTTGACCTTTTGTAAAATTATTTATGTTTGTATCTACGACATTGTTTTAATATTTCGAAAATTATCACGAGACATTGATGTGTATTTGTCTATAAATTTGTTAAAGTTAATGCAATTTATGGTTTTTTGGTAAGTTTTACCACTTCAAATACTTAAATAAGACGTACTTACAAGTCATGTTCCTTTTTAACTAGGTAATAAATAAATGAAAACAAAATTGAAGTCTAAAATTTCATGTTAGAAATGGAAATTTTAATGTATTAAGAAAAAAGTAGATCAGTAAGAGAACTACCTGTTACTTCAAGGCAAGGCAAGGACTTCAATATTGATTCAGAAAATATACGAAGGGGTCTAACAATATTTTTATTTAGTCTGGAATTGAGCACGTAAGGTTAGCTACGCCCACGACAGTTTTTCGGTTTTTATTTGAAAATTTAGTGTAAGTTAACAAGTTAATTATGCTATTTGAAATAGTGACAAAATACTCTTTTTAGAGTAGAAATGCATATTGCAAATAATAATTTTTCATAAAAATATGATTTATGCTACAATCCACAAAGTAATTACTAATAATTAAATAAATTGAGTAATAAATAGAGTAGTAAAATAAACTTATGAAAATATAAAAATTATTAAGTTATTGTATTTATTTGTCCAATAGAGTTGCAACAATATAACATGCAGATACAAAAGGTTTCACAAGATCTTTCCAGCAGAAGGTATAGCAGTTTGAGTAGTATCTGAAAGTACCTACTTTACCTACAAACGCTTCTAATCTTTGTTGATAACCTAATGACCTCCATGGTAATATAATAATTTGAATTTTTTGTATCTACAAACAAAAACTTAAAGTTAATTGATTCTTGTAATGATGTTTTTTATCATAATTAAAAAAATTTAATAGATTGTTTATCATTCTAACTTCAAAATGTATCAGTCTCATAGAAATACTATATTACCAACATCAGCTTATTAAAGTAATGTTTATTTTTAAAGTAAAAAGTAAATAATTTTATATTTTTTAAAAATAAATTTACAACTTATCTCTGTAAATGAATTAAATCTTTTTTTGAAATCATAAATATATTGTTACAAAATACTATATGCAAAAGTATACTTATGCCATCTGTTAGAATCTATAGGAACTTTTTCGTGAATAGTATGTTATTTTTAGTATCAAAATGTGTGTGGTAAATCTGCAAAAAAAGATTAAAATTATTATTAATTAAGTCTTAAGCTTTTTGGTTTTCACATATTTATACAATTTATTTATTATATTAGTTATTTTCATTTATTTTATTCGTATTATTTTTTATTTAATTCTTGTTTCACATTGTAAAGTAAAATAAATAACTTTCTTAACGATTTAATTAACTATTAAATAATACATTAACAAACATTTTCATGTCATTAATGACGTCATAGACCTATAGACCTTTGAAGCCAAAATCACCTGAAAAAATATAATAAAATATAATTAGTTATACATACTAATAATATATTATAAGTAGGCACAATTTCTGATAAAATGGCCCGAGATATAATCTGTAGACCAATTTCACTCAAAGATATTGCATTGCCAAGATTATTGCTTTGGTACAGCTTTTTGAAAAAAGTATTCGATAGATTTTCATGGGACAGGTCTTAAAATACTTAAAATTCATGCAGTTATGGATCTACTAAGAGTTGGAAATATAAGATTTACTGAAGCAAATATTTTTTTATGGAAAAAACTACTTTTAATTCATGAATTTTATGAATTTGTATGCCTTTTTGTGGTTTTTCGCATTTACAAATTGTAAATGCCGCAAATCGCAAATCGCAAGTCGCCTCAAACCATGATTTCCGTTTTTCCATTGTAAATTTTTAGTTCGAATTATTCATTATAACATTGTAACAATATTGCTACAATGTTATTTTCAATATTGTTGAAAGGTTATACAATATTGGTCAAAGTTGATTTGCTTTAAAATGAAGAAAAAGAGACTTTCACGTATGAAAACGCCCCTTTGGTCGAGTGACTCCCAAAGTGAGTATCTCTGTACTCCTAGGTTAGTGTCATTTTTTATTTAAAAAAAATTAACATTGTATAACCTTGCAGCAATATTACACATTTATATTACAGCAATATTATTACAAAGTTACAATGAACTAAAAAGTTTGCAATGAAAAAACGGAAATCATGGTTTGAGGCAATATTGCCTACAGCTTGCATCAATGTTAATAATTAATATAACCTATAGGGAATATTGCCGAACCAGGTGAATCTTGCAAAGTAACGTTGAGGCAATGTTGTATAAATATTCAATGTTATATAGGATCTATACCAAGGGGCATAGTATGCTTTCTGTAATTGTGCCACCCAATAATGTTGTTTTTAAAAACGAGACGCTTTGATCTAGCCTCCTCTCAAATGCAGTAAGTAGATATTGCTTTCTCATAGAGGAAGCTTTTTTTGTAGATGAGAAGAACATTCATTTGAATATTAACAAAAAAAATTGTTATATTTGTAAACTTGAGTAAACTAAACAATTTTGAGTATTTCACAAATCCCTGTACGATTCTTATTTATTTATATTTCTTTTCAGAAAGAAGGCACACATTTGCGAAATGAATTTTCTGAAAGAGTAGGATGTTAAGATGGACTGATTAAATTTTGGTGATATTTTTGAAGAATATAGTTATTATTTTATGAACAAAGTAGTTAAAAAATCTTTGCGCTGTTCGCACGAGGTTCTCTCAATTTTGAATAGTTAAGGCTATTAAGGCTATTTTAAGTCATGATCACTTTTTAATTAAAATGAAAATAAAGCGCGAGCTCAAGAGACTTCTGTTTAATAAGTACATAGGTACGTGACAATATTAATTATCTAGGTTTATTAATTTGGAATTTCTAGCTTTGTAACATAAAAGTTAAAATTTCGGTAGATTTGCTCGTATTCTGAAACTAGTATCAAAAATAGAGATTCTTATACGAAAAATTGAGATTTGGGACTAATCGGTTCCAAACCAAAAAGGGCCAAGACCTAATTTTAAAGTGAGTTTTTAATGAAATATCTAAGAATTAGACAATGCAGTGCGCCACAAGTGAAAACGCCCCTTACTCCATACAACCATGATGTCACTTCTGTAGGGACGGTTGCGGTTATAAACCTGCTGGAGCCTTGATCTTCTCCAATCGTCATTACAAAGGCAATACAAAAACGGATGTATCTAGCGGCTACAATAATCCTTTCGGTAACATTTTCAAACTTTTTTCTAACGAGAAAATTTTACCTAATACTACATTATGAAGTACACATTTAACTTAATCGAAATGATCATCTGAAAAATTAAACTTCACATTTCTTTCTTTACTATTTATTTTCACAGCCGAAAAAAATAAAAATGTATCATTATTTTAATAATGTATTGAGTAATAATTAAAATAGTTTATTAAATATTATTTTCTACAAGTTATTAATAGTTTTGTTTATATATATATATATATATATATATATATATATATATATATATATATATATATATATATATATATATATATATATATATATATATATATATATATATATATATATATATATATATATATATATATATATATATATATATATATATATATATATATATATATATATATATATATATATATATATATATATATATATATATATATATATATATATATATATATATATATATATATATAGCCGAAAAAAATAAAAATGTATCATTATTTTAATAATGTATTGAGTAATAATTAAAATAGTTTATTAAATATTATTTTCTACAAGTTATTAATAGTTTTGTTTATATATATATATATATATATATATATATATATATATATATATATATATATATATATATATATATATATATATATATATATATATATATATATATATATATATATATATATATATATATATATATATATATATATATATATATATATATATATATATATATATATATATATATATATATATATATATATATATATATATATATATATATATATATATATATATATATATATATATATATATATATATATATATATATATATATATATATATAATGTATTGAGTAATAATAATTTTAATAACATCTTTTTGAACATATTTTTCTCGAAAATTTTTTTCACCGTTACAAAGCTTCCTCTATGAGGAAACAAAGCAGCTTATGCCCATCAAAATCTCCTCTGAAACGAAGAGTATATAAGCTTTATATTGTTATGTGTTCGTGTGTGTGAATGTAACAATATATGTAAGCATTATATATATATATATATATAGCTTACATATATTGTTACATTCACACACACGAACACATAACAATATAAAGCTTATATACTCTTCGTTTCAGAGGAGATTTTGATGGGCATAAGCTGCTTTGTTTCCTCATAGAGGAAGCTTTGTAACGGTGAAAAAAATTTTCGAGACAAAAATGTTCAAAAAGATGTTTTAAGGCGATATATGTCGATATTTATTGATTTTGAGAAAATTTTTCTTCGTACGAGGATCATTTGACAAGTACCTAGCCTCACCGCCAGATGGTGCCACTATCGCACCAGAAATACACTACAGTGCAGTATCTTCCTGTAAACGGTTACAGACGAAATTTCAGCCGGATCGGAGTTGTAGTTTATTTTTGAGAGCGTGTGAAAGCAAATGTGTCCGTTGATTTTTGAAAAAATGGAGAAAGAACAATATCGGTCGGTGATTCGATTCTTGTTTTTGGAAGGGAAATCGCGCAGTGAAATTAAAGAACGCTTGGATGCAGTGTATGGGGATGCTTCTCCTTCGATGGCGACCGTTAAATTTTGGTATAACGAGTTTCAACGTGGTCGTACGTCGGTTTTTGATGATCCACGCCCAGGTGCTCCGAAAACAGCCACTACGGAGGAGAACGTGACAAAAATACACGATATCGTTTTGTCAGACCGCCGATTAAAGGTGCACGAGATAGCTGCGATAGTAGGCATCTCAGAAGAACGCGTGTGGCATATCCTACATGAGATTTTAGGCATGAGGAAGCTGTCAGCAAGGTGGGTGCCGCGTTTGCTGACTGCAGACAACAAGCGCATCCGTGTGACCAGTTCAGAGCAGTATTTGGAGCTGTTTAATCGCAATCCAAAAGAGTTTTTGCGTCATTACGTGACCGTCGACGAAACATGGATTCACTACTACACTCCAGAGACTAAGGAGCAGTCAAAACAGTGGACCTTACCCGGTGAACCTGCTCCGAAGAAGGCGAAGACGGTCCCGTCGGCCGGAAAGGTGATGGCCACTGTTTTCTGGGATTCTCAAGGTGTGATTTTTATTGACTATCTGGAGAAGGGCAAAACGGTCACAGGACAGTACTACGCCGAACTATTGAGCCGATTTGACGCCGTGTTAGAAGAAAAACGGCCCCATTTGTCTAAAAAGAAAGTGCTTTTCCACCACGATAATGCACCGGCTCACACTTCTGCACTCGCCACGGCTAAATTGGTCGAATTACGCTACGAACTGCTGCCCCATCCACCGTATTCTCCAGATTTGGCTCCGTGCGACTTTTTTTTGTTTCCGAACCTAAAAAATTCGCTCGCCGGGAAGAGATTCCACTCCAATAACGAAATAATCGCCGCCACGCAGGCCTATTTTGCAAACCAAGAGAAAACATTTTTTTCAACGGGGTTAAAAAAATTGGAACACCGCTGGACCAAGTGTATTTAATTAAAAGGAGACTACATTGAAAAATAAATTTTATTTTTTGTAAAATTTTGGTGTTTTCATTTGTAGGCTAGGTACTTATCAAATGACCCTCGTAGATGTGTGTGTGTGTGTGCGTGTGCGTGTGTGCGTGCGTGCGTGCGTGTGTGTGTGTGTATATATATATATATATATAAAATTTTTAATAAAATGTGTTTCCATATAGTCAAAATATTTTAAATAAATTTGAGTATTACTAACTGGAATCCTATATTAACTGTAAATAATTATGTTCACTATATTGGAGTATTACTAATTTGGGTACTTATGACTGTGATACGTCTCCATATATATGTGCGTACCAACATTCACACATATCTATATGCATACTCATACACGCTCTCACGGCCGCTTAAGGTAGTTCATCACACATATATAGCAATATATATAGCTATTCGTAATGAATTTTTGTTTTGTTTTGTCTTTTATACTTGATACAACCAGATCAAGTTTATTCGAATCATGGGTGTTTTAAGAAGTAGAGAACATTTTTTTCATGCAAAATTACGTAGTATTGGCGCTAATATCAACAATTAATTATTTTGAAATTTTACTAACACGTGGCTTCTATGCAAATTTTGATTATACATGCAATCGTATCGATCAAAGTCTCATTTTGTCCCTTACGAAATTTGAGGGTAGGTTCGCGGTAACGATATTGTTGTATAACCGATCTGAACGGCGCTAGATCTTGTTGTTTAACGAAATTCCAGTAAATTTCGTGAATTTTCGATAAACAATGAGATCTATCGCCGTTCATATCGGTTATACAACAATATCGTTACCGCGAACCTACCCTCAAATTTCATAAGGGACAAAATGAGACTTTGATCGATACGATTGCATGTATAATCAAAATTTGCATAGAAGCGACGTATTAGTAAAATTTCAAAATAATTAATTGTTGATATTAGCGCCAATACTACGTAATTTTGCATGAAAAAAATGTTTTCTACTTCTTAAGACACCCATCATTCGAATAGACTTGATCTGGTTCAAGTATAAAAAAGACAAAACAAAAAAAAAATTCATTACGAATAGCTATATATATATTGCTATATATGTGTGATGAACTACGTTAAGGATGTTCAATGGTTACACCAAAGTTAACAGAAGTCTTTGAAATTTTAATATATCCTTACTTAAATAAAATAAAAGCAGTTTGAATTTTTTCAATATTTTATACTGAGCATTTTTTCGAGAAAAAAATTCTTGAAAATCGAGTTTTTAACATAGGCTCTTATGGGAGAGTGAGGTTATGTGATCTTTGAACATAAAACTCTCTTATAAAAAGTTAGGAGATTCGGTTAAGGAGGTACATAGCAGTCAAGCTGCGGGGCGTGGAGAGGGGTACTCCCCTCGTACCGCGCACCACCGCGCGCAGCCGCCAAGCTTGATGTTTTGTTTACGTTTTCGTTAAATACTCGGAAATTCGTTGTTCGTTAATTTTTTATTGCTCTTTCTGCTTTTTTACAAAATCGCACTCTATGTCAATCAGCTGTTTTTGACCGAGTCCCATAAGAGCCCGTGTATAACCTGCAAACTTTCGAATCAAATATTTTCAAAATATGTGCGATAATAAATATAGAAAAAAATGGTGCGTGCTCCGCATAATTCAAAGAATAATGTGTTCAAATTTTATTATGATTTCTGCATCTTCGTATCACCTATGTATCTCCTTAAAAGATCTTTATTTGAATAGAAAAATAATAAATTTTATAAAAATATAAAAAATAAGGTAAATGTACCAGTAACTGGACACGTACCTAGACATTTCAGCATATTACAATTATTTTTATGATGTAGAAATAAAATTTTCAATATATTATGAGTAATTTCCAATTATTAAATAATCATAATATTTAATAAAATTTTTTGTTCGTACCTATCTTATTTATACAAATTATAAATAATACTTTAAGTTCGACGTTTGATCCCTTATGACTGATATCGGGAATGTCTTCAAGTTTGACTAAGAAAAACAGCGCACTTCTTAAGCTAATAATTAATGCTCCATAATGTTTTGCGACTTGAGAAAAACGTTTTTATGTTAGTAAAGACATAAAGAATATATACGAATTGTGTATTATTGCAAAATATACATTTTTTAATTTAATTTTACGTGCCTATTTATCGGTACATGATAAGGCTTGTGTGACCAGTTGCTGGACGGTATACACGTATACATTTCTTCAGCTACTTTTGTTAACTTCTAACGTTAATTGTGTAAAACTTGTAAGTTTATACTTTAATTACTATAATGATGATGTTAAATAATATAATTTCATGATTAGAATAACTAATAGTTTATAAAAGTATTTAAAAAAATTTTAACCTCTTAACCTAAAAATTTACAATAAGCATTTTGCTATTTCTTTTTTAAAGATACTTATAGTCTTTTCTAAGCACCCTTCGTATGCTGTAATATTCGTAAAACTTCGCATGACCTTTATTTTTGTAAACTAACAGCACGTATGCTTTTGCCAACCAAATCACGAATAAAGCAATAGCAATGCTAAACTATTCTCTTTTTAAGCTAGAAACTAAACTAGAAACTAGAATTTCACATAAAGTACTCAACCAAAAGCCTAAATGTAGAAAAAAGGAGAAAGAAGTATGTATAAAAGATCTTCAAGAACTGCCGTAGATAAAGGCATATAGATACGAAACACGTAAAATTAAATACAATGTAGAGGATATATTTTTATTATTTATATGTTATTTTTTTAAATATATCAATAATTTAGTTATTTACAAATAGATAACTACTAGAAATCGACTGATTTCTAAGTTTATTCAACTAAAATTTATTATGGGTAGGTACTGGTACATCAAAATCGGGACACCAGGACAACCTAATTTTCTGTGGCTATGCACTGGTACATGGTCTCTTTCTTATATTTCTATTATTAAGAATAAAAAAAGACTTAAATGCATATTTTTTCTATTGCACTTTGTTAAGGGAAGTTTAATTTTACATAAAAATCAAAAAGTTTTCATCAAATCAAAATTTTTAATCTTTGAATGACTGATTGTTTGGTCTCAGGTTACTAAGCGTCCAGTTATTGGTACATTTACCTTACATTTGGAAAAGAAGTAGGTGAAAACGTAAACAAAACATCGAGTTCGTTGGCTGCGCGGGGCGGTGCGCGGTGAGCGGGGAGCGCCCGCGGGGTGAGAGGGGACGTCCCTCGCTTCGTCCCGCAGCATGATACCATTGAACATCCTTAAAGCCATAAGTAATGTATCATGAGCCGCGCTCGTGCTACAACAGCGCGATACGCGATTTCGTTCGTTCGTTGTACATAACTAATTTAACTCACCAATAAATGTATATTATAATATAGTTAAGCTACTGTTATCTCTTTTGCGAGACTACCCGATTCCTTGCATCTCGAACTTCATGCGAATTTTATCTATGCTACGACATTGCCCCAAGGCAAGATAATCGTAGTAGTTCAAGTTTTTTCCAGCTATGCACGAGAGATCTATGATTCTAGACCTGTGAGCTAGCTGAGCTCTCTTAGGGGCCATCACGTGGGGACACTACTATAAATCTATCCCGATTTTTGTGTACGCTGCAAATCGAAGCAAACTCTTCCGGCCTGGAGAGGAGGTACCCGCTCAAGTCATCGAGCCACATATTATTAATTGAAAATAATTATGTACTCTATAACACGATTTTATCTACAAATTTCTGAATATCCTCTTAATTCTTTATTATTATTGCTTCCTCATAGAGGAAGCTTTGTGATAGTAAAAAAAAAGTTTATGAGATAATGTGTTAGAAATGTTATTTAGCAAATTTGGAATCGAAATACACTATTTTTAGAAAATGTATGTGTATGTATGTCTGTATACGCTGATATCTCATGATCTACTCGACCGATTTTAACGGGACAGTGATCATTTCTTTAGATTTTGCTTCCACAATTGGGGTCAATATTCTATTTTTGTAAAATTTAATTTTTTTTTTTATAGCCATTTTTTAATTTTCAAAATTTTTTTTTCGATTTTTTAAATATTTAGAACAAATATTGTTTATATATCATGAATTCTCTGTATGTAGGATAAAATTACCTACAATTTAAAAAAAAAAAAGTCGGTAGCTATATTTCGTCATAAGTTATTGATGAAAACGTAATTTTTTGTAAATAGGTTATATTTCGAAATTAAAAAAAGATATTAACATGAATATTTTTTTGGTTATAAAGGATATTAAGTACTATAACTTACTAAATTTTTAGGTTTTTTTATTCATTATTTTTTGAGAAAAAAAAATAATTTATAAAAAAAAGTGATTTTTTTGTCGTTCAATAACTATAGTAAAATTGGCTTAATCACTTTGAAATTCTTTGTAGGGGTAGATTTTGTATACCAATCGAGTGAGTTCTTTGGGCAAAAGGATTGATCCATAAATTTCGAAGATATTTGAGGTTAAAATTTTTTTCAATTTTTTTTTAAATCGTAATTTCTCAAGAACGGCTCTATGTATCTAAATGGGGTGGGTGGTATTCGAAAGAGAATTAAATTACTTATATTTTCTAAAAAAAATTAATTCTCTAGCTATCACGGTTCTTTTGTTATTAACAAAAACGTAAAAATTGAAAAATGAAAAAAATGAGTTTTATATGTTCAACTATTACAAGAGTAAAATTGTCTTATTCGCTTCAAAATTCATTGTAGAGGTATATTATTGATAGTTCTCGGATGAGTTCTTTTGGCAAAGTGATTGGTTCATAAATTTCAGAGATATTTGAGGTTAAAATTTTTTTAGACATTTTTAGAATCTATTTCTTGAGGATTAATTTATAATTTTTTTTTAATTTAGTTTATAATTAAATTTAATTTAATTTATAAAAAGATAATTTTAGTTTATAATATCTCTGAAAATTATGAACCAATCATTTTGCCAAAAAAACTCTGCCGAGAACTATCAATAATATACCTGTACCTGTTTTTTTTTAATTTTTTAATTTTTACATTTCTGTTAATAACAAAAGAACCGTGATAGCTAGAAAATTAATTTTTTTTAGAAAATATAGGTAATTTAATTATGTTTCGAATGCTATAAATTACATTCAAATACATAGAGCTCTAAATATCAGTTGCAAATTTATAGGCAATTGTGATATATTATATATTTTATGTATGTGAAATTTTGTGGAAATGTATAATCTATAAAAATTTGAATAAATTATGTTGGAGTTTTGTTATTTCTGTCTTTCTGAAGTATTAAATTTTAAATATTGGAATTAAAAATTAATTAAAAGAATCAGTAAATTAAGTTTGAGGAAGCTACGTGCCAATGAATTGGCAGCTGTTTTTTGACGCAATTAGATAATGACGTTTTAGATATTTGTCAGAAAAGTGAGGTCTCCTTTTCGCAAAGAATGAAAGAAAGACAGTATCGTATTACAGGATCTCGATGTTATGGAATTTATACGTATACGCGCAATAAGAATCCAAATTGGCAACAGAAATCTTTGAAATATTTTTATCCTACGCCTATAAAAAATAAATATGTAACGCATGGGATAAATAATGAGCCTAAAGCTTTAAAAGCATATGAAAATCATACAAAAACAAAAGTGATTTCATGTGGTTTTATTAGGTGCAAAGAAAATCCCTGGATTGGATACTCACCGGATGGTGTTGTTTTTAAAGATAATTTACCTGCTAAATTGATTGCAGTAAAATGCCCTTACGATGGAAAAATTCAAAATGTAATTGAAGTTGTACGTAATCAAAAGTGGTTAAAGATAATTGATAATAGAGTTACTTTGAGTAAAAGGCATCCTTACTACGGTCAAATTCAGTTAGGTATGACAGTCTTAAATTTAAAAGAAACTGATTTTGTTGTATATTCATCATATGATGATAGTGTTTGTATTTTTCCAGTACCAATCGACACCGATTTTGTCAAAGATTTATTGTTTACTTTGAAAAAAGCTTACTTTACTCATATGATTCATAATGTGTATATCAAAGAGCAGTTATGTAACAAGAGTAAAAAATCTTTATCTTTATTGTAAGTTGTTTTGTTATATATACATTTTATTTTAAGAGTTATTTATAATTAAAAATGAACAAAACAAAGTTATTTTAAAATTAATGACTAATAAATTTGTCATCTTTAAAAATGGGCGAACTTAAATTCACTAAGGCACTTAGAATAGTTATAATTTCTTCGCATTTTATATATCAATTTCAGCAGGTGTTTCTCTGAAATCGTCCGCTAATTCTAATCCCTTCAAATGGGTCCAGGCATTCTTTAGTTTATAGCATCTTTGCGTGTATTTTGTAATAAAAGGAAGTACTAGTGCGTTTAACTGCAAATGTGCTTTAGGGTTGAAAGCCGATGTAAGTTGCAAAGTGGTTCGGCTCTTAGAAGGGATGTGAGAATAACCTCCAATACCACTCAACGGCACTGTCGTGGCAGAGTATGGTTGTTCAAGCTTCTTTAATAACATCTCGGATACAAAAGAACTTTGGGATCCAGGATCTATCAGAGCTCGAGCAGTATGAATTCTGCCATCAGCACCGCGTAGTTTCACCAACGCGGTAGCCAGAAGAGCAGGTTCTACACCGGAGCTTTGAGCTACTAAACTTAGTTGCAGCTCAGTGTTGGTAGTAAAAGAGGGACCAGTGAAAGCGATGTGATTATGTATGGGTTCACTGGCAGACACGTGAGAACTTGTATTTGTATCTTCGTGGAGAAGCGTATGGTGTTGTTTGCTACATATGATACATCTTCTGTCAGATCAGCAATTACTGATCGGGTGAAACCCGAGACAATTGAAACATAACTTCCTTTTTTTCACGAAGATTTTTCGTTCACTGGCGGTTTTGGCTTTGAAGGCGTCGTAACGAGTAATGAAATGTGCGTCTGCACAAAAGGCACACTTGTCGGTAAACGTAGCATGAGAGCTAATTGGTCTGTTTTCTGGAGTTTTAGATTTACTTAACTTAGGCACGGAGGTGGTTTTTAAAAAATCAATACGTTCGGTGATGAACCGACTAAGTTGGACAAAAGTAGGGGGATCGGCACTTTTACTGACTTGTTTTTCCCACTCGCATAAGGTTTTGAAATCAAGCTTATGAGAAATGATAGGCACGAGAAGATCATCCCATTGATTGGTTGGCCTTTTGAGTTGCTCTAAAGCGGAGATTGCATTTGTTGTTGAATTAAGAAGGGATTGTAATTGAGATGGAGAATCGGAACTTACGGCAGGCAAATCGAGTAGTGTCTTGGTATAAATGGCAACAAGTCGACGTTTATTTGTATAGTGATCTTCTATCTTTTTCCAGGCAATAGGGAAGTTGAGATCTGTAATTTGAATTGTTTTGAGCATATCAGCTACTTCTCCTTGAACGTGCGTTTTCAATTGTTGTAATTTCTCTGAATTAGATAGTCGTTCATCTTTGATGATGGTAGCTTTGAATAAATCTTTAAAATCTAGCCAGTCGGTGAATTTACCGGAAAAGGTAGGAACTTCAATGTTAGGTAACTTTCTTGTGGAGACTGGTTGCTGCGCAACAGGCACATTAGCTTGTTGAGGGAATTGTTTAAGCCAATGGGCTATATCGACCACTGCATTTATGTAACTATTTTCAGTCGCCCCATAGCAGTCAGTAACAAAATAGTCACTCTTGCTCGTGCTTTCAAATTTCTGGGATAGGACAATAGTATGATTTTCTTGGAATTCTTTCCAGTTCTTCTCTAATATCTGTAGCTTAGCTTCGAGAAGCTCACGAGTGATATTGTCCTTGCCCACTTTCTTGATATTGGTACTTGAATTGCAGATTCGATTAAATAATTCGAACTGACGCTCGATGGTTTGCGTAAGTGAAAGTGTTGGCATTTTGATTGAAAGAAATAAACAGATCCCTGAGTGTAATGAGAGTTTGTGTGGTATCTCCGCCCGCTTAGCAGAATGGCAGGGGCAAAGAGATCAGTCACACGATAGATTTCGTTAGGAGGTCGTAAATCTCCAACGAACTAACTTGCCAAAGGTCGTAAATCTCTGACAATTAATGTAACACTCGAGAGTTCTATTGCTTTGTAAGAATTTCTCTCGATTGACAACCCTATCCGGCTCGAAGGACCAAAAATGTATACAAATGAACATATACGGAGTTTATATTGTTAGGGTTTATCGCCGAGAGAAAATAATAAATTGTATTCACTCTGAAAGTCTTTGCTCCAACCCCCTCGAAAGTAAAGTTGAAAGCAAAAGGAATAAGAACGCTACGCGCGTTCGAGTAAAATAGGTAAGCAATACGCAAGGTATATGCAATAGGCAAACTGATAATACGAGAGCATCGCGTAATATCAGCAAAGCAAAAAAAAATAGCAATTGGGCAATAAGTAAAGCAAGGGGTAAATATAAGTAAGGCAAATAATGTTTGGCGAGAGAGCTCAGTGCGTGGCGCAGGTCCCTACTTAAGCACACGGGGTGATGTTTTTCATTGAAGGTAGCGCGCTCGGCGCTTGCCATCTAGCGGTCACTTCGGGTATTACAATTTCGAACAAATATAGTTTTTATTACATTTATGCAATTTCTTTCGGTGCAACATTTAAAGATGATACTTAAAAGAGAATAGCTAATGTTATGTTTCAATTTAATCATTGTCATTACTATACGCTCCTTTGTGCTTAATTTACCCATTTTTAGTTTATGAGCAAGATTCATAATATCAATAAACATATCTAACATGGCTAAAGTCGGTATGCCCGTTAAAGTACTTAAGTCGTTATCAGACTGAATAGAATTTGCAAATGAAAATTTTTCTGTAGCTTGTACTCCGACTTGTGTGAGTAATGGTGCAGCTTGTACTCCAATATCTACAAACGATGATGCAGCTTGTACTCCAACGTCAATAAATGATGGCACATCACTATTAAAATCGTTAGAATACGAGGACTCAACAGTATTATGTAAATTATTAATATTACTTTCATTTAAATTTATATTCAAGGTTTCACTCAATAAATCTGCAACATCTACACTTTCTTGATTGATTAAAGACGATTCTTCTATAAATATTTCATTTGTAATTTGGCCAAACTGAGTTTTCTGTTTCTGAGATGCATCTTTTTTCAAAAAAAGTTCTCTTTCATTTTTTTCTTTATTAAAGATTTTACAGTCCAGAAAAGATAAAGTGACAGACGGTACTGCAGTATTTTTGAATCTTGTCTTTTTTCTTTCGCTATCTGTTGTAAATAATAATAATCACCATCATTATTATTATTATTATTGTTAAAAAATTTCATTTCAAAATAAATTTAATACTAACCAATATAAAAAAAATCTTCATACTTGAAGTGAATCGAACAGACACATGAACTAGGGGTTATAACTTCTTTATTAACAGCTTCCATCCATAATTCTCGGAGCTGTTTTTTTCTATTTTTCCAAATTGATTTTTCAAGAAAGTGTATTTACTTACATGAGGAAATTTATGAAATGAGAGCTCTTGTGCATTACACGGCCGATTATTGCACCCATTCACGCAGCAAATTAATCTGCTTTTTCGCGGAGTTTCAGTAGAAAGCATTGCGATGACATCTGTTTTATTAAATGTTTAAAAATAGTATATTTATTAATCGCAACCAAATGTAACCAAATGTTATGTTTGGATATATGTTTATAAACTGTCAGAAATCGGAGCAATGAAAGTTGAAATTTGAATCGAATATTCGAATGTCATATGGAGCATTGTCCCACAGCTTACATTATCAATCGCGAGAGCGCGCTGACGTCTACATTTCCGATCCCAATAGTTTATAATCTTGTTGATAGAGCTATAAAACTTGCTCATAAATCCTTCCATAATAAAAATATCTCCTTCATAAAGAAACTTTTAATTGCTAATAATTACCCAAAACAGTTTACTAATAAATATATCATTAAACGTATATGTTATGTATATCTTATTTAAATAGTACAACTAATAATTCAGTCGTTTCGTATAACCATCGCATTGCACACAAACCGATTTTAGTCTTGCCATATATCAAATCTTTGAATTCACAGTTTAAGAGTATTTTACACAACAATAATATCGTTTTAATTAATTGTTTAAACAGTATGTTCAATTATAAAATTAGGTAAAGATTTATTACACAACCATGTGAAGAGTGGAGTAGTTTATAGAATTAACTGTGTTGACTGTAAGCCACATATATTGGACAAACTAGTAGGACGCTGAAAAAACGCATTTATGAACATGATAGATCTGTTAAAAAGTTAGATGAGAGATCCGTTATAGCAACTCAGTGTCACAAATACAAACACAGTTTCGATTTTGACAACGTTCAAGTTTTAGATTCCGAAAACAATAAATTTAGACGAGAATTCTCTGAAACGCTTCACATTTTTTTACATACTAACAATATTAATAGAAAATTAGTCATATGTTTATTAAAAAATACATACAAAAGTTCTTTAAAGAACTTTCAAATAGTCAGTTAAACCTTTCAGTATTTATTTTGATTTTATAGACAGGATATATAAACTGACAAGGAAAGTACCCGAACTGTCAAATTCAAAAAAATTCCAAACCCATATTAAAAAGTAGACCTCCATGCGAGATTCATGAAACCATTTTTTTTATCGGCTGAGAAGCGCTTTATAAGGGTTAAAATCACTCCTAAAGTTTACCCCCAAGAAACGTTTTTTTGATATATCTCGGCTTCTACTTAACTTTTTTTAACGAAACAAAATGGAAAGAGTTTCTTATTAAAAAGTCAAGAAATCCGTGGTAGTATGAACATTAAGGGTTGCATCCCTTATTTTTTAGAGGGTGAAATTGTGTTTTTTTAAGAATAATTTTTGTTATGAGAATTCATAAAATAATTAAAAATAGGTCAAAACATTATTTTTATCAACTACAATAAATAACACCCCTAACACAAATGAATTAGGTATATTTTTTTGGCAATTATTTTTTTCCTTAAAATGGGTTCTTGAAGTCGTTAATCGGAATCCACAGTTAGATCCACAATAAAAATTTGAAAATAGTGAATTCAATATGGCGAAAAATTTTTTAGAAATATTTTAAATTCCACGAAAAATAGTATGTAGACCCCCTAGCGGAAATTATCGTACGATAAACAAGTGTATGATAAAAAAATAATAAATAATAGAATAACATAACAAAACATTGTTACATTATTATACATTTATTTACATAATATAATTTCCGCTAGGGGGTCTACATACTATTTTTCGTGGAATTTAAAATATTTCTAAAAAATGTTTTGCCATATTGAATTCACTATTTTCAAATTTTTATTGTGGATCTAACTGTGGATTCCGATTAACGACTTCAAGAACCCATTTTAAGGAAAAAAATAATTGCCAAAAAAATATATATTCAGTCCCTGAGGAGGAGCCGGAGCGGGCTCGAAACGTTGGACAAGGTGGTGGTGGTGGTGGGGGGCAGCCAGATCGTCCTTTGCTAACAAAGTTTTTTCCAGGTTTTAATTAAGTTTTTATTTCAGATTCTGCGGGGGTGATTATAAACAAGGGCCATCTGACTGCCATAAATATTAATTATTTTAAATTAATTTGTAAGACTGTAAGACCGATGGAAAAATTCTTATCAGTTGATAGTAAATTGCAGTCGACATAAGTAATATTTTTAATGATCAAAAAAATATACCTAATTCATTTGTGTTAGGGGTGGTTTACCACCTCTTAAGGGGTTGTTTCGCGAAGAATGCCCAAAAACACCAACTGTTATTTATTGTAGTTGGTAAAAATAATGTTTTGACCTATTTTTAATTATTTTATGAATTCTCACAACAAAAATTATTCTTAAAAAAACACAATTTCACCCTCTAAAAAATAAGGGATGCAACCCTTAATGTTAATACTACCACGGATTTCTTGGCTTTTTAATAAGAAACTCTTTCCCTTTTGTTTCGTTAAAAAAAGTTAAGTAGAAGCCGAGATATATAAAAAAAACGTTTCTTGGGGGTAAACTTTAGGGGTGATTTTAACCCTTATAAAGCGCTTCTCAGCCGTTAAAAAAAATGGTTTCGTGAATCTCGCATGAAGGTCTACTTTTTAATATGGGTTTGGAATTTTTTTGAATTTGACAGTTCGGGTACTTTCCTTGTGAGTATACATATATTATAATTGTACTATAAATACACTGCCTTGTTTTTTTTTCGCTCAGTGACGAGCCAATCTGTTTGACTATTTAATTCTGTTATAACAATTTTATACAGTACGAAGAATTATAATTTTGCTTCCTCATAGAGGAAGCTTTGTAACGGTGAAAAAAATTTTTCGAAAAATAATATTCAAAAAGATGTTTTCAGGAGATATATGTGTATATTAGTTGATTTTGATAATTTTTGTTTTCGCGCGCGCGTGCGTGTGTGTGTGTAAACTCTTCATATCTCCGAAACGAATCAACCGATTTTCGTCGGGTAAAGCTTATTCTCTTCGTCTCGCGGGAAAAGAAAGGTACCCTGATGGATTTGAGTTTTTATTGATTTTGAATTTTTGGTTTTTTTGATTTTTTCATATCTTACAGCCATTATTACATAATATAATAAACTTTTCTTGAAAGGTATTGTAACGGGGTAGATTTTCCCCTCAGTGCCGCAAATCTCCGAAGCGGAATTGCCGATGAACGGCGCAGCGGTTGACAGGCGCGAGCACTGGCTCGTGCCAACCCTCGGTGAAATCTCCTCGCTCTCGCCGGCGCGCCGTCGCTCGCCGTCGGCTGCCTTCGTCGGCAGCCATACCTACCGGCGTTACAACGCGCGACTTCGCTGTCGCGCTGTCTCTCTCGTGCGTGCTTCCTCGGCTGCTGAGATACGCGCGAGTATTGCGTACTCGCGCCCGCGGAGGCCGGTGGTATTCTATACCGCCGCGCCACTGACGTGGAAAAGGGGAGGGAACGACGCGTCAATCACACGCGTATTCGAATTTAACAAAAGACTGTAACTTTATTGCCCCGCGGGCTTAATAAGTTTAATACACGCGGCGCGTATCCTTTATACGCGCCGATACGGGTGGTGCGCCCGCGCACGCTATGTCTGTGTGTGTGTGTGTGTGTGTGTATGTATGTCCGTATACGCTGATATCTCATGATCTACTCGACCGATTTTAACGGGAGAGTGATCATTTTTTTTAGATTTTGCTTCCACAATTGGGGTCAATATTCTATTTTTGTAAAATTTAATTTTTTTTTTTTTATAGCCATTTTTTAATTTTCAAAATTTTTATTTTCAATTTTAGGTTTTTTTATTCATTATTTTTTGAGAAAAAAAATAATTTATAAAAAAAATGATTTCTTTTGTCGTTCAATAACTATAGTAAAATTGGCTTAATCACTTTGAAATTCTTTGTAGGGGTAGATATTGTATACCAATCGAGTGAGTTCTTTGGGCAAAAGGATTGATCCATAAATTTCGGAGATATTTGAGGTTAAAATTTTTTTCAATTTTTTTTTTAAATCGTAATTTCTCGAGAACGGCTCTATGTACCTAAATGGGGTGGGTGGCATTCGAAAGAGAATTAAATTACCTATATTTTCTAAAAAAATTAATTCTCCAGCTATCACGGTTCTTTTGTTATTAACAAAAACGTAAAAATTGAAAAATGAAAAAAGAAATGAGTTTTATATGTTCAACTATTACAAGAGTAAAATTATCTTATTCGCTTCAAAATTCATTGTAGAGGTATATTATTGATAGTTCTCGGATGAGTTCTTTTGGCAAAATGATTGGTTCATAAATTTCAGAGATATTTAAGGTTAAAATTTGTCTAGACATTTTTAAAATGTATTTCTTGAGGATGGCTCTGTGTATCTGAATGGGATGGGTAGCATTTGAAAGAGAATTAAAATATTTATATTTTCTAAAAAGAAAAATTTTTTAGTTATCACGGTTTTTTATTATTAACAAAAATGTAAAACTTGAAAAATTGAAAAATGAAAAAAAAAATCTGTCTTTATCAAATTTTTTAAAATACATCATTTAAAGTACATTTAAAATACGCACACATATCCGAAGAACAATCGAACAGACGACGACATGCGTGAATAACTGAAGAAGACGAATATTCAGCAAAGAGAAGTCGATCGAATCGTCAAACCATAGTTATTAAAAAATGATGATCTTGTACGAGATGTAGAATCATTCTCTGGATATTAAAAGAAACAAGCTTACTCTCTAGCACGACACTAGACGAATCCACAACCTTCGATGTTATTTATTTTATAGTTTAAAAATATGAATTTTTCTTATGAAATTTTTTGTAATTGTAATGGACGAGTTTTTCGTCCATTTACTTAAAATAATTATAAAAAGACTTGTAAAATAAAATCAATCCAAGCGGTGATGTTTGTAAACCTTTGGGCACGCGCGCGAACTGGAAAAACGCCGACACCGAACGCCAAGTGCAAAAGCCAGAAAACTAGAAGAGTACGAGGGATGAAAATTATATCAATGGATTCGTCTTTTTATGAAGAATAAGATTATAGTATGCGCAACAGTAAATATGACAATGAACATCCACGCCGAGGCAGTTTATAAAAATTAAACGCGCACTGAGAACGCCGAATTCAAGAGCACAGCGAAGAGGAGACCGGAGGAAGGGAGGAGCGAGTAAAACGCCATACCCAATCTGCTTGCTAGAACCGAGAGAGAGAGAGAGAGAGACAGCGAGAGGGAAGGCACAACATGAGAGCAAGAAAAGAGAGAGATAGAGAACGAGAAAACGCGGCGCATGCGTGAGAGAGGTCTGGCGTTTGTCAAGACCAATGCGGCTCCGATTTTCCCGTACGGAGGCGAAAAAGCTGACAGATCGTAAAGAGCCAAAATTATGAGTCCAGCTAAAGGGAAGGTGACAGCCGCACTTATCGGCTGGTGGGAGCAATCGGATACCTACCAAATGTGTGTGTAAATAGATACATTGGAAGAGGCTCGATCTAGGCCATTTGACCTTTGCGGGAAGCTTTTCTCGGGGACGGCGCGGGGTCTCCAAAGAAATTCAGGAGACATCTTTATGGCTTTGTTTTTAACCCTATAGACCAACCACTACTATGCTGTATATGGATCTATGCATAGCACAGGAGCTTTTTATAGATAATAGTCGAGAAGCTTCTGTGTACGTGAAAATTCGGGTATAAAAAGGCCGAATAATGAGAGCACGGCGCGCAGTCCACCACAGCAATTTGAAGAGGGCGAATCTCTGCTCGAGACCTCCGACGGAACGTAGAAGGAGTTCAGCTACATAGACATAGAAAAAGAAGCTTTCTCGCTGCGCCCACCAACTGAGCCTTCACCACATTCATCGTCGCCGGTCTACGAGGCAACAATCATCGCACCTGCTGCAAGAGTAGAGAACTGAAGAGGGTCGATCATCACGCACTGGAAGAGGAGCTGAACCACCGATCTCAACCAGCAAAGCGGGGTGCGAAGCCCAAGGTATTATTAATTAAAATTGTACTCAAAATGTATTTCGTCGCGGATTGAATAAAATCATTGTTCTATACATTTTTATAAAATTTCTGTTTATTCCGGGATTCCGCATCCTGGTTACGCATAGCGTTTTCGGGCGTTGGCGAAAAGACAGGAATCCGAATACGCATGGGCTTGTTCAGTGCCTATTCAAATAATTTGATTATAAGGTGTGTAATCTCGACATAACATAATCAATCTCAAAATGTAATAATAGCAAAATATTAAATAAAATGAATATATTGAACTAACATGTGAATAATATTTATATAAAAAAATTTATTTATAAAATCCGAATACAACATTTTTTATGGAATAATATATAATTATATTATAATTTTTACAGAAATATAATAGAAAATAAAATTGCTTTACTGTATTGCATGCTGTGCCGCATGTGCGTTATGTCTCCCATACAATAATTTTTCTTGTAAACACAATCAAAGAACAACTTTAGAATATTTTTTTTATTTCGAACCAATGTACGACGAGAAGCCGTTGACAGTGGACTTGAAGAAGAAAAATTTGATGAAGAATAGAACTTGAAGAAGATTGTTTTCCATTCATATAAGAATTAAAATCACAAACACATAAATTACAAATGGAACCTCAATGAATAGCCATGAAAAAATTACAAGTTAATATTTTCCATAAAAGTTTTAAAATTTTTTTCGTGAAAATTTTATTTTTCGAATTTTAATTTAATAAAAGGAATCAAAAAATTATTTTGAGGAAGCTACGTGCCAATGAATTGGCAGCGGTTTTTTATATTTCATAAATTAATTTCTCAAAAAATTATTTATTTATCGGCTTGAAATAAATAACTAGTTATTACACTAATTGAAGACTATATGTGGTTAAAATTTCAAGAGATTATTTTCATTTCTTTTTTAGAAAAAAAATTATTTTCCAAAAACGAATTTTGAATTTTTAGTTTTTTTGATTTTTTCATATCTTACAGCCATTGTTACACAATATAATAAACTTTTCTTGAAAGGTATTTAAATTACCTATATTTTCCTTTTTTAAAATTTAAAATATCTTCACTCGGTCATTTGTTATTAAGGTAATGTGTACTTACCGACAAATTTTAGAATGTATTTATCTTTTGCAAATAATAATAGAATTACTAACAAAAAAAATTGATTATAGTATTTACATATACGGAGCGCCTGAAAGAGCTGTTTTTCCAAAAATCTACTAAGAATTTATTTAATTAAATAAAAGCCGCAATGCCGATAAGTAGGAATCTGTATACTTCGAATTTTGCCAGTTTCAAAAAGTGTTTTTCTCATGGAAATGCTGATAGAATCGTACAAAAAAATCTGAGCATAGTATTTACATACACGAAGGGCCTGAAAGAATTGTTTTTCCAAATCAACGTTTGAATGTTAATTAATTAAATAATGAAATTGGGTTGATTTTGAGGTTCACATCGCCTATCGATTATCTTCATTTGTATTTTAGAGAAAAGTTATTTTAGAAAAAATTTGCGTTTTTGCTGTCGTTTTTAGTTATCGTGCATAACTAGAGCAAAAATTATCCAATCGTCCTGAGATTTGGCACAGATGTAGCTTTTATATATCTTCAGATCGAGTTCATTGCCCAAAAAAATCGGTCCATTACGAAAAAAGATATTTGAGGTTAAAAATAAAAAAAAAAAAATTATCGAATCGCGTTTTCTCAAAGAATACTTGATTTATCGACTTAAAATTTTAACCACTTATTAAATTTATGGAAGACTATATTTGGTTAAAATTTCAGGAGATTATCTTCATTTTTATTATAGAAAAATATTATTTTAGAAAAAATTTGCGTTTTGCTTCCTCAAAGAGGAAGCTTTGTAACGGTGAAAAAAATTTTCGAAAAAAAAGTCTTCAAAAAGATGTTTTATGGTGGTATATGTGTATATTATTTGATTTTGATGATTTTTGATTTCGTGGATGTATGTATGTGTGTGTGTGTGTGTGTGTGTGTGTGTGTGTGTGTGTGTGTGTGTGTGTGTGTGTGTGTGTGTGTGTGTGTGTGTGTGTGTGTGTGTGTGTGTGTGTGTGTGTGTGTGTGTGTGTGTGTGTGTGTGTGTGTCTGTCTGTGTGTGTGTGTGTGTGTGTGTGTGTGTGTGTAAGTGTGTGTGTGTGTGTGTCTGTGTGTGTGTGTGTGTGTGTGTGTGTGTGTGTGTGTGTGTGTGTGTGTGTGTGTGTGTGTGTGTGTGTGTGTGTGTGTGTGTGTGTGTGTGTGTGTGTGTGTGTGTGTGTGTGTGTGTGAATATTTCAACTCTTAATATCTCCGAAACTAATCAACCGATTTTCGTCGGGTAAAGCTTATTCCCTTCGTCTTGTGGCCAAAGGAAAGTACCCTGATGGATTTGGAATTTTATTGATTTTCTTTTCTTTTATAACCAAAAAACGATTTTGAATTTTTAGTTTTTTTGATTTTTTCGTATCTTATAGTAATTATTACATAAAATAATAAACTTCTCTTAAAAGGTATTCAAATTACCTACATTTTCTTTTTTTAAAATTTAAAATATCTTCACTCTGTCATTTGTTATTAAGGAAAACATTTTTATATTTCAAAAATTAATATCTCAAAAAATATTATATTTATCGATTTGAAATTTTAACCAGTTATTGTAGTAATTGAAGGCTATATCTGGTTAAAATTTCAAGAGATTACCTTCATTTGTTCCTTAGAAAAAAAATTATTTTCCAAAGAACAATTTTGAATTTTTAGTTTTTCCGATTTTTTCATATCTTATAGCCATCATTGAATAATATAATAAACTTTTCTTGAAAGGTATTTAAATTACCTATATTTTCCTTTTTTAAAATTTAAAATATCTTCAAACTTTTTTATATTTGAAAAATTAATATCTCAAAAAATAATTTATTTATCGACTTGAAATTTTAACTAGTTATTGCACTAATTGGAGGCTATATGTGGTTAAAATTTCAAGAGATTATCTTCATTTGTTTTTTAGAAAAAAATTATTTTCGAAAACATTTGCGTTTTCGTTGTCGCACGATAACAAGAGCAAAAATTATCCAATCGTCCTGAAATTTGGCACAGATGTAGCTTTTATATATCTGCTGATCGAGTTCGTTGCCCAAAAAAATCGGTCAATTACGAAAAAAGATATTTGAGATTAAAAATTTTTTGTTTAAATTTTTGAATCGCATTTTTTCGGAGAATACTTGATTTATTGACTTAAAACTTTAACCACTTATTAAACTTATAGAAGACTATATTTGGTTAAAATTTCAAGAGATTATCTTCATTTGTTTTTTAGAAAAAAATTATTTTTGAAAAAATTTGCGTTTTCGTTGAATTTCCAATTTCGTTAATTCGTTTTTCACATTTAGTTACAGTTTATATTTCGCTGATAATTGTATAAAATTTATTGAAAAAAAATCTATACCCTTCGTGATTTCAATAAATCTGGTTTTAGTCTATATTTTATTTGTAATTAATGACCGATAATTATATTGATTTATCGACTTGAAATTTTAACTTTTACTTATTACACTTGTTGGTGGCAATATTGTGTTGCAATTTTAAGTGATTATCTACATTTATTTTCGAGAACTATCATTTTAATATTTTTATATAATGTAGTAAATTAAAATATCAAAACGTATTAATAGTGCCATTTTTAGCCCCTTTTTTTATCTCTTTCTAATCTCAATTTTTTTTAAACTTGGTGGTCTGTCAAAGCTTTTTTTAAAATAGGTACGTAATATACTATTTTGCAAGAAACTGGTATAAGACGCATCGGTTCAAAGTATTATTGAAATTCTTTAGCATTCCTTTTTATGAAAAATGTATTTTTAGAATTTCAATTTCAATTAGGAAACTATGAATTAGTTTGAGGAAGCTAAGTGCCAAAGAATTGGCAGCGGTTTTTGCTGTCGCACGATAACTAGAGCAAAAATTACCCAATCTTCCTAAAATTTGGCACAGATGTTGCTTCTATATATCTTCAGATGGAGTTCGTTGCCCAAAAAAATCGGTCCATTACGAAAAAAGATATTTGAGGTTAAACATTTTTTAAAAAAATTCTCGAATTGTGTTTTCTCAAAGAATACTTGATTTATCGATTTAAAATTTTCACCACTTATTGCATTTATAGAAGACTATATTTGGTTAAAATTTCAGGAGATTATCTTCATTTGTATTTTAGAGAAAAGTTATTTTAGAAAAAATTTGCGTTTTCGTTGTCGCACGATAACTAGAGCAAAAATTATCCAATCGTCCTGAAATTTGGCACAGATGTAGCTTTTATATATCTTCAGATCGAGTTCATTGCCCAAAAAAATCGGTCCATTACGAAAAAATATATTTGAGGTTAAAAATTAAAAAAAAAAAATTTTCGAATCGCGTTTTTTCAAAGAATACTTGATTTATCGACTTAAAATTTTAACCACTATTTAAATTTATAGAAGACTATATTTGGTTAAAATTTCAGGAGATTATCTTCATTTATTTTTTAGAAAAGAATTATTTTAGAAAAAATTTTCGTTTTCGTTGTCGCACGATAACTAGAGCAAAAATTATCCAATCGTCCTGAAATTTGGCACATATGTTGCTTCTATATATCTTCAGATGGAGTTCGTTGCCCAAAAAAATCGATACATTATTTACAATAATCTAAAAAGTAAATTGATATACAATAATTGTCCGATTAAAGTGATTAAATAGTAGTTTTCGTATCAAGGACATAAAGTATAACTTTACGCCCTACGTGGGAATTGTTAGATATGATATATAATAATAGAAAAATCAAATACAGAACATTGGTGTCTCGAAAAGAAACTTTTTTTTACTAATTGAACTTACCATAAACCGTAAAATTTAGGTGTATTTTCCACATACTTATTTTGGGAATCGTTCAGCATCTAATCGTGTGACGTTATTACCAGGAAGAATCAAGCTTAATTTTTTCTTTATATACAAAATTTTATTTTTATTACGTAAAACAAGTATTTTTTTACTAAGTTAGGTTTATAAATTTTAGAATCTGAGTCCAGTTTTTTCTACAATCCAATCATAGTATTTGTCCACCCTAGTATACACTGCAGGAAATATTCTCGATTCCCAAATTGGAAAAGTGGAAATGATTCCATAGAGTTTACCATGAATAACACCAGGTCCACCAGAATCACCTCTTGTGAAATCAGGGTTTCCATTGCCTGCACAAAACATATTATCGGTTATGGGATCTAACCTGTAAACTCTTTGACAATTTTCTTGATTCACTACATATACATGTGCAGCCTTCAAAACATCATTATTCCCTAGATCTGGCTAAAAATAGTTAATTAAATTAACTAAAGAAATTCTAGAAAAATAAAACCTTTCTTTATGAAGGATAAGAACTTACCCCTGTCTCTCCAAAACCAGAAATCCGCATTAATTCACCTTCTCTGGGAATATCGTGTGGCTTTGCAATTTCTATAGGTTGTTGTTTATTATTAAATTGAATAGGCTTTGCAAGCTGGATGAAAAATATAATGAAAATATTCGTGTTAGTCACAAGTTCTTAGTTCTTAATCAAAAATTAAAATTTGTACTGAAATTTATTTAAAAAGTTTCGAAGTTGTACAATAAAACTATTATTACACACATTGAAATACTAACATTGTGTAAAATAAACATATTTAATTACCATGATTAAAGCAATGTCGTTATTCCATCTGGCGTCGATATCAAATTCCGGATGCATTATAATTTTCTTAACTCCGTGTCTTTTACCTGAAACGTTTTCTAATCCAGTGCCAGTTCTTACTGATATATGCGTTCTATTTCTATTTTGCAATGAAGAGATTAATTAAATTTTTTATAAGAAGTTGTATTATATAAAAATACTTAATGTAATTATAAAAATTAAATGAAATCTTACTTGAGACAGTGTGCAGCAGTTATAACCCAAGATTTATGTATAATAGTTGCACCGCATATGTTTTCTAATCTGAACCATCTGAACTGAATCAAGCTAGCCTAAAAACAAATTTAAATACTTTCATCCTTAGAGCTACGAGCATAAAGATTTATGTTGAAATTATTATGTTGATATACAAGATATAAGGAGCTTTAAGGCGATGTGAGTTACCGACGATTGCAGGGACCCGTTTTTCTCATTCAAGTTGGAATTTTAAGAAAATATCTCTCTGGCACGTTATAGTTAACTATCAAATCTATTACGTGTCAGAGAGATTTTTTGTCAAAATTCAAAATTGAATGAGAAAAACGGGTCCCTGCAATCGTCGGTAACCGTGGGGCCTCGCATCGCCTTAATCAGATTCAACATCTTGTAGAAATATTTTAAATTAAACTCTTTTATATGACATTTATTCAATACATAATGCGATAAAGCAAGTACGTCTATTAATATCGTTCATGAACTATTTTATTCAACAATCTATGAATAAATAAATCTATTAATAAATCTATCAAATAATCTAAAGCCAAGATGGCGTCGGAGCAGGCTAAGCCTCCCGAAGGGCCTCCCGATAAAAATCAGGATAAAATATTTAATATTGGTATGTAGGAGTTCGGTCTTCCCGAGGCAAGGATGTGAGAAGAAATTGTCCTACAAGAACGATTTCCAAAGCCAATGTAGGAAGGATTGTTGTGAAATTTTCTCCCCCCCCCCCCCCCGCATTTATGCGGCGGAGGAGAAAAAAAAAAGCCTACAAGAATTGTTTTTCGTGACAAAAATTAACTTTTTGGTCTGATGAGGGTGACATTGTTCAGCGAAACGTCATCATACACATGTGAAAATTTATTTCTCACATCCTTGCCTCGGGAAGCTCGTACTCCTACATACCAATATAATCATACCAGCCGACGGATAAATTCATACAATAACACACCGTTGTTATTTCATCAATATAAAATATTTAAATGTCACCCAAGAAAAAAAGTGACAGTAGTGATATGCATAATATGCGAAAATACGTACCACAGAAGTGATTTTGAAAAGTGCAGTGCAGACAAAAAATATATTAGTGACACTCTAGTGATATGCCCCGACCACGTGGAGTTAATTAACATAACCTTAAAAAGTAGTGAGGTTATTCTCAGTGAAGAAGCTAAAATCTTAATAGCGCAAATAAAAAGTCAAAAAGAAGATCATATTAAACACCAAATACTAAATGAAATATCTCTAATATCTGAAAGTGCACAAAAAATAGCTGACAGTGATAAATTAAATCTCACGTTACTATCTGAAAACAGAGAACTAGAAAATCTGCAAATAGAAAACCGGCTCTTAAAACAATTGAACTGTGAAATAAGGGATAAAAATGCTCTGCTTAAAGAACTATTAAAAAAAGAGAAGAAAGAAATGATTGAGGAAAATATACAACATAACGCCATACTAAGTAACCAGAAGACGTATGCAGCAGTGACAAATAACAGTGTACAACAAAGCAAAACCAAAAGAATACCAAGAATAAGAGTGACTAGGATAAAAAAAGACAATGCTAACCCGCAGGAATTTGCTAAAAAGGTATGCTGTCTACAGCTACAACAGAATACATCATAATGGAACAACATCTGAACTTTGAAGATATAATACAACGAGAAGGATCGTACAAGGATCTTAAAACTCTTAATAATGAAAGAAATGCTAAAGACAGTTTGATTCTCTATCTAAATATAAGAAGTCTAAATTATAATTTTGAAAAATTCCAAATTCTAATTAAGAGCCTTAAGATTAAACCATATATTATAGTGTGCTCTGAAACATGGAAAATCGAACATCCCCAATACTTTAAAATAAAAGAATATAATTTATATTATAACCAAAGCAAAATTAATAGAAGTAATGGCGTAATTGTATATATTAAAAAAACAGTTACACATACCACAGAAATCATCGAAATCGGCAGATTAAAAATCATAAACTCAATTATTTTATTGAACACTAACAGTAATCTAGAAATATCCGCCATGTACAGATGTCATGATATGAAAAGTACAGAATTCAATATGAATTTCAAGACTTACTTACATAATAAAAGAAACGTTAAAAATCACTTAATAATTGGAGATTTTAATGTCAACATTCTTGAATGTAATATAATTAGTCAGGACTTCTTAAACAATCTACTTGAAAAAGGCTATTTTCCAGGTTTCACGAGCACAACCAGACCGTATAATTTAACTACAGAAAATGGATCATGTATTGACAATATATTCATTAAAACTGAAACGATTGATGCTAAAACTTTCAAACTCATGATACCTATGCCTGATCATTATCCACTTTTTGTAGAACTAAATAAACAATCTCTGACAAAAATTAATGAAACTAAAGAAATTAAATATGGTCTCAATTATAAAAAATTATTTTATACAGCTAAATTAACAAACTGGACTATACACAAATTAGAGTATGATCCAAACGTAGCAATAAATTTATTAATTAAAGATATTCATCAATGTATAGAAAATGCGAAATATGCAAAGAAGAGTAAAAATAAATCGAAAAAAAATCCAAGAAAAGACTAGATCACAAGTGCAATAATCAACTCGTGCAAAAGAAAGGAACTCTTATATAATAAACTAAAACAAAATTCCGATAATGTGATATTAAAGGCAGAATATAAAAACTATGTTAAAATCTTAGATAAAGTGATAAAAACTGCTAAAATAAAACATGATAAAACTATAGTTGATAGAAACAGTGACAACCCAAGACAATTTTGGGCAATCATAAACTCGAAACTTGGAAAAAAGGCAAAGAAAATACAAATATGATCAGTCAAATTCAAAACGAACATAATATATTAATTAAAGACAAATCTGAAATAGCGAAAACAATGAACTCATATTACAGTAGACTCGGTGAACAAATGAGCAATAGAATTCCAGCACCCGTAAACAGATCAATAAATTTACCAACAATGAATAATAAAACAATATTTATAAAACTAACTGATGCGCACGAATTTCAAAAAATCATAGAAAACATGAAACTGGAAAATGGGGGAGTTGATAAAATAAATTCCAAAACAATCAAAATGATAGCTACTCTCATAGCAGATACGTTGGCACATATTTTCAATCTCTGTATTGAAAAGTCAATATGGCCAGATGCACTGAAAGTGGCTGAAGTAGTTCCAATTTATAAAAATGGCCATAAACATGAGATGGAGAATTACAGGCCAATATCCTTGATATCAAATTTAGCTAAAATATTAGAAAAAATAATGTACAATAGAATCTTTAATTTCATCACTAAGAGTAAAATATTAAACAAAAAGCAATTTGGCTTCATAACAAATTTTGGAACAAAAGATGCCCTTAGTTATATCTCAAAAACAATACATGAAAATTTAGATCGCAGTAAGCCTATTGCAATTACTTTTCTTGACCTAGCGAAAGCTTTTGACACAGTAAACCATAATATTCTACTTGATAAACTTTATTCATATGGAATGAGAGAAAAAGCCCATCGCTTACTTACAAGCTACCTTAGCAATAGAAAGCAAAAAGTTAGGATAGGAGAAAATGAAAGTGATTTCGAAACTGTTAACACTGGAGTGCCTCAAGGAACAATATTAGGGCCTCTCCTCTTTATAATATACATTAATGGTTTACTAACAACAATGCCTGGAAACACCACCATATTATATGCTGATATACACAGCAGTAATATCTACTGGGGATACATGGGATGATGTAGAAAGAATAATGAATAGAGAACTAGAAGAAATATCTATATGGCTTGCGCTAAATAAATTAACGCTGAATGTTAAAAAAACAGTATATATCGCCTTCGGAAATTACTGCGATAGTGTACCAAAGAACTTTGTTATAAAAATTAATAATGAAAAAATTGAAAGAGCTAAAAGTTGTAAGTACCTAGGAGTAATTTTTGATTGCAATATGAAATGGGACGAGTACATTGCTTATCTTATTAAGAGAACCAAATATCTAATTTTTATCTTCCGCAAACTCTCCAAGTTTATGCAAACTAAAACTCTAAAAATCATTTATTATGCTCTCTTTCATAGCGTAATTAACTACGGCATAATTGCGTGGAGAGGAGCATTTCAAAATAACTTACAACTCTTGCAAATAATACAAAATAGGATAATTAAGATTATTAACAAAAACACGTTTGTTCCAGACAATCCAATGAACTTAAAACAACTTTTTACGTATGAAAGTTTATACTACAATTATGATGCTCTTAAAGAAGAATACAGTAGCTCAGGGAGCAAGACAAGAAACAAATCTATTATTCTGCCAAAAATGGCCAAAACAATAAGTGATAAAAATAGCTATGTAACAGCTATCAGAGTATTCAACAAACTAACAAACGATCTCAAAATCTTGGATAAAAGTAAAAAGTCTACTAAGAATAAATTAAAGGAATGGATTAAAGCTAATATTTAAACACCCAAATGTAAAGTTATACCTTATCTCATTTGCTCTTATAACACTGTTATAAGATGCCAAGTCTGAGCGTGTCTAACTTTAAGATATACTTAATTTTAATACAGACATATACTACTGTTATTCTTTTACAGAAATTTATATTATATTGCGTAGTTGCTAAATGTAACACACTTAGTTTTTAAGTATGAGCGTGTATGTGTGTGTGTGTGGGGGGGGGGGGGGAGGGGGATATAGGTATGCAGGAATGAATGTCTCCGGATCTGCGCACAGGAAAGTCTGTTTTCCTTAGCAGGATTAAAATATTTTTTGTTAAAAATATTTGTAATGTAATACTATGTATTTACTCGGAAGTTAATAAATAAATAAATAAATAAATAAATAAATAAATAAATAAATAAATAAATCTATTATTTTTTTAACCAGTCACTTTAAAGAAGTTACTGCAAAGGAATGAATGTTACAAAATTTAGTTGATATCTATTTACCTGATATGGTACATCTTCTATTCTAACGGTATCTCCTCCAATAATTTTCTCTTCATGTGTTCCGTTGTTATCTATTAGAAATTGAAATATAATATGTAATTGAAAACTTTATTTTGATCAACAAAAATACTATTTAAGATCTCTTTTACCTATGTAGAAGCCGCTCGCGAAACCGACGCACAACAAAATACACAAAACCTTCATGACTGCAATAAGTGAAAATGAAAAAAAAATCTTTCTTATATACACCGACCTTATCAAATGATCATTAAGAGAATTATAAATTAAAAATAAAATAAACACAAGTGTGAGATTCAACTATTTCTTTCGTGCTATCATTAGCTTGGTTATTTCGTGATTATTACGATAAATGCTGTTGAAGGCCGCGCGCCATGGTACATAAATTTTTTTGTGATCGTGTCGTGCGCAAGTCATAACACGTGTATCGTGGCGCGCGGCCTTCAACAGCATTTATCGTAACAACTTTTGCATTTGAAAATACAGGTTTAAGACATCGAAAAAAATTGTTTTGAAATTCGCTATTTGGTTCAATAACAATCTCTATTATTCCGCTATGGTTTATAATATTCCTAATACTCCAAAATTTATTGTGTAAAAATTTCTGAAAGAAATAGTTGATCTGAATGAAGTTCTGGCGAGTTGAACAGAAAATTACATTAAACCTTTTTTTTCGAATAAAAAAAAAAATTTTATTGGGATTTTTAATAAAACTGATAAAGATGAAAATTTGGTTTCTTCACAGAAAAATGCGCATTTCAATTCTTTACATGCCTGTACTTTAAAAACGAGATTTGCTCCATTTTCAAATTCGGATCTTGGTTATTCGTATGCTGAAAAATTGCAACGTGAAGTATTTTTTACTCGAAATAAAAAACTAATTTTAAATTTAAAAAAAAAATGAAGGTTGAATCAAATGTTATATAACTGAATATTTGGTTCCTTTTTTGAAAAATGTTGTGATAAGAAATATTTAAAAAAACATGATGATATTTTCATCAAAATGTTGCGATTAAAATTTTCATTATTGACATTTTAAGTTGACAAACTAAATTTAAGAAACTTAAATCGCAATTTATTAACAATTTACTTCAAAATATACTTTTGGAAAGGGGGCAAAGCATTTATTAGTTTATTACCCCAACTTTCTCAGTCTGGATCTTTATCAATGACACAAGCACTACAGTAAATATTTACACGCACTTTGCTAATATGTAGGCTATATTGCAATCACTGATTTGGCATTAAAATGTGAGCATACAATATAGCAACATTAAGCAATATAAAAAATCTTTCAACTACTATGCAATCATATTTTGTGAAATAATAAGCTTTTTTTAATTAAAAAACGTATAGATATCAAAAAAGTTCTTTAATTAAGAATGTACAAATGATTATAAAATATGAATTTTATGATAACAATTCGTTGACTTAATGTTGACATCACAATGATATCTTTGTAATAAATAAAAATATAATACAAAAATTAATAGTACATTACGATACGTGTGACCTAAGTAGCACTTTTTAGCACGGCGTGAAATCACGTAGGATCCCCTATTCATCGTAGTCACGATGAACAATGACTTTGTCGATTTGATGTCTTTGACCTCCTCTAGATTTGTATATAGATCCAGTAAGGATGGACATGCGGTAGGTCTCTCTGTAATAATTACGTTTTTAATTCAGTTTAGTTTTAAAATAACTTATTTGCGAATACAAATTTTCAGAAAATACTCTTACACGAAGCAGTGAGCAGCAGAAAACAATCAATATTCAGAAATGATAGTTGCTCCACAAATAGCCGATCCTAATTGAAGAAGTTGAGCCTATTGTTACGTACGGATAGGGGTGGTGATATTGAGGTAGTCAGTAGGCAGAGAGGAGTTTGATATCTGCGAGAGTAGAGAGAAGGAGGCCCGTCGTCTTCGAAAGGCGCGGGGAATCTGCTGCTCACTCGTCGTCGCGTGGGGACGCGTTTGCGAGGTGTCAGGTGGGTCTTCGGATGATCCATAGGACTCATCCGTGACACTATATAACGTGTAAAACGATATAAGATATTTAGAATAAAGTAAAGTAATTTAATAAAAAAATATGTTAAATATTAAAGTAACTGACATATGTTTAATGATGTTCTTTTGCAGGGTAAGCCGTACGAATGTTTATGAATTTTTGAAAATTTTCTTAATAAGCGATGTTAATGTTGTGTGACATTATAAAGTAAACTTCACGTTATTAAATTCAAAACAGTTCAGACTGCAAGAAACTGTACGTATAATATATTTCAACCAATGAAAAATAGTGAAAATAGATAAATAAAACTGTATATATAAACTTAATTGCCAATTATTTATAAATTACGAGGATCCTTACTAAAATTTAAAAACAGTTATATTTACAATAGGTACTTGTACATTTTGTCCAATAAAGTATATGTCAAATAAACTAGATAACGATTCTAAAGTGAATAAAAACATGCCTCTTACTTGATACGGTGCTCTGGTGATATCGACATAGTCACCCCCAACAATCTTATCCTTCTCACGACCGGACTTGGATGTATAACAATAAAAACTATAGTTAAAATCACGTATTTCTGCAGTCAACTCACTTGTGTAAATAAAACGAACAAAAAGAAAAGCGAATCGTCATCGTATTGCTCATCGTCTATTGTCATCGTCTCGTACCAGCTCTTTACCCTTAAAATTTTTTATTTGAACACCCTCCATTATTCAAAAAATCGTGTGAAGTTCGATATTTGAGGGCTAATCCACATATAAATTAGAGTTGAGCGACGTTTCGCCAGCATGGTTCACTGGCCTCATCAGGCTATTTATTATTGCAAACAAAAACAACAAATAAATATTAAAAACACAATATATACAACAATGTACCCAAGATCTTCGATGAAGAGCACAAACTTTTCTCACCAGTAAATTTAATTATTCGTTGTATAACATAATGATATTGGGAAGTGGAAGAAAAACGACTTCCACTGCCACCGTCAATTTTTGATCTGTAAATGAAAGACAACAGCCGTTTAGTTGTCTTATATAGAGTCAACGGCGTTGGTATGTTTATTGTGGAAAAGGTTATTGAGCTTCCTGTACGTGTAGCTAAGTGATTGTGTGTCTTCTTTTCTGTTGAGAGTGTGTTTGAACATGTTAATATGTGTAGCATCTCCGAAATAAGTCGCTTATTACAATTTTTTTCTTGATCCAACATGTACGGGGGGAAACGATTGAATTTTAAGTCGAACCATATACTCCAGCTAAAACGAAATATTATTTCAAACTTAATAGATAGATCCATATTACTTTCAGATAAAAGGTTTCATACTCAAAACATAAACAGAATAAAAACAATATTATTAGAAAATGATTACCCTTCAAAATTTATAGATTCCTGCATAAACCATCGATTTCGCCATTTTTTGCTGACCTTGTAATGGAAGACTTAGAAATAGAATGCATAAAAAAATTAAAAGTTGAATATGATTGCGAGCTCTTGTTTTACCGGAGATATGTAGACGATATCATTATGTGTGAAAATAATGAGCAAGTTGGAACAGTATTAAAAGTTTTCAATGAATATAATAAGAACTTAAAGTTTACACACGAAGTTGAAGAAAATAATTCAATTAATTTCTTAGACACATCAATTATTAGAATTGAAAATAAGCTAATCACAAATTGGTGCCAAAAGCCGACAGATACGGGTAGACTATTGAATTTTAAGTCGAACTACACAATCCAGCAAAAACGAAATATTATTTCAAACTTAATAGATAGATCCATATTACTTTCGGATAAAAGGTTTCATAGTCAAAACATAAACAGAATAAAAACAATATTATTAGAAAATGATTACCCTTCAAAATTTATAGATTCCTGCATAAACAATAGACTCCGTTCAATAAGATTTCCAACTCAAAAACGCAATATTAATCATAGAGAACCATTAGCTACTCTAGCAATTCCTTATCATGATAAGTTTTTCAATAAGGTTGCGGGTTCACTTAAAAACTTCAATATTCGCACTGTGCCTTTGGTTAATCATAGTCTCGCAGGTATAATAAAGCTCGGCAAAGATAAATCTGAAAAATTGGATGAAACGGGCGTAGTATATAAGTTTAACTGTGAGGATTGTTCTGCATGTTACATTGGCGAAACAAAACGAAAATTGAAAGAAAAAATATCTGAACATGAAAAGTGCAAAAATAAGTTACTACCCGTTCCACTTCATATTGTTGAAAATAGTATTCATAAGTTTGATTGGAATAATGTTAAAATTTTGGATCGAGAAAAGAATTGTAATAAGCCTTATATAAATAAAGACTTATTTCGAAGATGCTTCACATTAACATGTACAAACACGCTCTCAACAGAAAAGAAGACACACAATCACTTAGCTACACGTACAGGAAGCTCAATAACCTTTTCCATAATAAACACACCAACGCCGTTGACTCTATATAAGACAACGGCTGTTGTCTTTCATTTGCAGATCAAAAATTGACGGGGGCAGTGGAAGTCGTTTTTCTTCCACTTCCCAATATCATTATGTTATACAACGAATAATTAAATTTACTGGTGAGAAAAGTTTGTGCTCTTCATCGAAGATCTTGTGTACATTGTTGTATATATTGTGTTTTTAATATTTATTTGTTGTTTTTGTTTGCAATAATAAATAGCCTGATGAGGCCAGTGAACCAAGCTGGCGAAACGTCGCTCAACTTTAATTTATATGGACTTTTCATGTATACTCCATATTCCACGGATTGGCCCTCAAATATCGAACTTCACACGATCTTTACCCTTATATATTGAAAAATCCATTTTTTGGGGTGACATTTGAGGGTAGTTTTCACCCCCTTAAAGCGTTTTCCGCCGATAAAAAAACACGTTTCTCTTATTTTTTGATGAACTACAACACATTAAAAGATTATTGAAATCGGTGAGGTCGAGTTGGGGGAGTTTCCTTGTTAGTAATATAACTCAGGACATTGTTTTAAAAATCACTCAAGAATAAAGTAATTACAAGTACAAAAAAGAAGAAAGATAAATTACCTATTAAAAAACGCTGCCAATTCATTGGCAAGATGCTTCCCCAAACTAATTTATCGATTCCATTTTTTAAATTTAAAAAACAAAAGTAAATTTTTTACAACAAAACTTTATTAATAAATAAAACTGTTTTCTTTGTGGTTCTTTGTTGTTTGTTAAACAATTTGACTGAATATAAAAAATTGTAACGTACCGAAGTAATGACAGCTCTCAAATTTGAGTCTTTACCTTGATAATTGCGTTTATCTGTATGTAGCAAGATGTCGTTACTTGGTAGTTAATGATAATTTCTAAAAGTTCGTGTACTGGACTCGAGCGATTTATCGGTTTCGGGATTTTCTTCCGATCTCGGGGTAAGATACCGGCGCGCAGTGTGTCGGAGTCCGTGCCGTCGATACAGATAGAAGGTACGTAGGTGGTGCAGGTAAGTAGTTAGCGCTGAGTGGCTGCTACCCTGCTGCGTTGGAAATCGGGTAAGTAGTTAGCGCTGAGTGACTGCTATCGTGCCGATAGATAGGATTGCCGGGTAAATAGTCGGTGCTGAGGGCCTTCTATCGTGCCGTGGGAGGTTGGTAAGGTAGAGATCCTTAGGTGTGCTATGGTTAGGTGTATGATTGATTTGATCACTTATTTACAAATATAATATTAAATGAGTTTATTTTGAAGATAAATAGAAACAGATTACAAGAGTATATTTACAATGTTTTAACGAGCGCAAAGGGTCGCCAGCATCACTCACCTAAGCGCAATGCTTTTGGGAGAGTGTTCAAGGCAGTAGCTCGGACACAAGTGCGTGTCGATTCCTAGAATTGTGGCCCTTTAAATACTAATCGGCTGTCTAATCTTCTCTCTCACGCATGACAACAAAGGTGCTTACATTGTGACGTCAGAGGCGCCGCTTGAGAGAGTGTCGCTAATTTTCGCCGAGCGCGCGCAATCACCTGTTCGCGATCGGTGAGCCGGGTAGTGATGCACAATATCAAGCTTCGATATCGATATTAGGTATCGATATTAATTATTTCTTTATTATCGATATCTACAATATATTGACATTATATTATCGATATTTCTAATATCGATAATTTATGCGTAGGGTAATAGGGTTCAGTAATCAGGGAACTTTTACATTAAACTTTTACATTTTTGAACATTGAAATAATAAATGTCAAGGAAGGAAAAAAGGGGAGTTACGTAGACACTTAGACAGGGGGCAGAGAACGCCCCGATTATTAATAACATTTTTAAATGCAAATAGCCGGGAGACGTGAGGTCCCCGCAAAAAGGAGAGTTACCAGACGTGCGACAGTAATTAGCGAGTCGATCAATTAAAAAAGTATTAAACCCATATATCCGATGAGCGCGGGCTCCACGAAAAAGAAGAGTTACATAGATGTGCGACAGCACGTAAAAACACTATATACTATTTTATATTTAAATATTACAAAAACTTTATGTATTCTTGATATAAACTTTTATTCTTTTAGAAGTTATACATATAGTACATTTGTAAAAAGCAAAAGCTGAAAGTTATTATTCTTGTAATCGCAGACTAATCGCAGATTAGTAACTCTATAAATACATTAAAAAATTACATACATTTTTTATTTTTTTTTTATTTAATATGCCAATTAGCATACGACAAAGATGTTAGAAATAGTAATTACTGAAAATGTTCTGGAGTCAATCTATTTCTCTTATCTGTCAATACTAAACCAGCCTGTGAGAATAGCCTCTCAGATGGCACTGATGTTGCCATAATTGTCAAGTAACGGAGAGCTATTTTTGATAGGTCTGCACTAGGATGACGTACCCAAAATTTGATTGGGTCGTCATCTTTATTCAATAGTGGTTGTTTTAAGTAATACCGAAATTCTTCGGGCATTTCTGTAAGACTGAGTTCATTTTTCTTTTGACTATTATTTTGTTCCACAAGGTTATGATGTAGGCCCAAAAGTCCGATTCCACTTTGTGTTCCTGCCTCCGTTCATTTAAAGGATTACTTTCCACGTTTGATCGCAACGATTCAGCAATATTCTGATTTAATAATTTTGTTATTTTATTAACAGCATAAGCATATAACTGTTTATCAGTAAAATATAATCTCTTGAACCTGGGATCTAGAATAGTTGCCATTGCAAGTGGTGATACTTGTTCCAAAGTCCCAAATCTCTTTGCAAATTCGTCCAATAACATTTTTTTCAAGCGATCTCCTACATCAGTCTTAACTACAATAGAATCTAAACAATTCTTCAAATTTTTAATCACTGGAATTACTTGACTTCCTGTAACGTAATTCTCTCCACAAACAATTTTTGTGGCATCTTTAAAAGGTTTCAGTAAATGGATTAATTCCTTGATTGCTAGTATTTCGCCAGCAGAAAGCATTTCATGTGCTGTTGTACTATTTAATAGAATAGGTGCTATCTTGTCAGCTATTTCTATAAATCGGTGATGCATGTCATAAGCAGAATTCCATCTAGTGTCTGTAGATTGTATTAGTGTGACATTGGAGACACGTCTAAGTGCATCAGCAGCTATAACGGATTTATTGAAATATGTGATGATTTCCTTTACCTTCTTATTAATGGCGCAAATCAATTCATCAGATGATAATATCTTTGAAGGAATTAAATTAAGAGTATGGGCCAGGCATGGCAAAGATTTATCCGCCCCAAACCCATCAGTAATAGCCTTCTTTATATTAGCAGCATTATCAGATACTATAGCTATAATACTGTCCTTTTTTATTTTCCAATCCTCAATAATTTTTTTAAGCCATTCTTCAATGTAACTTGCCGTATGGTTACTCTCCAATGCTGAGACGCCAATTACTACTGATTGAAACTCATTGCCAAACATATAATGTGCCATAACTCCCAAATAACTTTTGGTGTTTAAAGGGTCAGTCCAGATGTCAGTCGTCATAGATATATCATCAACTTTATTCAGTTCATCTTTTATTAAGCTTGATAAAACGTTGTATTTTGCTTCCAATGATCGAGTAATTGAATTTCTATCAGGAATTTTGTAAAGAGGTACTATAAATTTTAAAAAAGTTTGAAATCCTTCCTTTTCAACTATGCTATAAGGTAATTTATCCTTAGCTATCATGAATAAAAGTAGATTTGCGATTTCTTCTGCTTTTGATCCTCCAGCTGAAAACAAGAATCATAACAACAATTTTTTTAATTATTTTTCAGTTTATTTTTTGAAGTATTATTATAAACAATTGTAAATTTTGCAAACATTTGTTATTTAGTTATAATCTTGTATTAAATTATTATTAATTTATTGATAAATTTATATTACCTTGAAACGATTTTTGTGCTGCAAATGCGGAATCGACTCTTTGCTGTTCTATTTTTATTTGTTTTGCTGATACTTCATTTTTATTATCTTCGCTATTTGTTAAATTATTAGAATCATCTTTAACCTATAAAAAATAGTTATAGTATGGTAAAATATTGAATTTATTAATTATATTTATATTGATTTTCAAGCGATTAATGACTTATCGCTGTTTCGATTTTTCTTGTTTTTGGCGCTGTACATTTTGAAACACCGACATCGATTTCCGAATGATTGTGTGTCATATGAGAGATCAAATTTGTGGTGTTACCACTAGCCTTCACATCTTTTTTACAAAGCTGGCACTGAGCGCCGTCCGTCGTTTTGATGAAAAATCTCCAAATGTTGCTCTTGGTTTTAGACACTACAGGGAAAAAATATTACACAATTAGTTAGACAATAGGTTATGGAATTGGTGAAGAATTAGATTAGCTTGGCAATTTTTAAAAAGCAGGAAAACTATAAATTAATTAATACTAGCAATACAAAGGATGTTGGAATAATTAATTTGATATCAAGTAGAAAAGTATTGATTGGATAGTAAGGAGAATGGAATTTCATGTATGCATACTAATTTTGGAGTAGAGGACGATGATCAATGCGACAAATGATCTGAATGAATCATAAATCATGATAAATCCAGGCACTGAAAGGTAAATTCAAAATTCAAAATTCATTAATTAATGATAAATAAATTAGCGTGCATTAACAACCTAATGAAATGCATGTATACTCATAGTTTAATGAAATGACAAAAACAAAAAATAAAAAATCACATACCTTTTCAACTTGGAGACAGATGAAAATTGATGCTGTTGAGGGTCACCTTACGTACAACGGAATTCTAAAATTCCTATACCGGCACGGGACACACGTGCACTCCTTAACTGATTGACTCCTCGACGACCTCGACCCACTATTAGTAAACAGTACTGTATCCTACGTTCCTTTGAAAAATAACACAAATTCATAAATTTACTGGACTATTAAAATAAAGATGTTTCAAAGACCGATATTTTTGAAGTGAAACAATATTTAATTCTATTTTTCTACTCTAATTCTATACGTTTTAAGTTTAAAAACAATCGAAAGCTAGTATAAAAATCTTTTCTAATTAATTAGCATATGGTTTCGAAAAAATTTAAAATTTATTTCCTTATACAAATTTAAACATTCAATTAGCTTTTTGAATTGTTTATACTTAAAACAAATCGCGTCGGTCACACACATGACTCATAATATTTATGAATTTATACACATATTGTTACACAATGAAAACTTTTTAACGGTAAATGAAAAATGATAAACCTTTTTAATGCGGAGACAGAAAGAAATTGATGCTGTTGATCGACACCTAGCCCGCAACGGAATTTTTGAATTTTCCTTCTAAGAATTCTTGCTACACCAGCACGGGACACAAGCAGACTTCTTGACTCATCGACGCGACAATGGTTAGATGTAAACAGTTAACACGCTGTTCTATACGTATCTATCAAATTTATAAGACGACAAAAATGAAGTTTCACAGAACACAGAAAGACCGACATTTTTCAAATAAAAAATATTAGCTTGCATTGTTCTACTCTAATTTTGTATACTTTAAATATTAAAATAATCAAAAGCAAATATAAAAAAATTTCCCTATCAATAGGCACGCGGCTTTGAAAAGAAAAACTATTTAAAATTTATTTTCTTACACGAATTTAGAATATTATCATACGATTGATAACATTTACATATTACGAGTTTACAAAAGTTCTATTTTTAATGGTAATTAAAAAATCACAAACCTTATTTATGCGGAGACAGCCAGATAGATACTTAGAAAAGACAAAACCTCCAGCCTAAATGATGGTGATGGGCAATGAAATTTCAATTTCAAATCTCCAAATTCTTGGACTCTCCTCTTTTCTCTTTCTCATAAAAAACTTGCACGCAGCCACACAAAGATTGTTCGCACGTTTGACTATGTCTGTCCGACGTCCACGGTAGTCTATATATTGTCTTATACTCTTATGTCTGGGGGTTGGTAGATATCCCGATAGGGGAAATCACAGACAGGGAAAATCCCGATAGGTGATTTTAGCGACAGGTATATTTTGAGATAGTAAGTTCAGCCGATCAAGGACAATCTCAATAACCAATATTACCGACAATTAAATCTTCAGAAAGAATTTTCACCGAGCGGGGAAAACGACGAAAGTATAATTATAGAAAGGGAATATGCCGAAAATGTTTTTAACGAATACCCAAAATATCGAAAGTGAAATTTCAGAAATGAAAATTATCGAAATGAAAAATACCGACGATGATAACATCCATGGGGAAAATGCCGAAACTTAGTTTCCATAATAGGTATAATGCCGAAATTCAATTCCCATACAGGCGAAAATACCAAAATCTTATAATATAAAATATAAGTATCTCATACTCGAAAAAACACTGTAAAATCTCGTAAAAATACGCTGAATATTAACAATAATTCAGTCGGTATGTCAGTGAACTGAAAAGAAAAAATATGCGTTATTGAAATTTAAGTATACATCTTGAAATTCGCCGAATATAAAAAATATCTTTTTTGTTTTTTTATTTATGTATCCTATACAAACAATTAATTATTGTTATAAAAAATTTTAAAGAAATACATTAGTTTGCGAAAGAAAAGTATGTATTGGCAATATCTAATAAATATTTGTTTTGAAACAGGTATTTAATTACTATCCTGCTCGACTTAGTGGTTTAAAGTTAATCCATTATTGTAACAATCATACAAATATAATAACTAAGTTATACTTCTTAACAAAAGATAACGAATCGTTTTGAAATTTAACAGAGAGGTAGTTTTTTTCATATTTAAGAATCGATATTTTTATGAAATATTTTTATGAAATTTTTACGAAATTCATATTTTGAAAGTCAATTATTATCGTTGCCCTAGTACACGTTGCCGCGGGACTCAATCTGAAATTACTTTCTCGGGGATATGCCAGTAAACAATAATTATTTTATTTATATATGATGTACAAATTAAATAGAACTATTGCATATTTTGCTCTAAAACTTTATATGTGTGTTTTGGGGCTAATTTGGAATAAGTTAAAGAATTTTGACCAACATAACCTCTTGAAATTTTAACACAATGTTGTACTCGATAAGTGTAATAAGTGGTAAAAATTTTGAGTCCATCAATCGAATATTCTTTTTAAAAATGCAAATATAAGAAATTTATAAAAAAATTTTAACCTCAAATATCTTTGATCACAACGGTCAGATTTTTTTCGGCAAAGAACTGAATCCTTAGATATAAAAAAGCTAATTCTTTGCCAAATTTCAATTTGATTCATTGACTTTTACTCCTGATATCGTTAACGAAAGAAAACGCACTTGTTTTCAAAAATAATTTTTTTCTCGTAAACAAATCAACATAACCTCTTGAAATTTTAACACAATGTTGTACTCGATAAGGGTAATAAGTGGTAAAAATTTTGAGTGGAAAAATTTTTTGAAATATTAATTCAAGAAATATAAACCATATTTTCATTAATAACAAATGACAGGCTAGGGATAATTTAAATAAAAAACCCGCTGCCAATTCATTGGCACTTAGCTTTCTCAAACTAATTTATCAATTCCTTTTTTTATACTTTTATAAAATAATTTTTCTCAAAAACAAATGAAGAAAATGTATTGAAATTTTAACCAAATATAGTTTTTAATAAGTGTAATAAGTGTAATAAGTGGAAAATATTTCAAAATAATTAGTTCTTTAAGAAATAACAAAGATTTGTATTATTTTAATAAATTGTTTATTTTCATAATCTTATCTGCTTTCACAATGATTGAAAACTCGCTGTAGGGGTATATTTTAAATTTTATTTAAATAATACCGTCTTTAGTTATTCATAAAAAAATACATGTTTTTTGATTGATAGACAATTTCATTAACCTACCTTCATTATACCTCGTTGCAATATTTTTAAATAATGAACCTAATAGCTTATTAAATTAGAAAAAGCAAGTAAACAACACGCGTGCGTGCGTATCGCGCGTCATTTCCACTTTTTAGTAACATATACATAAAGCCGTTTTCGAAAAATTTCGATATGAAAAGATGGCTAAAACAGTTTTAGCCTAAAATATCTCTCAAATTCATAAACGAATTCTTTTATTACCATAAGAACTAATATAATAAATAATATACAAACTCAACATATCTACAAAATTTCAAAGAAATTAAAACAATTTTACTCTAGTTATTGTGCAACCGAGAAAGCCATTTTCAGAAATACCATAATGTTAAATATCAAATATTTTAAAAAGTAGCCATATAATCTTGATCATAGTAAAATAATTTGGAGGTAATATTAATTATGAAAAGGGTTTTTATATATCGTGAATTGAATGTGTATTAGTTGCGTTCCAAGTAGGTAGGTTATTTTGTATTATTTATATCTTAACATAAATACTTTTGTGTTGACACATTATTAATTGCATCTAATAAATGATTTAAAGAAGCGATTAAGTCAATTTTACTTCCAAAAATCGCCAGACATACAAAGCTCAATTTTTTTCATTTATTAATTTTACTAAAAATATTTTAACCTCAAATATCTGAAATTTATGGACCAATCATTTTGCCCCAAGAAATCGACATAAAAATCTAAAAAATACACCTCTACAAGAAATTTTGAAGCGAATAAGTCAATTTTATTCCAGCAATCGTTGCACATACAAAACTCATTTTTTTTTATTTTTTCATTTTTCAATGCTTACGTTTTTTTTTATAATAACAGAACACCCTATAAAAGAAAATTTTTTTTTTTAGGAAATATAGCTATTTTAATTCTATTTCGAATGCTGCCCATTCCCTTCGAATACATAGAGCTATTCTCGAAAATTACGATTTGAAAAAAGGTTAAAAATATTTTAACTTCAAATATCTCTTAAATCTATGGACCAATCATTTTGCCCAAATAACTCGATCGAAAACTATACAAAATCCACCTCTACGAGGAATTTTGAAGCGATTAAGTCAATTTTTACTCCCGCAATGGTTAGACATACTAAACTCATTTTTTTCATTTTTCTATGTTTACGTTTTTATTAATAACAAATAACAGGTTTACTCCATAAAACGTGTGACATAGAGAACACATTTTTTCCATTTTTTAATTTTTTTGTCAAAAACTAACCAACAGAATGGATTAAAATTTTCACAGATTATAGCAATTTATATTCTGCATTATCGTGAATTTTCTCCAAAAAATTGACCGTTTACTTTAGGAGTTATTAGCTTTTAAAAAAAAAAAAACACGTTTTTGTTAATAACAAGAGGACCGTGATAGCTAGATAATTTTTTTTTTTTTAAATTATAGGTTTTTTATGCTCTTTCGAATGCGACCCATCTGATTCAAAAATTTAAATCCGATCATTAAAAAAAATCAAAAATAAATTTTTCGAAAATCAAAAATTTGAAATAAAACAAAAACGAATCAGTAAATCATCAAAAATTATTTTCTTCCCGAATTCGGAATAAAAAAACAAAAAAAATGAGAACCTGATGGTTAAAATCGACCGCGTAGATCCGAAGATAAAGCGGTATACATACACACACACGCACACACACACCCACACATCCATACAGACATTTTCTAAAATCATGTGAAACAAACTTCTAACACCTCTAATGATGTTTATAGAGAGTTTTAATGAAGTTGAAAAATTTACTATTACAAAGCTTCCTCTAGGAGGAAGCAAAAGAAATTGTAGGTAATTTAAAGACCTTTTAATAAAAATTTAGTTTATTAAGTAATACTGGTTAAAACAAATTAAAAAATCAAAAAAACGAAAAATTCAAAATCATTTTTTGATTATAAAAAAAGAAAATCGGTAAAATCAAAAAGTAGGGTATGCTCTCTCTATTCTCTTCCGAAACGAAGAGAATAAGCCTTTTCCGATGCAAATCGGTCGATCAGTTCAAAAGTTCTCGCCTGTATAGACAGAAACACACACACACACGCTCGCGCACGCACGCGCATGCACACACACGACACGAACATTTTTTATCAAAAACAACGGATTTTAGCGCCAAAAGTCTTAAAACATGTTCTTGAACATTTTTGGTTCAAAAATTTTTTTCACCGTTATAAAGCTTCCAATTTGAGGAAGCAAAAATACACATAAAGCATTGGCTAGCCAAATAAATAAAATTACGCAACTAAAAAACAAATTACGCATTGGGTTGTATTCGATACTAGTGATATTGAGGATATTTAGTATCTACACAAAGCACCTACACAGGACTTTTTTAGCACGGCTAAGTTCTACACAAATAATATTAAGAAAAAATGTACACATATATAGTCTACACTGAGATAGATTACACGATTAAACTGTACATCATGTGTAGATCATATTAATGTAGATTTTAACTGTGCACAATTTATCTCGATAAATAGTTTGGGTGCCGAAATTCTCTGTGTAGAATTTATTTGTGTAGCATTTTAGAAAATACTTGTGTACGATATCGCCGCAAGTCGTCGATTAAATTTACATACTTAATTATAGGTAATTTTTAATCAATTACATAAAATTTGATCTCAATTGAGGGCCCCGAAAAGGAACATCCCGAGATTTTGCAGAAAATGTATCGAATTTGAAAATTGAGCAAATCGCGATTTTTAAAAAACAGGCATGTAAAGAATTGAAATGCGCATTTTTATGTGAAGAAATCAAATTTTCATCTTTATTAGTTTTATTAAAAATCCCAATAAACTGTTTTTTTTTTTTTTTGGAAAAAAAGTTTAATATAATTTTCTGTTCAACTCGCCAGAACTTCGTTCAGATCAAATATTTCATTCAGAAATTTTTACCCAATAAATTTTGCAGTATTATAGGAATATTATAATCCATAGCGCAATAATAGATATTGTTATTGAACCAAACAGCGAATTTTATAACAATTTTTTTCGCTATTTTAAACCTGCATTTTCAAATGCAAAAGTTGTGTAACGAATTTTCGAATTTTGCTCCATGTATTGTTGCTAAATAGAATTTTTTGTGATTGTTACGATAAATGCTGTAGAAAGCCGCGCGCCGCGGTACACTATTACGACAAGCGTACGACACGATCACAAACAATGGTACAAATTTTTAACAATACATAGACTACTGAAATTTTCGTGTCGTGCGACCGTCGTAACACATATAGCGTGGCGCGTGGCCTTCAACAGCATTTATCGTAACAATCACGAAAAATTCTATTTAGCAACAACTTTTGCATTTGAAAATGCAGGTTTAAAATAGCGAAAGAAATTGTTATAAAATTTGCTATTTGGTTCAATAACAATCTTTACTATTGCACTATCGTTTATAATATTCCTAATACTACAAAATTTATTGTGTAAAAGGACCCCGCACACAATGTATGGGAAAAAATCATTCGGTCAAATTTTGGGGGGTTTTGCCCATGAGAACTTTTGTTCAGGACCTCAAGATCTATCTTTTCCCCAAGTTTGATCCAATTTGACCGAATGATTATTTTCCATACATTGTGTGCGGGGTCCTTTTTTGAAGGAAATATTTGATCAGAACGAAGTTCTGGCGAGTTGAACAGAAAATTACATTAAACTTTATTTTACTCAACAATAACATCCGATTGGGCCGATAAAAATGTGAATTGATAAGTCATATCAAGACCTTTCAGAAAATGGACCTACTTCCCACCGATATCCAAATTCGGTGACGAAAAAAAAAATTTCGATTTTTCGATATTTTGCTTTATTTTTTTACCCGACTTAATATTATCCGATCAACTATATAATTGAACTTGCACAACTCCAAATAAGCTTTAAATACGTGCCAAAAATAAACTTGATATCTCTGACCAGTTTCAATTTATGCTGCGGACAAATTTATAACACACACACAAACACACATACACACACACACACACACACCCACAGACCCCCCCCTCTCCACACACACACACACATACACACAGACACACACACAGACACCAGCACACACACAGATACATATGCACAGAAATCTTCAAGAAAACGCATATTTCGACTCAGGGATCTCAGAAATATAAAAAATCATCGAAATCTCGGGGTCGAAAAATTTGACCGTTAATAAGCTTTCTCTTTGAGAAAGCAAAAAATCTTAACTGTTAACGAACGGACGATTGGATATGGACAAATGGAATGGTCATTTATAGTTAGATGATTTCGTTAAGAATTAAGTTAGATTTGTTTACTCAAACGATTCGTGACTTAACTGTTAACGAATTTGTCTAATTTTAAATGAACATTCCATTTGTCCATATCAAAACGTCCGTTCATTAACAGTTAAGATTTTCTTTTCTCTGTGCATCTGCGCAGAGACATATTGCCAACATTTTTAAAGTTAAAACGCAAAATTTACAAAAAACAAATATCACAATAAAAAAGCTAAGAAAAGGTACGTCTAAAACGCTGAATGTACATTTTTTAATAGTACATTTTAGTATCGCAGACACGAGTTATAACTAGCATGATTTGGCGCTCGCGGGAGAGGGGGGAGGGTGACGCGAACGACTCCATAATAGGTATCATTTTACTGATGCCAAGGCCATTTGTAACTTTACGCATTTTTATGAAAAAAATCAAGAAAACAATATGTTACAACAAAAGTGAGGAAAGAGATGTTCTTAAGAATTGAAATCTCGGATTCCCTTGACCATTTTATAAAAAATGGAAAGTTCTTTTGAACAATTTGAAAATATTTTATGGATAAAATAGATGTATTTTCTAGGGGGGATTAAGAATTACAATGGTCAGAAATTCCGATAGAGAAAATCCCGATAGGTAATTTAACCGATAGCTCAATCATCGGAATAAGGTTCTAATCTAATAGGAAAAATTCCTACGAGAAAGTTATAAATGGTCAATAGTTCCGAAAATAATTTTGACAGTGGTCAAAAGTTTCGTAAATAATTTTAACAATGGTTCATGGTAACAAAAATGAAATATCCGAAAGTTCAAATTGTCGAAATAAAAACTATCAACGGTTATATCACAGATAGGTACACATTCCGAAAATCGGTGGTTAAACAGGCCGAAATTTCGAAAACTAATAAAACACTTCTTAAAACGTATATAAAGATAAACGTTTGCGCTAGATGCGTTAGTACAATTGATTAATCAAAATATAAGTTGATTAAGTCAATAATCTGATTACCAATAAGCTATAAAAACATATACATAAAACATTGGTGAGTCAAATAAATAAAATTACTCAACTAAAAAACAAATTACGCATTGGGTTGTATTCGATAATATAAGCGATATTGAACAGATTTAGTATCTACACAAAGCCCCTATACAGAACTTTTATAGCACGGCTAAGTTCTACACAAATAATATTAAGAAAAAATGTACACATATATAGTCTACACTGAGATAGATTACACGATTAAAATGTACATCATGTGTAGATCATATTAATGTAGATTATAACTGTGCACAATTTATCTCGATAAATAGTTTGTGGGCCGAAATTCTCTGCATAGACTTTATTTGTGTAGCATTTTACAAAATACTTGTGTACGATATCGCCGAAACTCGTCGATTAAATTCACATACTTAATTATAGGTAGTTTTTAATCAATACCGCGATTTTGCAGAAAAAGTATCAAATTTGAAAATTGAGCAAATCGCGATTTTTAAAGAACAGGCATGTAAAGAATTGAAATGCGTATTTTTATATGAAGAAATTAAATTTCCATCTTTATTAGTTTTATTAAAAATCCCAATAAACTATTTTTTTTTTTTGATAAAAAAAGTTTAATGTAATTTTCTGTTCAACTCGCCAGAACTTCGTTCTAATCAAATATTTCCTTCAAAACATTTTATACAATAAATTTTGTAGTATTAGGAATATTATAAACCATAGTGCAATAATAAAGATTGTTATTGAACCAAATAGAAAATTTTATCACATTTTTTTTTCTATTTTAAACCTGCATTTTCAAATGCAAAAATTGTGTAACGAATTTCCTAATTTTTCTCTATGTATTGTTGCTAAATAGAATTTTTCGTGATTGTTACGATAAATACTATTGAAGGCCACGCGCCACGCTATACGTGTTACGACGGTCGCACGACAAGAAAATTTCAGTAGTCTATGTATTGTTGTTAAAAATTTGTACCATTTTTCGTGATCGTGTCATACGTACGTCGTAATACGTGTACCGTGGCGCGCGGCCTTCAACAGCATATGTCTTTTATTCATCTCATTATCGTCTTTTTCGCTCTAAAGAAAAACCGCTGCCAATTCATTGGCCCCGTGGCTTCCTCAAACTTAATTTGCTGATTCCTTTAATTATTAATAACAAAATTTATAATTTTTTCAACAATTTATGATATAATTCTAATTAAATTAATTTATGAATATTAAAAAGTATTAATTTTTTAAATTATGTATAAAATATGAATAATAATAGGTATGATTTATTTTTTAAATTACGTGTGAAAAATAAATAAAATTCCTAATAACGTTTACTTCAAATTATATTTTCTTTGTGAAATTTCACACATACCTATATTGCCTATACCAGCCACAAAATTGTCTATAAATTTCATGTTTATACATAAAGCCGTTCCCGAAAAATTATGATTTGAAAAGAGGACTAAAACAGTTTTAGCCTCAAATATCTCCGAAATGCATAAATCAATTCTTTTACCATAAGAACTCGTATAATAAATAATATACAAACTCTACATCTCTACAAAATTTCAAAGGAATTAAAACAATTTTACTCTAGTTCGTCGTGCGGCACGAAGAAAAGCCAACTTGGAAGTTACAGGCGAAGAAAAGCTAAAAATGCGTCTAAGGCGAAGAAAAGCCAGCTTGCATCCTCCCGGACGAAGAAAAGCTAAGAATTGAAATCTCGGATTCCCTTGGCCATTTTATAAAAAATGGAAAATCCAAAAAGGTTCTTTTGAACAATTTGAAAATATTTTATGGGTAAAATAGATATATTTTCTGGGGGGGGGTTAAGAATTACAATGGTCAGAAATTCCGATAGCGAAAATCCCGATAGGTAATTTAACTGATAGCTAAATCATCGGAATAAGGTTCTAATCTAATAGGAAAAATTCCTACGAGAAAGTTTTAAATGGTCAATAGATCCGAAAATAATTTTGACAGTGGTCAAAAGTTTCGTAAATAATTTTGACAATGGGTCATAGTAACAAAAATGAAATATCCGAAAGGTCGAATAGTCGAAATAAAATCAATGATAAGAAACGATGGTGAGGATCAACCCAGGTACACAAAAAAACACTTTAACTTTCCATTTTCAAAACCACAACGTTTCGCTAGTTAGTTTTCTAGCCTCATCAGGTAATCATTTATTAAACTATAAAAACAAAGACACAATAGAATCTTAAACATGGTTATTTTGGTTGTAATCACAAAGAGAGAATACTAAAAAATACATACAATATAGTTATTATCATCGTAGGTATTTTTAAGAGCCAGAAGCTCTACGTCCTATTACACAAGCTACATCGCCAACCGACAAACTCACGTTTCACAAAGTAGTATATATAAATAAATCGCTCTCGCATTTTCATCCGTAATCAAAACAATCAATACATAAATACAAATCAACAAACATTATAATTATATAAAACGATGAGAATTCAAATCAAATTTATTAAAAATTCTGTTGTACTGACTATTTAAAAATTGTGTGTCTTCCTGTCTGTTGATTGTGTTATCAATAAAATTGATGTGCAGCATTTCAGAAATACGACGTTTTTCTCTGTTACTTTCCCTATCTAATATTAATGTGTTAGCCCAATCAAAATTGTGTGTAGGATTATCTTTGATATGTTGTGGAACAGGAAGCAATTTGTGTGTGTGTGTGTGTGTGTGTGTGTGTGTGTGTGTGTGTGTGTGTGTGTGTGTGTGTGTGTGTGTGTGTGTGTATGTGTGTGTGTGTGTGTGTGTGTGCGAGAACTTTTGAACCGATCGACCGATTTGCATCGGAAAAGGCTTATTCTCTTCGTTTCGGAAGAGAATAGAGAGAGCATTACCCTACTTTTTGATTTTACCGATTTTTTTTTTATAACCAAAAAACAATTTCGAATTTTTCGTTTTTTTGATTTTTTAATTTGTTTCAGCCAGTATTACTTAATAAACTAAATTTTTATTAAAAGGTCTTTAAATTATCTACAATTTCTTTTTTTATTTAAATTATTTCTAGCCTGTCATTTGTTATTAATGAAAATATGGTTTATATTTCTTGAATTAATATCTCAAAAAATTTTTCCACTCAAAATTTTTACCACTTATTCCACTTATCGAGTACAACATTGTGTTAAAATTTCAAGAGGTTATGTTGATTTGTTTACGAGAAAAAAATTATTTTTGAAAACAAGTGCGTTTTCTTTCGTTAACGATATCAGGAGTAAAAGTCAATGATTCGTTTTGAAATTTGGCAAAGAATTAGCTTTTTTATATCTAAGGATTCAGTTCTTTGCCGAAAAAAATCTGAATTTCTTATTTGCATTTTTAAAAAGAATATTCGATTGATTGACTCAAAATTTTTACCACTTATTACACTTATCGAGTACAACATTGTGTTAAAATTTCAAGAGGTTGTGTTGGTTAAAATTCTTTAACTCATTCCAAATTAGCCCCAAAACACACTTATAAAGTTTTAGAGCAAAATATGCAATAGTTCTATTTAATTTGTACATCATATATAAATAAAATAATTATTGTGTACTACGGCATATCCTCAAGAAAATAATTTGAGATTGAGTCCCGCGGCAACGTGTACTAGGGCAACGATAATAATAATTGACTTTCAAAATATGAATTTCGTAAAAATTTCATAAAAATATTTCATAAAAATATCGATTCTTAAATATGAAAAAACTACCTCTCTGTTAAATTTCAAAACGATTCGTTATCTTTTGTTAAGAAGTATAACTTTGTTATTATATTTGTATGATTGTTACAATAATGGATTAACTTTAAACCACTAAGTCGAGCAGGATAGTAATTAAATACCTGTTCAAAACAAATATTTATTAGATATTGCCAATACATACTTTTCTTTCTCAAACTAATGCATTTCTTTAAAATTTTTTATAACAATAATTAATTGTTTGTATAGGATACATAAATAAAAAAACAAAAAAGATATTTTTTATATTCGGCGAATTTCAAGATGTATACTTGAATTTCAATAACGCATATTTTTTCTTTTCAGTTCACTGACATACCGACTGAATTATTGTTAATATTCAGCGTACTTTTACGAGATTTTACAGTGTTTTTTCGAGTATGAGATACTTATATTTTATATTATAAGATTTTGGTATTTTCGCCTGTATGGGAATTGAATTTCGGCATTATACCTATTATGGAAACTAAGTTTCAGCATTTTTCCCCATGGATGTTATCATCGTCGGTATTTTTCATTTCGATAATTTTCATTTCTGAAATTTCACTTTCGATATTTTGGGTATTCGTTAAAAATATTTTCGGCATATTCCCTTTCTATAATTATACTTTCGTCATTTTCCCCGCTCGGTGAAAATTCTTTCTGAAGATTTAATTGTCGGTAATATTGCTTATTGAGATCTTCCTTGATCGGCTGAACTTACTATCTCAAAATATACCTGTCGCTAAAATCATCTATCGGGATTTTCCCTGTCTGTGATTTCCCCTATCGGGATATCTACCCACCCCCTTATGTCTTATGCGCCTGGCGCTCGTGCTACTGTATTTATCGGTAATACAGGTCGCGCACGCTCGACGCTAGAGAGTACAAAGACATGGATGTGACCAGTTTTTAAATGATGCACGGCTGCGCTGGCCGTATACGAGCGTAGCGCCTCGGTGCGGAAGTTTTCAAACTTCTCAGGAAGATTTTGTGTACGGTAGTTTTTAGTCTACATTACGCCCTCAATTCCGATATCGATATTTGCTTAAAGAGTATCGATACCTGCTATTATTGGTGCTCCGAATATCGATAAAAATTTGCGATATATTCCCTATTAAATATCGATATCTGAAGTTATTGATATATATTGTGTATCACTAGAGCCGGGCCTTTGTTGATGTTTTGTTTATGGATATGTGCGTGCGTATCGTACAGCCGATTGTATACGTCACAAAATATCTTTTTTGTTTTTTCATTTATGTATCCTATACAAACAATTAGTTATTGCTATAAAAAATTTTAAAGAAATACATTAGTTTGAGATAGAAAAGTATGTATTGGCAATAATCTAATAAATATTTGTTTTGAAACAGGTATTTAACTACTATTCTGATCGACTTAGTGGTTTAAAGTTAATCCATCATTGTAACAATCATACAAATATAATAATTAAGTTATACTTCTTAACAAAAGACAATGAATCGTTTTGAAATTTAACAGAGAGGTAGTTTTTTTTCATATTTAAGAATCGATATTTTTATGAAATTTTTACGAAATTCATTTTTTGAAAGTCAATTATTATCGTTGCCTTAGTACACGTTGCTGCGGGACTCAATCTGAAATTACTTTCTCAGGGATATGCCCTAGTGCACAATAATTATTTTATTTATATATGATATACAAATTAAATAGAACTATTGCATATTTTGCTCTAAAACTTTATATTTGTGTTTTGGGGCTAAATTGAAATGAGTAAAAAAATTTTGACCAACATAACCTCTTGAAATTTTAACACAATGTTGTACTCGATAAGTGTAATAAGTGGTAAAAATTTTGAGTCAATCAATCGAATATTCTTTTTAAAAATGCAAATATAAGAAATTTATAAAAAAATTTAAACCTCAAATATCTTTGGTCACAACCGTTAGATTTTTTTGGGCAAAGAACTGACTCCTTAGACATAAAAAAGCTAATTCTCTGCCAAATTTCAAAACGATTCATTGACTTTTACTCCTGTTATCGTAAAGGAAAGAAAACGCACATTTTTTCAAAAATAATGAGAGACTGAGTGAACTTATTTGACGTTATTTGACTGGTAAAAAGACTTGTTGTGACTTGAGAGAAATGAACTAGTTGACCTATGTAATTTGAGATTGGCTTGCTAAGGGTTACGGACCCTAGCCCTTAGTAATGAAGAGTTGATTTCAACTTGAAAATAAGAAAAACTAAAACTTAGAGTCTAAATTAAAAGCTTAGTCTTGGGGGTTAAGATAATGAGCAAGGGTTTTCGACCCACGAGCCCATGACCCCCGTAAGTGAGGCTTTGCTGAAGGGCGAAATTCCCCAGCAGCGTCAAAAAATAATGAATCGAGCTCCCTCTCGCAGAAAGTTCGAAGACTAGAAAAAAGGCTGATGAATTTTAAAACAAGAAAGCGACTAAAATTCGAGCAGCCCGTTCCCAGAAACCGACAATAACATTGAAGGGTCTCGGGTGAAATGAAAACAAAAAGATTAACGGAATGAGTATTTACAGATGTAGAAATGAAGAAGAACTAATGATTAGAGACTAGGGCTATATTAATGATTAAGGGTTGTTTCTGACCCACAACCCACGACCTATGAATAAATGAAACTTTACTATTATATAGAAATGCTATTATAGCTGCGTCACAGTGATAAAGCTACCTCTCTGGATATGATCGGGAAGTAGAGAATAATAGCTGGCGAAATTCAAAATAAAAACGACTGAACTTCGAGCAGCCTATTCTCCGTTTTCGATGACAACAGAGAGCGAGATACTAACTAGAAAATAAAATTAAAACCAAGGTCTGTCCCACGACCCACGACTCCTGAATAAAATCGGAAAGTAGAGCGTAGACTGTTGAAATTCAAAATAAAGCGACTGAATTTCTGCCAGCCCACTTCTGTAGAAACTGATGTCAACAGATTGAGATGGGGATATAATGAAAACAAGAGTCTGACCTTTTGTGTAAATGGGGAATGAATGCCCTTGATGGCTACCAATGCTAAATGAAATTTTTTCGGGTGAATCTTGGAAGTGACCTATTTTTATGACTCGAAAAGAAAGATGTCTTCTTTAAAGGAGTGAATGACAGCCAGAACGAGATAAACGCCGAAGTAGACATGGACTGAGAACTAGGGACCACGGTAACGGGCTGTTGAAACTCCCAGATACAGTGAAGAAAAAGTACCCGCTAGAGCCATTGGCCAAAAAAATCACCCCGCAACTTCCTATTTGGACCACTTATAATACTACCCAGCTAATCTCTTGAATCTGTAAAAAATGTTTGAAAAGAAGAATAAACATAAATGCACTGATCTCACCCAAAAGAAGATGACAATTGTAGATCGATGTAATAGAAGAATGAAGTGTGAAGGTGATGGTGAAGAAAAACGAGATGATAACGAAGAAACTAAGAGTCGCAGCGATGGAAAGTTCGGCGCAGAAGTCACAAAAACCAGATTTTAAGATGGCATCAAGCGGCGCCGGCACCCTTGAGAAGATTTTCTGCCGATGAAAGCAGTCAAGGCGAGAGAAGAACTTGAGACACTAGATTAGTGTGAACTGCGTACCCAACGAGCTTCCGAGTATAGCTTCCCGTCGATTAAGATAAAAACAAGGTAGGTTAGGAGCCTAAGAATAAAGTGATGTTGGAAAACTGAATAGAGCTGATTTGAATTAGTTTGAACTTGTGAGTGATTCCGCGCGCGGATCCCCAGGCGAAAACAGACGCGCGCGCCCGAAACACGTCCGGTCGCTTTGAGCGCTGCGATCGGAATCCCTGCAGCAGCCGTGTTGATTTACTTCTTAAACTAATGTATAACAAGATTCAAACTTTTTGAGGTTATATTTGAGCTGTACGCATAGCGAAAACTTTATCCCACTATAGGTACCTCTTAATTCCCATGTCGTAGTAGTGGGACACGTTTAAAAAGTATTGTCCCACTACTGCGTCAAATGGGCGTCCCACTACCGGTCATAAATAAGTTACCCTGTCCCACTACACTAGTTGATAGTTATTTTCTTTTAATGAGATTCTTTTAATACACCAACAACGGAAGAAAGCACCTTTTTTTCTTAAAATAAACCTTGAGACACAAGCTACCTGCTGAGGTAATTAGTTTTTATGTATTGTGCTTAGTTTTGGCAATAGAAAAGATTATAAAAAAAAGTATGGTCAAAACTGTCCCACTACTACCTACTTTACCTTATACGTTTTATTACAGAAATATACACTTATTTACATTTATTGTTGCACCCAGGAACTGCCGTGCACGACGGTCGGCGCCTTACCGATTAAGCCCAGTGGGCTCAGATATCAAAATCAAGGTAATCCTTGTCACATTGACTATCCGTAAAGAGTCGTTCGAACGGTTGAATCTCACGGCTTTACATACCCTTGCGGTTCCAATGTGTTTAGGAGAGTCCCGACTGCTGCGCTGCATTGCGGCATGCAGTAGAAGCTTGCTTGTCCAGAGCGGTAGAGCCTCGCTCACGTGTATTCGCTACTATGCCGCTATGGGGCACAGCAGTCGGGACTCTCCTAAACACATTGGAACTGCGAGGGTATGTAAAGCCGTGAGATTTAACCGTTCGAACGACTCTTTACGGAGAGTATATTCAATAAAGAAATTAGACAGGAAAGTAAAGAAAAATATAGGTAGAAGAAAAAGGACTTCTAAAACGTGAAGGCCTCGTAGTAGTCGTCGTCGCAATAAGAGTCGTCATGTACGAGTTTTTCGTTACAGCTTACACAGCACTTGATGATCTGAATCGACTTGGCCAGCTTGCACGTTTGATCTCCGAATTTATATTTTTTATAATAATTTTATAAAGGATCTTCATAGAAGAATTGTTGTATAAGAATGTTAATTATAGGAATTAAAAATTAATAGGTAAAAAGAATCAGCAGATTAAGTTTGAGGAAGCCACGAGTCAATGAATTGGCAGCGATTTTTTTTAAAGTTGAAATTTTTGAAGAATACGTCAAAATATATGAAGTATTACCGTATACGTTGTAATATAAGAAAGAAGAAAAAACAGGTCCGGAAGATGTGCCTTCAAAAAACTTTAGACCGTTTTGTGAATTTGCTCATATAAGTACACCTACGTGTACGTACATGCGTGCGAATATGTGTGCGTCTTCTTTTTACATATACACTCGATCTTTTAGGATAACATTTTCTACTTTTAAGAATTAACAATATAAATTATTTATATTTTTTCATCACCCCTTTATGGAAAGTAAATAAAAATGTAAAAAATACGTTTTTTTTTTTGAGGTCATGGTGGCACAAAAGGGGAAAAATGTGTGTATAAATGGCCACATCTTATTTTATCTTTTGTTCAAATATGATTCCACTGGTTGTTTCCGAGTCCTAGAGAGGTGTGTTTCATAATACTGAACTGGAGGAGTCCCCTCCATATATAATAGTATACAGAAAATGTCCATGGAAAAGAAGCCATCACATTGCCCAAAAGTGTTTCCCAAAAATGAGTCTTTGGGAATCAATTATATATGATATGAAGAAGTTTTCCTCAAAATTTCAAGTAAAAATATTTATATAGAAAAAAGTTACAGCACCTCAAAAATGACGATTCTTAAAAAAAGGGTGTTATTCAAATACATATAACTTTGATCTGAAATATCAAAATTTAAAACGTCAAAAAAGGAATTAAAGTTTATTTCAAGACGAAAAAATGCTTTTTTAAGAATCCAATTATCTTTTGATTTGAGAGAATAGTTTGAGTTTAAAAATGACAACAAAACTTGAAATTTTGATGTTTATATTCTTACGTATGTATCGTTACCTTAAAGAGGCATTGAAACGAAAAAAATATATCCTCACAATTGGCAGAAAGACGAAAAAAATTAGGGGTGCGACCGAATAATTCGAAAATTTTTTATTTCTTTTTTTTTGCATTACAAAATACATGTAGGTGTAAATAAATTTTCTAAGTTTACACAATTCCAATGTTTGGACATATGTGAAGCTAATGTAACACTTTTTATTTCATTTTGAAGTTATAAACAATAACTTGTGACTCATGTATTTTTACGAGCTTTTTTCCGAGTAAAAACTCGAAAAAAAGTTAGATTTTGATTGCACGAACCTAGTGAGTTCATAAATGTTTTCTGAGTCTTTGAACCTTTTTAGTTTACTAAATTAATGTACTGGTTAAAAAATGTGTGTGGTGTTTCAATACACAATTTTATCATTTAAACAATTATATTAAAGTTTATCAAAAAAATAGGAAGAAATTTCTAACTACTCGACCCACCCCTAAAAAAATGCCGTATTGAACGCTTCAAAAGAAGGCTCAGAAAAAATGATTAAAAATGGCCTATTTTAATTAGTTTTTGAAATTAAAAAAATTCTAGGTTATGTTCAATGAGACCTTTTGGGCTGAAACTTGGCAGAAGTTATTTTTTTCATATACTTTTAGAAAAAAAAATTAGGATAAATCGGAGAGGGGACCCCTACAACTTTTATCGAAAAGTTATATTTTGTGTGTATGCAGTGTGTGTGTGTGTGTGTGTGTGTGTGTGTGTATGTGTGTGTGTGTTCCTATTTGATTGTTATGTGGATATGTATTTAGAGTATACGTTATTTCTACTAATATGTGAGTATAATATAATTTACGTAATTAAACTGTTATTGGTAACTGTTATTGGCTTATTTTCAGTGCGTATCCATGCGTCTTTTATTACACTATACACACTTGTGTATAGGCATAACGCTTAGCCATCCCCATAAATATACTTAACGTTTTATATTGCAAGACTAGTGTTTTATATCGAGTTTATTATTCGAGCAGCTGTTGTAGTGTTTACGTTCAGATCTCGCACAGCGTCAAGTGAGCGTTGTCAAGATCTAGTGATCAGAAATTCTACGAAAAATCCCGAATATAAGAAACCCGACGTATGCAAGTCTCATTGTCGTGTATTTTGCTATTTTTCGAGGTTTACTAAAAGAGGCAATTAGTATCAGCGAAATGGCAGACGAAATTATCAACGGTATCCGTCACTGCAAGTGCCAGATCTTGAAGGCAAACGGCTCAAACGGCGGTTATATTAAGAAACAGGAACTTCTGGAATGTTTGTCCAACTTATCGATGCTCTAGATGAGGCTTGGTTACCTGGAGTTGACTCTAATTGACCACGTGGTGAAGAGCTTGTGTTACATCGACGGTCCCGAGGCCGAAGCAGTTGAGCGTCTATTACAAACGAGAGTCGGCACAAGATTAGCAACCCTACGAAGAGGAGGAAGTGGAGTGTTCACGCCTGCATTTATACCATCCCGACGGCTCTTACTGTCGTTCCAACGAGGGTGACGCAGATCGCAAGAAGTTCGGATGAACACAATAAGTTGGTGCGATTGTGAAATCGCTGCTGTATTCGCCTGTGTGTGCGTGTTTGCACGTGCATGTTTTTAATTAGGGGACATTATTATATATTTAACTTATATTATCCCGAGGGACCACGAAAGGATTTGGCCAGTGAAAAATGTTCGTGAGATCCGTTCACGTCTCGCAACGGACGTGACGGAAATTCCAGATCTTCAATCAAGAGTTGTGACTTCATGGGAAATGAGAAAAATCTCTCAGGAACCAACGTTTGCGAAAAGTGTGTTTTCTTTGGACAACAATGTGTACCTCTCAATTCAAAATGTTGGAGAACGAAGAAACTCACAATAGGAGATTCAATAAGAATAATATAAAATATTGGTTGAAAATTATATGAAAGAAATAAAACGGCGTCTCGTCCTTAGTACTGTCTGGTAAATATGTCAAGACGAGCCAGACGGGCCTTTCTTCGATGCCAAAATGGTATAACATGTTCTTATTTATACTTACGTCGGAAAATTTTATTTGTGGATGCCAATAAATGGTAGCCAAAATGGTAATGAAACTGTGAAACTATGAATAAGGAATGTTTTTTTTGTCTGTACCTATGTGTGTGTGTGTATATGTGCGTGTGCGTGTGCATATGTGTGTGTGCGTGTGTGCGTGTGTGTACGCGCGCGTGTGTGTGTGTGTGTGTGTGTGTGTGTGTGTGTGTGTTTGTGTGTGTGTAAAATTCAACATGTATTGTACAAGCTTTTGGGTCACACATTTTTTTAACTAAATTTCCATGACAATATAATATTCTTGAGTTTTTGGGACCGCTGAATCAGAATCTGAAGTCAGATTTTGAAAATTTAAGATGGCGAGTCCAGTATGGCGGTAATACATTTTATATTTCAGATTCGAATTTAGCGATACCCATAACATTAATTGTATTTAGAACAAATATACACTTACAATGGTAATTTTCTCACCAATTAATTATTCCTTGATTGAATTGAAGTTTTTTTCACCCTCCATGGTTGATATGTGTAAGTGATGCTTTTCTCGATCAGGCGGGGGTCATGTATGAAATAAAACACCTTATTTCATGTAAGTTTTTTTTAAAGCGACGTTTCGTTGACTGGTGTGTCAACCTCTTCAGGCTAAAAGTTTTTTATTGTGAAACAAATTGTACAAAGTCAAATATTTTAATTTTTTAACAAACAGTCAAATATTCTAATTTTTTTACCAAAAAATAGTAAAACGTAATGTTACCTCTTAAAAGTTGTGTATGTTAACGCATGTTAACAAGTCGAACGACCGACATTATTTCGCCGAATTTTCGATTTCGGAAATGCGATGGATAAGCCGTATAATTCGCACTTATATATCTGACAGCGAAACGAGTATAGATGCGAAACCAAAACAATAACATCAGATCGTTAGCATTTGAATTTCCTTAATATCGGAAAATATGACTTATTCAGAGTGAATATGTCTTCTTTTTTATTTATGTTATTGTTATGACATTTTATGTGCATCATTTCGGACATTAATCTTTTTTTATAATTGCTCTCATTATCCAGAATTACCGCTCCCTCACAATCAAATTGATGGTTAAACGAGTTTTGGTGCATGGTAACTACCGAATCTTCGTTTTTGTTATTTCTGTGTTCATTGATTCGTTTTTTTAGAGTTCTTTTTGTTTCTCCTATGTACGCTGTCGGACAATTTTTACATGTAAATTTGTATACAATGTTAGTTCGGTCCCATTTTTTAGTTACATCCTTGCCTAATTTTATAATCGAGTTAAGACTCTTTTTCACTAACGGGATGGAAATAATATTGTATTGTTTCAAAATTGCCGATAATTTTTTATAATTATTCTTTATATATGGTAGCTGCATTTTTGGAAGAATTTTAAAATTGTCTTGGTTTTTTTTGCGTTTGTGTTTCAAAGATATTTTACGGTATCGGATGTTTTTTTGGATAAAGTCCCATGGGTAATTATTGTTTAGTAACGTCCTTTGGATTTTTCGCAAGTTGTTCTTATGGAATCTTTTGTGTGACAAAAGTATTGCTCGGTCGACTAGGTTATAAATAATGTTTTTCTTTTGCTGTATTGGATGATTTGAAGAAAAGTTGATTACTCTCCCCGATGATGTTGATTTTTGAAACCAATTTGTGATTAATCTATTATTCGTTTTGATGATCGTTATATCCAAAAAGTTTATGCTATTATTTTGTTCTAATTCATATGTGAACTGTAGATTTTTATGATATAAATTGAAAGTGTTAATGACATCCTCTATGTGTTCTTTTTTTACACAAATAATTGTATCATCTACATATCTGTAGTAAAAAAGAGGGGTGCAATTATGTATGTTTTTTAATGTCTCTAAACACGACTTTTCTAAATCATCGATTACAATGTCAGCAAATAACGGAGAAATCGGAGAACCCATCGGTGTACCAAAAATTTGTCTATAATATTCATTGTTGAAAGTGAAACAAGTATTGTTATATAAAAAGTGTATGCATTTCTTAATTTCATCTAGCGGAATGGTACAATTCGGAACGATCGATTGTGCTCGCCTATCAATACTCTCTCACACACGATCTACCGGGATGTTTGTAAAAAAAGATTTAACGTCTAAAGAAAGTAATACATAGTCGCTATTTAACTGAATATTTTTGAGTTTGTCTTTTAATTCAAAACTGTTATTGATATGAGAATGCGGAAGTGTTATGCAATTCTTTAATTGTTTATAAATAATGTTCGCTAAGATATAAGTGGGGCTATTAACAAGAGAGATAATCGGTTGTAAGGGTGCACATTCTTTGTGTATTTTTGGTCATACAAATTACTTAAGCTAGAGATACAAGATATCAACTTACATATTAATTTTATCACAAATAAACGCAACAAAATTAGAAATCTAATTGAAAATTCCAGTTTAGATCAAGTAGTTTTAAATACTTTTTTTCACTACTTGGAATCAAAATTCAAATCCTCGAGAAAAAAATATGATAGTTTACATTTCAATAAATTCTCAGTTTTGCGACCAAAAGTTCACAATCCGGTAAATAAAAATCAATGGATAAAAAACCTCAGCGACACGGATATCCCGCCTGAGGTTATAGACGTTGTATCTTTAGGGCCTAGCTTCAGTAACGTATCGAACATAACCAGAGACGATGTGTTTACTATTGTTAAGAATACGGAAAATTGTTTGCAATTCTTAGACGTAAACAACACGGTAAAAAATGATATAAGGGAAAAAATTACGGATAATATCAACATGACACTTAAAAAAGTCAGTTACATTTCAAAAGAAGAAAGATCTTTCACAAAAAAACTCAGTATAACAAAATCTTTTTTAAAAAATAATCCCAATATCTTTTTCACCAAAGCCGACAAAGGCAACGTAACAGTGTGTCTCAACAAATCAGACTACAACAACAAAATGTTAGAACTTCTTTCGGACAATAATACATATGAAAAAATAAAAAAGAATCCGTTACATTCATTGATAAAGGAAACCTCCAAAATTTTGAAATCCCTGAATACTAATGATTTCCTACATAAACGATTTCATAACAATCAATTAACGTTGACAGACACAGTTTTAGCCAAATGTTACGGACTACCAAAAATACACAAAGAAGGTGCACCCTTACGACCGATTATCTCTCTTGTTAATAGCCCCACTTATATCTTAGCGAACATCATTTATAAACAATTAAAGAATTGCATAACACTTCCGCATTCTCATATCAATAACAGTTTTGAATTAAAAGACAAACTCAAAAATATTCAGTTAAATAGCGACTATGTATTACTTTCTTTAGACGTTAAATCTTTGTTTACAAACACCCCGGTAGATCTTGTGTGTGAGAGTATTGATAGGCGAGCACAATCGATCGTTCCGAATTGTACCATTCCGCTAGATGAAATTAAGAAATGCATACACTTTTTATATAACAATACTTGTTTCACTTTCAACAATGAATATTATAGACAAATTTTTGGTACACCGATGGGTTCTCCGATTTTTCCGTTATTTGCTGACATTGTAATGGCTGATTTAGAAAAGTCGTGTTTAGAGACATTAAAAAACATACATAATTGCACCCCTCTTTTTTACTACAGATATGTAGATGATACAATTATTTGTGTAAAAAAAGAACACATAGAGGATGTCATTAACACTTTCAATTTATATCATAAAAATCTACAGTTCACATATGAATTAGAACAAAATAATAGCATAAACTTTTTGGATATAACGATCATCAAAAAGAATAATAGATTAATATTAATCACAAATTGGTTTCAAAAATCAACATCATCGGGGAGAGTAATCAACTTTTCTTCAAATCATCCAATACAGCAAAAGAAAAACATTATTTATAACCTAGTCGACCGAGCAATACTTTTGTCACACAAAAGATTCCATAAGAACAACTTGCGAAAAATCCAAAGGACGTTACTAAACAATAATTACCCATGGGACTTTATCCAAAAAAACATCCGATACCGTAAAATATCTTTGAAACACAAACGCAAAAAGAACCAAGACAATTTTAAAATTCTTCCAAAAATGCAGCTACCATATATAAAGAATAATTATAAAAAATTATCGGCAATTTTGAAACAATACAATATTATTTCCATCCCGTTAGTGAAAAAGAGTCTTAACTCGATTATAAAATTAGGCAAGGATTTAACTAAAAAATGGGACCGAACTAACATTGTATACAAATTTACATGTAAAATTGTCCGGCAGCGTACATAGGAGAAACAAAAAGAACTCTAAAAAAACGAATCAATGAACACAGAAATAACAAAAACGAAGATTCAGTAGTTACCATGCACCAAAAATCGTTTAACCATCAATTTGATTGGGAGGGAGCGGTAATTCTGGATAATGAGAGCAATTATAAGAAAAGATTAATGTCCGAAATGATGCACATAAAATGTCATAACAATAACATAAATAAAAAAGAAGACGTATTCACTCTGAATAAGTCATATTTTCCGGTATTATGGAAATTCAAATGCTAACGATCTGATGTTATTGTTTTGGTTTCGCATCTATACTCGTTTCGCTGTCAGATATATAAGTGCGAATTGTACGGCTTATCTATCGCATTTCCGAAATCGAAAATTCAGCGAAATAATGTCGGTCGTTCGACTTGTTAACATGCGTTAACATACACAACTTTTAAGAGGTAACATTACGTTTTACTATTTTTTGGTAAAAAAATTAGAATATTTGACTGTTTGTTAAAAAATTAAAATATTTGACTTTGTACAATTTGTTTCACAATAAAAAACTTTTAGCCTGAAGAGGTTGACACACCAGTCAACGAAACGTCGCTTTAAAAAAAACTTACATGAAATAAGGTGTTTTATTTCATACATGACCCCGCCTGATCGAGAAAAGCATCACTTACACAATTATTCCTTGATTTTTCACATTTTTTGTCATTCAATTTATTTATGACAATCGTAAGAATAGCAAAAGCCTCCCTGAATTATTTTGAGAAGTACTCCAAATCTTTAAAAAGAGGATATAAAATAGATGGTAAGATGATTTATCACTATGACCCAAAGGGATAAAGAAAAACATGTTAATTGGAGTTTTTACACATTTTCGACATTTGTATAATGAAAATTTTATAATGAAAAAACTTGAAGTACATTTTTAATCATTTTTTTTAAACCTACGATCTCGGGCTCTCTTCCACATTCGTGCCCTGGTGATTCAATGTAACGCGATAAATGCGTAGTTTGTCCTGTATCATCTCTCATACGTAACATAACACTGAATACGATTTTTTTCCTATTTTATAAAATTTTATAGTTTGTGAATTATTTTTTGAAATCAGAAGTTATATTAGAACAAATTAAAAAATCAAGGGGAAGTCTTTTGAAGAAAGTCATTCGACCGGAATTTCAAAGAATTTCCAGGACCATCTATAACCCCTTTGGCGCCTATTAAAAAATGAAAAAACAAACAAATAGAGAAGGGAATGAGGGGCAACGGCTTCGAGTTTCGAAATTTCCTGCCCGTGTGTGGGTCCACGACATTGCTGTGCAATGTAAAGTCGCGCCCCACCGGCTTTCGACACTGTGCCCTGGTGCGTAACAGTTCCTACGCACAGTTTATTATTTTAGAGCGAACCCCTTCCTTCATCGGTCGCTCTCTTTATCTTTCTCTCGTTCTCCCTCTCGTTCATTTCCTCTTGCATTTTCGCTGCTTCCTCGCAACCTCTTTGCGTCCAATTCGGCACGACGCGTTTTGCATGATCTTTGCGTTATAGTTCAACAGTTTTCTTCAAAGTTGCAAAATACGTTCTAAGATTGCAAGTTATTTTTTATTCTTGTCAATCTTTATTAATAAAATGAATTTTTCGTATGAATATGTATTAAAATGTTGAATTTGGGCATGAAATAAATATACGCGGAACGTTAAATTTTGATGTTTACTTAAATAAATTGACAATGATAAAGTTTTAGAGAAAAAATATTTAAAGTTAACCTTTTCTATTGAATTCTAAACTCTTTAGACTACCTATAGTTAATATTACAATTTTTATTTAAAATATACGAATACTATGATGATTCTCGTAGTAACTATATCTGAAGCAGTATTTATACAGTCCCATCATCAACTATAAGATTCAAAATGTCTCTAAATACTGGTTTAATTACAGGATTATGTCTAATAACAGAGTCATTTACCTTATTATAAAAATAAAATGTCCAAATATTTGTTTAATTTTGTTTGGTTTTATATTGATAAATTCATTTTTTTTTTATTTTCAAATATAAAATAATTTATGTTATAATAAAAATATAATCTTTTTATTAATTGAACAAAATATTGCAAGATATTATTTGCTTAAGAAATTATCATAGTATTAATGATAATACATAAATTTTTCTTATGCGGTGCGTCCATTCTCACCGAACTACTTGAAGTTCCTTCCTTCCACGAATACGTACTCTTATATATAGAAGGTCCGCAAGTTAAAGTCACTTTTGGTCTGAGTGAATTCCAATCATTAAGAACATGCTAGAGCCATTATTGATTCCTACATAATTTTCAGATCAGTCATAATCTTTTCTTCACAAACAATCAATACACTAATAATTGTATGCGGGTAGCACCTGAATGAATTGACGTTCAGAGATAATTGGTTTAATTGACGGGCAGTTTAAATTGTATTTGCAAGTTTTATACAGTGAGGAGAAGAAAACATTTTTAGTAGACGGCATGCTTGGCGAACACTCACTTTACGTTATTTACTCTGTTCCTGTTATGAGCTTTTGTTCTTTGTTCAATTCCCTTTCTTCGCTTCCAATTCGCTCGTTAGCACGCTTAGTTGCACTGGACCGGATATCCCTTTTTCAGATTGAAACTTCATTAATAATATATAATAATTATATAATGAGTAACATATCATATGAACATAATTTTAGTAAATTAGATTTGAATTTAAAACTTATTTCAATATTTCGTGTCATTATATCTAATTTAATATAAGAAACTACAAAAGCCATTGAATATTGATTTAATATTATAGAATTTAACTGATTTAATACATGCCCATAAAACTCAAGTGAACATTTTATAGTAAGATCATTTTTAATGAAAATGACTTCGATTCAGATTATTGTAATTGCTATAGAATATAGAGAAATCTAGCGAAACAAAAATGATAACTTTGCATTGATTTATTTAATGAATTACTCAAATTTTTGTTGAAAGTTTGCATGATTAGCGAAAATATTTCGATATATTTAGTGACGACATAAGCACAAAATCGCGCAGCCAGTGATGAAGTTTCTGAGGCGAGTGTAAAGAAGTTCCGCTGTCGACAAGATCGTTGAGTGGCTCAGTTTGCACGTCGTTACGCGTATCGGTGATTCTAGGCCAAAGTCTAGTCTATTTGAGAAGCCAGAAATTTCTTATAAAGAACACGAATTATGCATTGAAGATAATTTTATATAAATGCAAAAACGTTCATTAAGTACATACATCTTGATAAAATAAATGAATGAAACGATTAGTATTTTTCTTTAATTAGATGTTTTATAATTTATTGAACATTTCATTGGCTTTGAATTGTAAATATCGATTAAAAATAAATATGTTTTCGAATAAATATGACGTTTAAAAAGTTAAAAAAATAGTCTAAATAAATATTGAATTAAAAATATTTACATTATTAAAGTTGTAATAATAAAATATTTAAGTTTAAAAAGCAGTTGAAAAATTTCGGTAGCACATTGAATTGGGTTTATGAGTAAAGAAAAAAGCATACTAAAAGGTTCAAGTCCGAGGTAAAAATCACGTGTTCTTTTATGGCATGAGTCGGAAAAGAAAAAGAGCCTGTCCCGAAAATCTGCTGACAGCATGTTGCTTCAGCTTCATTTTTTCTATCGGGAAACCGATTCGAACGGTTTTAAGATCTGACAAGATGTACTGTTCAAAAGAAAATAAATGAACATAATAGTAGATGTGAAATATATTCAGGTGAATAATTAAAAATTTAAACAATAAACATTTTTTATCAAATTATTTAATAAGACGAAAACTCTTAACATACTATCAAAAGCTTAAATTAGTAACGACATAGATATTAATTACAATTTATATATATATATATATATATATATATATATATATATATATATATATAAATATAACGGAGATCGTTGGGTTTTTATTTTTAATAACCGTAGTACCTATAAGATCGCCGCCATCCTTGGTTTCAACACAAGTTTTGTTCTTGTCTTTGGTTTAATTAAAATAACATAAAACAATTTTACGTAAAATAACCACGTACTTATTGACTATCAATTTATTTACGATAATTTATGGTTCAATAACTTTTTACAACTTTGGTGCGCATGTATATACTTTTTCAAATAAAATTCACATAACATTACGATTGTCTTTTTCAATCGCATGAAGTTTTTAATATTTGCTAACTAGCAAAAGTAAACTTATTGAAAAAATATAACCTTGGCAATAAATCTTTGGTTAATAGGTGTATATATTTGGTATACTTCAAAGCTTCGTTTTTTTCTACAAAATATTAAATTGCAACGCATTGATGTTAAAGTAGAAATTATAAATTATAAGTATATTTGCCTTTCTTTTTGATAGAATTTCATTTTCTCTGTACATAGATATACTTAACTTTTATGAAATCCGTACCATCAATATTTACAATGAACTTTCGAAATTTTACAGTTTCCTAAAAACTGTAAAACAATTTAATAATAAAACAATTAGTAATTTGTTCGGTAAAAAGTGTTGATTACTGCAATAAACACTTGCTCAGATAACTCTGATTCAACTATCAGAATGTCAATCCTTCTGCCCCCAGAATTATTGCGTTTACCAACTTTAATATACAATATGAACAATTAGAACGTTTTCCCCATTGTCTCAATCAACAGTACCGCGTACACCGAAGTATTCGGAAAGACTCGTACTTATTTCGTCCTATCGCCTTTCACACTCTCTTGATTTATCGCGTCTTATACATTCTCTCTCTCTCTCTCTTTCTCTCGCGCATGCATACAGGCATATCAGACACACACTATGGCGCGCTCACATCGTGTACTTGATCTGATCGTAGTACACGGACGACGTTGGTGCCGCGGCGCTGGCGTGGACGTTGCCGGGCAGCCCGAGGCCGCCGATATTTCCCAGGCTCAGCGAGCCGAGCGAACTGAGCGCCGCCGACGGGTTTAGGGCCATCGAGCTGGCGGCGGCTGCCGCGGCCGCCGCCGTCGCTCCGGTGTGGCCCAAGTACGGCTTCCTGTCGACGATGCAGCCTCCGGAACTGCTCGAACTCCCGCCGCTCGAGCACTGTATCCTTAGATCTGTAAGCACAAGATTTACGGTTTTAATTTTATGTTTTTTAGTTGGGTTATAAAATGTTATTTTTTGGGACAACATGAACTGTTCTACGTGTTCTTATGCTAATATAAAATTTACTTCTCAAATGCAGAAATCGTCAGATGTGGTTACAATAACAAACATATTTGGATTAAGTCATTTTTAAACTATAATTATAAAAATAGAGCGTCCCTGGTAGAAAATTAACCATATTTTATAGTTAATGTGTTAATTAAATGGAAGCATTTTTAGCAACAGTGATTATGTAACAATAATACAATCTACCTAAAAGTACTACTAGCAGTTAAAATATCGATAATATTGTAAATGCCAAAAGGACCCCGCACACAATGTATGGAAAATAATCATTCGGTCAAATTGGATCAAACTTGGGGAGAAGATAGATCTTGAGGTCCTGAACAAAAGTTCTCATGGGCAAAACCCCCCAAAATTTGACCGAATGATTTTTTCCCATACATTGTGTGCGGGGTCCTTTACTTTAAATTGATAGATAGTTATGAAATAAAAGCAGCATATTGTTCTTATGCAATAAATTTAGCTAAAAAAAGGTAATTTATGGTTAACATTTCTACCAGGGGTGGTGTTGACCAATACATTTAGTTCATTTTTGATTACGTATTGAAGATTTTTTGTTTTATAAATAAAATACAAAAATATAAGCATTTTTTAAAGAATAGTTTGAATAGTTTGAAGGGAAGTACTATCAAAAACATGTTTTCAAAGAATTGAATTGTTACGTACTAAAATTAACTCTTATGATTTTGCAATGCCAGTTAAATCATAGATAAAATTGAGGGTATTTAACTTTAGGGGATATTTGGACATTTATCTTTTAAAATATTTCTTAATATTCAAAATTATAGTGACATAACTACAGTAATACGATTAGGCAAATTATCAATAAAGATTGCAATCGTCCCACGAAGAAATTATCTTTAGCAGCTTCAGTGACTGTACCAGATCTCGAGTACGCCTTAAGTTCAAGTGGACACTCCACTAGTGATCCGCTTCTTCATCTGTCTTTTTCCCTCGTATACTATCTTTTTTATTACCGTCTCGATCGTGCCACGAGTGACTCAACTGTACGAAATATCCGCACGAGCCGATTTTTTTCTTACATTATACTCTTTTAAATTATTATTTCTTTTTCATTTATTCAATAGCATGCGGCTTTTTACGTTCCAAGATACGAAATTATTTTTATCGCAATTTTATTTCCTTCGTTGAAAAGGCATTAGTCATTCTCGATTCTGCATGTTCGCGCGCGCGCGCCCCGTGTCATTAAAGGTCTTGGCATAACAAAAACTGGAGCAAGAAAGGGTCTAAGAATATGATTGCAGTTTGGATATTCTGCTCGTGTGTGGTCTATTTCGACAGTGTCAAGCCTGCCATTCAACGTGAGATCGCTGTTAGAGCGACGAGTCCTTTCAATTGCCCCACACGTGCGACATACTGGTAATAATATTTTTTTCGATGAATACTTTTTCACCAATAATAGAAATTGGTTTAAACAATTTTTTGTGTACGATTGATGTATTTTTTAGTTTGTTTATTTATGGTGTAGTATTTATTCGTTAGTATTTTTATAAATAAATTAAATTTCAAGGTAGTCATATTCTTGGCAATTCAATGTAAATCAACTGTAATTCGTCGTTCTTTTTAATTAAAAAAGTAATTAAATTATGAGTATGTTTATTGACATTTTTTGTTTACTACGTATTACAAAAATAGAAGAAGAATATATCTTGATATCGTGATTAAAAGTCACTGAACTTTTTTTTTTTATAAAATTTGAAAAATTTATCAAAAAGTTTGTTAATTAAAAGGCAACTAAGACTGGTTTGCTTAATATAGCACTTATTCCTAATAAACTTAATTTATGTTCCGTACAATAAAACTCTCTCTACATTACTCTGACAGAAAATCGATTGTTACAAATTTTAAAACACACGTGTTTCCAGATGTTTTTCTCTGTTTCAGGCATGTAAGAAAATCCTTTAATGAGCGTTGAAAGGTTTTGGAATTTTGAAAGGCGGTCTGTATTCGGTTCAGTTTGGATGTCAACGCTTCTCCTGTTTTTATGGCGCCAAGAATGCCACCCATGTGCATCCGCCTACGTCCCTAAAGTCTCATATTTTACATTTCAACGCATTAACCTGTTGCTTGAGATTCCTACAACATTTTGAGGGGTTTTGAGATTTTTCTATTCGACAATTGATCCGTTTTAGCATTTATACAATATTTTTAATAACAATTTTGTAATAGCAAAATATTATTGAGTTAAATTAATTTTTAGAAACATTGTTTGTATCATGTTTCAGCTATAAAAAAGTTGAAAATTTTTTGATACTTATTTATTATGCCTTCTTAGAATTTATTTCTAATTTTATGACTTGACGAAGATTCTGTTATTTAAATGAGTTGAAAGAAATAGTTTAACAGGTATAAATTTACACGTTTATGACTTCTATATTTTATAATTCTGAAGAGTTATTGTTAAACCATCAGGGACGAATGTAATTACTCTTTCATCCGACGATTTAATGATAAATTATTTATAAATTTATATGCATCAAATTAAGTTTTAATAATTTCAATATTTTAAAACGTTCCTAAAGTATCAATAATTTGTTCAGCAATGCAAAGTAAAAACGTTTTCATAACTATAGCTATGACTAAATACTCTTTCTTCAGTAAAAGAATCAACAGAAATTAGTTACACTTCAGCTGTCATGTTAATCACTGTCATTGTTCTATATCCAATAGAAGTAAATCACGTTAACGGGAGGGGCACGGTTTAAAAAATCTAAAAACCAAGATCGCATTAAGACTCACTGTGATCGGCGACGGGCGTGTGACAGCTGCTGTGGGGCGAGTTGACGTTGGCGATGGGGCTGCTCGAGCCCGTCGGCGGCATCGCCTGTATCGCCTGAATCGCCGCGTTGACGTTGATCGCCTGCCCCGAGAGCGCGTTTCCCGCGGACAGTCCGCCGTACGCCGAGTAGTAATCCTGATTGCCGCTGGCCGTCGTCGTCGGCACGGGGCTCGACTGAACGCTGCCGCACTTGCCGTACCCGCTCGTGGAGATGCTCTCATTCTCCGTGTCCATTTTAAAGCCCACATCCTGATGATGATGGTGCTGCTGCTGCTGTTGAGTCAAGTGTTGCTGATGGTGGTGCTGCTGCTGCTGCTGGTGCTGGAGGGGCATGTGGTGGTCCTTGAGGCTACCCTGGTATCCGTCAACGGCGAGGGCGGTTGACCTGAATGCAATTGGCTGCTGGTCCTGACTGTTGCCACGCGCGGGGGCATAGCTGCCGGGTTCGTTTTTGAACGTCGTGATCTCCCCGTTTCTGTACAACGAGGCCGCCTCGCCCGTCTTATACGTCACCTCCGTCGTCTTGTAGGTCACCTCGGCGATCGGTGGCGTCTTGTACGCCGGCTCCGGGTACGTCCAGTCGGCGGCCAAGCCCGTGGCCGCGCCGTACATCGTCGCATACTCCGGATAGTTCTGGTACTGGTTCTGATACCCGTTCGCGTAATCTGCCACACCGGTCGCGAGGTTCTCATACCCCGAGGTCTGCACGCCCGCAGCCGTCGGGAAGTACTGCGGGTACTGGGGCTTCAGCGCCTGGCACTTGCGCCGAAAGCCACGCGGACGCCGCCTGAAGCTGCCCTCCTCGAACATGAACTCGCTCGCCCGGTCGATCGTCCAGTAGTGGCCCTTACCCGGTCGGCCCAGGCCCTTCGGCAGCTTGATGAAGCACTCGTTCAGGCTGAGATTATGGCGCACCGAGTTCTTCCAGCCCTGGTACGAGCCTCGGAAGAAGGGAAAGTGCTGCTGTAGGTACGTGTAGATTTCTGAGAGGGTGAGCCGCTTGTCTGGACTCGACTGGATCGCCATGACTATGAGGGCGATGTAGGAGTAAGGCGGTTTCTCCTGGCGGCGGGTACCCGGTTTTCGTGGCGGCTCCTGGCTGTTGCTCGTCGGTGACGTCGTCGGGGTTGGCAATGCGAGCGGATCGAGATTGTTGTTGTTGTTTTGAGCCTGAGCGAGGCTGGATATGACGCTGGAGACGTTGCTGGCTAGCGAGCGAGACGCCGCGCCCATGGGACTGGACATCGAGTAGCTGAGCGACGCGGACGGGTGTGACAGGGACGACGTTGAGTTGTGTAAGGAGTGGTGGTGGTGATGTTGATGCTGATGTTGCTGATGGTGCTGATCGCGCAGGTGCAAATGCTGCGAGGTTACCACCGACTCGGTTTCGTTCGTCATTTTTATCGAAGGTCTCGCGTATATTCGAAGAAATTAAATTATTCGAAGAAGAAATTAACTTTTTATTTTTAAATACTCTGATAATAAATAAGCTTAAATTATTTTATGTCTACGTTCTAGGAGAAATTATCCCAGGGCCTTATCAAAAGGCACGAATAAAATAAAGTAAACATAACATTATCGTTCGCCGAAGTACTCCGAGCTCCATAAAGTCTTATCACTCGCGTCGAAGATTGAAGCCCGAAGTGTTTGTCATCATCGGTAAACTCGCGCACCAAAACGGCAGCACTTCATCGCCGGCGCGCCATCGAGTCTTTATTTCCCTCTTCTCTCTCTCTTTGCTTACGCGCGCAAAATCTTTATTAACCGCGCGATGAGGCGACGTTTGATCCGCGGCCGATAATTATTTACACGAGCCGCGTCGGGGTAAATTGTTTGGCCCGGTCCTCTCTCTCTTATACACACTCCTTTGCCCACGGGACGTCGACTCTCGAGCGGCTAATTGCTCGGCACGCGCGTGCACGCGGCTGCTACGGTTTCGCTTGACTGGAGAGAGAGAAGCTGCCGCTGGTGCGAGCATCGTGTATAATCTCGGCGCTGCGGCGTTGCGGCCGGGGATTCATTGGACCGAGTGGGCGGGCGTCAGTGTGTCGAGGCGGAGCCGATGGGGCAAAAAAGCACCCGCGGAGCGTTGGGATTGGTTGGAGAGCGGCGGCAATCCTTTCGATGGTGGATGATGCTAACGTGGAGCGGTTGTGGGTCGCGTACTTTAGCGAAGAGATGCTCTCGTGACGACGAGTGCGCGTATACGGCGGTGACGACGGGATGATTTTCGCTGGTTATTTGTTGTTGAATATATGTGACGATGATGATGACGATCGCGTAACGCTTTGTTTAAGGGTTGTGTGTTCTTGCTGGGCTGTATAGGAAGGCCGAGGAGGTGTTTGTTTAGACGGGAGATTATGTGGGATGTATTTTTGTAGATACAAATAAAATTTTAACGTGAAATAAGGGAAACGACTGTATTTAGTATTTTTGATAGTTTAAATTACAAGCTATTGTAGCTGATCAGAGAAGTAACGTGCAAAAAATTACTGATAAACTAAGATGTCCATGAAAAATGTATGCGCCATGAACAATAGTGAAAGTTCGTTGTAAAAAGTTCATAGATTCAGAATAAAAATTCCAAAACAATCCATTTAAATTTTTATTTTGATATTTGAATAGAAGAATTATATCCCGTTATTTTATATATATAATTTTTGTACGTAAGTTTTATGGATAAATAGTAAACGCCAATATATATAAATTATAAGGTAACTTGAGGCGATTCGGCCAGACATTCAATCTCCTCGGCCCCACTTCAATTCAAGTTTAATTACACATAATATGAGCTAATCTCAGAATCTTTTAACTTTTTAGAAAATGCAAAATTTCAGATTCAAAAGGTTATAACTTAAGTTCTTTTTAGAAAGCATATGATTGAACCAAAGCTCAAAATGTTCATTTTTCAACAGAGGAATAAAAGAAAATTCTGAATAATGGTAGAAGACTTTTTTACGAAAAATTACAAAAAGAACGAAAAATCGGGCATGTTTAGTGATTTTTATGTGTTTTTCTGATCGATCTAGAAAAAACGGTTACTTGCTATCACTGCCAAATTTTGACACCTTTTTCTTTAAATAAAAGCTTTAATTTAAGCCCTGCTAGATCGATGTGACATGCAAAATAGCCCAGGTATAAGAGTTTTTATTTTCCAATATTCAAGAAGTAAAAAGTTTTCTTAAAGATTGTGACAATAAAAACTGTTGAATCTGGGCTATTTTTCATGCCACATCGATCTAGCAGGGCTTAAATTAAAGCATTTGATATAAAGAAAAAGCTGTAAAAATTTGGCAATGATAGTAAGTGACCTTTTTTTCTAAATTAATTGGAAAAACACATAAAAATCATTAAAATGTCCGATTTTTCGCCGCTTTTGTAATTTTTTGTAAAAAAAAAGTCTTCCTCTACCATACATCAGAATTTTCTTTAATTCCTCTATTAAAAAATTAATATTTTGAGCTTTGGTTCAACCATGTGCTTTGTAATGAAGTTGAGTTATAGCCTTTTGAATATGAAATTTTGCAGCTTTTTTTTTCTACTAGAAGATAGGTAGTATTTTAATGTATGTTTATATATTTTTGCCGATTTCCCCTTAAAAAAATGAAAAGTTTTTTGGATTTAATTGGCCTAATTATCTAAAACATGACGCAGTATCGTCAAATACTGTTTTGACAATTTGGCTTCGTGTTAAGTATAAATATCACTCCTAGGACGTACTCAAGTTTTTTCTTTACAGAAGATGTACTATATTTTGATATCTTATAAACAATTTTTCTGAACATGCTTGCAGAAACATACAAAAAATTTTCCATTTTAAGGTGATCGAATTACCTCAAGTTATCTTTTCTTAAGGTGATGTGATACCTACACTATTACTCAATTCTGGGTTCCCGTTTTTCTCCTTCAATTTTAAACTTTTTGAAAAAAACTCTTTGACATGTTTTAAGTTTAATAAGGAACTATAACGTATCAAAGAGTTTTTTCCTTAAAATTAAAAATTGAATGAGAAAAATGGGAACCCAATTTTATAGCGTGGGTATCACATCACCTTAAAATTTATCTGCATATAGTCTGCTTAACTACTTTATATCCTTAATTGATGCGACATGTAATCAAGTATATGACAAATACTATCGTCTTTTCACAGCGTTACAATTTTGTTTTCTTTCATTCACGTAAAGAATGTTATTTCCTCTTGTTTTAATGAAATATTATTGAAATTTTATTTGATGCTAATCGATGCGCCGTACGAAGAAAAGCACAGTTCAAAACCTCTCATGAAGACTTGCACAGTTCAAAACATCTGACGAAGACTAGCACAGTTCAAAACCTCGGACAAAAAAAATCACAACTCGCTGCGCTCGGACGAAAAAAAGCACGACTCGCTGCGCTCGGGCAAAGAAGACTAGCACTGTTTATTGCATTCTTATAAATAGTGCACCTTACGAATAGCAAAAATAAAAGCTGCTGATACATGCATTAGCAGATTACTTTCTCAAAGAAAATTCATGCTTATATAATTTTATTTTATTCATTATTGCATGTTTAATAAAAAAGCGATCGAGTTGTGCCTTTTTTCGACCGAGCGCATCTAGTTGTGCTTTTTTTCGTAAAAAGCCTTGAGTTATGCTACTTTTCGTATCGGCCTGAGTCGTGCTTTTCTTCGTACGGGGCTTCGATATATGGTGAATTACAAATAATACAAATATTCAAAATTGCATTTAATTAAAAAAAAAAGAAATAATAATAATAATAAGTCGCGACTATAGATGTGGCATTAAGAGAGGTCTTTCAAACGTATGTGTCATCGTATGACGAACTCGAAAAGCTGAAACTATAAAAGGTCTCGTGAGAAAAAAATTGATATGTGTATGGCATTCATCTCACCGTCAATTGAAATCTAACACGCGATCACATGTCATCGGAAATAAACACCTCCGATACGTGTTTAATTCTTGGCGACAGCTTGGCTCGATGGCTGGACGATGACAGATATATCCGTCGGGCTCTTTAAGCTTTTGCCGCTATCGCATTGGTTACGTCACTCGAAGCCGTGATTAAGACGCTGGAAAAAAGAATTGCATGATCGAATAATATAGTCATAACAACGAACATAATTGATAACTAAAAGTAATGTAAAATTAACTTTCTATGTTTAGATTTAATTTATCTCGCAGGTAGTTTGTACACAATTGTAGCATAAAAATATATAATGAACACAACGCCGTTACAAGGATTTGGAAGTTGATACTAACTTTACTGCTTAGATTAATATTTACAAAGTAGATGTCACGCGTTGAAGTGGCTCTCTCGAAAGTTGAAAACATTAGTAAAACACAGGAATGGAGAGTCTAAAAATATATTTAAAATTTTCTCGTATGAAAATCAGGAAAAAAGCTCCGAGGTGGGCCACTCGTTGTTATTTATTGCTGTTCGGAGACGGTAGTGAGGCGTAGTAGCTTAAGGGTTGACTGGTTTGGAACGGGAAACAATCATGGTGTCCTGGAAGAATCTTGCGAGGTTACGCTGCTGTTTACTGTTTCGTTTCCTCACGGGGAGGATCAAGTCATCAGTGATGATTTGTCTCAAGTGCCACGACACGATCGGGCTCTTGAAACCTTCGAAAAGGTGGTCTCTGTGGTTAAGAGCCTTTCATTCAATCTTCCAAGTTTGTTCGTAATGCTATAACGTGGAGAAAATTGTCCCAGTAGTTTTTTGTTTACACATATAAGTTTGTACTGTAGAATATCAAAGATTTATATGTTTTTCGAAATATATTTTTTAATTGCAATTTTAAACGTATTAATATATATTACAGATCTTTTTTTGTAATATGTGCGTGGCTACTTATTGGGCAAAGCGTGAGATCCGTCAAGTGAGAGAACGCTCGCAGAGTCCGCGCGAGAAACCTGGTTTTTATGACCGACAACACGCCGACCCGGCTGAGTTGGTTTTTTGATAATAAAAATGGTACGGCACTAAGATCACACAGACCACCCGATGCGGAAAGACTGCCGCTTGCTCGCACATGTTTCCGAGCACAAGAAAACCGCAGACCGAGAACGGCGTATCGCCGGCGAGTTTCCTTCCCTTTAATGGTTTTCCGTACTATGTATAACTAGACCGTTACGGGGACGTAGCAGTCATGGAGTTTTTTGTACATTTTATTTCTTCCGAGCAGTATAACTGTAGTTATATATTTCAATATGATCCGGATGTATTTTTAAGGAAGTTGTATTTAATATATTTAAGAAGAAATATCTTTGAACTATTTTTCTGATCGGTAGTTTAATAACTTCTTTTTCAAACTGATAAAACGATGCTGTATGAAGCTGAGTAAAAAGTTAAAGTTTAACCCACGAAAATAATTGACAATTAAGTATTATCGATATTCTAAGTTTTAGAATTAGTTTTAGAATAATTCGAGTATAACAGTTTAAGCGGATGTGAATATTATTTAATAAATTAATTTCTAAACGTTTATTTGTAAAATTTCAATATTCAGGGCGTTTTTTATATGAAAACTATATTCAGAATCTTTTTTGTTCGATTCCATTAGTACTTTCCATAAGGTTTTTATGTATTCCCGTTTTTGTTTTGCCAACACCACATCGTATTTAATTAATTCGTTTTTAAATTTTTGTTTTAAAAGAAGATCTTTAGGATGTTCGTTCACACAATAAGTATATTATCAGAAATTTTTTGGACGAATTACTCGTTAGTATCTCTTTATATGTTAAATTATTATTATCGGTATTTTACCTCATCTTCAAAATACCTTATTACATACATTAAAAAAATAAATAAATAAAAAATAAAGAATCGTTATAATATTTTGAATGTAAATATTTTATATCCGCACGTACAACTATGCCAAAATGGGGAAAATTTATAAAAATTGTATACAGAGAGTTTTTTGAATATTTAGCGAAAACGATGTAAACGAAACGGGGAGGAGATATACCAGCAGTAATACATCTATTAGTCGCTCATTTCACCATTGTTTGATATAATACGGACTAATTGTTTAGAATACGGACATGGTAGTTTCCTTCAGAAAGCTAATAAATTTTTAGTCAGCCGTTAATTCATCTACTCCAAAATACTTTCGACAATTCCGCGAAAATTCTGTGCACAAAAAGTTCGAGTTTCCAGCATTGGTGAATTTCCAAATTTTCAAGATCTGAATTACCCTATTGCTACAGTTTTCATTTACTTTAAAAATCCGTACTGTACAGTTCTCAGTCGACGCATGTCTAAAAGTATCACTTCGCGAAATCGAACCAACTAATGTGCGTTCTCTCGTACAGCGCGCGTCAACAGAAACTCTTTACCCCACACCGAAATCCATCAAACGTCAGAAAGCTCGTCGGCGCGGCCAGGAAGCTCAACGCCCGCGCACTAAAGATACACAAAAAAACCCCAAGTACAGAAGACGCGGCGCTACAAACTCCGCCTTGTAAGAGCTCGGAAAAGGAAGAAGAAGAAGGCGGAGGAGAAGAAGAAAAAAGGAGACGAGCAAAAAGAGTTGGCTCGCGCGTACGGAGCTTTGTGCTTCTGGGCAGCACGTGAAGCGACGGTGTCTGCCTTTACCCGGGAAGCCCACCCAGGCGGACGGACGCCATCACACGCGCCGCCGTCGGTCGGGGGAATCGTCGTGTTTACACCGGCAGCGCCGTAATTTTATACCGCTGATCGCGCGCGCAGCCACGCGCTGCAGTCATTTTCTTAGCGCGCATGCGATATCTTTCCGAAAGTCGTCACTTTTCGAGCTGCGCGACGCTTTTACGAGGGACTTGGCTTGGCTGTTTACTTTGATTTCGACAGCTTTTGGCAAATGAGAAGGTGCGCTCTGCCACGAGTGAAAACTTTGCGCGCGCTTGTGACGTGCTTTCTCGACGCTTTCGAGATATTTTTGTAAAAGGCTTCTTTTAATTTCATGTGGGAATTCAGTTTGTTGCTTTAAAATATGCGTAATGAAGTTTTGTTACAGTTCGCTTACTTTGTAAAAATTTTATAATGAATAACTATTATCACTATTATTCACGGTAACAATGATAATTTAAAGAAAAACAACTACCACTATCGTAAGATTGAATGAACACAACACCGTGAGTCAATGAGTATTCTTCGATTTACGGTCACAGATTAGACTGCTTGATAGTCATTGAAACCTCAGCATTGTAGTAATTTTCAAGATATTTGCGTATCTGGTATTACAGAAAAACTTGGCACATGCACAAATAATAGAAATTGATATGTCTGCATTTTAAACGTAAACTACATGTTTTAGAATTAATTATAAATAAATGTTTTTCACTGCTCTGTGATTCTTCTATTTATTACTTCTAAAAATTAGCGGTAAAACTAAATTTACTCAATATTATTTTGTTCTGTAATCTTCTACTCAGTAAAAGATGTAGAACGTTAATAAAATTAAATTCTAATAGTTTAATTACTATTCGTGTATTCAAACAGAATTATTTATTGTATCCGTTCTATTATCAGATTGTGAGTGGAAAGTGCAGTTTCTATTTGTAATGTTCCAGTTTTGTATTATATAGTTCAGTTAACTAAACTAATAATTATTATTTGTCAGTATTTTCTGCCATAGAAGTTCTTATTTCACATATTCCCAAATATTTTTGTTTACCAAATATGTTCGCGACAATTATTTATGTGGATTTAAATATGAAGAATATTTTTTTCAGACAAAATTCCTCAGTATTAAATTATTCCAATTTCAAATAACCAATTTTGATACATAGTTTTATACGATAATTCCCGATTAATCGATGGGCGATTTAATTTTAGATTACCCGCTTTGATATAAAGTCTTACGAGCATCCAGAAAGAATTTGCGATTGCGTGTGGATCCTCTTTTTTCGGAACTTCGCGTAGCACGGGCTCGCGCATCTGGACAGTGTTCCTTTGCGCCAGGGGAACGGACATACGAACGCGAGATGGGCAATAAGGTGAGCCAAGATAGAACGGGCAACGAGAAGAATACAGCGGGCGAAAGAGAGAAGGATACAGGGGGCGAGCGAGAAAAAGGAAGGAGAGCGGGGAACGAGGGAGACAGAGGAAGAGAGAAGCGGAGAGAAGGACCATAGACGCGATCTGAAAATAAGATCTGTTTATCCCGCGTCGGCGCTATTTCGGAAACCGCGTGAGATTCTCGCGCGAGATTGCAGCGAACAAATGTGCCTAGCGGACGCCCGTGCCTGCGCAAATGAGCCGTAAAATTTCGTTATGTGTGTGTGTAGCTCTTCGTCGATTTAGCGCTCGGAGGCGTACGCGCACTCGAAGACGATCATCTGTTTTATTTTACACCTTTGAAAATCGTCACTTTAAATAGACGCTTACATTGGATTTACGTTTCGTTGAATGGAAAATTAATCATTTGTCTATAATTGATTATTTTTCAAATAAATTGTGTATGTATGTAGAATATTAATTTATACAAACGACGAATGAATGCGTACATTTTGTAATGGAACTTTTAAAAGCAAGCCTTTTTTCTAAAAATATTTCCCTTATCCTGTATATATAACATCAAACTCTAAAATTTGATTAATTAGGGTCCCCTCAAAGGGGTGTATTTAACGTAAGCTCCCAAAGTTTATAAACACTGCTCAGAAATAATAAGTAAAAGCCCTAGGACATAGGGTATTCAACTCCGGGCTGCCTTTTTTCTGGAAACTACGTGTATAGAGTGCGAGGGCCGCTGTTTATCATAGTGCGCAAAGGGTTTGAAACATTTTCGTCCCCCCAGCGCGGCCTGGGTGGCTACTGTTTGGGCGACGGCTCACGCGCGCATGCAACCACTTAATTCGATGTTTTGGTGTTTGGACGTCGACGGAGGAACGACGGAGCAGGAGATCCTCGAGTGGCCCGTGGCGCGCATTCTCCGCTATACGCGCACTTGGCTTCTGGAAAAAGTTTTTGGCGCCCAACGTCGCGCGACGTGTGTCGTGTATCTAGCCTTTTTTCAATTGAGTTACAGGAAACTGGGGGGAAATTTAACATTACAGTTGTTATGTTGTACGTGTGATATTGGAAACTAGATAATCGCGTGTGCCTTTAAAGTAATGCAACAATGCATTGGAGTAAAATCTTTTAAATGCTTTATTGACGGAATCAATTTCAAATCATATCCCCGATTATTTTGGAATTGAGCTGTTATTCTTCTGTTCAAAAAATTTGACACATATTTTTTTACTTTTTCATTGCACTAAAAATGCATCCGATATGTGCTATTCAAATTTTTTTATAGAATATCCTAACTTTCAAATTTTATTTTTCAAGGTTTTTTTTAAACTGTTGCCACTCAACGAGTTTTTTTTAACTTTTGAGGCAACTCTTTTCTATTCGGTTTATCTCCTCTTTCAAGCACTGTAAAATATTCTTTTGAAAATTAGAATTCTTGTGAAAAATATTCTTACGGAAAGAAGAGTTGAAACTGAGTGAAATACTGTATTGTTAACTCGAAAGCTTAAAAAACTCGTCGAATGGCAGCAGTTTATAAATAACCTTCAAAAATAAAATTGCAAGAGAAGAGTAATAAACTTTAATTGCAAAATGATTGGTAATATGGATAATAATCGGGCCATTCGATTTGAAATGGATTCGATTTATTATGAACAAAGAAAGTGAAAGCAAAACTTACTTATAATTAATGTAAAAATAATGAAAAAAAACATATTTTTTTAGTATTAGATACTTTAAATAGTTGTGTATACATTATTGTAGAACATGTCGATGAAGCTGTACAGTGTATTGAGCTACGTCGTTTAATGTGGTGCGATTCCATAAACACTTTGGTCGATATACGACTACAATGTTTGTTTGATTCTTGATGGCCTTAACTGTAATTTGAAAATATACACAGTTTGTAAGTAGTAAACTGCAGGATATGTGCAGGAATTGCATTTATTTTATACGATGTTTTGATGAAATGCACATTGTTAATTATAAATGCACTAATTAATTTAAAAAAATGATTTGAAAACCCTAATTCTTACACTCATAGTGTGCCAAATTTATTAGTTGGGGACTTTTTAGTGTGTATGTGTGGGTGTGCTGCGTGTGTACATGTGAGTGTGTGTGTAGATGTGCGTGATTTTTCTTTATCGGTTAAGGTGTACAAAAAGTAATAGTGTTGAACGATTATGAGATAAATTTTTTCTACAGTTTTTTATTTATTTATTTTATTTATTTTAATAATTAGATGTTTTTTTAGGTGGTCTTATACGTATAATTGTTCCTGAGGCCAAAATTACCTGAAAAATGAATTAAAATATAATTACTATAAAATAAAGGATATATATCACTAATATAACTTATTTCTAATACAAAATCCCAAGAGATAGATCTCTTAATCCACTTTATACAGAATTATGTCATTTTAGAAAAATCAACTAGTGAGCAAGTTTTCTTGGCAATCACTCGATAGATTTTGACGAGAGAAGTCGCAAATCACATCGTCGTGGCTAAGTATTTTTTTAATTAAAAAAAAGACACTTTTTTTTATCTCTATTTTATCAATTTTTATGAATTGTTATCGTTTTTCAATTAAAAAAATACTTAGTTTCGATATTTTTCAATTCCAGAGCTTCATGTCATAGGTACATGTTTTCCAAGTAATTTGCGACTACTCTCGTCAAAATCTATTGAGTGATTACCAAGAAAACTTGCTCACCAGTTGATTTTTCTAAAATGACATAATTCTGCATAAAGTGGATTAAGAAACCTATATCTTGGGATTTTGTGTTAGAAATCAGTTATATTAATGATACATATACTTTATTTTATAGTAATTACATTTGAATTTATTTTTTCAGGTAGAGGAGAAGCGGCATGATTGGCGCACCTAACCTTTGTCCTTGATTATTTAAATGAAAAAATAGTTAAAACATAAAATGAACTATACGTGAAGATAGCCGAACATCTACTGTATCAACGTAAAAACTTTTTTACAGCATAGCATTTACAATTTATTGAATATAAACGATTTATTAAAAAAAAATTTGCGCCATTCAACCCGCCGCTTGCGGATTGATTGGCGCACACGTATATAGCTTTAGATCTCTTGCGCAAATTAATGTGCTGCACTTGCCTGAATAGACTTTCCATCTTTAACATCATTTATAGCACTTTCCAACTTATCTTTGTCCCACTCGTTGTATTTTTTTGCAATCTGGCCCATCTAAATAATCATACCCTCAAAATATTTTCTCAAGGACGATATTACTTTATACACACTTACTGCGCGAGTAAAAATATCAAATAATGCACTTAATGCGTAAACATTATAACAAGAGAATATAAGAATGCACTCATTTTGATAAATAAAAGCTAGGTGGTGTATTTTCATGTCTGCCCCAATCAAGCCGCTTCGGACTTTTTTATTATTTCAACTTATTTCCTAATTATAAATAAATAAATGTAGTAATTTCGAACATGATACTAACCACATGAAAAGTGACTCAAAAATACTTTTTTTAATATTTTATCAGAATAGGCTCCAATATTAATGATTTTGTGTGTGTTTATTAATTTTGTATTTTTAATTAAGAAAAACTAGCTTGCATGCCGAAAATCTGAATAATAATTCTAATAATCAGGTGCGCCGTCAAAACCGCCGTGCCAACCAAGCCGCTTCTCCCCTAATGTTGGCCCCAGGAGCTATTAGGTATAAGACCGCCTTTAGTAATTTTTCATTTTTATGGACAGTTAATATTGTGTTCATATGAGAAATTCTACAGATTATTCACACTTAGAGGGTTCAAAAAATTAGAAAAAAAAGTTTGGAGACACACCGCTGTAATAAATTTGTCTGGTTCTTGAGGTCATACAATAGACGAGAAAATTTTTCTTATGGAAATTTAACATGGGAAAAATGGACGAAAAGGGTCACTGATGACTAATTAATAGTAAGCTCCCACAGGCGTCAACAAATTTTCCAGTTGAAAAAAAATTAAAGTAGAAGAAAAGAGCTTTAATCAAGACATCGAGCAGGCGATTCAGCGAGAGACCGGTGAAACTAACATTAAGCATAGGTCGGTCATTTTCTCCTGGAGGGGGAAATGTAAATCGTCGGCATCGAATTTTTTCGCACTAGGGACGGTCAACAGAAAAGACCTCGCTGTCATCACCACCCGCGTCCTTATTGGTGGAGTTACCTTCACAGGAATTTCAATAGATCTACAGCAGTAACAAGATCATCGCGATGACATTTTTCGAAGAATGCTTCCCCCAATCACGGTGCTGCCTGCTGGTACAGGCATAATCTATTTTTAGACTATTGTATACATATAAGTATGTATAATAACATCTTGTACTTAAATGTTTAATAAAGAGTACAAATTTTTTTAAGCTAAGAATCGTTAAAAGCGGATAAGTCCGTGCAGTGTTACGTGCATTTGAAAATCGCGAAAAATGTCCAAAATGATCAAAATCTTAATAATTACGTGGATTCGGAAAAAATCGTTTATTTTTGGTCATTTTTCACAACTTGCAAATGTACGTAACTTTACACAGAATTGTCCAATTTTAACGATTCTCAGCTTAAGTTATAGTTATTGTCTTATACTTTAATTCTTTCATTGTGGAAAATTTGTTGACGACTGCAGGAGCTTACTATTGGTTGGTCATCAGTGACCGTTTTTCGGCCATTTTTCGCTAAATTTCGACATGAAAAATTGATTTATGTTCACAACCGTGTCATAAGACTATTTTCGAGTTTTGAAAAAATTTTTCATCTATTGTATGGCCTAAAAAACGAGAAAAAATTTATTACAGAGGTGCGTCTCCAATTTTTTTTTTCAAATTTGTTGAACCCTCTGTGTGGATAATCTGTAGAATTTCTTATATTGGTTACTTATATGCTAGAGATGCAGAATAAAATTCTCTGTAATAAAAAAAAATTTGCTATACTATCCCGCACATCCCGCCGAAAAATGGATTTCAATGGGATTTTGAGAGGTGATTTCTGGTATCTAGAAATAAAGCCCAGTATTCTTAATTACACCTTATATGCCCTTTTTCTTGATGTACGAATAATCTACTCTCAAATATGTTCTATTTCGTTAAAAAATATGATGTCTCTTCTATGGGCTATCACTTGGCAAGTATTTGTAATACAGTAAAAAAGTTTATAAAAGTAGACAGGAAAAGCTCAAATTTAAGCTTTGTTTCGTTGAAAAATATTGATTTTTTAGAGAATTATAAGCAATCAAAGATTGGTAGTAATTTTCTGAAAAATTAATATTTTTTAATGAAACAAAACTTAAATTTGAGCCTTTCTTGCCTATCTTTTATATTTTTCTTGCTTGTTTGCGTATTATAAATACTTTCCAAGTGGAAGTCAATAGAAAAGATATGTTTTTTACAAACTAGAGCATATTATTTGATAAAAACAACATTTTTCATTAATAGATTAATTAAAAAAGTATACTTAGTAAAAAGATATTGAATTCGACTAATCTTAGCATTTGTAAATTTTGAAGGAAAACTTATGGTATTTTCTTTTCTAAAACATTCCTTCAGGTTTTCGTTTTACTTACCGCGAGCGCGTTTTACATGCGTCATCGCATTTCAGCAAACTGGAGCGAGCGTGTAGGTTGAAACGAACAGCTGCGGCCATCTTGACGCTTCGCGATTTAATGGTGCCATTAATCTGTATTGCTGGCATTTGTTGAAGTTTCCAATTCAACGAGAATAGAATGACCGTCTTCAACCTCGCGAATTTTCAACTGGCAAAAAATTTTTTTTAGACTTGATTTTCTTTGATTGCGTAGTTTAATACTTATTTTTATACAATGAATTTCAATAGCAATCTTGTGATAGATACCCTATGACATACTGAGAATACAGATGTATTTCACACTTACCTAAGGTAAAATTGTAATGATTTTATTTGTTTATTTTTATTACAGTTGATATTATGTTTAAAATGTGATATACAATAGTTTTGTTTTCTATATTGGACTTTGCATTTTTCACTTATTAGCTTCAGTCATTTATCATTTAAATTATTTAAATTTATAAAGAATGGGTGATAGCTATTATAGGGCAATGTACATAAAGTAGTTGGTTGATATTGGTTTTGCTTAATTTGAACATGATAAATTAATCTTGAAAAAGAAGTATGTTACGTACTGTACGTATTGGACAGTTCATTTATTCATTCTTCTCTAACTAGTAATCTAATATGTATACTGGATTACAAAACGTATATACTTCGATAAAAATTGTATAAATATTCGGCAATTTTTAATAAAAGACCAGGGCTGGTACCAATTATTTCTTTTTTACAAAAATCACTATCTTACACGGAGAGAAATTTTGTAGTGAAAATTACAAATATTCGAGGCAAAATTACCAGTTTCTATGGTAATGGATGGACAGACTGACAATTTCAAACTTTTTACCAAAGTGCCTTGGTAAAATTTTTTTTTAGTTAATTTAAATTAAAAAAATTAACTTTTTTTATCTATATTAATGGATATATAGTATTTTAATATAGAAATAGAAACAGAAACAAGGATGAAAAAACATTAAACTGAAAAAAAATTTTTACGGAAGCGGGATTCGATCCGACGATCTTTGGGTTGAGAGTCCGACGTTCTACCGATTGCGCCACGGAACCTGTTACCAACAGCCATTTGAATCGCCGTTATTACTTACTGAAAATATGTGTATTGTTTTCATTTTAACGTCGCGCACGCCTCTAGTATCAATCTTCTGAAACACAATAATGCGCAGTGCGCATGCACGAATACACAAATACCAGGTTATTTGGCAAAATTTATCAGTTTTCTTAGTAAAAATTCTTAGGTTACCCTGTAAAAATGACTAGATCTCAATTTTTACCAGTGTGTCTGGTAATTTTTATTCCGATAATTTGGTATTTTTTTTAAGTGGTTATGGTAGTTTTTCCTGGGAAACTTATAAATTGTATTAGAAACCTGGGAATATCACGGCTTTTGACAGTCTATCCATGCACTACCAAGGCACCTTGGTAATTTTTACTCTAAAATTTCTCTCCGTGTATAAATTCGTACTTTATAAAAATGAATTGACGTCAATGAGATACTGAATAATCCAATTATTATTTATTATTTAAGTTAACTAACAATATGTACTTGTTTCTTATAAATTTGATGAGATAGAATAGTAATCGATATTTTTGTTGACGTTAAAATTAAAATAATTAAATTCGTTCAAAATAAATATTAATATGATTTTTCAACAAGAATTGTAAAAATATTATAATTTATACATGCGAAATATTTGGTCCTTTATAAAATTATTATATTTCACAGAATGCTAATTCCAATAATATTTCTATAATATGCAGGAATGCTATTATAACCGTGATTTTTCGTTCGATAAGATGCGAGCCGGAAGCAATAAATCTTGTACGTTCGTTTTCTTTGTCGTGCATCCTCTTGTCGGCTTTCATTCGTTCACTTCCATTTCTTAACGCGTGTTTACCGTTCTGCGAGGATGTGTGTCGCTACAATACAGCGGCATAGGGGCCGACATGGCTTGTGGGGCGAGTGAGCGGAGAAGGCAGTATTTTTGCCGCTCGCGGCACCTGTGTTTACAAAATGGAGTATCGTTACGAGAGCGTCCAGACGCGAACCACATGCTCCCTTGGGATTTGTAGCTGCCAGAGAGAAGTACGAGGAGAGGAGAAAACGGATTACTAATAGCGGAAATCAAAATCTGAACTCGAGAACTGAAATTAATGTATGGGTGAATCTCCAGAATCTTTATCCATCTCGTGTGACTTCAAAATTTGAGTTTCTGACGTAGCTATTACAAAAGTTCCTGAATAGGCACATGACTCTAGGAGGGCTTAAATTGTTCGTATCAACTTGAAGAACAAGAGCATTTGATTACTATACTTTTTGGATGGTCGCTGCTCATGATAAATTGGTAGTAGTATCTAAATTGGTCCATTCTGGTTATTTTATCGAGTTATTCCAATTGATCCATAAGAAATGGTACATTTCCATATCATCCCCAAAATTGTGCAGCTATATGTTGAGGCTAAGAGCTTCAATGTAAGCTCTGAAAAAATTGTACCCACCTCAAACCATCGAAATATAAATTCATAATTTAAAAAATATACTATGTAAATAAGCTGTATCACACAATCACAGCCACAAATAAAAAAATTAAATATCTTATATTGAACAATATAATACCCAATAATATTTGGGTGGATTAACATGGCTATAATTTTTTAGAGCTTAAATCGCAGCCTTTAGCATTAACATATAACTATAAAATTCTGGCGATGATAGAAAATGTGCTTCGTCTTTTGAATTGATTGGAATAACACGATAAAATTATCAAATTTAGGCATTAAGTAAATGTTGATTGCATCTAATGGCCAAGGTTACTACCAATATTTTGTTGTACGAGATGGTAAAAAATAAAACAACAAATTTATTTCACATTAACAACGTTTCGGACATCTTTTATTAATGAATGTCCCTCTTCAGGTAACTAATAAACAAAAAATAGATACAATTTTATTTTATACAACACGTATGAATAAATAAATTAAGCAACACGTAAGAACAATTAACGAATGACACTTACAACGTCTATCTTTGATGTAGTGCGGAGAGCTGTCCGTTTGTCACAGTAAAAATTAAATCAGAAAATCTCGTATATATACTAATAATTTAGAGTGTGTGTACAATATATATATATATATATATATATGTATATATATATATATATATATATATATATATATATATATATATATATATATATATATATATATATAAATACACACACACGTGTAACAATGTATATGTGGCTCAATGACATAGGTAAATGGTTTAGGTGGGGCGCAGCCCACTCCGACGAGTTCGAACGCAAAGGAGAGGTATCAAGAAAACATATTGATATATGTGCAAATCCGCGGACTACAGACAACAACTGGGGTACAAAAACGGAAAAAATTTTTTTTGAGGGCACACCTACCACATAAGGTTTTTTCAGTTCTTTGGCGGTCCCCCAATATGAAAATACTCGTGTACACTCATTATCCGTTGCCAAACTTTTTTGCCGACGAAATCAATTTTTCTTATGGAAATTTAACATGGGAAAAATGGACGAAAAGTAGTCATTGATGATTAACCAATAGCAAACTATTGAAGAAGCCAAATCAAATTCCACAAAAAAGCGATTAAAGTTGAAGAATAGAGCTTTAATTTGAGATAAGAATCGTTAAAATCGGCCAATTCTGTGCAAAGCTACGTGAAGTTGAAAATGGCGGAAAATGACAAAAATTTGAAGAATTACGTGGGTTTGAAAAATATGTCTCATTTTCGTCATTATTTGCCATTTTCAAATTCACCTAGCTTTGCACAGAATCGACCGATTTTAACGATTCTCATCTCAAATTAAAGCTCTATTCTTCAACTTTAACCGTTTTTTGTGAAATTTGGTTTGGCCTCTTCAATAGTTTGCTATTGGTTAATCATCAATGACTACTTTTCGTCCATTTTTCCCATGTTAAATTTCCATAAGAAAAATTGATTTCGTCGGCAAAAAAGTTTGGCAATGGATAATGAGTGTACACGAGTATTTTCATGTTTGGGGACCCCCAAAGAATCGAAAAAACCTTATGTGGTAGGTGTGCCCTCAAAAAAAATTTTTTCCGTTTTTGTACCCCAGTTATCTGTAGTCCGCGGATTTGCATATAAGTATAGCTTAGAAGCGCGTTACTCTTAAATGGCTATAAGACGTGACTATATATAACTACGGTATATGTTCTCCTGATATCCGCTGAACCAAATTCTGCCGTTATCATACTAGGAAAGAGATAAAAATTCAAAATTACTTATCATCACACTATATTCTTTAGGAAGTTTATTTATTTCAAATTGTTTATTCATAAAGTTCTTTTGTGTGTGTATGTATAATGCTTCGGAAAATAGTCTTTTATCTTTATTAATTTCTTGGTCTAATATATTAACGTAATCAAAGTTTATAGTATGGTTTTTCTCTATCCTGTGTATGTGTAAAGATGAATTCTTATCTTCTTCGATGTATTTTTTATGGTGTTCCTTGATTCTTACGCCGAGACGTTTACAAGTTTGACCAACGTAAGGCGAATTACAATTGTTACAATTTATTTTATAAACCACGATAGATTTCTCTAATTTCACATTTTTGTCTTTGCCTAATACTATATTATTCATCTTATTCTGTGTGCTGAATATTACATTTGTATTTAATCTTTTAAAGAAATTGTTTGCAAAGCCTTCAATTTCTTTCACATATGGTAAACAAATAAAGTTTTTATTTTCGTTATTTGAGTTTTGTTGTGTATTTGTGCAATTTATAATTTTTTTCAGTCGTTTTTTTGTATAAAATTCAATAAAATCTATTGGATAGTCATTTTTTGTTAAGACATTTTTGATAAATTTAATATTCTTTTTATGAAAGGAAGAATGTGCAAGTTTAATGGCTCGATCTATAAGAGAATAAATGATGGCTATTTTATTACTCATCGGATGGTGTGAATTAAAATTTAAATATCTACCGGAAAAAGTGGGTTTTCTATACCAATCGGTAATAATTTTATTTCGTTCGTTAATAATGATCTTAACATCCAAAAAGCTAATACTGTTATTTTGTAGTTTTTCAACTGTGAATTGTAGATTTTTATCATAATTATTAAACGTGTTTAATGTTTCTTTTATGTGATCTTTGTGTATACACAACAATACGTCGTCTACATATCGAAAATAAAATAGAGGCTTTTTAATTAACTGATTTATACAAAATGTCTCCAGATCTTCCATAACAATATGAGGCGTTTCACGTCAACTGTTCCAACGCGCGCCGCTGGAGCCCCACATCGTGCTATTTCTAACTCACGTTTATGATACTAAAATATACTTTAAAAAATTGTTTGATAAGCGTTTTCGACGTACTTTTTCCTCAGCTTTCCAATGGCGTAAGCAGTTTTTCCGAAATTTTCAATTTTCACCTTCAAAAAGTACGAAACATGTTATATCTCAAAAAGTGTATTTTTAATATTTTTTTTGATCCTCTAGATCGAAAGCTGAGCATTTTTTACGTAGGAAAGGATATTTTCCAAAGAGTGCCCGAGATGTTTTTTGCGAGAAATAGAATGCAAAAGAGTTTTTGAAGATGAAAATAGAAAATTTTGAAAACACTACCAGCATCATTGGAAAGCTGAGGAAAAAATACGTCGAAAACGCATATCAAACAATTTTTTAAAGTACTTTTTAGTATCATAAACATGAGTTAGAAATAGCAGGTTTTGGGGCTCGCGCGCCGCGCGCTGGGACAGTTGACGTGAAACGCCTCATATCAGATAAGACAGAGCTTATCGGGTTGCCCATAGCAGACCCAAAAGTTTGTCAGTAAAATTTATTGTTAAATTGGAAGTAATTGTTATTTAGAATGAACTTGATCACTTTACAAAATTCTGAGAGATTCAAATTAGTTTTATTGTGTAATTGGTGCCATCTTTTTTCAATAGCTTGTAATACTAGCTATTCTGAGACATTAGTGAATAGGCTTACAACGTCAAAGCTAACAACTTCGTTATTATTAGGGATTTCTAATTTATCAATTTTTTCTTTTAGTTTGAAGCTGTTGTCGATATGCGACGGAGGTATTTTTATGTTCTTTTGTAAAAACTTTGCAAAACATTTTGATAATTCATATGTAGGAGAATTAATAGTTGATATGATAGGTCGTACCGGAAAACCAACTTTATGAATTTTCACTAATCCATACGCCTTTGAGATATTAAATTTATTCAAAATTGGTCATACCATCTCGTACAACAAAATATTGGTAGTAACCTAGCAGTGGCCACACAAATAGCACAGTAATATAATAGCTCTAGTAGAGTCTTGTACCTATTTAGAAACTTTTCTAATAACTCTCGGAATCACGAATTTTAGTCACACGAAGTTTAGTCACACGAAATTTAAGATCTGAAGATTTGCCCGTACTCATATAGTTTTTTTTTTTTTTAATCGAACAAAATAATTGTAAATTTCCGATAGCACAAGTAATTCGTTTTTCTGTAAACTCATCAAATATTATTTTGCATATAGAATTTATGCTCTTTTAAATTTTTAACGATTCCACGTGCCATTTTAATGTAAATACAGTCTGCAACTATGTCTATTCATTTGTTGTAATCCTTAAGCCAATATTACCTTATTTTTGACGGTAGAAAAATAATAAGAATGATCTTATTTTTAATTACTAATAATTTTAAATTATTACTTTGCATATTAATAACATTAATGCATATTAACATTCTAATTTCATACAATTCATATTATGTTATTTTAATGAGTATTTATGATTATTTAAAAGATAAGTTAATTTGAGAAGGGATTGAGATGGGTGCACAATAAAAACAACATTTTTTAATATTGTGTAATAATTTAATCGCTTTTTTGAAGCTAAGTCGATACATTATATTTAAAATAATGCTTTGAGAGTATGCGACGCAATGTTGGTTGATGCATGATGTTAATCGCACCTATATTTACGTCTCGGGGTACCAACATCGGGTGGCATTTCTCCCTTATTACAGAAAAATAAATTATTCATTTTATATATTAAATACATTATTATAGAGACCGTTGTGTCGCTATCGGTTGCTCGCTCTCACGATTAAAAATTACACTGGAAATAAATTCATTATTTAAACGTAATGGTAATGGAGATGTTAATTAGTATAAGAATAACAATTAATAAATATTTATAATATTACGGTATTTCAATATATATATACATACAATACGTTGCAAGGCTTAGTAACATGACGTTTCCTCAACAAAATTCGTACAACCTATACACGTAACAAACTTTGCTCAGCTTATTATTATCACATTTTTATTCGTCGCTTATTAATGCTGAAAAATACTTCACCTCACACGGTTTATTACATTTCGACCGTGAGAGCTGGTATGGGATTCTTGGGTAAGGGAACGAGGGGTTTTCAGAAGGGGTATACAACGTTTCATTTTTCAGCTATAATCTACGTGTACTTAACGTTAAAAAAAATCTGTCGGGCGAGGGAACGGGACGGTTTGCGCTCCTCTGAGAAGACGGGGTAAGTCTACTCGAAGAGTTTCTTGGCGTAATGCCAGATACGGAAAAAGTATTCGTCCTTGCGTAGCAGTCGCGCCCTGGCGTAGGAGTGGATGTCCGCGTCCATATTGTGTTCGCGGAGCCAGGAACTGGTGTTCTCCGTGCTGAAACTCAGGGACGTCGTCTCCCCTCGATCCGGCGCCTCTGCGATCGGCTCTATGACTGATAGATCTGTAAAATTTGTTTCTCGTATGTAAAAGTGCATGTAAAATATTCCCAAAATGTTACGGCTACACTGTTAAAAATTTTGAAGTTTTTTTTGTTAAATTTTAGTTCAATTTAATAAAACTTTTGAAGTTTCAGTTAAATTTAACTGAAATTTAATAAAAATTTTGAAGTTTCATTACAGAATTTATCTTAAACTTCAGAAAATTTTTATCAGTGTATATATAAGGTATTAACTCGAGTAAATTAGTAAATTAGACATTTTGTGCCTTTGTCATAAAAAATTATGGATACTATTTTTATGTGTTATTGTATTTTTTAGAAAGACTTGGATTAAATCTATATAAAGTTTTTTATTTATTTTTATTAAAATAGCATTTTTAGGACGAAATAGGGACACGGGCATGGCTGGAGAAAAAAGGATCCATTTTGTTAAAGCGTTGAAAAAAAAATTTATTTGGACGATGAGAAAGGAGATATTTCGAGCTATTTTTGGAGAAGCTATCTTGGAGATAATTTTTTTTATGAAATTTCCGTTGGCAATTCTGCAGATTTTTTATACTTTCTATCTACGACGTAAGGTTAAGTATGAGATCATATTTGTATACAATTCTCTACGAGTAAAAATGCTGAAGTTATTTTTTCTGAATCAGTTATTTCTCTCATCCTTTTACGTTGGTTATTATATCATTTTATTATTATTCACTTTTTTGTAATTTCATAAAACTGGCTTTACTATTAATTGGTGACTAACAATGCTTTATATTTCGTTTAACGGGGTGGCATAGTCCTACCATTACCGACCGAGTAATTGACACAGTTTCAAGCTTATTAAAAATAAAATACGTAGAATCACAAAAAATCAAGAGAACACCCTTCTGTGGTTTTGAACGTTCTATCACCCAGTAAAAATTTGAAGTCGAAATATCAAATGGTTTTTGCAAGAACTTTGAACGAAACCGAGTTTTGTTTTGTTCAAAGTTTTTGCAAAAACCACTTGATATTTCGACTTCAAACTTTTACTGGATGATAGAACATTCAAAACCGCAGAAGGGTGTTCTCTTGATTTTTTGTGATTCTATGTATTTTATTTTTAATAAGCTTGAAACTGTGCCAATTGCTCAGTCGGTAATGATACGGCTATGGCATCCCCTTAAGGAAAATAGTACATTACGATATTAGTGCGGGAATAGTATATTACATACCTAGGCCAGTAAAATAAGAAATGTCTCAGATCACATGTAGACTTCGCCTCGGCCGACAATTATATGTGATCTGAGGCTTTCTTTTTTACTGGCCAAAGTGTGTATACTATTTTTCTGCCCTCCGGCCAGAAAGCGCCAACTTTCTGGCCGCTGCGCGAAACGAAGTTGCCGCTTTCCGGCGCCGTCAAGCGGAAATAGTATGTTACTGAGATAGCATCTCTCACGATGCGAAATCGAAATAACTCTTTTTTCAGTATTGTCAAAATAGCAGCTTCCTTCTCTAATAGCAAGACGATATATCATCGTGTCGATTTTTAGAAGTTTTTTTTTCATTTCTCTAAATGAAACTCTTCGAAAACCTTGCTAAATATACTTTATTACATAGGGCAGATCCAGAAAGAAACTCAGAGAATCTTCTTAACCCATTAACGCGCAAATGCACATTTTTGTGCACACATTTTCAAGTACAGAATTCTATTGGAAAAACAAAGTCATTTTTATCGAAAATCCTATATAGGAGGTTTTCGAGGGTGCTCTTTCAGAATCTGCAACTTATTTTGTAAAAAAAAGTCAGTAAGTGTATTATTTTTGAGTTTTTTTAAAAAAAAGTCAAAAAATTTAATAAAATTTTTTTTTCAAATCAATTTTTGTTACTGTTTCTGTTTTTGGATAATCATATTACCGCCAGAAATCGCGATCTGAATGTCTGGCGTTTCCAAAACACTGGTTGTGAATCTTTTTTCCCCTTTTAGCTTTTCCAAAATGGCCGATTTTGTGAAACAGCGTAATGTTAAACTTCATGATTTTTTTTCTCGAAATGTATGAACTTAACGAAAAAAATGTTATAGAACAAAAAATGCTTAGAATCACTCAAACAATACGTATGAATTTTTTCAGAAGTTTTGGGACCAATTTTGAATTTTTTAATTTTTAACATTTTTGAAAAAGCAAAAAATGTCTCAAAAACTTCTGAAAAAAAATCATACGTGTTCTTTGAATGATTCTAAGCACTTTTTATTCTATAAAATTTTTTCGTAAAGTGTATTTTTTTCGAGAAAAAAATTTTGAATTTATGCGCTACATAAACACACAAAACGTTGAATGGATTGAAGACTGTATAATCATCACTCTGCCACTATAAATATGTAGTAAAATATAGCGTTGCCCAGTTCTAACCATGGGGAGGTAGACGATGCAAGAGAACCTTCTTCTTTTTTTTTATATATTTTTTTTATTTTTTATATTTTTTTTATTTTTTATATTTTTTATATTTTATTCTATTCTTTTGAATGTATAGAGAGAAAACAGTTTTTACAAAAATGTAAACCACACACCTTGCAGAGCTTTCTAGTTCTTAGAGAACATTAGTTTGTTAGAACAGTTTCTTTGACTTGCGGATTGAACTGCATTACTGAATTTGGGCTTTACATGTTTTTCTTTTTCCAAATAGCTTTTAGCAATAGCCATACAAACATCTTTATGTAATATTTTTGTATTATGTTAATCTTTATGTAATTTTTTAGTACCTATTTTTTTGCTCTTACCTACTGTTGCAACATTGTACAAGACAGTTGGGTCATTTTTATCAGACATATCCAAATAGCAATTACCAACGCCACTGTCTTGTACAATGTTGCAACAGCAGGTAAGAGCAAAAAAATAGGTACTAAAGATGATTGTATGGCTATTGCTAAATGCTATTTGGAAAAAAAACATGTAATGACAAATTCAGTAATGCCGTTCAGTCCACAAGTCAAAGAATCTGTTCTAACAAACAATGTTCTCTAAGAACTAGAAAGCTCTCCAAGGTGTGTGGTTTACATGTTTGTATAAAAACTGTTTTCTCTCTATACATTCAAAAGAATAGAAAAAAATATAAAAAATATAAAAAATATAAAACATAAAAAAAATATATAAAAAAAAAGAAGAAGGTTCTCTTGCATCGTCTACCTCCCCGTGGTGAGAACTGGGCAACGCTATATTTTACTACATATTTATAGTGGCAGAATGAAGATTATACAGTCTTCAATCCATTCAACGTTTTGTGTGTTTATGTAACGCATAATTTCAAAATTTTTGTTCTCGAAAAAAATACACTTTACGAAAAAATTTTATAGAACAAAAAGTGCTAAGAATCATTCAAAGAATACGTATGATTTTTTTCAGAAGTTTTTGAGACATTTTTTGATTTTTTAAAAATGTTAAAAATTAGCAAATTCAAAATTGGTTCAAAAACTTCTGAAAAAATTCATACGTATTTTTTGAGTGATTCTAAGCATTTTTTGTTCTATAACATTTTTTCGTTAAGTTCATACATTTCGAGAAAAAAAATCATGAAGTTTAACATTACGCTGTTTCACAAAATCCGCCATTTTGGAAAAGCTAAAAGGGGAAAAAAGATTCACAACCAGTGTTTTGGAAACGCCAGACATTCGGACCGCGATTTCTGGCGGTAATATGATTATCCAAAAACAGAAACAGTAACAAAAATTGATTTGAAAACAAAAATTTATTAAATTTTTTGACTTTTTTTTTAAAAAACTCAAAAATAATACACTTACTGACTTTTTTTTACAAAATAAGTTACAGATTCTGAAAGAGCACCCTCGAAAACCCCCTATATAAGATTTTGGATAAAAATGACTTTGTTTTTCCAATAGAATTCTGTACTTGAAAATGTGTGCACAAAAATGTGCATTTGCGCATTAATGGGTTAAAAGAGAAAGAGAAAATAGGCATGAGTTTGTGCAGAAGAAAAAAAGAAAAATATCTTCTTTCAGAAACCTTCTGACACGGCCAGGCTATTGACTGTATCTCACAATGTTTCAGTGTCATGGATCAATAAGTTTCAGTAAATTCAGCATACAAAGTCCTGGGTTCAAGAAAAATATAGTATGCGAAAAATCTGACTAAGGGTCAACAATAACTTTCAACTAATTAATGGTAAGTCAACGAAAAAAAGTGTTATTACTATGCATGATTTTGGTCATGAACTTGTTGCTTTGAACATACGAATCCATATGGATAAATGGATCCGATACTTTTTCTACATATTCTTAGGATCATTGAGGAGTTTGAAATTAAAACGGATGCGCCACTAAGCAAGAACAGACTAGTGATGATTTGAGATTGCTCATTGCTGAGAAACAAATAAAGCTCATTCTGAAGAGGCACTCATACTGAAGAGACAAGTTTGAGGTTGAATATAAGAGTCGATTCGTATCGACAGGTGAATTGATTTATTCCAAGAAAAACTCTATTAGATTGCCATGGTTATTGTTGCGATAAAAGGCAACAAATTAATTAAGGGGGCTAGACACCTTTTTTCTTGAGAAAAATCGATTTTTTTTGCTTTTTCTTATAGGAAAACATCCATAGAATATGCTCCTTTTTACCCGAAAACGATATCTATTTTTTTTTAAGATATTGATAAAATACTGATTAAACTATTTATCGATTTTTCACTGTAATTTCATTTTTTTTCAATATACAGTTTTTTCGACATACATACTTTTATTTTTTGGTAGAATTCTATTTTCTTTTAATTGTTAATATATTTTATACTTTTTAATAAATCTACATTAATATATTTATAAATATAAATAAATACACCGTAGAAATAAATCAATTTTATTAGAAAAAAATAACAGAAAAAACTGACAAAAATCAATCCGTGTATATAATTACGTGTAATTCATACTTTTCATGGTCGAAATATTTCTAATAATATAAAACAATTGAATATAAACCATACATATATAAGAAAATTGAATACATAGAATAATTATTATATCTATCAAATAATATACCACAGTTTTATTGTATAAAACGATTTGGAGTAATCGGGCATGAACAACAGTAAGGCCCGTTACACTAAAAAAATATAAGGAACAGATGCAGAAATAACATGGGTTAGTATATCTATATATACGAGGAACAGCGAGGAATAAGCGCTGTTCCACATATATATAGATATAGTAACCCATGGTATTTCTGCATCTGTTCCTTATATCGTGTTCTGTGTTCCTTTGGCTGTAAAAGGCCTAATGTTGAACTATAGATAATTGGACTAAGGTACACCATGAACTATGTTGAACTATAGATAATTGGACAGTTGGACTATGATACACCATGAACTAAGAAACACACACATATCATACGTATGTTACATGTAAGCATTTGACATGGTAACCTACTTTTAGCTCTTTAATTTTTGTAAACACAAGTGTCAGCTGAATCAAATGCTCGGATGGTTTAGATTCGTTTTACGTCTCTTTTTACGTAAAAAGTGTTCTTTTTGTGTAATTTGAGGTTCGTGTGTTTTGTTGCACAGTATAATTATTGTGTTTATATAGTTGTGAACTTTGTGAAATATAAAAATAGTGATTAAAAAAAAAAAATTAAAGTGACTTCTAACAAAGCTTAAAAATGGCAGGAGATGCCAGAGGACGATTTACCAGCACTCATCCTGACGCCAAATACTCAAGAGGAAGAGTGAAGAAGAGACCAAAAATTTTTGGAGGGAATATCCACAAAGAAGAAAATGAGAGAAAGCGAAGAAGAACACCAACTTCAGCTAGAAAAATGAGAAATACATCAACATCTTCTCACTGCAATACGAAGAATAGAATTATCAACATCAGCATTCTGTTTCCTGAACTGGAAAAAGTGTTATGTTGCAGTGAGTGCCATGGACCTGTTTGTATAAGCGAATCCAGCCTTCAAGGGTTTGGATTCAAAATTGATATAGTGTGTGACAGATGTGATCAAATTGCAGGAATAAATTCTTCCAAGAAAGTTGGCCCCATGAGTAATGCATGGGAAATAAATAGAAGAAGTGTGCTAGCCACGCGTGCACTTGGCCACGGTCACACAGGACTATCAACTTTCTCTGAAATCATGGATTTATCACAACCAGTGGCTCATTCTGCTTATGATAAAATTAATGAGTAGCTTGGTAATATTTGTGCAGAAGCGGCTCAAGAGTCCATGGACACAGCAGTGAAAGAAGAACTAAAATTAACACCATCAAATACTGGACTTACTGTGTCTGGTGACGGCTCTTGGAGGAAAAGAGGCTTTTCTTCTTTACAAGGTGTTGCCAGCATTATTGGCAACAGATCTGGCAAGGTTTTAGATGTTACTATTAAAAATAGTTTCTGTAAACCTTGCTCAGTTTGGGAGAAAAAAAAGGAACAGTGGAATATGAAGAATGGTATGAAGAGCACGAACCAAATTGCACGGCCAACCATCAGGGCTGTGCTGGAAAAATGGAAGTAGATGGTATAAAGGAAATGTTCTCACGATCTGAAGAAAAATATGCGTTAAGTATGAGTATTACATCGGTGATGGTGACTCTAAAGTGTTCAAGTCTGTGTCAGAAGCGGATCCCTATGGTGACAAACTACAAGTAAAGAAGATAGAGTGCATTGGGCATGCCCAGAAGATGATGGGCACTCGTTTAAGAAATATAAAGAAGGCATCAGGAAAGAAGCTTCTATCGGATGGAAAACCAATGGGTGGAAAAGGTCGCTTGACAGGGCAGGTGATCGGAACCTTATCTTCCTATTTTCAGAGACCATTCAGATTCTGTCACTGGTATGAGAAATGCTATTTGGGCTACATATTATCATCAGTTGTCTACCGATCAGAGCCCTCAACATCAATTCTGCCCATCAGGACTTACCAGCTGGTATAAATGGCAAAAAGCAAAGGCCAACAAAAAACTCAAGACTTTTAAACATAAAGTAGCCATTCCACTGGCCATCATGGATCAGGTGAGAACAATTTATGAAGACTTATCAAGTTCAGATCTTCTCCAGAAGTGTCTTGGAGGTTTTACGCAAAACTCTAATGAGAGTTTCAACAACTGCGTGTGGAAAATAGTTCCAAAAACCTCATTCAGTGGCTTGAAAGTTTTGAAAATAGGTACTCACATTGCTGTAACCTGCTTCAACCAAGGAAAAACAGGTATTCTAAATATCATGGAAAAGTTTGAATGCACTCCTGGATGGACTGCAGTACAATGGATGGAATCAAGCGACGAATTCAGACTTAGATCTGCAGAAAAGAAGACTGAAGCAAACACCAAGGATGCTCGTATTACGAGAAGACAAGCTAGAGAGCAGCTCCAGGGTGATTCGTATGCAGCAGGTGCATTTTAAATTATGTAAGTATATTATATAATATATATGCTTTTGTGCATTAGACATACGTATATTATGCATATTGTATATGTATATGTATACATAAACATACATATCTTACAAACATGCACACACATTAATTTTCACACACGAGGTACATAAAACTAAATTATATTTTTACACTTTTGTATGGAAATGTCATAAGCCAAGAAATAATTGTATAATTAAAATTTACTTGCTTATAGCATTTCCATGCAAAAAATGTAAAAATATAAATTTGTTTTATATGCCTGGTGTGTGCAAGTTAGTGTACGTGTGTGTATGTGTGTGTATGTGTGTGTATATATACATATTGTTTTAAATAATTAAATAAAATAATAAAATATATATTATACGTGTTTCAGTGATTTTGAAAGAAAATACATCATCAAGCGACTACCATGGGACCTTGCAGGACTTGACAGATGAGGTTAAGACAACACATTAACAACAAGAATTAAAAAAGGTTTTTAACCTAAGGCGAAAAAAACGATAAGTATTTAAGATAAATAAATTGATGCACGTATAGCCAAAATGTTATAAAATGACTAAAAGTTGATTTTGTTTTCTAGGTCAAAAAATACCAAGGAAAATAAAATTCTACGCAAGGAAGTCAATGCCAACTTGTTTTTCATAACCAGTATATGCATAAATATCAATATCAACTAAAAGGGAGTCGTGTTTTGGATATTTTTATGGATTATGAGATATCAAAACTTTAAAGTTGATTTTCTCACAATATTGTTTTTAATAAAATAAGCTCACTGACCGTAAGCTTTAAAATATTCCTGCGGATGGATTGACTCCAGATTTAAACTGAGTATTTCTAAATGGTATAGTTTTCTTATCAGTGTATGGTTTTAAAATTGAATGTCAGAAAAAATTTTTACATTAAAAAAATGTTGGAAAAGTTTAAACAATTAAGAAAAATATCATAAAAAAAGAGGATAAAAAATTTTTTTTTCTTTGCATCAAAAATCCTAGCACTCTTAAGAAAACTATACCATTTAGAAGTACTTAGTTTAAATCTAGAGTCAATCCTTCCGCAGGAACATTTAAAAGCTTACGGTCAGTGAAAAAACTTGTTTCATCGATAACTATGGTTCTGGACCATAAAAAAGGCTCAAACACAGGTCTAAGGAAAGATAAATATACTTCCTTTTATATGTAAAAAGTGGGAAATAATTGGCTCACATTTATATATAGAAATATAAAATTTTTTTATTTCAGAAATAAAGGTGTCTAGCCCCCTTAAGGCAATCTTACATCTAAAAATTTTGAAAAAATCAACTTTTTTTATTGAATTTTTTAATTATATATGTTATTCTGAATCTAAAAAAAATAGTTTGGATCAAAAATTAAAAAAATTCAAAATGATATGGTTAAAAGAGCTTACTATCTTCAAAATGATGAAAAAATTGATTTTCCTTTTTTTTTGCCTTTTCTATAGGTTTTTGATATATATAGGAACACTTTTACTTGTATGTGTTTTAAAATATCAAAAAACATTATTTAAAACTTATTATTATAAGAATTATAAAAAAAAATTAAATTTAAATACGGGATTTATTATAAAAATAATATAAATCATATTCTGGAATTTGAAATCCAGTGGAATCGCCTTTTAAGTTGTGACAGTTTTGCATTTCTGTTCTAGTAAAGTGACCATTCCATCAACGAAATTTGACAGCAAATTACTATATTAATACTCCCTTTTGTATACCTATATACTTATAAAACTATAATACGACAGTGTCAACATAGTTGCACAGCTGAAAGCTCAAATTCTCAAATAAGCCAAGATACATAACCACGTGATTTCAACAGTTTGTTTTGCAGAGTTTTTGCTTTCTGATAGAGAAAGATTTTTTTCTTAGTGCTTGATTATTTGTATTCATCAGTGAATTTAGGACTAAAAATTTAATGTACTGTGTATGTGAAGATATATGTCTGAAAAGTGTAAGTATAATTATAATACAAGCGTGCAGTGGCAATTTTGTTTAAATTTCGAAAGTAGTTTCAGTTCAAAATGGGAATGCTGTATGAAAATTAATACTGAAAAACATGTGCATTGGCAAGATTGAATTAAATATTTTAAAGACGAGGCAGTCAAAATTTTTATCGCATAAAAATAAATACATCTTTTTTCTAAGAAAGATGAAAGTGACATATTAAGTCTAACTCACTATAGGATATATAATTCAATTCAGAAGATTTGTAAATTGTAATAAGTGTCAAGATGTATCTATACACATAAAAGCGACATGCCTGCTCACAAGAATACAGGTTTAAATTCAAGATACATTTAATATTCAATATGTGTAATCAAGTGATCATTGAAAAAATGGACTTATCGACTTTTATGTAATTATGTACTTTTGTCTATGACAGTGATGGCTTCTTAAGTTTCGATTTGGATGATTGGGATTTCATATTTCATAAGACCTGACGCATATTCTACATTTATGTTAGTATTATAAATAATAATCTAACTTAGTACAATGTGTTAAAAAGTGATTCAACAGTGGATGAATCAAAAGTACAAAAGAAGGACAAATTGAGCAGTAACTTTTAATGGAACGAATGCTGCTAGCTTAGTAATAACTTTTAATGGAACGGATCCATGCAAGGTGCCAGAGCTTCTGTTTTAACCATTTTATATGGGAGAACAGATAACAGATATACAGGAAAGTGAGTTTCAAGAAGGAAAAGAATGAGGATCAAATGACTGATTATTTTTGGAGTTTTATGGTATTTTTCTTTGCAGACTTATTTCTCAAAATGTTAGTTTTTAAAGTTTAGCGTCACTTTTTAAAAAAACTATTCAATGAATTTTCATGGAGGAGGGTTTGAATTACTTGAAATTTATTGAACTATGGCAAAATAAGTTGGAAATATTAAAAATATTTTTTTAAATAATTTTAAATTGTTAAAAACCACTTTTAATTACTTAATTTTAAGAATATTTGTGATTTTTTGTGATTTTTAGCAATTTAAGATTATTTAAAAAAATATTTTTAATATTTCCAACTCTTCCTGCCATAGTTCAACGAATTTCAAGTAATTCAGGCCCTCTCCCATGCAAATCCATGGAATAGTTTTTTTAAAAAGTGACGCCAATTGAAAAAAATTGAAAATGCTATATCTCTGAGTAAAATTGGTCTACAGATTGGTCTTGGGCCATTTTATCAGAAATAGTATATATATATATATATATATATATATATATATATATATATATATATATATATATATATATATATATATATATATATATATATATATATATATATATATATATATATATATATATATATATATATTTAAAATTCACTTAAATTTTTCCTCTAAAGAACTGTGTACTCGCCGTACACTTAAGGCGGTCTTACACCTAGTGGCTTCTGAGGCCAAAATCAACTATAAAAAAAAGAAAAATATAGTTTAAAGAGTATAATATATATATATATATATATATATATATATATATATATATATATATATATATATATATATATATATTATATATAACTATATTTTTCTTTTTTTTATAGTTGATTTTGGCCTCAGAAGCCACTAGGTGTAAGACCGCCTTAAGTGTACGGCGAGTACACAGTTCTTTAGAGGAAAAATTTAAGTGACAATAAAAAATTATTTCTATTAAAATTAATTCGGTATGTTAAAGCCTATGTGAAGGTGATATTTACCTGACGCTGGTACGATCTTGAGAGGCTCCTCAGATTCCAGCGGTTCGCTAAAGCCGACCTCATTTTTCGCGTAGATTCTGAAAAGGTACTCGTGATTCTCTTGCAAGTCCCTGATAATTAGTTTTTGTATGCTAGCGTTGACTCGGCCGACCTCCATCCACATTGTCTTCTTCACATCCCTGATAGCAATTTTGTAGGCTTCGAGTGGCGCGCCGCCGTCAAATTCCGGTCGGCCCCATTCTATCGATATCGTATTGCCAGCTATCTGTCTGATCTCCAGTGGCGCTGTTGGTGGCGATGGTACCACTGAAAATAGTAATGAATTGACATTAGACAAACGCTGTTATTTGTAAAATAACATTAATAAAATTTGCAAAAATGTTGGTTATCTTACTGGCATGTGATTTAAGTAAAACAGGCTCTGAGGTAGTCGGCAAACTGAGGCCTAAACTATTTTCAGCGAAAACTCTAAATAGGAATTCGCTTTCTTTTAAATTTTCGATGACATGAGAATTTGTTGTGCCATCCAAAGTAACAATTTTAGTCCATCTTGATCCTTTCCCGGCTAATGGTCTCTTTTCTACTATGTAGCCTAAAGAAAAATTTATTATTAGTTATTATTTTATTATGGACAATTTTTATTGGATCTGACGGATATGTGATTATTATCTTTTTTAATAGTACATTTCGACACGGGTGGGGAAGTCGATTATTTAGGAAAAAAGTCACACCGCCTAAATAATCGACTTACGCACTAGTTTCGAACGGTATTTTATACCGCGAGCGCCGAAAAATCATATCAAAGTTGTGATTTTGAGGTTAGAGTGGTATAAAATTGTTTAAAGACCGTCATTAATTAAATGTGACTGTGCAATTAACTAAGTATTTCAATTAGTTCCAGTTTTATTATTATTCAATATAACTTATTTTTTACTTAGGATTCTTAAAATATAAAGTTGAATGTAAAGACCTTCTTAACCGTACAGTTCCAATAATTTTAAAATTTTTATTTGGACTTTTTTTCTGTCTAATAACAAATTTGAATTGGATTTGTGAATAAAAACAATTTCAATAATTAAATTGTACTTGTCTTAAACATCTGTTTTTATATGTCATTAGTATGTAGTCTTTTTTATTTAAAAAATTGAAAGTATTAATAGAAATTTAAGATTTTCAGACGAATGTACCTGTAATTTCAGTTCCTCCATTGCTTACTGGTGGGGACCAGTTTAGCGTAACACTTCTACTTGTAACATTAGTAACATGCACATTGGTTGGTGGAGATGGTGGTGCTGCGACAAGGAAAATATAGTAATGAAATTGTGTAATTAAATTACAACGATACTTTTGTTTACAGATAGATTAACTTACTCTTGCAAGTAATAATTTTTGTTCCAGGAAATGTCCCAAGCAAAGCATATATTGTTTCCTCCGAAACTTTTGTTATTTCTAAGCGTTATTAAAGCAATGGAAGCAAAATTTCAATAATTAATGCAAGTTATTGCTTTATGCATAATTATAATGTCACAATGTGAAAGTATTAGTAAATATAGTATTTTCAAGCAAAAAATGTTTACTTGATAGAACATTACGATACTCACTCAGTCTTTTACCCGCGATAATAGGTTCTTCAGATACATAAGGAGGTCCTGCACCTATTTTATTTTTCGCAGTTATTCTGAAGTCATATGAAACATCGGTTTTTAAATCCGATATTCCAATATGCGTGATATCTTTTTTTGTCGTCTCTACCTGTAATTTGATATTACAATTCATTAAAATTAGTTTTCAAACGCGACAATATTTCATTTTCTGCACTTAATACGTAATGTACCTTTTGCCAAGTCTGCTTGGAAGTTTCTTTTATTTCAATGATGTATTCGGTAATTGGCGATCCTCCATCATCTTCTGGAGACTGCCACTTAATAGTAAATGACGTTTTAGTCATTCCTGAAACTTCAAGTGGTCCTCTTGGAGGTCCTGGCTTATTAGCGGATACTTTCGTTAATTTTGAAATTTTAATGTTCCTTGAATTAGGCGAAGGTTCGCTTGGTCCAACTGCGTTAACAGCTTTTGTACGGAATGTATATTCTGCATCGGTTGTCAAGTTAGTTACAGTATGAGAAGTTTTGGTTATTTTTTCTGATATTTTAGTCCAACTGCAAATAACAAAATATTTATTGAAATAAAAATACAACAAGAATAAAGGAGTAGATACATAATAGTAAACATATTTTCAACATACCTTGTTTTCTGTTTTTCATGATATTCAAGAATATATTCAATGATTGCAGAATTGCCATCAAATTCGGATTCTGTCCATTGAAGCGTGACGCTATCATTTGTTATGCTCGTTGGTTCTGGAGCACCAGGAGCACTTGGTGTTTCTGTTGAGAAAAAATATTTTGTATGTATAAATAAAATAAATATGTACAAGTAATGTACAAAAATATAAAAGTATAATATTTTAAACTTTTTTCAATTGATGTTGATTTGAATATTAATTAATATTTATGTAGAGTTTACCCTCTTTAACCATTAACATCATCAAACTTGCATGTTTTGTGATCTGTTCTTTCAATAATATAAAAATATGAAAAATTGGACGAGAAAAAAATATAAAAGATGCTTCTTCTAGTATTTTTCAATGTGCTATTTAGAAAACTACTTACATATTCTTTTAGGAAAAATAGTTTGTGCACAATCTAGAGTAGATGTGGGTATTGTTGCGGCTGTAGATATTACTGCGCTGGTATTACGGCTGCAGAATCTTATGGAAAACCCGCAGTAATACGAACGCAGTAATAGCAGTCGCTCCGCAGTAACATTAGCAGGGACACGTTGTTTTAAGTCTTTTTATAAATTTATTTATCAATTCTTGTTGAAAAATTGTATTTTAATCAATTGATACGATGCCAAAGTTTCATTAATAAAAAGAATCAACATAATTTTTTTTGCATGAAGCGATATCTATTGGTTTGAAATTAACATGGAAAAAATGTTACTGTAATACCCAGATCCACCCAATTGTAGTTCTAGACCTTCTAAATAATCGAAACCTTATGAAAATTTAGGTTTCTTTGAAAAAAAGAGAGCAAAATATTTGCATTTTTTTTTAAATTATAAAACTTATTATTAAATATGCATTAAAACGGGATTTTAACGACGGATTCTACAACAGCACACTGAAAAATAGTAAAAGACGCAATTTTTATATTTTTTCTCGACAGATTTGATATCAAAAGTACGCGCTGATAGCGGAAATCGATCCCGGGCCGTCCGGACGACAAAGATGTGTCTCTACCGCGGGACTATCAATCGCATTACTCTCTAACTTTCTGGTAAATCTCATTAACTTGAATGTCGATAATGCAGGTTTCTTCCTTGCGCCAAGTAGCCCCGAATTCCCACCCGTCATAGTGTATGTAATATAATTTTAATATTAAAATAAAACTTTTTTTAATAATAATACTAGAAATATAATTTTTCTTAGTCTGAACATGAACAATTATTATAATGAACTTACGCATGATAATAAGTTTAATATTTATTGTTGCATCTCCATGAACGTTTATAAGTTTTAATGTATAGTCTCCCACATCTTCTTTGTGCACTTTTTTAATAGTTAATGTAGCCGATTCTTCATCAACAGTAGGTATAATTCTATTTGATTTCTGGATTATATGACCGTTCACAGACCATTCATCCATTGGTTTTGGTGCAGCTGTAAAGTTTACACACATTTCTACATCATCTCCAACTTTAACTTTGTATAACTTCGGTGAATCCATGCTAATGGTAGGCGATGCTTCTACAACTGAAAAAATTTAATAGATTTTAGTTAGCTTTAAAGTTAAAAAACAATATTTTCATTTTCAAATTTTAAAAATATATATGTAAGCATCAACGTATTTACCTTCAACTTTCAATTTCGAGGAAGATGTGACGTTAGTGACAATAACACTGTATTCTAAAGCATCTTCAACAGTGCATTTTCTGACAATAAGTTTCTTTTTTGTTCCATTGTCAATTATTGTATATTTTGGAGATTCAAGAATCTCTTGTCCTTTCCTAATAATAAATATTGTATATGACTTTAATATTGTTAAATATATAATAATGAGAAGACGTAAAGAATACTTTAATATATGGCACAAAATTGAGGAGGCGTGATTTCTTACTCCGACAAACGAATTTTGTTCACGTTTCGGGAGATATTTGCTTTTATCCAAAAATGAAATCATTAACACCATATTAAAATATTGATAAGTTCAAAAGTTGCAGATCATTAAAGTAAGTAACAAACAAGTGTAAAAATGAAGTAGTTTCAAGTCTTAAATATAATTAAGTTTTGTATGCATCTTTTATGATAATTTTAGAGATTTACAACGTTTGAGCAAATCAATCAGTGATGTGCAAAATTAGAATAAGTAAAAGAAATCAAATATTTTATTAGAAAATCACTAATTTTTAGTGTAAAATTGTATGTTTACAAAATATGGGTGTTTAAAATCAAAACTGACAAGAAGAGCCCAGTCTTTTGAAAAATGGATTTTGATAGGACATTGAGAATTGATTTCTGGTACCTAAAAATTAAGCTCAGTATCTGTTATTCCTACGAAAAGACCCTTCTCTAGAGATATGAGTTACATAATATTAGATTTGCGTTATTTTAATAAAAAGTGATATATCGTCTATCGACAATAATTCTGCAAATATTTTGTGAATGATATTATAATATGTTAGAAAAATAGTAAAAAATATTACAAAGCTTACTCTATAAGTAATTTACATTTACAAAACGTCAATTTAAACTTTAATTCATTCGAAAATATTGATAACTCACAAACCTGTAAACACTCAAACATACTACAAGTCGAAAATCTCTCTAAATACTCGTTGAGAAGAAGAAGGAAAATTTGAACCATTTTTTATGCTACCTTTGAGTGTTTCTTGTTCTTCTCAAAGCATTTTCTAAAAGTTTTTGGCTATTTTCATAACATATTTACAGAATTATGGTTAATAGAAAAGATATAACTTTTTATTTAAAAATGCAAATGTGACATTACATAGCTCACATTTAAAAAAAAATGGTCCGTTAGACCATTATTTTCTAAAATCCTTGGACTATGCTTGTGAGGGTACAGGTCTTTATTCTTGGGTGCAAGCAAAAATGCCTTTCGAAGTTGAAGCAATATTTATTTTCTAGAATCCAGAATCATTCTTATAGTATTAAATAGATAAAAAACCGCTGCTAATTCATTGGCACGTGGCTTCCTCAAAATTAATTTATTGATTCATTTAATTAATGTTTAAAGCCAAATTTGAAAATTAATGCACCTATTTATAACATAATTCGTATTAAATGTATGTATGAATATTAAATATTTTTTAAATTATGTATAAAATTAAAAATTATTAGTACAAATATATATCTATAAAAATATTAATTTTTTTTATTCGATAGTTGTCCATATTCCTCTTTATATTATTTTAATCTTGTTCTCATTCATTATTTAAAATTAATATATTGTTACTAAATTATCTATTCATTTTCGTTTAGAAAATTTATAGACGAAAAATATGCTGAAAAACGTCAGCAAGATGTACCTGACTTTATAATGGATATATGTTTAAAATGCCATGTGTTAAAATATACAATAGAACACAAACTCATCGGGCAAACAAAATGTAAAAATTACAGTTATTTCAATGAACAATCAAATAATAATAATGTGATTATATTAAATTTACCTACACTTAAAAATCAAAATAAACATTATAACTTACAGCAAAATATTAACTATAATTTTAATAAATTTACAGACATAGAAGGAAAATGCAATATTTGTAAATGTATTTTGCAGCAACAAAACATAATACAACCAAAAAATAATACAATTTTAATTCTACAATTGTCCTTATTTATAATAAATGACTCATATGAATTAAAAAAATCGCTGCCAATTCATTGGCCCGTAGCTTCCTCAACCGTAATTTGTTGATTCCTTTAATTAATTTTTAATAACAAAATTTATAATTTTTAAAAAAATTTATTGCATAATTATAATTAAATTAATTTATGAATATTAAAAATTGTTAATTTTAAAATTTATTTATTTATTTATTATTTATTTATATCAAATTTATATAAATTTTGAGCTGATAAATAAAGTTATCATTTGAAATAGAAGTAAAATATCTATATTTTATAATAAAACAAATAGCTATCACGGTTGTTTTGTTATTAACAAAAACGTGTTTTTTTTATATTTCATAATTCATATTTTTTAAGAAAAAAAAATTTATAGCTATCATTGTTCTTTTGTTATTAACAAAAACGTGTTTTTATAAAAAAGTTCATAGTTCACAAATAAATTATAATAATGCAGAATATAATGCATTCATAATGCATAATTCATAATTATAATAGATTATAATAGATATAATTTTTAAACATTTTAATTCATTTTGTTGGTTGGTTTTTTAAAAATTAAAAACAAATCATCGAATGCCTACTCAATGACGTTTCCTCATTCCACACCACCTAGCGGTAGATATCACTGCGCGTTTTTTAAAAATAAAATATAAATCTTTTTTAATTTAGAGATTAAATTAATTTGAATCTTGAAAATTCAAACATATTACATTTTGACGCCAATACTGTATACTTTTATAATATACTGATGATAACATCACTGGAGTTATGAGTTAAAAAAAAAAACACGTTTTTGTTTTTGATGATAACTAAAGAACCGTGATAGATAGAAAATTCATTTTTTTTAGAAAATATAGGTATTTTAATTCTCTTTCGAATGCCACCCACCCCATTCAGATACATAGACCCGTTCTCGAGAAATTACGATTTTAAAAAAATGTCAAAAAATTTTTAACCTCAAATATCTCTGAAATTTATGGACCAACCATTTTGCCCAAAGAACTCGACCGAGAACTATAAAAAATCTACCTCTAAAAGGAATTTTGAAGACATTAAGTCAATTTTACTCTTGTAATCGTTGGACATACAAAACTGATTTTTTTCATTTTTCAATTTTTTACTCAAAATCTAGCCTACAGAATGTATTCAAATTTTAACAGATTATAGCTTTTTATATTCTGTATTATCATGATTTTTCTCAAAAAAATTGACCGTTAAGTTTAGGAGCTATAAGCTTCTAAAAAAACACGTTTTTGTTAATAACAAAAGAACCGTGATAGCTAGAAACTTCTTTTTTTTAGAAAATATAGGTATTTTAATTCTCTTTCAAACGCTACCCATCAGATTCGAATAACTCGATCCTATCATTAAAAAAGATCAAAAAACAGTTTTGAGAAAATCGAAAATTTGAAAAAAAAAAAACAAAAACGCATCGCCCCAATCAAAAAACGGATTTTTGACCCGCCATCACGCAAAAAAAAAAAAAAAAAAAATGAGACCTGTCCGGTCAAAATCGACCGAGTAGAAGCTGAGATTCAGGCGTACACACACACACACACACACACACACACACACACACACACACACGCGCGCGCGCGCGCGCGCGCACATACACACACACACACACACACACACACACATCCATACAGACATTTTCTAAAAATAGTGTATTTCGATTCCAAATGTGCTAAACAACATTGCTAACACATTTTCTCTAAAACTTTTTTTTACTGTCACAAAGCTTCCACTAGGAGGAAGCAAAATCATTTTTAATTATGTAAGTACTTTAAGATTTGGAAAGTAGCTTTGATTGTATGCACTATCGACAGCATTAAAATACTATTTCAATTACTTCAACTAAATTATAGATTACATTACCTAACTAGAAGTTTACAAATAAATTGAAGTATTGACTGAGTCTGTACAATATATTGTATTTTATTGTCGTTAATGATTTTAATATTTTTATGGTACATGAGTTTCGATAAAGTAATTCTTAAGTTTTTATTAATTTTACTTAATTCCTACTAAAGGTGAGCATGTTTGGTTATTAAAATATTATACAAAATTTGAGTAATTTTGAAGTCAAATGAGAATAAATTGATCAGAACCTTTAAAATTTATTCGTAGGAGATGATTTTTTATGTTTTTTATAGTTAATAATAAAATTCTTATGAAATACATTATTCTAAATATATAAAGTTAATATTTAGTGTGTTTGAAAAAATTCTATTTGAAGTAAACTTAAATATTTTAAACTATAATAATTGTAATTGTACATTATTACATCCAAGTAATGTCTTTTTTATAAAGAAACTATAATTAAATTTTAAGTTTTAATAATCTCTTGAGAAATATACTAGCCAAAGTTGCGTTATAAAAGATATGAGACAGGAAAATATCAATAGTAAACAAATTTTGAACAGATTTAATTTTAAATCAACTTAAATATATAAAACTATATTTATTGTGCATCATTATATAGGAAAACAATCTTACTTTTTGAAAGAAAAATTAAATTAAAAAATATAACATACATTGAAAAAGAATAAGACGTTCTCGTGGTGTCTAAAAATATGTTGAAAATTCCCAAATGGGAATCCCATGGAAATCCCCAATTTCCATTTCAAGTATCTCAGACACTAACTATTGAATTTTAATAAAATTTTATACACTTTTTGCGTACAGTGTCCTCTATGAATATGAAGTATGTACATAAAGCTTTTCATGAGAAATTACAATTTGAAAATTATGAAAAGTAATATAATATAATTGAATAGTGAAGCGAATGGCCGCGCTGCCTAGTGGTAAAGGAAAGACAGGAAAGATGGAAAAGGATAAATTTTAATTTATTAAAATTTATCCTTAATTATGAAAAATATTTAACCTCAATTATCTCTAAAATTCATTAACGAATCTTTTTGCCCAATGAACTCGTCCAAGAGATATGCAAAAGCCACGTTTCCACAAAATTTTAAGACGAATTAATCAATTTTACTCCAGTTATCGAGAACCAAAGAAAATTGATTTTTTATACTTGAAAATTTTGCCCTATGAATATATTAGACCGATTTAAAAAAATTAATTTTTAAGAGAATTTCATCGTAAACTTTTACCGACCTAGCAAATTATACAGTTTTTATAAATTAAAAAAATATATACTTGTTTATTTGCAAAACAAAGATATCATTGCCCTCCGTAATAATGTACTCTACCATCTTGCAAAGTTGCAAATCGATATTCCAAATCGTCCAAGAATGGCATTTGAACGAAATTTACAAACCAAAGCAAAATTTCGTTCAAATGCCATTCTCAGTCGATTTGGAATATTGATTTGAAACTTTGCAGGATGACGGAGGGCAATGACGTCTTCGTTTTGCATGTATTCAAATATATTTATTTTATCTAATAAAAATTCGTGTAATTTGCTCGGTCGATAACAGTTGACGATGCCATCCCCTTAAACCTCTGCTCTGTTCATATGGGGGAAGAAGTATGATTCAAAAGCCCTCTTATTTCTAATTTATTGTTTAAGCTTTAGTTTCAGAATTATGTGACGAGTATGAAAAAATGTGAAACATTTACAATAGAAATACATAATAGGTAAAATCAATTAAAACTTGTAAGAATTACGACAAAGACATTCTTGTACAGCTCGCTCTCTCAATAGGGTAGAATATTTCTCTGAAGTGGCGAATTAATACCGTGTAAATTAATGTTCTTAATAATAGAGTAGCTTTCGCTCATTTACATTAAGTTTACATCAAACATAATTCTTTTCGATTATTTGCATTCAAAAAATCATTTTCAAAATATTGCTTTCAGAATTTTCATTATTATTATTATTACTAGTGCCCTAAAAAAATGGATCTCTTCTTTAATATGTATGTAACTTCTCAAAAAATTTATGTTGATATCTAGTGTGCACGATCAGAGCTTTTTAAATTGCATCGCCGCGATTTTGTATCTGTAACTTCTGATTGAGCGAACGCTTTGTGATAATTCAAATATTGTATTTTACGACCAAATTTCCAAAAGATCATACAGAGAATATTTTCATATTTTGCTATAAAGTAGTGACGATTTGCCTCATCAATAAAATATATAAATTTATGTTGACGTACGTACCTCAACCATTTAACAGGGATATCTGAATTTGAAATTTCAATTTCAAATGTAGCATCTTCATTTAATGGTACAAAAGTTACTTCAGGTAAACGCTTTATAAATTCAACACCCGGTTCTTCGACAATTAATCGTGCACTGGATGTTTGTGTGCCCACTTGGCAAGAATAAACTCCTGCGTCATTTGGGTTTGAATTATAAATTTTCAGTTTTTGTCGTTTACCGTCTATAGAAAGTTGTACGTGTTCTGAAAATTGAAGATCTTGACTATCTTTAAACCATTTTACTAAAGCATCTCCTTTTGTGAGTTCGATTTCGAATATTGCCTTTTCTCCTTTAGCTATTGTAATATCTTGCATTTTTGTTATGATCTCAGGTGGCAATTCTGAAAAATAATTTTTTAATTACTTTTATAATATAATATAATTATCTAAAAAATAGTTTCATAAGTATACTTATTCATTAGCAAAACATAATTATTTAGAATGAATTCCATTAATTGCAAAAATAAAAAAAAAACAACGTTTCAATATCCAGACTACGTTTTTAACTTTTTAAATATAGTTAATACATTAAATTCCATTGATTTCTACATTTATTATTTATTACATATTTTACGGTTTTTGCTGAACTGTTTAGTTTCAATGTGATATTATAATTTTTGTATTTTACTTACCAACAACAGTAACTTCAGCTGAACAATCTTGATCAATAAGAGTACACGTATATTCACCTTCGTCCTGAATCGAAGTTGATCTAATCAATAGTTTTCTTACTGTTCCTTCTTTAATGAATTCCAATTTTTTGTTGGATGAAGTCAACGGTATACCATCTTTAAGCCATGATACGTCTGCAGTTTGAGATGTTATTTCAACTTCCAAGATCGCTTCATCTCGCTCTGTGACTTCGAAATCTTGTAGTTTTTTCACAAATTCTGGTTTTGAAGCTGGAATTTTTTACATATTTTCAAATGAACTTTGTACTTTTTCAGTTATTTATTTTTTATATGATTTCTCACCTTTAACTGTTACATCGCAGAATGTTTTTTGATTTTTAACTGTGCATTTGTAAGTTCCTTCATCAGTTTGAATCACATGTTTAATAACAATCTTGTGAATTTTTCCATCTTGAATAACTTCACGGTGATCCATACCACTTATTTCTTCATCATTATGCCACCATTTAGTAGATACTGTGTGGGAAGTTTCACAAGTCAACTCTAAGGTTGTATATTCGTCAACCGTTTTTCTTCTTTCTAGTTTCTTTATAAATGAAACTTTATCTACATCTACTGTAACTTTAGCACCGTGAGATGTTTTGCCAACCGGGTTTATCGCGACACATTTGTAATCTCCTGCATCAACCTCAGAGTTAGCATTTTTTATTTCAAGGGCAATGTTTTCCCCATCATAACTTTCAGTAATATTTGGCGATTTTTCTAAAGGTTTATTGTTCCTAACATTGTAATATATTTATGAATTAAATTTCAAAATAGTTTTTTAAAAAGAAATATTTGATCATGGACTTAATGTTTACCTTAACCATGTTACTTCTGGTATAGGATTTCCAGTAACTTTAGCTACGAGTTTAAATGTTCCTTTTTCGGGGACTGTCAATTCTTGGAATCTTTCAGTAAACAGTGGTGGTTCAGGAGCTCCACTTGGCATTTCTAAATTAATTTAATTGTTATTAATTGCATTATAACTATTGAAAAACGCCATAAGCATACATGTATGGGAATGTTATATAATTATATAGAAATAACATAATATTAAGTATGTTACATAACGCACATAATATAATTAAAATTAGTTTGCACATACGGAGAAAAAATATTTTCTTTTTATGTCCGGGATACTCGTCAATTTTTTATATAATGCACTATTTAAAATAACAAAAATTATTACGTTTTTAGTTGCTTTTCAAAGAAAGTTATGAATGTTATTAGAGCTCTAGTAATTTTTATAAAACAATAATAAATTTCACTACATTAAAAAAAAAGATTTTATTATTTTAGGTAATAAATTTCGTAGAACAATCACTACTTCATATAAAAATTTAGCAATTTCTCTAAGCAATTTTTCTTTGTACATTATTTACTATTAAACTTACATCCAAGAATACGTATGTTTATTTTTGTCTGAACAGTAATTTTAAGGACATTCCGATTTTTATGTATTATACAATTACCCTGGTATAAATCAAAACACTTTTTAGCAAAAAAATTGTTTTTTTCACTATAAATAGGCAAAAAATGGAATCCTTTTTTTCACCATCGGTGAAATGATTATTCCGCTCATATTCTCCCATTCTTACTAGGAGAGGCTAAGGGTTCCGGATAACGAATTTTGTCGAAACTTTGGGATGTATCTTTAGATGTATAAAATTAGGAACTAATAATTGAAAAAACAAGCTACAGTAGAATTAAAGAAGCTGTGCACTATATTTTTTTCAAGTGAAATACTATGTAAAATTTACATATAATGAACCGTATAAAATAAATTATTACTATAATTAATTATAGTAAAAAATTTTATGTTAGATGATATGTGAGATCTCATATGATATTTTATATGATATTCTACGCAAGATTTTACGAGATTACATATGAGTTCTCTGACAAAAAAGACAAACTATATATATAGCGAAGTAAGTATTGTAAAAATTTGTTACATATAAGTAAAAGACAGTAATAAAAAGTATTAATTACCAAATGAATAAAAAAAGATATTTTAGTTCAAAGTTGGAAAAAATGAAAAGGTTATAGTAATCGCATATCATGGGATTAGAAGTGGTTCAGGACAGACGTCCACATTGATGTAAATACTGCATTTTCAATCACAACGAAAAACAATATATGATTAAATCCAATTTTTACTGACTTAAGGACGTTCTCCAGGTCGAAACAGCAATTTTAGTTTTTATATTTTTAAATAATGTTTTATTAATTTGATAATCCAAGAGCAAGTACATGTAACAAATATATACTTGAAAGAACATAAGACAATTTTTTTCAGACAAATTCAGGCAATAGTCACTATTGCCTGAATTTACTATGGTATTGTTACAATTAAAGACAAAAACTTCAATAAGTTCTTTAAATTTTTTTATTTTTTATCCGATCTTAACGAAATAAAGCTTATTTTGTCCGTTAAGAAATTTCAGGGGGATTATCGATGGGATAATAATAAATGGGGTACGGAGCAATATTAATTTGATTAAGAAAGTGTTGATGAAAACTTGACTTGCTTTTCTTAAACAAATTGATATTGCGCCGTACTAGTAACTCGTATCATAAATTTTCCCATCGATACTTCCCCTGAAATTTCTTAACGAACAAAATAAGCTTTATTTCGTTAAGATCGAATAAAAAATAAAAAATTTAAAGAACTTATTGAAGTTTTTGTCTTTAATTGTAACAATACCATAGTATTGAATTTGTCTGAAAAAAATTGTCTTATGTTCTTTCAAGTATATATTTGTTACATGTACTTGCTCTTGGATTATCAAATTAATAAAACATTATTTAAAAATATAAAAACTAAAATTGCTGTTTCGACCCGGTGAACGTCCTTAAGAGGGCAAGCTTTAGTTAAATGCTGAAAAAATAAGATTTGCTTTAAATTAGTTCAGTATCTTTTTTTATGTAATATGAAAATGGTATGTTTCGATACTAGTACGTGAAAATGATTTTATCCTCGTGTGGACGTTTGCACCCGAGCGGAGTGAGGGTGAAAATGTCACACGAGGTTGAAATCACCTTCTTGCCCGTGTATCGAACAGTATTTTTTGATACGACATGTACGAAGCTTGATTTAGCGCATGCTTTTTTATTCAAGTGTGTATGAAATCGAGCTTTGCGCACGGACTGTAAAATAAAAATATTACCTATCAAAAATACAGATAAAAATTAAAATTTTAAGCCCTGAAAGATGCCTCCATCTTGATTTGCAAGTTGTAATAGACACTTTTTAACACTATTTTTTGCATATTAGCTCAGTTCTCACAGATTTTCTCTGGAACCGGTTGACCAAATGAGCTGAAATTTCTTGGGGAACTTCCAAATATATTTTTTGTAAAAATTACTAGAAAATCTAGTTATTTTAAGAATTACTATAATAGATTGCATTTATAACCAAAACCATGTAGTTATCTTTTAAACATTATAGTGTAGGTTTCCTAAAAACCCTGTAAATTTACACTCTCAGTGTTATATGCAAAAAATAGTGTTAAAATTAAGTGGCTATTACAAAATTGCAAATCAAGGTAGAAGAGTCTTTTAGGACTTAAAATGTTGATTTTGATACGTATTTTTAATACAGGTAATATTGTTTTTAATGTTTACACAAAAAAAGATACTGGACTAATTAAAGCAAATCTTATGTTTTCAGCATTTAACTAAGGCTTGTCCTCTAAACATGTTTTCTTACATATTTTAAAGTGCTAAATCCGTATCTGAAGTCAAAATTGGGAGTTTCCTTGTCCGATTTAGTTTAAATACCGTTTTAATGTCAGGAAATGCTGAAAACCAGGGAAAGGCTCACTCTAACGAGATTACCTGAACGCTTTTTCCTGAAAATAAAACTGTTTTTAAACAAAATTGGCCCAGGAAATCTCCCATTTTGACTTTAGATGTGGATTTAGCAACTCAATCTATGTAAGAAAACATGTTTCTCATGCCGAGTTAAGACATGTTTTTTTTTTTGTGGCCCTGTGAAATTTTTGTGTTTCTTTAGTATAGTTGTAATGTAAAAGCGGTAAAAAAAATTAAAAAGCAATTATTGATACCCTTAATTGGATGAAGCATTTTATAATCTTCTTTAGCTAATTCTACCGCAAGAGCAAGTGCAGCATCTAAAGTAGCAGCCGCTGCAAGTAGTATCAAAGCGCATATATTTCAGTTAATAAAAAGCATATTTTGAAAAGCATTGCAGCAAAATTTTTCTTTTATAACAAATTATATGCAAAATTTGTAAATGTTAAAAAGACATCGATAAAGTTTACCTTCAACTGTGAGAGTAGCTTTAGTTTCTGCGGTTCCTAATTCATTTGTCGCTACAACAGAATATTCTCCAGAATCAGAAATCTGCGGCTGAATAAGAGTTAGTATATTCATATTTCCATCTTTTTTCGGTGTCATTCCATGAAGAGGTTTGCCGTCTTTCAACCAGGTGGTTGAGGGAGGTGGATTTCCGACAATTTGTGTTGAAAGAACGACAGTTTCACCTTCTCTCACAGCAAATGGTTTTAATGGCTCTAATATTTCTGGAGGTTCTTGGTTACCAGTCTGAACCTATACAAAAAATTAGTATTTACAATTTTGAAAAATTATTTTTAGCATTCTCAATTAATATTCTTTTGTCAAATATTAACAGTTAATTACTTATAACAATTAATTTAAGTTTATAATTATGGTAAATATATTCTTTTACGCTGCATATAAATAATACGAAATATAAAAATTTTCAAGTAATAATTAAACACTATTACATCCTTACCTTGAGAGGAATTTCAATAGTAGCTTCTCCTTCTCTATTCTTTGCTACTATTGTATATCTGCCTTCTTGTTCTTTCAATACTTTCGAAATTTTCATAACACTGCAATACATATGCATGTCACTTTCAGTTACAATAGTTAAGTTTTGTTCAGTAGTAATTTTCTTCTCATTATAAAACCAAGTAATTTCTGGTTCCGGTACTGCTACTAATCGGCATTCAAGAATAACATCATCTTCTTCTTTGACACATTTAGCTTTCGGTTGTCGCGAGAATGTAGGAGGTATTCCTTCTAAAATGTCTGCTAGCGATGACTCTCTGAAAATTATTTAAATATACAAAATCATTTTCATTGATCATAAAATAAATTATTTTCATAATTATATAACAACTTTTTTACACAGGAAATAAAGTGGATTACTATAGGAGAAATAAAAACAGATACAAGCAATAAAATGTATACATATATACATATAGTAATCGATGTTATTTGCTAACGTTTAACGTGCTAAATATTGTAAATACTCTCAGAATACAGATATTTGATAAATCTATAATTAATATTTATGCGAGCCATAGCCCTGGTGAAAATTTGTTTATGAAATGGCCAGAAACTAAAGTAAATAGGTAGGAAAAATGGCTAGTTCATAGATCCCCGTGAAACACTTTTTCCTACACTATTCGCCCATTTCATAGATTGTGAATAGAATCGCATAATCTCAAAATATTCGTTTTAAGCTTGCTTACAGACTTGACGTTATATTTTAAAATATTGTATTGTACAGATAGCTTACGAAAATGAAAACAATAAATAGAAACGAAAAAATATTTACTCCTTTTGTAGATATTAACTAAAATCCATATATTTCCATGATTCTATCTCCCTCATCCCTCACCATAATAATAAGCCTTCTGCCAGCCGTTTTCTGAGTAAAAAAATAACCAACTGTTTCTTGTTTTTTCTAATTTTAATATTTTTGAACCATTCAAGAACAAGCTTGTGCTAGTCTTTGAAAAACTTTTCTATTTTCCAGTTTATTCAATGTTCGAATAATGTGAGAAAAAGCGTTTCATCGGAGATAAAAAAAAGTGCCTAGTCTTTGCCCATTTTTAGTGAAACAGACGATTTCTTGGCTAAAAATTCCATTTCCTGCAGGGAGTTAATAAGAAAGTTGTTTAAAAACACGTCTACATGTATAAGTATAAAAATACAATTTTTTTATGTCCGTATGTTTGTGGTCACTTGTGTATATTACATGTGTATGCGATACATTATAAGTAGTCTAAGTGTCTCGATATTTAACGAATTTATAGAAAAGATTTTTTTTTTTAATTTCAGATATCTTTCTATAAGAAAGTATACGAGTGGATAAAATCACTTGAAAATTTCAGGATCTACTCCTGAACATATTAGTTTCGAGATGAATGAAGGGATTATAATTTCAATAAGAACGCAAATTTGGTATATGAAAAAAACTTAAAATAATTCTAATATAAAATAAATTAACTAATCTATAAAATAAATTAACTAATCTCTAAAATAAATAACTAATGATAAGCCGAATTAGTACGTTTCGACACGAGTGCGAAAGGTTATTACTCGCTTCGCTCGTGCGAAAAACGTCACATGAGCTAAAAATCTTCTTACGCACCAGTTTCGAATCGTATTTTATACCACGAGAGCCGAATAATCATATTGAAGTTATGATTTTGAGATAAGAGTGGTACAAAAATATTCTTAATTTTTTGTAAAATCTTTCATTTAACTCAAAATTAATGTATTCAATAATAGTAAGATCCTAAAGTTTGGTTTCGATGACTGTTTGAGTTTGATAACTTTTGTGGAGGTATAACAGATAAAAAAAAAATAAATTAAAAAAATTAAATACAACATAAATGTGTCCTCTTTTAGAAGTAAAATTTATGTAATAATGAAAATACTAGCAACTGTTTTCGCCTCCTCACTCATGCTCGCTCGATTAGTTTAATATTTTTAAACATGTGTAGAATTCGAAGATATTCCAAATGCGATTCCAGATAGATATTTTTATATTAAAAGAATATTTTTTGTCTCACTCTTAGTTATCTGACGCTGATGACGTTTCTTTTGCACACTGGTTGCACCCGGTTAAAAGTTATTAACTTACTTATTATTATTATCAAATAATATCGTTATAGAACTATCCACAATTACAACTATATTTATTTTAAAGAGCAAACTTTAAAAGTATCCAGTTACATTTTTATGTAAAAATATATAAAATAAACCTATAACTAAATCAGTATCTCCAGATCTCAAATAGATAGTGTCCTTTAAAAGTTAAATAACTTTATCGTCAGCATTATCTTATACACGGTGTTTTTTTATTGAAATTTGAGTATCGTTGGAAGAATAAAATAAAGTAAAATTACGTAATGTATTGACTGCAATAAAAAATGATGCTATTATAAACTAAACTTATTAATAATATGAAATAATTTGCCTGAATTTTTACTATTTTGCTAACATGTTTAGTAAATTACCAAGAAGAATTATTAAACTTATTTTACCTAGATAAACTTTTCCTCGAAAGTATAGTTACATCAGATCCATGATCAGAAACGGGTACATCAACTGTTAATTCTGTTGTACTTGATGCAAATCCTGCTGTATTTTTAGCTACACAAGTAAATGTTCCAGCGTCTTCTGGAAAAACTTCTTTAATAATAAGCGTGGCAACATTATCATCATCATAGAACATTTGAAAATCTGGGGAAGGTTTAATAATTGCTGTTTGCCGGAACCAAGTGATTTGTGGACGAGGAATGCCTTCTACTTGACATTCAAACTGTACTGTGTAACCATCAGGAGTGTGGATCGGCTGTAACTTTTCAATAAAACGAGGAGCTGAAACGTTACCCCCCGGTGCAGGTTCTGTAAAAAGTTAAAAACATAAAGCATATAAAATTCAAGTGAATTTAAGACAAAATTATTTTTAAGTACATTACGCAACGAGTGCGAGAATCACCATGCGCACTAGTCGCGTATATTATTTTTCTTAACAATGTGCGCAACATACCACTTTATCGCACACGTGCGAAAAAGCGAAAAAATGTTATGAAATAAATTGTAAGTGAAGTGATCACCATCTGCGTAAGGATGTAGTTCGTCGCCCGAGCTAAGAGAATTAGAAAAAATAGTATACGCAACGAGTGCGGAATGTAGGTAATTTCCGCATGAGCGAAAATGTACTATTTCTTAAGTCTGTGTATAAAATTCGATTTTTAATTTCCGTTTTGCGTGTGCCAAATATCACTTGTATGTATCAAATCAAACGCATGTGGAAAAGTGGTATTTCGTGAACGCAAAACAGATGTCGAAAATTTAGTTTTTCTTATGGTGTTATGAAAATATATTTTTTTGTCTTACTTTCAAATACTGGTAGTTTATCAATTTTTTCATGGAGTTTCCGCTGTAAATATAATGTATATTGAGTTTCATCCAGAAGGTATTGTGCAGGAACCCATCCTTTTTCTTGAGTTAAATTTTTCTTCACGAACCACCAATCGGAATTTGTATGTTCTTAAAAACATAAGAATATTTTATTTTATTTTATTATGTTTGTTTTAGAGAAACAGTTCATTTCTCATTACTTACCAATAATATAAACTTTTTCTCCTTCAACTAAATTAATAGCTTCATCGGTTTCTGCCATATATGAACAAATAGAGAACATTGTATCACCATCTCGAATCACCAATTCTGTATCTACACAATAAGTTGAAAAATATTATTTATGTTCATCAATTTTTATTTGAAATAAATAATAATTAATTTTAATTACCTTCTTCATATATAGATTCTTCCTCTTTTGTGATGCTAAGTGTTGCTCCCTCTACAATTTTAATTTGTTTTAATTTAATAAAGATTATAGTAAAATCATTGTTACCGCTTTACCGATATGCTTTACTAGTGCAGGTCAACAGGGATAGGAGGAAAAGAGGTTGAAACAAACGAAAATGAAGAGTATATTACTTACTAAGATAAAACAGCCGATGATTTAATTAAAATTGAAGATGTTGGAAGCATGAGCTATGCAAGGCAAGTAAAGAGACGCTTAAAAATAAAAAAGAATATTAGCAAACCTTCGTCATATGTGGATAACCGGCGTTTTGGTTTAAGTTTTAAGGCTAAGGATTCATCAGCTTCTTCGCGAGAATATCTTCTTTCCTGTTTTAATGTCAATCGGATGTCATCATCTTCTATTTCTTCTACAGAATAAGGATGGTATTTTTCTTTTGGTTTACGTTTAAATGGTAAACGAAGTTCATCTGTTTCTAATTCTTCTATACTATATTCGTCTTTATCTGAGTCATAGATAATTTCTTCCACGATTGGCTCAGAATCATCGAATTCTTGTACAATTCTTATAGTCTCTTCGCCAGTTTCTTCAGAATATGTCAATTTCTTCTTTTTAGGTTTGAGCTTAACCTTACCAGACATAGATATATCTTCTTCTTCATATGTATTGAGAGAAATTTTAAATTCTTGTTCAACGTCTTCTTTTGTTTTAGTTGTTCGTGGCCTAAATGTTACAGTCTCAGTTTCAGTTACTTCCCGAATATCCGGGCGTTTCTTTCGTGAACGTAATTTCTTAATAGTAACATCTTCATAAATTTCCTCAATAGGTTTGGGAACCATTTGCGGTGGTTTGCGTTTTAGAGTAAACTCTGGGACCTCTTCTTCAACATCACTTGAAACTGGCAATAGTTTTTCTACAGTCAATTCGTCTGCAGCCTCTTCTGGTACATCCTTCTTATAAGATGATTTCTTTAGAAGAACCTCCGCACTAACATCTTCTGGTTCAGGACCTACAATATCTGCCGCCGGTTTTGAAATAATAATTTCCTCCGATAATTCTTCAACAGCAGTTTTCTTTTTAGGTTTACGTTTGATTTCCACTTTTTCGACAACGTCCTCTTCAACTTTTTCTTTGTCCACAAGAGCTGGCTTCTTTATAGTTAATTCCGCCGGAGCTTCTTCTATTACAGGTTTTTTCTTAGGTTTCTTTGTTAATTGTACGTCTACAGTCTCATCTTCTGGTTGTTTGATTTCAGTGGCCTCTTCAATAGGTTTCTTAATGGTAACTTCTTCAGACACTTCTTCAACACTAGGCTTCTTTTTCGGTTTGCGTTTGATTTCTACTTTTTCAATGACTTCCTCTTCAACTTTTTCTTCCTCCACGAGAGCTGGCTTTTTTATTGTTAATTCGGCTGGAGCTTCTTCTGTTACTGGTTTTTTCTTAGGTTTTTTCTTCAAATGCACGTCTACTGGCTCATCTTCTGGTTGTTTGATTTCAGCCACTTCTTCAATAGGTTTTTTAATCGTAATTTCTTCAGCCACTTCTTCAATACTCGGTTTCCTTTTAGGTTTGCGTTTGATTTCTACTTTTTCAACGACTTCCTCCTCAACTTTCTCATCCTCCACGGGAGCAAGCTTTTTTATTGTTAATTCGGTTGGAGCTTCCTCAGTAACTGGTTTTTTCTTAGGTTTCCTCTTCAACTGTACATCCGCAGCCTCATCTTCTGTTTTTTTGACTTCCGGAAGCTCTTCAATTGGTTTCTCTACAGTGACTTCTTCGGTGACTTCTTCAACACTAGGCTTCTTTTTGGGTTTACGTTTGATTTCTACTTCTTCAATGACTTCCTCTTCAACTTCTTCTTCTCCCACGAGAGCTGGCTTTTTTATTGTTAATTCGGCTGGAGCTTCTTCTATTACTGGTTTTTTCTTAGGTTTTTTCTTCAATTGCACGTCTACTGTCTCATCTTCTGGTTGTTTGATTTCAGCCACTTCTTCAATAGGTTTTTTAATCGTTACTTCTTCAGCCACTTCTTCAATACTCGGTTTCCTTTTAGGTTTGCGTTTGATTTCTACTTTTTCAACGACTTCCTCCTCAACTTTCTCATCCTCCATGGGAGCTGGCTTTTTTATTGTTAATTCGGCTGGAGCTTCCTCAGTAACTGGTTTTTTCTTAGGTTTCCTTTTTAACTGTACATCCGCAGCCTCATCTTCTGGCTTTTTGATTTCCGGAAGTTCTTCAATTGGTTTCTTAATAGTGACTTCTTCGGTAACTTCTTCAATACTAGGCTTCTTTTTGGGTTTGCGTTTGATTTCTACTTCTTCAGTGACTTCCTCCTCAACTTTTTCTTCCTCCACAAAAGTTGGCTTCTTTATTGTTAGTTCTGCTGGTACTTCTTCTGTTACTGGTTTTTTCTTGGGTTTCTTCTTCAGCTGTATATCGGCAGTCTCATCTTGTGGCTGTTCGATTTCTGGAGTCTCTTCAGTAGGTTTCTCTATAGTAATTTCTTCGACCACTTCTTCAACACTGGGCTTCTTTTTGGGCTTGCGCTTGATTTCTACTTTTTCAATGATCTCTTCTTCAACTTTCTCCTCCTCCAAAGGAGCTGTTTTCTTTACTGTTAATTCTGCTGGTGATTCCTCTGTTATTGGCTTTTTCTTAGGTTTCTTCTTCAGCTGTACATCCGCAGTTTCATCTTGTGGCTGTTCGATTTCTGGAGTCTCTTCAATAGGTTTTTCTATAGTAATTTCTTCGGTCACTTCTTCAACACTGGGCTTCTTTTTGGGCTTGCGCTTGATTTCTACTTTTTCAATGATCTCTTCTTCAATTTTTTCCTCCTCCAAAGGAGCTGTTTTCTTTACTGTTAATTCTGCTGGTGATTCCTCCGTTATTGGCTTTTTCTTAGGTTTCTTCTTCAGCTGTACATCCGCAGTTTCATCTTGTGGCTGTTCGATTTTTGGAGTATCTTCAATAGGTTTCTCTATAGTAATTTCTTCGGTCACTTCTTCAACACTGGGCTTCTTTTTGGGCTTGCACTTGATTTCTACTTTTTCAATAATCTCTTCTTCAACTTTCTCCTCCTCCAAAGGAGCTGTTTTCTTTACTGCTAATTCTGCTGGTGATCCCTTTGTTATTGGCTTTTTCTTAGGTTTCTTCTTCAGCTGTACATCCGCAGTTTCATCTTGTGGCTGTTCGATTTCTGGAGTCTCTTCAATAGGTTTTTCTGTAGTAATTTCTTCGGTCACTTCTTCAACACTGGGCTTCTTTTTGGGCTTGCCCTTGATTTCTACTTTTTCAATGATCTCTTCTTCAATTTTCTCCTCCTCCAAAGGAGCTGTTTCCTTTACTGTTAATTCTGCTGGTGATTCTTCCGTTATTGGCTTTTTCTTAGGTTGCTTCTTCAGCTGTACAAGCGCAGTCTCATCTTGTAGCTGTTCGATTTCTGGAGTCTCTTCAATAGGTTTCTCTATAGTAACTTCTTCAGTCACTTCTTCCACACTGGGTTTCTTTTTGGGCTTGCGTTTGATTTCTACTTTCTCAATGATTTCCTCAATAATTTTCTCCTCCTCCGATGGAGTTTTCGTTACTGTTAGTTCTGCTGGTGCTTCTTCTATTACTGGTTTTTTCTTAGGTTTTTTCTTTAACTGCACATCCATAGTCTCATCTTGTGTCTCTTTGATTTCTGGAGTCTCTTCAATAGGTTTCTCTACAGTCACGTCTTCCACACTGGGCTTCTTTCTGGGTTTGCGCTTGATTTCTACTTTCTGAATTACCTCCTCTTCAACTGTCTCCTCCTCTAATGGAGCGGTTTTCTCTACTGTTAATTCCGCTGGAGATTCTTCTTTTACTGGTTTTTTCTTAGGTTTCTTCTTTAGCTGTACATCCACAGTCTCTTCTTGTTGATGTTCGATTTCTGGAGCCTCTGCAATAGTTTTCTCTATAGTAACTTCTTCGGTTACTTCTTCAACACTTGGCTTCTTTTTGGGTTTGCGCTTAATTTCTACTTTTTCAATGACCTCCTCAATAATTTTCTCCTCATCCGAAGGAGTTTTCGTTACTGTTAATTCTGCTGGTGATTCCTCTGTTATTGGCTTTTTCTTAGGTTTCTTCTTCAGCTGTACATCCGCAGTTTCATCTTGTGGCTGTTCGATTTCTGGAGTCTCTTCAATAGGTTTTTCTATAGTAATTTCTTCGGTCACTTCTTCAACACTGGGCTTCTTTTTGGGCTTGGGCTTGATTTCTACTTTTTCAATGATCTCTTCTTCAATTTTTTCCTCCTCCAAAGGAGCTGTTTTCTTTACTGTTAATTCTGCTGGTGATTCCTCCGTTATTGGCTTTTTCTTAGGTTTCTTCTTCAGCTGTACATCCGCAGTTTCATCTTGTGGCTGTTCGATTTTTGGAGTATCTTCAATAGGTTTCTCTATAGTAATTTCTTCGGTCACTTCTTCAACACTGGGCTTCTTTTTGGGCTTGCACTTGATTTCTACTTTTTCAATAATCTCTTCTTCAACTTTCTCCTCCTCCAAAGGAGCTGTTTTCTTTACTGCTAATTCTGCTGGTGATCCCTTTGTTATTGGCTTTTTCTTAGGTTTCTTCTTCAGCTGTACATCCGCAGTTTCATCTTGTGGCTGTTCGATTTCTGGAATCTCTTCAATAGGTTTTTCTGTAGTAATTTCTTCGGTCACTTCTTCAACACTGGGCTTCTTTTTGGGCTTGCCCTTGATTTCTACTTTTTCAATGATCTCTTCTTCAATTTTCTCCTCCTCCAAAGGAGCTGTTTCCTTTACTGTTAATTCTGCTGGTGATTCTTCCGTTATTGGCTTTTTCTTAGGTTGCTTCTTCAGCTGTACAACCGCAGTCTCATCTTGTAGCTGTTCGATTTCTGGAGTCTCTTCAATAGGTTTCTCTATAGTAACTTCTTCAGTCACTTCTTCCACACTGGGTTTCTTTTTGGGCTTGCGTTTGATTTCTACTTTCTCAATGATTTCCTCAATAATTTTCTCCTCCTCCGATGGAGTTTTCGTTACTGTTAGTTCTGCTGGTGCTTCTTCTATTACTGGTTTTTTCTTAGGTTTTTTCTTTAACTGCACATCCACAGTCTCATCTTGTGTCTCTTTGATTTCTGGAGTCTCTTCAATAGGTTTCTCTACAGTCACGTCTTCCACACTGGGCTTCTTTCTGGGTTTGCGCTTGATTTCTACTTTCTGAATTACCTCCTCTTCAACTGTCTCCTCCTCTAATGGAGCGGTTTTCTCTACTGTTAATTCCGCTGGAGATTCTTCTTTTACTGGTTTTTTCTTAGGTTTCTTCTTTAGCTGTACATCCACAGTCTCTTCTTGTTGATGTTCGATTTCTGGAGCCTCTGCAATAGTTTTCTCTATAGTAACTTCTTCGGTTACTTCTTCAACACTTGGCTTCTTTTTGGGTTTGCGCTTAATTTCTACTTTTTCAATGACCTCCTCAATAATTTTCTCCTCCTCCGAAGGAGTTTTCGTTACTGTTAATTCTGCAGGTGCTTCTTCTATTATTGATTTTTTCTTAGGTTTCTTCTTTAACTGTACATCCGCAGTCTCATCTTCTGGTTTTTTGATGTCCGGAATTTCATCAATTGATTTTTCTGTAAGTATTTCTTCATTGACTTTCTCAGTGCTAGGCTTCTTTTTGGGCTTACGTTTGATTTCTGCAGGAGTTAGTTCTGTTACTGTTAAATCGGCTGGTGTGTCGTCTGTTACAGGAATTTCAGATTCACGGTCAATTTCGGTCTTTTTATCATCATCTTTTTTAGTTTCAGGTTTATCTTTTGTCCAAGGTTTTAAGGTTATTATTTCTGGCTCTTCCTCGGGTTTATCTTTTGTCGGAATTCTAAATTTGATATCAGATTCATCTTCGGGCTCTATTGGCTTTGGTTCACCCTTTATAATTGGAATTTGTTCAATACCTTGATCTTTTCCTTTACGATCAGGACGCTTGTACTTTTTGGGCACTTTGTCGGGTTGTTCATCATCTGATTTTTCTTCCTTTTGTGGTTGATATTTTTCTAGTTCTATTTTCTCTATATCAGACGGTTCAAAATCTTCAGTTTTCAATGAAAATTCAGGTTGCTCGTCATCTTTTTTCTCTTTTTTATCTGGTTTCTCTTCGCGCTTTGGTTTTTTCGGTTTTTCCTCATCTATTTTATCTTCTTTTGATGGAATTTTTCTTAAGCGAATATCCTCTGGCGATTCCTCTTGTTCAGGAATTTTACCCTTGCCTATTTTTAATTCTTTAGGTTTCTCCTGTATTTTTTCTTTAGGCTGTTTTACTGGTTTCTCATAGATAGATTTATCATCGATTTTTTCAAGTGGTTTCTTCTTTAATTCTTCGAATTCCTTATCCAACTTTTCTAAATCAGGTGTTTCCTTGTCAGACAACTTCTTTTTCTTATATTTCTTTTTAAGAATAGTCTCAGCCTCTTCAATATTCCTGGACAAAATTCCGTTTTGCAGAGGATTTTCTTCCAGAAGTGCAATCGCGGGAATCTGCAACGGAGCTGGCCAATCAGATATGAAGGTTATTCTACTCTTTAATCTTATTTTTGGTACTTTTGCTGATTTCGATTCTCTTCTTTTTGGTACAGCAGTCTTCTTCAATTTTATAGTGGCAAATTGTAGTTCTTCTACAGGTTCAGTAATTTTGAGTTTAGTTGGTTTGATTTCCTTTCTTTCAATCTTTTGCGGTACGAGTTTTTGAAATTCTGGTGATATTTTTGGTTTTTCTTTCTTTTTCTTTGGTTCCCATTGAATTTTTTCGGGCATTGGTTCTAATACTGGTGGTATATACTCTGGTTCAACCCATTCCTCGTAATCCTTCTTCTTTGTTGGTTTCTTTTTCTTAGGCTTCTTTTGTTTTTGATCAAGTTCGTCTTTTCCTATGTCTTTTGGTAATTCTTCTTGACGATGCTCTGGCTGTTCATCAGGTATATTTTCTTGGATGGTATCATGGATTTCTTTTTCTGGTGAATCTTTTGTAGGTTCCTTGGAAGACTGATCATCAATGAGTGATTTTTTCTTCTTTTTTGGTTTTTTATCTTTGATTTCATCTTCATCAATTTTACTAGTTGGGACTCGCAACTCCAAATCAGGTTTTATTTCAGTGTCATCTTCAGTTTCAATTTTATCCTTTGCCCAAGGTTTCAAAGTTATCTTTTCCGGCTCTTCCTCGGGTTTATCTTTTGCCGGAATTCTAAATTTGACATCAGATTCATCTTCTGGCTCTATTGGTTTTGGTTTTCCTTTAACAATAGGGATTTGTTCAATATCTTGCTCTCTTTGTTTACGGTCGGGGCGCTTGTACTTTTTGGGCTCTTTTTCGGGTTGTTCACCATCTGGTTTTTCTTCCTTTTGTGGTTGATATTTTTCTAGTTCTATTTTCTCTATATCAGACGGTTCAAAATCTTCAGTTTTCAATGAAAATTCAGGTTGCTCGTCATCTTTTTTCTCTTTTTTATCTGGTTTCTCTTCGCGTTTTGGTTTTTTCGGTTTCTCCTCACTTGCTTTATCTTCTTTTGGTGGAATTTTCCTTAAACGAATATCCTCTGGAGATTCTTCTTTTTCAGGAATTTTACCCTTGCCAATTTTTAACTCTTTAGGTTTCTCCTGTGGTTTTTCTTTAAGCTGTTTTACTGGCTTTTCGTAGATGGATTTATCATCGATTTTCTCAAGCGGTTTCTTCTTTAATTCTTCGAATTCCTTATCCAACTTCTCTAAATCTCTCGTTTCCTTGTCAGGCAACTTCTTCTTTTTATGTTTCTTTTTAAGGATAGTCTCAGCTTCTTCAATATTCCTGGACAAAACTCCGTTTTGAAGAGGATTTTCTTCCAGAAGTGCAATTGCGGGAATCTGCAATGGAGCTGGCCAATCCGATATAAAGGTTATTCTACTCTTTAATCTTATTTTTGGTACTTTCGCTGATTTCGATTCTCTTCTTTTTGGGACAGCAGTCTTTTTCAATTTTATAGTGGCAAATTGCAGTTCTTCTACAGGTTCAGTGATTTTGAGTTTAGTTGGTTTGATTTCTGTTCTTTCAATCTTTTGCGGTACGAGTCTTTGCAATTCTGGTGATATTTTTGGTTTTTCTTTCTTTTTCTTTGGTTCCCATTGAATTTTTTCGGGCATTGGTTCTAATACTGGTGGTGTGTATTCAGGTTCTACCCACTCTTCGTAGTCTTTCTTTTTCATCGGTTTTTTCTTTTTCTTTTTTACAGATATAGTTTCAGATTCAGCTTTTTTAGTCTTTTCTAATTCATTTTGTAAAATTTGTTGGTCAGTATCCGTGATTGATTTTTCTTCTTCAACTTCACTTTCACTTTTAGGTTCAAGAGGTTTGCTTTCTTCTAAGGTTTTCTCTGGGAAAACAACTTTTTGGTCTTCTATTTTGAAAGCTACCTTTTTCTTTTTTGGTTTTTTAACAGGTTCTATTATTTCATTTGGTACTAGTTCATTTTTATCGTTTTCTACAGCTGGACTTTCCAATAACTCAATTTTCTCTTTTTCTTCTTTAACAAAAATTTCTTTTACTCGATGATCTTCTAAAATTACATCTGAGATTTCTATTACTGTCAACTGTGTAATTGGTTCAATTGACTCAATACTTTCTTGAGTTCCGATTACAGAATCTGCTATTACATCACTTTGTAAAGGAAGTTTGAATTCATCTGTTGATTCAATAGGTTGTATTTCTTCTATGGCACGTGGGGCATTTGTAAATCCAATAGTTGTTATTTTAACTGTAGTCAGTTCTTCAAACCTCGCTATCGCTTGTTCCTTATTTTCTTCTTCACTAATTAGGTCTTCAATCTGATTGTCGGGGAGTATTTCAGAAATTGTGACTCCTTCTTGCAATATTACTTCTTCTGTGGCTTTCATTTTGCTAATATTTTCTGTAAATTTATCTATTTTCTCAATAGACTGTTCAAATTCAGAAGATGAAATAACTTCATCTTTTGGAGCCTTCAGTACTGTAGTCTGGGAACTTGACATTGTATCATAAGTATATTCGTTTGTTTCCGTTGCTTTGACCGTTTTTGATATTTTATCTACGACATCTGAAGTACTTGTTTCAATGAATGGATGAGTAACTTCAAGGGGCTCTAAAACAGATATTTCTTTTCGAGCTTCACTTTCCGTTAGTATCGCATCAACGATTTCTTCATACGATTCTGTTAATTGTTCTTCATAGGATATTGCTGATTGTTTAGGTTGTATTTTTTCCTCTTCTACGCTTTTAACTTTTTTCTTTCTAGGTTTCTTCTGAAGTGGTTCATGTTCAGTCTCTTCCTTATGATCCGATGGTAGTTTTTCAGATACTTTCTCTTTCAATTCAGCATCCTAGAAATAAATATATCATTTTGTTATCATATTTTAAACGGATTAAATGCGCGTAAAAGATCTTGGAAATTACTGATCGGAAATATTACATTATGTAGTAATAACTGTTCTATGTATTTTCTATATAAATATCATTGTATAATTATTAAAAATATAACGTCTTTTAAACATTAAAGAATTACGTTTAAGATTCATATTCTTCTGATGTACTAGTTATTATTAAAATATTTTACTGTTTTCAACACCCTGTATAAATAACATACATAAGAAGAACCTGTATTTGTTTTATTGGGTTGCACTCAACTAAGGAAAACTCTAGAATTGATCAGTGTTTTAAGTTCTCTTATAAAAGTAGTATAATAATGAACTTCATTGAACACACGTATAGAAGTTACTTGATATTATAAATAAAAAGTTTATATTGCTAGTATTCTAGAAAATATTGTATAGAAAAATGTCCCTATATGTAGACGAATATGGAGCAAATTTTAAAGAGTTCAAAGTGTGAGCAATAAAAGGGTACAAATACCTCAAAATAAAACTTTTTATTAATGTTAGCGGCTTGTAAGAATAAACAAGTTGGCTTATTTTATTTAAAAACAAAATATGTTTGTGCTATTTTAGGAGTAGTATGAGAACCAAAAATTTTAATTTGATTAATTATACTAATAATTATCTCTCTTGAGTAGAAAAGTGTTATCTCAGAAACCTGTTAGAAAATGCGTTATTTCGCAAGCCGTTTGAAACAGGCGTCAGCGAGTCTCGCGTGTTGAATTTTTCACTTCGAGATAAGTTGACAGTGCTACTGACATATTTGTTTTAAAATGTGAAAAAACAGATGTCTAATAATAATGTTTGTTTTCTTTATTCTCAATATAATGTTAAAAATAAGAAATGTTTCCAGAAAAAATGTTTTCAAAAGCCGGACTGCGGATAATTAATTAAAATATAGATTAATAACCAACATGAATTAATAAATAAGACGTTGAAAATATGAGTACGTTGCGTGGCAGTCAAATGCCACATATATATCGCATCCTCCGTTTTTTCATAAATATTAAGCGTGCGATTTTAATTGTGTCTGAATTCATTTACGTAGGAACTTTTTTACTAACGGATTTCCGAGATAACGTTTTTTCTTACTTGTTAAGGGATAACGGGGTTATTATTAGGCAAAGGCGTAATATTAAAACACGAATTTAAATGATGAAAATTAAGAAAATTGTATAAAAATTAATACAATATACTTGCGGTGACTAGTAAAGAAGCAGTCAGGTTTGTAAGTAATTAAATAAAATTTTAATTAATTAAAATGTTCAAGGAATGTTTAATTAAAGATTAATATAATACTTTCGTGATAGAGTGATAAAATGTACAAAATGTAGAAAATCATATAATTTTATATTTATTTAAGTAACTAATTATAAATTCTGATATTAATATTCCTGTTTAATAATAGATGATGCATTTTAGGGTTTTTTCCAACAGATACTTTTACACTATATAGCTTTATAACAGGTAGGATTTCTTTTGTGTAAAAATAACTGTAATATTTCGCATGATTTTGAGTTATACAAATTGTTTTTTAACAGAAGATTTAGAACATAGTTTAGCTAAAATAGCATTAAATGAATAGTTCCTTAGTTACGGCTTATAAACTGAAACAAAATTAGTAGTAGCAAATAAATATTTATTTGAATAGACCCTAAAAAATATTTTCTTAAAACAGATAATTATTTATTTAACAGAAAATTTTTTTACTTCATTTAAGAAAGGTATATTTAATTTCAGAACATAATTATTTGTTTCAAGAAAATATTTTTTAGGGACTACTCAGATAAATATTTGATTGCTAATGCTAAATTCTTTTCTCAGTGTATAAATTTTGTATCTGAATATCTGTCATTAACTATAAATATAAATTAACGCTAAAGTTAAATTACTGGAATCATCTAAGTAAAGGAACATTTACCATTTTAAAATAAATATTAAATTTTCGATAAGTAACTAATATGTACGTTGTACGTACTATATGTACGTGTCATTACTGTATCTAGTCTAATTTTTGGCCTCAAATCTGGTATGAATATCTTGATATCGGATATTACTAATTGAATCATTGAATCTCAAAATATAGAGAGATGTTCAGTATTAAAGAGAAAAGTGTCTATTTCTTAAATTTATAATTTTACATTTACTTTTAGCGATCATAAAAAGTTCAGTGATTATGATTAAAATATTATACGTGAAATTTCAATTAATGTTTATTTGTAACAGCTATTTGTTAATTGTACTATTTTTATAATAAATTTAGATATTTCCATGATATGAATAAATGCCAAAGTAAAAGTCTCCACTTTTAAAAATTTCAAAAAGTTAATAATAACTAAAAAAATGATGGAAGAATTAATTAACTGAAAATATCTATATTTGAGAATGTTTAACTTAAGAATCTTACATTAAAATATATTTTTTCTTACCTCTAATGGAGTAGTGTCACGAGTACCTAAAAAAAAAATACATATTAGAATAACGTTTATTGACTATATCTACTTGTGAAATTATTATTCAAGTATGTGGCTCCATATTTGTTGTAAAAGTTGTTTACACAATTTAGTGAGAAACTCACCTTCAGGTGTCTTGAGGTCTTGTGCGTGTTTTGATTTTCTGTGATTAAGGTTAGTGTGTGTAATAGGTTTAATGTCATCAGTATCTTCAGAAATAACTAAAACTTCATCTACGACAATATCTTTTGAACCAAGTTCTTCATCAAGCGGTAACTTTCCTTTCTTTTTCAATGGCTTAATATTCTCTAAATCGGGAGATGAAGATTTACTGCGGGGAATTTTTAACATAAGTTTATCGTCTTTAACAATATCTGCATCGGTCTCAGGTTTAGTCTTCGTCCACGGTTTCAAAATTATCTTTTCAAGTTCATCTTCAGGCTTATCTCTTGTAGGAATTCTGAATTTAACATCAGATTCATCTTCCGGCTCTATTGGTTTTGGTTTCCCTTTAACAATAGGAATTTGTTCAATATCCTGCTTTCGTTGTTTACGGTCGGGACGCTTGTACTTTTGTGGCTCTTTTCCGGGTTGTTCATCGTCTGCTTTATCTTCTTTTTGTGGTTGATATTTTTCTAGTTCTATTTTCTTTATATCAGATGGTTCAAAGTCTTCAGTTTTCAATGAAAATTCAGGTTGCTCGACATCTTTTTTCTCTTTTTTATCTGGTTTCTCTTCGCGCTTTGGTTTTTTCGGTTTTTCCTCATCTATTGTATCTTCTTTTGATGAAATTTTTCTTAAGCGAATATCCTCTGGCGATTCCTCTTTTTCAGGAATTTTACCCTTACCAATCTTTAACTTTTTAGGTTTCTCTTCAATTTGTTCTTTTGGCTGTTTTACTGGCTTTTCATAAATAGATTTATCATCGACCTTTTCAAGCGGTTTTTTCTTCAAGTCTTCAAATTCCTTATCCAACTTTTCTAGATCAGATATTCCCTTATCAGGTAATTTCTTCTTCTTGTATTTCTTTCTAATAACAGTCTCAGCCTCTTCCACATTCCTAGACAAAATTCCGTTTTGAAGAGGATTTTCATCGAAAAATGCAACCGTAGGCGTCTGAAACGGTGCTGGCCAATCAGATATAAAGGTTATCCTACTTTTTAGTCTTATTTTTGGTACTTTAACAGATTTAGATTCCCTTCTCTTAGGAATGCTAGTCTTCTTCAATTTTATTGTCGCGAATTGTTCCGCACCATCAAGTAGAGAAATTTTCAATGGTAGTGGCTTAATTTCCTTACGTTCAACTTTTTGAGGTACAAGTTTTTGGAGATCTGATGGTATATTTGTTTTCTCCTTTTTTTTCTTTGATTCCCATTGAATTTTTTCTGGCATTGGTTCTAATACAGGTGGTGTGTATTCAGGTTCCACCCAATCTTCGTAGTCTTTCTTTTCTGGGATTTTCTTCTGCTTTCTCGTTTTACGTGGTTTAATATCTGCATCCACAGGAATTTGTGGAGCTTCCTGATCAAAATCTAATTTATCAGTAGATTTATTCAGAACAGGAGCTTCGGAAACTTCTTTATTTTCCCCTTCAGTCTCAACATGAGCCTTAGATTTTTCAATTTTCCTTCCACTCTTTTTATCCTTATGCTCTGGTCTGATTTCATCAAATATTATTTCCTCCTCTGGAGCTTCACTAACAGTTGTTACTGGTGCTTTGCCCTCTTCCTCAACTGTGATGACTTCTGTAACCTTTTGCTTCTTACCCTTCACTTTCGTAACCTTCTTTTTCGTTGTCTTTTTGGGCTTGCCCTCTAGTGTAATTTCTTCGACTACAGTAACCTGTTTCTTAACTGTCTCAGTTTCTGCGGGTTTGCCATACTCTATTGAAGGTACTAAGCCAGTTGTCTCTTCTTCAAACAACACCTCTTCCTCTGGAGTTTCGCTAACTGTTGTTACTGGTGATTTGCCCTCTTCCTCAACTATTATTACCTCTCTTGCCGTCTGCTTCTTTCCCTTTACTTTTGTAACCTTCTTTTTCGTTGTCTTTTTGGGCTTGCCCTCAAGTGTAATTTCCTTGACTACAGTAATCTGTTCATTGACTATTTCAGTTTCTGCGGGTTTTCCGTACTCCATTGAAGGTAATAAGCCAGTTGTCTCTTCTTCAAATATTACTTCCTCTACTGGAGCTTCGCTAACTGTTGTGACTGGTGCTTTGCCCTCTTCCTCAACAGTGATGACTTCCGTAACTTTCTGCTTTTTACCCTTTACTTTCGTAACCTTCTTTTTTGTTGTCCTTTTGGGCTTGCCCTCTAGCGTTATTTCTTCGACTACAGTAACTTGTTCTTTAACTGTCTCAGTTTCTGCGGGTTTTCTATACTCGATTGAAGGTACTAAGCCAGTTGTCTCTTCTTCAAATATTACTTCCTCCTCTGGAGCTTCGCTAACTGTTGTGACTGGTGCTTTGCCCTCTTCCTCAACAGTGATGACTTCCGTAAATTTCTGTTTTTTACCCTTTACTTTCGTAACCTTCTTCTTTGTTGTCCTTTTGGGCTTGCCCTCTAACGTTATTTCTTCGACTACTGTAACTTGTTCTTTAACTGTCTCAGTTTCTGCGGGTTTTCCATACTCGATAGAAGGCAATAAGCCAGTTGTCTCTTCTTCAAATATTACTTCCTCCTCTGGAGCTTCGCTAACGGTTGTCACCGGTGCTTTGCCCTTTTCCTCAACTGTTATTACCTCTGTAACCTTTTGTTTATTACCCTTTACTTTCGTAACCTTCTTTTTCGTCGTCTTTTTGGGCCTGCCCTCTAGCGTCATTTCTTCCACTACTGTAACTTGTTCTTTAACTGTCTCAGTTTCCGCGGGTTTTCCATACTCGATTGAAGGTAATAAACCAGTTGTCTCTTCTTCAAATATTACGTCCTCCTCTGGAGCTTCGCTAACGGTTGTCACTGGTGCTTTGCCTTCTTCCTCAACTGTTATTACCTCTGTAACCTTTTGTTTATTACCCTTTACTTTCGTAACCTTCTTTTTCGTCGTCTTTTTGGGCATGCCCTCTAGCGTTATTTCTTCGACTACTGTAACTTGTTCTTTAACTGTCTCAGTTTCTGCGGGTTTTCCATACTCGATTGAAGGTAATAAACCAGTTGTCTCTTCTTCAAATATTACTTCCTCCTCTGGAGCTTCGCTAACGGTTGTCACTGGTGCTTTGCCTTCTTCCTCAACTGTTATTACCTCTGTAACCTTTTGTTTCTTACCCTTTACTTTCGTAACCATCTTTTTCGTCGTCTTTTTGGCCTTGCCCTCTAGTGTCATTTCTTCGACTACAGTAACCTGTTCCTTAACTGTCTCAGTTTCTACGGGTTTTCCATGCGCTATTGAAGGTACTAAGCCAGTTTTCTCATCTTCAAACAATACCTCTTCCTCTGGAGTTTCGCTAACTGTTGTTACTGGTGCTTTGCCCTCTTCCTCAACTGTTATAACCTCTCTTACCTTCTGCTTCTTCCCCTTTACTTTCGTAACCTTCTTTTTCGTTGTCCTTTTGGGCTTGCCCTCTAGCGTTATTTCTTCGACTACAGTAACTTGTTCTTTAACCGTCTCAGTTTCTGCGGGTTTTCCATACTCGATTGAAGGTAATAAGCCAGTTGTCTCTTCTACAAATATTACTTCCTCCTCTGGAGCTTCGCTAACTGTTGTGACTGGTGCTTTGCCCTCTTCCTCAACAGTGATGACTTCCGTAACTTTCTGCTTTTTACCCTTTACTTTCGTAACCTTCTTTCTTGTTGTCTTTTTGGGCTTGCCCTCTAGCGTTATATCTTCGACTACTGTTACTTGTTCTTTAACTGTCTCAGTTTCTGCGGGTTTTCCATACTCGATTGAAGGTAATAAGCCAGTTGTCTCTTCTTCAAATATTACTTCCTCCTCTGGAGTTTCGCTAACTGTTGTTACTGGTGCTTTGCCCTCTTCCTCAACTGTTATAACCTCTCTTACCTTCTGCTTCTTCCCCTTTACTTTCGTAACCTTCTTTTTCGTTGTCCTTTTGGGCTTGCCCTCTAGCGTTATTTCTTCGACTACTGTTACTTGTTCTTTAACTGTCTCAGTTTCTGCGGGTTTTCCATACTCGATAGAAGGTAATAAGCCAGTTGTCTCTTCTTCAAATATTACTTCCTCCTCTGGAGCTTCGCTAACTGTTGTTACTGGTGCTTTGCCCTCTTCCTCAACTGTTATAACCTCTCTTACCTTCTGCTTCTTCCCCTTTACTTTCGTAACCTTCTTTTTCGTTGTCCTTTTGGGCTTGCCCTCTAGCGTTATTTCTTCGACTACAGTAACTTGTTCTTTAACTGTCTCAGTTTCTGCGGGTTTTCCATACTCGATTGAAGGTAATAAGCCAGTTGTCTCTTCTTCAAATATTACTTCCTCCTCTGGAGCTTCGCTAACTGTTGTGACTGGTGCTTTGCCCTCTTCCTCAACAGTGATGACTTCCGTAACTTTCTGCTTTTTACCCTTTACTTTGGTAACCTTCTTTCTTGTTGTCTTTTTGGGCTTGCCCTCTAGCGTTATTTCTTCGACTACAGTAACTTGTTCTTTAACTGTCTCAGTTTCTGCGGGTTTTCCATACTCGATTGAAGGTAATAAGCCAGTTGTCTCTTCTTCAAATATTACTTCCTCCTCTGGAGCTTCGCTAACTGTTGTGACTGGTGCTTTGCCTTCTTCCTCAATTGTTATTATCTCTGTAACATTTTGTTTCTTACCCTTTACTTTCGTAACCTTCTTTTTCGTCGTCTTTTTGGGCTTGCCCTCTAGCGTTATTTCTTCGACTACTGTTACCTGTTCTTTAACTGTCTCAGTTCCTGCGGGTTTTCCATACTCGATTGAAGGTAATAAGCCAGTTGTCTCTTCTTCAAATATTACTTCCTCCTCTGGAGTTTCGCTAACTGTTGTTACTGGTGCTTTGCCCTCTTCCTCAACTGTTATAACCTCTCTTACCTTCTGCTTCTTCCCCTTTACTTTCGTAACCTTCTTTTTCGTTGTCCTTTTGGGCTTGCCCTCTAGCGTTATTTCTTCGACTACTGTTACTTGTTCCTTAACTGTCTCAGTTTCTGCGAGTTTTCCATACTCGATAGAAGGTAATAAGCCAGTTGTCTCTTCTTCAAATATTACTTCCTCCTCTGGAGCTTCGCTAACGGTTGTCACTGGTGCTTTGCCCTCTTCCTCAACAGTGATGACTTCCGTAACTTTCTGCTTTTTACCCTTTACTTTCGTAACCTTCTTTTTCGTTGTCCTTTTGGGCTTGCCCTCTAGCGTTATTTCTTCGACTACAGTAACTTGTTCTTTAACTGTCTCAGTTTCTGCGGGTTTTCTATACTCGATTGAAGGTAGTAAGCCAGTTGTCTCTTCTTCAAATATTACTTTCTCCTCTGGAGCTTCGCTAACTGTTGTGACTGGTGCTTTGCCCTCTTCCTCAACAGTGATGACTTCCGTAACTTTCTGTTTTTTACCCTTTACTTTCGTAACCTTCTTCTTTGTTGTCCTTTTGGGCTTGCCCTCTAACGTTATTTCTTCGACTACTGAAACTTGTTCTTTAACTGTCTCAGTTTCTGCGGGTTTTCCATACTCGATTGAAGGCAATAAGCCAGTTGTCTCTTCTTCAAATATTACTTCCTCCTCTGGAGCTTCGCTAACCGTTGTCACTGGTGCTTTGCCCTTTTCCTCAACTGTTATTACCTCTGTAACCTTTTGTTTATTACCCTTTACTTTCGTAACCTTCTTTTTCGTCGTCTTTTTGGGCATGCCCTCTAGCGTTATTTCTTCGACTACTGTAACTTGTTCTTTAACTGTCTCAGTTTCTGCGGGTTTTCCATACTCGATTGAAGGTAATAAACCAGTTGTCTCTTCTTCAAATATTACTTCCTCCTCTGGAGCTTCGCTAACGGTTGTCACTGGTGCTTTGCCTTCTTCCTCAACTGTTATTACCTCTGTAACCTTTTGTTTCTTACCCTTTACTTTCGTAACCATCTTTTTCGTCGTCTTTTTGGCCTTGCCCTCTAGTGTCATTTCTTCGACTACAGTAACCTGTTCCTTAACTGTCTCAGTTTCTACGGGTTTTCCATGCGCTATTGAAGGTACTAAGCCAGTTTTCTCATCTTCAAACAATACCTCTTCCTCTGGAGTTTCGCTAACTGTTGTTACTGGTGCTTTGCCCTCTTCCTCAACTGTTATAACCTCTCTTACCTTCTGCTTCTTCCCCTTTACTTTCGTAACCTTCTTTTTCGTTGTCCTTTTGGGCTTGCCCTCTAGCGTTATTTCTTCGACTACAGTAACTTGTTCTTTAACCGTCTCAGTTTCTGCGGGTTTTCCATACTCAATTGAAGGTAATAAGCCAGTTGTCTCTTCTTCAAATATTACTTCCTCCTCTGGAGCTTCGCTAACTGTTGTGACTGGTGCTTTGCCCTCTTCCTCAACAGTGATGACTTCCGTAACTTTCTGCTTTTTACCCTTTACTTTCGTAACCTTCTTTCTTGTTGTCTTTTTGGGCTTGCCCTCTAGCGTTATATCTTCGACTACTGTTACTTGTTCTTTAACTGTCTCAGTTTCTGCGGGTTTTCCATACTCGATTGAAGGTAATAAGCCAGTTGTCTCTTCTTCAAATATTACTTCCTCCTCTGGAGTTTCGCTAACTGTTGTTACTGGTGCTTTGCCCTCTTCCTCAACTGTTATAACCTCTCTTACCTTCTGCTTCTTCCCCTTTACTTTCGTAACCTTCTTTTTCGTTGTCCTTTTGGGCTTGCCCTCTAGCGTTATTTCTTCGACTACTGTTACTTGTTCTTTAACTGTCTCAGTTTCTGCGGGTTTTCCATACTCGATAGAAGGTAATAAGCCAGTTGTCTCTTCTTCAAATATTACTTCCTCCTCTGGAGCTTCGCTAACTGTTGTTACTGGTGCTTTGCCCTCTTCCTCAACTGTTATAACCTCTCTTACCTTCTGCTTCTTCCCCTTTACTTTCGTAACCTTCTTTTTCGTTGTCCTTTTGGGCTTGCCCTCTAGCGTTATTTCTTCGACTACAGTAACTTGTTCATTAACTGTCTCAGTTTCTGCGGGTTTTCTATACTCGATTGAAGGTAATAAGCCAGTTGTCTCTTCTTCAAATATTACTTCCTCCTCTGGGGCTTCGCTAACTGTTGTGACTGGTGCTTTGCCCTCTTCCTCAACAGTGATGACTTCCGTAACTTTCTGCTTTTTACCCTTTGCTTTCGTAACCTTCTTTCTTGTTGTCTTTTTGGGCTTGCCCTCTAGCGTTATTTCTTCGACTACAGTAACTTGTTCTTTAACTGTCTCAGTTTCTGCGGGTTTTCCATACTCGATTGAAGGTAATAAGCCAGTTGTCTCTTCTTCAAATATTACTTCCTCCTCTGGAGCTTCGCTAACTGTAGTGACTGGTGCTTTGCCTTCTTCCTCAATTGTTATTATCTCTGTAACCTTTTGTTTCTTACCCTTTACTTTCGTAACCTTCTTTTTCGTCGTCTTTTTGGGCTTGCCCTCTAGCGTTATTTCTTCGACTACTGTTACTTGTTCTTTAACTGTCTCAGTTTCTGCGGGGTTTCCATACTCGATTGAAGGTAATAAGCCAGTTGTCTCTTCTTCAAATATTACTTCCTCCTCTGGAGTTTCGGTAACTGTTGTTACCGGTGCTTTGCCCTCTTCCTCAACTGTTATAACCTCTCTTACCTTCTGCTTCTTCCCCTTTACTTTCGTAACCTTCTTTTTCGTTGTCCTTTTGGGCTTGCCCTCTAGCGTTATTTCTTCGACTACTGTTACTTGTTCTTTAACTGTATCAGTTTCTGCGGGTTTTCCATACTCGATTGAAGGTAATAAGCCAGTTGTCTCTTCTTCAAATATTACTTCCTCCTCTGGAGCTTCGCTAACGGTTGTCACTGGTGCTTTGCCCTCTTCCTCAACAGTGATGACTTCCGTAACTTTCTGCTTTTTACCCTTTACTTTCGTAACCTTCTTTTTCGTTGTCCTTTTGGGCTTGCCCTCTAGCGTTATTTCTTCGACTACAGTTACTTGTTCTTTAACTGTCTCAGTTTCTGCGGGTTTTCCATACTCGATTGAAGGTAATAAGCCAGTTGTCTCTTCTTCAAATATTACTTCCTCCTCTGGAGCTTCGCTAACTGTTGTGACTGGTGCTTTGCCCTCTTCCTCAACAGTGATGACTTCCGTAACTTTCTGCTTTTTACCCTTTACTTTCGTAACCTTCTTCTTTGTTGTCCTTTTGGGCTTGCCCTCTAACGTTATTTCTTCGACTACTGTAACTTGTTCTTTAACTGTCTCAGTTTCTGCGGGTTTTCCATATTCGATTGAAGGTAATAAGCCAGTCTCTTCTTCAAATATTACTTCCTCCTCTGGAGCTTCGCTAACGATCGTCACTGGTGCTTTGCCTTCTTCCTCAACTGTTATTATCTCTGTAACGTTTTGTTTCTTACCCTTTACTTTAGTAACCTTCTTTTTCGTCGTCTTTTTGGGCTTACCCTCTAGCGTTATTTCTTCGACTACTGTTACTTGTTCTTTAACTGTTTCAGTTTCTGCGGGTTTTCTATACTCGATTGAAGGTAATAAGCCAGTTGTCTCTTCTTCAAATATTACTTCCTCCTCCGGAGCTTCGCTAACGGTTGTCACTGGTGCTTTGCCCTCTTCCTCAACAGTGATGACTTCCGTAACTTTCTGCTTTTTACCCTTTACTTTCGTAACCTTCTTTTTCGTTGTCCTTTTGGGCTTGCCCTCTAGCGTTATTTCTTCGACTACAGTTACTTGTTCTTTAACTGTCTCAGTTTCTGCGGGTTTTCCATACTCGATTGAAGGTAATAAGCCAGTTGTCTCTTCTTCAAATATTACTTCCTCCTCTGGAGCTTCGCTAACTGTTGTGACTGGTGCTTTGCCCTCTTCCTCAACAGTGATGACTTCCGTAACTTTCTGCTTTTTACCCTTTACTTTCGTAACCTTCTTCTTTGTTGTCCTTTTGGGCTTGCCCTCTAACGTTATTTCTTCGACTACTGTAACTTGTTCTTTAACTGTCTCAGTTTCTGCGGGTTTTCCATATTCGATTGAAGGTAATAAGCCAGTCTCTTCTTCAAATATTACTTCCTCCTCTGGAGCTTCGCTAACGATCGTCACTGGTGCTTTGCCTTCTTCCTCAACTGTTATTATCTCTGTAACGTTTTGTTTCTTACCCTTTACTTTAGTAACCTTCTTTTTCGTCGTCTTTTTGGGCTTACCCTCTAGCGTTATTTCTTCGACTACTGTTACTTGTTCTTTAACTGTCTCAGTTTCTGCGGGTTTTCCATACTCGATTGAAGGTAATAAGCCAGTTGTCTCTTCGTCAAATATTACTTCCTCCTCTGGTGCTTCGCTAACTATTGTTACTGGTGCTTTGCCCTCTTCCTCAACTGTGATAGCCTCTGTAACCTTCTGCTTCTTCCCCTTTACTTTCGTAACCTTCTTTTTCGTCGTCTTCTTGGGCTTGCCCTCTGGTGTGATTTCATCGACTACAGTAACCTGTTCTTTGACTGTCTCACTTTCAGCGGGTTTTCCATACTCGATTGAAGGTAATAAACACGATGTCTCTTCTTCAAATATTACTTCCTCCTCTGGTGCTTCGCTAACTATTGTTACTGGTGCTTTGCCCTCTTCCTCAACTCTGATGACTTCTGTAACCTTCTGCTTCTTACCCTTTACTTTCGTAACCTTCTTTTTCGTCGTCTTTTTGGGTTTGGCCTGTAGTGTGATTTCATCGGCTACAGTCACCTGTTCTCGCACATGCTCAGTTTCTACGGGTTTGTCGTACTCTTTGGAAGGTACTATGCCAGTCGTCTCTTTGTCAAATACTACTTCTTCCTCTGGAGCTTCGCTAACTGTTGTTACAGGTGCTTTACCCTCTTCCTCAACTGTGATGACCTCTGTAACCTTCTGCTTCATACCCTTTACTTTCGTAACCTTCCTTTTCGTCGTCTTTTTGGGCTTGCCTTCTGGTGTGAATTCTTCGACTACCGTAACCTGTTCTTTGACTGTCTCAGTTTCTGCGGGTTTTCCATACTCGATTGAAGGTAATAAACCAGTTGTCTCTTCTTCGAATATTACTTCCTCCTCTGGAGTTTCGGTAACTGTTGTTACTGGTGCTTTGCCCTCTTCCTCAACTGTGATAACTTCTTTAACCTTCTGCTTCTTTCCTTTTACTTTCGTAATCTTCTTTTTCGTCGTCTTTTTTGGCTTGCCCTCTAGTGTCATTTCTTCGACTACAGTCACCTGTTCTCGCACTTTCTCAGTTTTTACGGGTTTGCCGTACTGTATGCAAGGTACTATGCCAGTCGTCTCTTCGTCACATACTACTTCCTCCTCTGGAGCTTCGCTAACTGTTGTTACAGGTGCTTTGCCCTCTTCCTCAACTGTGATGACTTCTGTAACCTTCTGCTTCTTCCCCTTTACTTTCGTAACCTTCTTTTTCGTCGTTTTTTTGGACTTGCCCTCTGGTGTGATTTCTTCGACTACAGTAACCTGTTCTTTGACTGTCTCAGTTTCTGCGGGTTTTCCATACTCGATTGAAGGTAATAAACCAGTTGTCTCTTCTTCAAATATTACTTCCTCCTCTGGAGCTTCGCAAACTGTTGTTACTGGTGCTTTACCCTCTTCCTCAACTGTTATAATTTCTGTAACCTTCTGCTTCTTACCCTTTACTTTCGTAACCTTCTTTTTCGTCGTCTTTTTCTGCTTGCCCTCTAGTGTCATTTCTTCGAATACAGTTACCTGTTCTCGCACTTGCTCAGTTTCTACGGGTTTGCTGTACTCTATGGACGGTACTATGCCAGTCGTCTCTTCGTCAAATACTATTTCCTCCTCTGGAGCTTCGCTAACTGTTGTTAGAGGTGCTTTGCCCTCTTCCTCAACTGTGATGACTTCTGTAACTTTCTGCTTCTTTCCCTTTACTTTCGTAACCTTCTTTTTCGTCGTCTTTTTGGGCTTGCCCTCTGGTGTGATTTCTTCGACTACAGTAACCTCTTCTTTGACTGTCTCAGTTTCAGCGGGTTTTCCATACTCGATTGAAGGTAATAAACCAGTTGTCTCTTCTTCAAATATTACTTCCTCCTCTGGAGCTTCGCTAACTGTTGTTACTGGTGCTTTGCCCTCTTCCTCAACTGTGATAACTTCTGTAACCTTCTGCTTCTTTCCCTTTACTTTCGTAACCTTCTTTTTCGTCGTCTTTTTGGGTTTGCCCTCTGGTGTCTTTTCTTCAACTACAGTCACCTGTTCTCGCACTCGCTCAGTTTCTACGGGTTTGGCATACTCTATTAAAGGTACTAAGCCAGTCGTCTCTTCGTCAAATATTACTTCTTCCTCTGGAGCTTCCCTAACAGTTGTCACCGGTGCCTTGCCTTCTTCCTCAACTGTGATTACCTCTGTAACGTTTTGTTTCTTACCCTTTACTTTAGTAACCTTCTTTTTCGTCGTCTTTTTGGGCTTACCCTCTAGCGTTATTTCTTCGACTACTGTTACTTGTTCTTTAACTGTCTCAGTTTCTGCGGGTTTTCCATACTCGATTGAAGGTAATAAGCCAGTTGTCTCTTCTTCAAATATTACTTCCTCCTCTGGAGCCTCGCTAACGGTTGTCACTGGTGCTTTACCTTCTTCCTCAACTGTTATTACCTCTGTAACCTTTTGCTTCTTACCCTTTACTTTCGTAACCTTCTTTTTCGTCGTCTTTTTGGGCTTGCCCTCTAGTGTTATTTCTTCGACTACAGTAACCTGTTCTCTGACTGTCTCAGTTTCGACGGGTTTGCCGTGCTCTATGGAAGGTACTAAGCCAGTCGTTTCTTCGTCAAATATTACTTCCTCCTCTGGAGCTTCGCAAACTGTTGTTACTGGTGCTTTGCCCTCTTCCTCAACTGTGATAATTTCTGTAACCTTCTGCTTCTTACCCTTTACTTTCGTAATCTTCTTTTTCGTTGTCTTTTTGGGCTTGCCCTCTAGTGTGATTTCTTTGACTACAGTCACCTGTTTCTTGACATGCTCAGTTTCTACGGGTTTGCCATAGTCTATTGAAGGTGTAAACTCTGTTGTCTCTTCGTCAAATATGACCTCTTCTTCTGGGGCTTCTGTAACTGTGGTTACAGGAGCTTTGCCTTCTTCCTCAACTGTGATTACTTCTGTAACCTTTTGTTTCTTACCCTTTACTTTCGTAACCTTCTTTTTCGTCGTCTTTTTGGGCTTACCCTCTAGCGTTATTTCTTCGACTACTGTTACTTGTTCTTTAACTGTCTCAGTTTCTGCGGGTTTTCCATACTCGATTGAAGGTAATAAGCCAGTTGTCTCTTCTTCAAATATTACTTCCTCCTCTGGAGCCTCGCTAACGGTTGTCACTGGTGCTTTACCTTCTTCCTCAACTGTTATTACCTCTGTAACCTTTTGCTTCTTACCCTTTACTTTCGTAACCTTCTTTTTCGTCGTCTTTTTGGGCTTGCCCTCTAGTGTGATTTCTTTGACTACAGTTACCTGTTGTCGTACTTGCTCAGTTTCTACGGGTTTGCCATACTCTATTAAAGGTACTACGCCAGTCGTCTCTTCGTCAAATATTACTTCTTCCTCCGGAGTTTCGTTAACAGTTGTCACCGGTGCTTTGCCTTCTTCCTCAACTGTGATTACCTCTATAACCTTTTGTTTCTTACCCTTTACTTTTGTAACCTTCTTTTTCGTCGTCTTTTTGGGTTTGCCCTCTGGTGTCTTTTCTTCAACTACAGTCACCTGTTCTCGCACTTGCTCAGTTTCTACGGGTTTGCCATACTCTAT